>JARQOD010000006.1:221924185-221981730 GCA_033576555.1 Oophaga sylvatica | reverse complement strand
CTATGGTAAGCAGCTCTGCTGTATCTGGATGTCAGGCTCAGCCTGGCATGCAGATGTAGGAGAGCTGGACTCGTCGTGGGACACTCGTTATTTTGGACTGCGTCGGACAGGGAGTATTTGTGTTGGTTTGCTATTTTTGTTTTTTACAGGAGAACGATGGCGTCGCAGGATGAGCGTGGAATAAAAATAATGAAAACTGTGTGGTGTTTTATTTCATTAAAAGACTTTTTTTCTGGATGTGAATTTTATTAAAAATGTACAAACTATGATTAATAATGGATCGGTGTCTTATTGATGCCTCTCCATTATTAACCGGCTTATTGTCACCGATCAATCAAAGGTGACATTAACCCCTTATTACCCCACTTGCCACTGGTACAGGGCAAGTGGGAAGAGCCGGGTAAAGTGCCACAATTGGCGCATCTTTGGATGCCCCATTTGTGGGGCTGCTGCAGCCTGGTATTTTTAGGCTGTTGAGGGCCAAAATCCATGGGCCTTGACAGTCTTTTAATACCAGGCCGCAGCAGTCTACTTTTTACTTGGCTGGTTAACAAAAATAGGGGGACCCCCACGCCATTTTTTTTCGAGGGGATCCCCTATTTTTGTTAACCAGCCAAGCTAAGCAGACTGCTGTGGCCTGGTATTATCAGGCTTGCAAGTTTCATGGATATTGGATCCTTACCAGTCTGAAAAACCAGGCCTCAGCAGTCTGCTTCATCTGGCTGGTTAACAAAAATAGGAGGGACCCCACACCATTTTTTTTTGAGGGGATCCCCTATTTTTGTTAACCAGCCAAGATAAGCAGACTGCTGTGGCCTGGTATTATCAGGCTTGCAAGGTCCATGGATATTGGCTCCTTAACAGCCTGAAAAACTAGGCCTTAGTAGTCTGCTTTATCAGGCTGGTTAACAAAAATAGGAGGGACCCCACGCCATTTTTTTTTGCGAGGGTATCCCCTATTTTTGTTAGTCAGTTCACTTCAGGTCAGCCAGGATTCCCTCTGACATCACTGATGCTGTGCGGTGTCCCTGGCTGACCTGAAGTGAAAATGGGAAGCTATCAATTATGCTAACCACTTCCTCTCCTGTCAGCCAGGAGAGGAGATGATTCAGTCGGGGGTTTACTGTGAGACTGTCAGCATTAGCTGCGGTCTCTGCAGTAAACATTAACCCTTTTAGAAGGATTACATCGGGGGACCTGACTGAACATCGGATAGGTAAGAATAACGTTGCTTTATTATTTTATTTTTATTACAGATGAACAAGGGCTTCGCAAGGAATGGCAGTAAAATAAAATATGGTCAAAAACTGTGTGTTTATTTCATTAAAATGATTTTTAATTCAAGTGTGTGTGTTTTATTTTTATTTCATACAATAGGATTAATAATTGATAGTTGTCGAATTGACAGCTCTCAATTATTAACCTGGCTTAAACTCACCTTTCAATAGCAAGGTGGCTTTAACCCCTTATTAACCCATTCGCCACCGCTACAGGGCAATGGGAATAGACAGGCAAAGTGCCAGAAAGGGCGAATCTAATTATAGATTTGACTTTTCTGGGGTGTCTGGGGGCAGATGTTAGTAGCCGGGGGGCAAAAATAATGGTCCCTCTCTGGGCTATTATTATCTGCCCCCACTCGCTGGCTTTGTCTGGTTGAGAAAATAGGGCGGGAGACCACGCATTTTTTTTCAACAATTTTACACCTCATATATATTATACATGTCATTGAATTTGTGACACATATATATATATATATATATATATATATATATATATATTTATAGTACATACACTTCTACATAGTATGATAGCCGCTAATTCAATTGTCGGCTTTTGTGAAAATACAGAACCCGACATGAAATGACACATGGTTTACATAGAGTTAACCATGTAATTTCATGTAGTTTGATATATGGCTTTCACTAACAATTACATGAGTGTATGTGTGCAAAATTTGACACATGTAGGGGTTAATTAAAGGTGTAAATTCATAGCAAAAAAATGTGCTTTTTTTACAACGAATTTACACCTTTAATTAGCCCCTACATGTGTCAAATTTTGCACACATACACATCATGTAATTGTTAGTGAAAACCATATATCAAACTACATGAAATGACATGGTTAACTCTATGTAAACTCATGTGTCATTTCATGTTGGGTGCTTCTGTATTTTCACAAAAGCCGGCATTGCCCGGCAATTGAATCAGAGGCTATTTTACTATGTAGAAGTGTATGAACTATAAATATATGTATATAATATATATGTCACAATGACATGTATGTATATATATATATATATATATATATATATATATGTATTCTATGTGTGGATATCTAGTGTTTACAAGGAAAGAAAGAGGTTTTTTATAGTTCCGATATTTCTGTCCCATTGACTTGCATTGGTTTCCTGTATCGGATCGGCGATACCCATACTTTTTGAGTATCGAGTCGATCCAATCCGATCCGATATTTCGGGATATCGGGCAGTATCACTCAACACTACTTGTGAGTAATTGGAGTCCAAACCAAAATTCAACAAAGTGAAAGGGTTGATACACCTGATCATCAATTTCTCATATCAAGGCACTAAAGGTCCAGTGTATTCACTTATGGCAAAAAAGTTTGTGACTGTTTAACTCATCTGAATGGTGATTGAAACAGAATTTCAGTTACAAAAATGTCTGCAACAAATCTGTGACTCTGCCCTAAAACTGACAAAAAAGTGAATTTAGTTTTATCAAAAATAATTCAAAGTGTTTAGTTAACTAAATACTAAATTATAAATACCTTTAAAGAGTCACTGTCATTTGTAAAAATCGATAGCCTAAGCAAATATGAGAAACTTTATAATATATTGTATCATAACACGGTGGATAGGTGCTTAGCGCTGTAATCTTCCTGCACTGGTGTCCTGGGTTTAAATCCCACCAAGGACAAAATCTGCAAGAAATTTATATATTCTCTTTGTGCTTGTGTAAATCATCAAAATGTCATTTTTATCCACTTATGAGCCGCTTCCTCTCATACCCCTGCCTCCTGAGCTAATCATTCTCTCTGAAAAACTACTAAAATCTATCTAGCTAAAGACAAGATGCTCTGCCTAGTAATTGAAGTATCAGATTATAGCTGCCTCTTTAGGATCACGGAGAGTAGAGTGGGAAGAAGGTTGGAAAAGAAGAGTGAAAAGTAGGCTGAGACAGTCAGAAAGAAACACACAAATGGTACTGCCAGCTCTCATACATAGTATGTATCACTTCAGAGCTGGATTCACCGCTACACTGCTTAGTACTGCTGTAAAATGCATTAAATGTTGCTTATTCTGAAGATGGGCCAAGTAAAGGACATGACAGATATTCTCTGTGTACTGTGTAGCTGCTATATTCTCATCCTACTAGCTCAAGGATAACCACAAATGAGAGAGTAAGCCTGAAGAAGTGATAACAGGTGACTAGTCACATAATGGCCAGATATAGTGTTTGCCCTCCTGCATGCACGCATGACATCAACAGTACAATTAAATTTATTTATTTCACATATTTGTTAATACATGTGACAAGTTGGAAGCACATGCAAATTAATGAAAGAATTTATGATAAATGTTTAGTAATCCCTGTATGCTGCTTTATTTTTTTTCTACTTTATGATATTGTACTTTTACAGGCCAACAACATATAAAGATAAGAATGAAAACTTTTCCTAAATGTATTTATACTGACATGACGGCTTGTAGTGACAGTGGTTTAGTAATGAAATTCATGATGCTCATTAGATCATGTTTTTCAATGCGAGAATTCAACTTCTAGGAGCTTCATTTGCAACTCTGAAAACATCACCATAAACAGTCCCACATCTTACAGCATGTTACAAGCGTAGACTGGGTGCCTAGTGTTCAAAGGCCTGCCTTGCCTATGCATCTTGTATTGCTGCAGGGCGTCCATGATTGACGGTAAATGCTATTTCATCACATTTGTTTTCCAAAACTAGTATCGCAGTTTTCCGTGAACTTTAGAACTTGTTCTACAGTGAGAGAAATGTTATATTTAAGTGAGCCTTGACACAAATTTTACTTGACAATAGAATGTAATTCTTCTAAAAATACAGCTGAAAGGCAATTCTAACACAACACTTCCAACTAAATATTAATGCAATGTTTTGCCTCCGGATGAAGATATTATTGCATGTGTCAGAACTTTTAGTATGGATTTGCCAAGTGTTTTACTGACACACTTTCTGTTCACAAACCCTACTTGACAGTCACATACTGAAATTATTTTCATAGTTATAAAATATTCATGATTATGACAGATGGGATCCACTCTTTATGCAATGTTAGATGTCTGCAGAGGTGTTTTCATTTGATTCCTATTAGAATCATATATACGAAAAGGGAAAAACAGTCTTAGAAAACTAAAGACCCCTGCAGGCAGTGGCTCCATCTGCATGCGATAGCACAGCGGTATGCTGGTCCTGTCAGACTTTATCACCTGCTATGTTCTGGTCTCTTTAGTAAATATTTTGCATATTTTTCACCAAACTATCACATATAGTTATAGTAGAACATAGTGTGGAAAATTTTCAGCTCTGCTTTAGGAAATTATACATTTTTTATCTGTTTCAACAAAGCTGTACATTAAAAAAAATATATCTATACTGTGTGTGTGTATATATATATATATATATATATATATATATGCATATATATATATATATATATATATATATATATATATTAAAGTGTGATAATAGCCCATTAAAGTTAAGTTTTAATTGGGACACATTTTATATCAATAAAGGCACACCATTTTTGAGTCATCCGAAATAAAGAAATAAAGGTAGGTAAAAATTAAAATAATTCAATTAAAGACATAGCAAAAAGGCAATGGTATTTATTATCCAAGGTCATAAAAGAAATGCACAAACCGGATGCAGCGGACCCCCTTGATAAAGGAGGTAACACCGGTGCAAAATACTGATGAAGCAACCACTTTCAGCCGTCCAATCCATAGCGGGAGTAATCAGTATTAGAATTGCACACAGATGGAGCTTGCAATAGGGCGCAAGTCACACACATGTAGCCCAGCGCCCAGCCAACAGCCTATTACTCGCCCCTGCTATTCGATTATGCAGGCTGCCCAGCACACGTTCAATGCATCACAGAGGTGCAAGCCCCTAATTTACAAAGTCACCATTGATGGGCCTGGCTGCATCCTGTAAAGATAAAATGTTCATAAATATTATATATATTAATAGTATTGGTTTATATTTTGGCCAAAATACGCAAGCTCGCAACCCACATCATCAAGGGTCCTCACTGTTTTGCAAGTACCTACACTACAGTAAAATAAAAAGGACAGCCAAAGAAATAAAAGGAAGTAAAAATTCCTAAAATAATTGAACTATAGACATAGCATCTGTTTACAGTTTACAATAGCATAATGATTTCTGTTCATATTAGAGCAATGAGAGCAAAATCAGATCTGCTTCTATGCAGCGGTGCTCAGGGCTGACTCTGTGGGCCTACTGCTGCTTATCCTTGCCCTGACACCACACTAATAAACAGTGTCCTGTTCCATGTATGAAGTGCTGCAAGGTTTGCTTTGCACTCACTTGAAGGTCAGAAGCCTACGCTGCATCCATGTCCATGGGTCCTTGATCTGCCACACACATCATGTGACACTCAGTTCATTTCAATAAATTCAGCTTTACTGGACAGTTCAGATACAGCAGTCTGCAATATGCAGTATCGCGCACAGCACCCTCCAGATGTTGTTTAATTTACATAGTACATGGCAACGCTTTGCCTCTGTTACGCTCAGACTCTCAGTACCTCAATAGCTTCTTTAGCCCTAGGGACTCCCTGTCTGACAGTGTAACTTTTCTGAGATCCACTACTGTTCCCTCTCTCATATCCCCATCCGGTCTCTTCCATCCAGTCTTGTACTTCAGGGCACAGACCCAGAACCTCACAGGGATTTTTACAAGACTCCTGGTGAGGCCTCATGCTCCCCGAATGATATGTACTCTTTGGGCCCACTGCAGATTACACCTGAAATTCCCACAAACCTCCAACTCTCACTATCTTAGACTCCCTATCCAGGAAGTGCTTTTCCTTTTTTTTATTCTAATCCCTCTCAATATATTAGCTGTTCCCCAGCATAATAACCATATCTAAACCTGTGCACTACTTCCTATAACTAATATGCCCACCATTGCATATTTCCGTATTCACTGTACATTACTCAATTGTACAATTATTACATAACAGCACAACAAACGAACAATTAGTTCTCATAAAGTTCTATGCATTTCACATATTACAATAGTCATGTAAATGCAATAAAATAACATGTCATAACCACTTTGTAAACATTTCAGGAGGCAAGGCACACTCACTTCACCTCCCTGAAAGCTCAACACCTAAAAATTAATTTCTTTTACCCAGAGGCACAGATTTAAATCAGATCTGCGTTGGTCAGATCAGTTACAGTCAGCGCTTACATATTGAGATTAATGTATGAGTGCAAGAACACCCTGGCCATGATTGACAGCCAGCTCCAGCATGTGCTATCCGTGCAGAGTGAGCTGTCAATCAATGCCGAGACATGCTTATAGCCACCACTCCTAGTGCTGTAAGCGCTGACTAAACTTACTCCAGCACACTTAAATGACAGGTTGTCATTTCACATGAGCCCTGCACCTAATCAACACTGGATTCACTGTCCCCATCTTCAGATGTATGGAAACATCAACAACCTCACATGAGCCCTGGGAACGTGAGTGCCGAAACCGATGGAACAGTGCCAGCTCTGGAGGGGAGTATAGGTGTTTTTATTTTACCAATGCCAAACATGAGGGATGAGAAGGGGTTGCCCAGCAAGTGGACTAACCCTTTAATATAATTAAAGGGTAAGACAGGTTTCCTATAAAGGACAAATAAGCAGAAAGAGAAGAAGAGATCCTGCTTTCGTATTTTTCTCATGCACTCAGAAGCTGCATTAGCATGGAAGAAAATATAAAGTATACCAATAATAAACAATGCAGCTGTGACTTTAGCTCTCAGGTGAAGCAATAGAACATTTACTAAAAGCAGCAATATCTTTGTGGGTCTTTCTGCCTCAATCTTCTGCAATTGCTTCCACCTCCTTGCCTTAAAGCACCAGAGTTATTATGATTTTTTGATAACTCTATCTAATATTTTCTAGATGTGCAACTATTTTTTATCTATAGTTTGCTGCTACTTAAATAGTTACAAATTTAATACGGTTGAAAAAAGACATTCAGTATTTCTATCAAGTTCAACTGTTGGATAAGAAAGGATAAAGGCAAGGACATATGTACAGATATAATGCATGATCCAGGCGGCCCAAATATAGCTAATTTATCTCTCCCGATCTCAATTGTTGATCGACTGGATCAAACTTTCAGATAATAATTTTATGGATTTATATTATCTCTTTATTATTTTTTTATAAAAACATTAAAACTTTTTATGAAATCATCAGCGATTCCCATTTTGATCAACTCTTAAAAGGGGTATTTCCAAGATCCTATCCCAATAAGTAGTAGGTGTAATAATAATAATAATAATAATAATAATATTAGCAAATAACTCCAATTAGAAATGTAGTATAGTTTTTCTGATTTGCTTTGTCTCTTTCCTCATGTGCAGGCATTGCAGGTCCTTAAGTATCCATGGTTATATCCACTGATCAAGTGACAACTAGCTAGTTGCTAGTGGTCGTATCCATGGATACCTAAGGTCCTGCAATGCCTGCACATGAGAAAAGAGACATAACGAGTCAGAAAAACTATACTACATTTCTAATTAGAGGTATTTGCTAATACTATTATTATTATTATTATTACTACACCTACTACATATTGGGATAGGATCTTGGAAATGGGAATACTTCTTTAAAGTTGATTATTCAACAAATGTGTAGTTTTTATGGCAAAGATGACTAGTCTCCTCTAGAAATGAAATCTTTCTTTCTTTAGGTGGGGGAACTGCCATTTTATATTTTGAGGGAGTTGTAGATAAAAAATGTTTTGACCATACTTTTTGTATGGGCCATTTATGTACTCGTTCAAGTTAATCATGTCACCCAATATTTCCATATAACCAGGATCTTCCATGCCCATTTTCAGTTTTGTGGCTCTTCCTTGTAGCTTTTCCAACTCCAGGACATCCTTTCTGTGAACTGTTGCCAGAACTGAACAGTATATTTCAGATGTGTGTGCCAACACACACTTTACTTAAGTAATCTTCCATAGACTGCACTATACTATATAGCTTGATGACTTCTGCAAAAATGAAAAACTATTAATCAAGTGGCCAACATGCTCACATCTGCCATAGACGTTTTCACCCTGGAACTTCTGTTTCAAGTCTTTCTACAGATGGCAGATTTTTCAGTGAAGGAAACCTAATCCCTGCTATCCTCTATCCAATAAAAAAAACAGTAAAGAAAAAGCAGGGGAAATTTAGTACTTACAGGCCATGAACTCTTTCTTTCAACTTCTTAAATAATGCTGAGCATGCTGAGCATGCCCTACAAAAAAAAATCAGCCAAGGAATTTTTTGCTATTTAATATGAGAACTATTATAGGGGCAGATAGCCTGATTTCAGGGATATGTCACTTATAAACTTGTGTGCTTTTGTTTCAATACAATCAGTGTTTTACAATCCAATACAATCAGGAATAAGTATCACATGGCAGGCCATCCAGCTAATCTATTGATACCCAGCCCCCATCACTGATTGGCAGTACATTTTCAGCAATCTGCCAATCAATAGTTTAGATGTGGCTACACACAGCTCAGGATTCTGACCAGTGCTACATCTACAGCTGATGAAACAGGGATTCCATCAAAACTGCACCAAAGCAGTCCCGTAAGTGATACATCACTGAAATCAGTCTCTTTGACCCTACACAGTACTACTCTCGGATTACATAACACAGCCTGCTGACATACTTCCTCCAAATTTGGAGCTGCAATAGTTGCAATTGTAATGTATGGACAAACCAAATTGATTATTAGGAGGTCCTGACCTGGGAGACCTATGTGTATTGCATCCATATGCACTATTCAGACGTACAAAAGGATCAAAATCATAACAAGTTAGTGAGCATTCTTGTATTATGGAAAATAGTAAATATTTTTTTTTCATTTTGCAATCATTTTTATTTGTTGCTATCATTTTTCTTTCTATAGGTAATCCACAGTTAACCAGTTCAGTCATTGTCATCATAAATGTCCTGGATGTTAATGAATTTGCTCCTGAGGTGACAACACCATATGAAACATCAGTATGTGAAAATGCCAAACCACGACAGGTAATGCAACAATTACTTTTTGATTTCTACTCCTTTCAGAAAAATAGTTCAATGCTGAGTATTAATAGTATTGGTCCTAGAAGTGCTTCCATGACCCACTGAGAGTCAAGACATGCTAACTAAAGGTGAGCAAAATTATTCTAAACTATTTTAATTTGCTAAAAATTTCCTCAAAATATGTATTTTGACTAATTCAAAGTTTTGGGGTTTAAAGTTGAATAAATCCAGCAAAATGGCATCTGGCTGCCATTTAACTGAGTTCTAACAGCTGGGAAAAGATACAATAAATAATAAACTCTTATGCTCACCTTACTTTGGTCCTCCCCATACTTTATTGTTTGACTCCTCTTCCTTCTTCTATTCCCTCGCTGAATTTTCATTTGCTAGTTATATATGGCTTTAAAAAACAAATGCAGAACTTAGTGTCAAGATCCATTTCCTCTCACTTAAAACTTTTTTCCTTTTGGACCATCAGGGGTTAATGTCAATTTCTTCCCGCTGTCACTCTGGTATTACTGCAGTGCTGCAGTGTAGTTGGGTCAACTTATGTAGGTGATGACCACTCCTACCATCCTTTAAAAGGTCACCTGATGTATCAGCTGGGTGTTGGTGATACATGTCCTTTCTGGAAACTAACCTAGCAGGAGCAGCGCTCTGATGTCAGCTAGATTTGATGTTTGAAGTCCAGTTGTTGTGTTTTCTGCTGTGTGGAGCTTAGCAGCGGTGTTCACAAGCTAAGTGTGGTGTTCTTTTGTTACCTTGTCTCTCTGGTGTTTGTCTCTTTGTTTCCTTTTCCCTTTGGTGTTTCTCACTTCCCCCTGTTTATTATCTGCAGAGGTGAGGCTAGTGCTCCTTGCTGGCCTGTGCACTATAGCTGACGACTAGGGACGATGTATCCTGACGGCGACGGGGGAAGGACCCGTATAGTGCATTAGGGAAGTGCAGGGACAGGCTCAAATTTTAGCTCAGGTGGTGACCATCCCTCATTCCCTATTGTTAGGGCCTTCCTCTCACCTTTACTATCATGTTGTGAGTGAGTTGTGCCATCCACTGACCGACCACCCATTGGGTCGTGTCACACATCGTGGCACTTAGCTTCTAAGTGCTACAGTGGGGACTAGTCACGGTTTCCTCCTGGTTGGCCTGTCCACACTGCATTAATTCACATTCTGCCCTGCATCGCTATCTGTGCCAAGCAGGATGTTAATCAAGGCAGAGTACATGTGTTTACAACATTTTAACTCGACTAGTGACTTGTCCCTGTTATAGTATTACTCATATGACTAAAGAGCGTGTTTCTAAACATGTGTTTATTAACCCTGTAGCATGGAGTTAAAGTAATAACCACATTTTCATAACAAGTTCCTTTTAATAAAAGCTCATCAATAAAATAAACAAACATTTTCTTCCCCATATAAAATGCTAAATATATGCAACAAATAGCAAAGCTGTTCCTTCTAATATTATACCAGCGACTGAGCTGTTGTTGTTGGTGTTGATGTTTGGGTTTGTGGTTTCACTGAAGAGTATGACTATACAATTAATGGAACCTAAATTAAATTTTAGTTTACTTGCCCTTGTCAATTCCATTTTTCTTTAACCCCTTTCTGCCATCAGACGTACTATTCCGTCCAATAAAACCCGTGCCATTCTGCCCATGGACAGAATAGTACGTCATAGGCGATCAGCTGCGCTCCCGGGGGAGCGCAGCTAATCGCCGCCGGGTGTCAGCTGATTATCACAGCTGAAACCCAGGACTGTGTGTCAGGAGTGGTCACGGACCGCTCCCGGCACATTAACCCCTGGCACACCGCGATCAAACATGATCGCGGTGTACCGGGGCACAAAGAAGGATCGCGCAGGGAGGGGGCTCCCTTTGCGCTCCCCTGAGACCCTCAGAGCAGCGCGATGTGTCGCGCTGTTCCGAGGGTCCGTCCTCCCTCCAGGTCCCCGGATCCAAGATGGCGCCGAGGTCCTGCAGGAAGGCGGCTTCCTCAGTGCCTGCTGAGAGCAGGCACTGAGAAGCCAGCAGCGATGCCAGAGCGATCGCTGGTGTGACAGAGTGCTGTGCACACTGTCACACCAGCGATCTGATAAAATACTGTTATGTCCCACCCTGGGACAAAGTAAAAAAGTAAAAAATATAAAAATAAAAAGTGGTAAAAAAAATCATAAAAAAAAAAAAATATTCCTCAATAAATTCATTTTTTCCTGTAAATAAAAAAACCAAAACAATAAAAGTACACATATTTGGTATCACCGCGTCCGTAACGACCCCCCTATAAAAATGTCCCACTAGTTAACCCCTTTAGTGAACCCCATAAAAAAAAAAAACTAAGCAAAAAATCAATGCTTTATCATCATACCGCCGAACAAAAAGTGGAATAACACGCGATCAAAAAGACCAATATAAATAAACATGGTACCGCTGAAAACGTCATCTTGTCCCGCAAAAAAACGAGCCATCATACAGCATCATCAGCGAAAGAATAAAAAAGTTATAGCTCGCAGGATAAAGCGATGCAAAAATAATAATTTTTTATATAAAATTGTTTTTATTGTATAAAAGCGCCAAAACATAAAAAAATGATATAAATGAGGTATCCCGTAATCGTACTAACCCAAAGAATAAAACTGCTTTATCAATTTTACCACACGCGGAACGGTATAAACGCCTCCCCCAAAAAAAATTCATGAATTGCTGATTTTTGTTCATTCTAACCTCCCAAAAATCGAAATAAAAAGCGATCAAAAAATGTCACATGCTCAAAAATGGTACCAATAAAAACGTCACCTCGTCCCGCAAAAAATAAGACCTCACATGACTCTGTGGGCCAAAATATGCAAAAATTATAGCTCTCAAAATGTGGTGATGCAAAAAACTAAAAAGCTTCTTTTAGCGTGACAGCTGCCAATCATGAAAACCCGCTATAAATAGTAAATCAAACCCCCCTTTATAACCCCCTTAGTTAGGGAAAAATAATAAAATTAAAAAAATGTATTTATTTCCATTTTCCCGTTAGGGTTAGGGTTGCGGCTAAAGTTAGGGTTAGGGTTGGCGCTAACGTTATGATTAGGGTTAGGGTTGGGATTAGGGTTAGGGGTGTGTTAGGGTTAGGTTTGTGGTTAGGGTTGGGACTAGGGTTAGGGGTGTGTTGGGGGTTTGGGTTGGAGTTAGAATTGGGGGGTTTCAGCTGTTTAGGCACATCAGGGGCTCTCCAAATGTGACACGGCGTCTGATCTCAATTACAGCCAATTCTGCGTTGAAAAAGTCAAACGGTGCTCCTTCACTTCTGAGCTCTGCCATGCGCCCAAACAGTAGTTTACCCCCACATATGGGATATCAGCGTACTCTGGACCCCAAGAGTTATTGTGCAATTTGTCCTATTTCTTCTGTTACCCTTGGGAAAATAAAAAACTGGGGGCAACAAAATCATTTTTGTAAAAAAAAAAATGATTTTTTTGTTTTATGGCTGTATGTTATAAAACTTCTGTGAAGCACTTGGGGCTTCATAGCACTCACCACACTTCTAGATAAGTTCGTTGTGGGGTCTGTTTTCCAAAATGGGGTCACTTGTGGGGGGTTTCCACTGTTTAGGCGCATCAGGGGCTCTCCAAATGCGACATGACGCCCCCAGACCATTCCATCAAAGTCTGCAATTCAAAACGTCACTACTTCCCTTCCGAGCCCAGACGTGCACCCATACAGTCGTTTTCTCCCACATATTGGGTATCAGCGTACTCAGGGCAAATTGGACAACAAACTTTGGGGTCCAATTTCTCCTGTTAACCTTGTGAAAATAAAATATTGGGGGCGAAAAAAATCATTTTTGTGAAAAAAAAAGGATTTTTTATTTTTACGGCTGTACGTTATATACTTCTGTGAAGCACTTCGGGGTTCAAAGTGCTCACCACACATCTAGATAAATTCCTTGTGGGGTCTATTTTCCAAAAGGGGGTCATTTGTGGGGGTTTCCACTGTTTAGACGCATCAGGGGTTCTCCAAATGCGACATGACGCCCCCAGACAATTCCATCAAAGTCTGCAATCCAAAACGTCACTACTTCCCTTCCAAGCCCCGACATGTGCCCATACAGTAGTTTACTCCCACATTTTGGGTATCAGCGTACTCAGGACAAATTGGACAACAACTTTTGGGGTCCAATTTCTCCTGTTACCCTTGTGAAAATATAATATTGGGGGCGAAAAAATCATTTTTGAAAAAAAGATTTTTTACTTTACGGCTGTACGTTATAAACTTCTGTGAAGCATTTTGGGGTTCAAAGTGCTCACCACACATCTAGATAAGTTCCTTGAGGGGTCTAGTTTCCAAAATGGTGTCATTTGTGGAGGGTTTCCACTGTTTAGGCAGATCAGGAGCTCTCCAAACACGACATGGCATCCATCCAATTCTGCGTTGAAAAAGTCAAACGGCGCTCCTTCCCTTCCAAACTCTGCCATGCACCCAAACAGTGGTTTACCCCCACTTATGGGGTATCAGCGTACTAAGGACAAATTGCACAATACCTTTTGGAGTCTTGTTACCCTTGGGAAAATATAAATTGGGGTGAAAAGATCAATTTTGTGGAAAAAATATGATTTTTTAATTTTACGGCTCTACGTTATAAACTTGTGTGAAGCACTTGGGGGTTCAAATTGCTCACCAAAGATCTAGATAAGTTCCTTAGGGGGTCTAGTTTCCCAAATGGGTCACTTGTGGGGGGTTTCCACTGTTTAGGCACATCAGGGGCTCTCCAAATGCAACATGGCGTCCAATCTCAATTCCAGCCAATTTTGCTTGGAAAAAGTCAAATGGTGCTCCTTCCATTCCGAGCTCTGCCATGCGCCCAAACAGTGGTCCTCCCCACATATGGGGTATCAGCGTACTGAGGACAAATTGGACAACAAATTTTGTGGTTCAATTTCTCCTGTTACCTATGGGAAAATAAAAAATTAGTGACTAAGAGATAATTTTTGAGGGAAAAAAATAGGATTTTTTATTTTCATGCCCGGGCATTATAAACTTGTGTGAAGCACTTTGGGGTTCAAAGTGCTCACCAAAGATCTAGATAAGTTCCTTGGGGGTCTAGCTTCCACAATGGGGTCACTTGTGGGGGGTTTCCACTGTTTAGGCTCATTTGGGGCACTAGAAACGGAACATGACCCCCATCAATGTTTGCATTCCAAAACGTTACTGCTTCCTTTCCAAGCCCTGCCGTGCGCCCAAACAGTTTTCCCTCCCCCCACATATGGGGTATCAGCGTACTCAGGACAAATTGGACAAAAACTTTTGGGGTCCAATTTCCTTGGGAAAAATCAAAAATTTGGGACTAAAAAATCATTTTTGTGGAAAATTGTTTTTTTTTTTTTTTCACACCCAGGCATTATAAACTTTTGTGAAACACTTTGGGGTTCAAAGTGCTCACAACAGATCTAGATAAGTTCCTTAGGGGGTCTAGTTTCCAAAATGGTGTCACTTGTGGGGGGTTTCCACTGTTTAGGCATATCAGGGGCTCTCCAAACACGACATGGCGTCCAATCTCAACTCCAGCCAATTTTAGTTTGAAAAAGTCAAACGGCGCTCCTTCCCTTACGAGCTCTGCCGTGTGCCTAAACAGTGGTTTTCCCCCACATACGGGTTTTGGCGTACTCAGGAGAAATTGCACAACAACTTTATCTGCCCATTTTCTCCTTTTACCCTTGTGAAAATAAAAAAAGTTTGGAAAAGATCATTTTTGTGGCTAAAAAGTTAAATATTAATTTTTTCCTTCCACGTTGCTTCAGCTCCTGTGAAGCACCTGAAGGGTTATTAAACTTCTTGAATGTGGTTTTGAGTACCTTGAGGGGTGCAGTTTTTAGAATGGTGTCACTTTTGGGTATTTTCTGCTATATAGACCCGTCAAAGTGACTTCAAATGTGAGGTGGTCCCTAAAAAAATGGCTTTGTAAATTTTGTTGTAAAAATGAGAAATCACTGGTCAACTTTTAACCCTTATAATTTCCTAACAAAAAAAATTTTGGTTCCAAAATTGTGCTGATGTAAAGTAGATATGTGGGAAATGTTATTTCTTAACTATTTTGTGTGACATAGTTCTCTGTTTTAAGGGAAAAAAATTTCAAAGCTTGAAAATTGCAAAATTTTCAAAATTTTCGCCATATTTGCATTTTTTTCCAAAATAAACGCAAGGTATATCGAAGAAATTTTACCACTAACGTGAAGTACAATATGTCATGAGAAAACAATCTCAGAATCGCGAAGATCCGTTGAAGCGTTCCAGAGTTATAACCTCATAAAGAGACAGTGGTCAGAATTGTAAAAATTGGCCCTGTCATTAACGTGCAAACCACCCTTGGGGTTAAGGGGTTAAAGTATAAAAGCCTGTGAATCCTTGGAGAAAATATCTCTTTTGTAAGAAGAAGCCTATTGCGCAAAAATGTTTACATAAAAAAATGTGTTGACCAGAACGTGATTTCTGTCTTCTTGTCTCCTTTCAGATCATCCAAATTATTGGTGCTGCCGACAGAGATATGTCACCTATAGGGCAGAAATTCTCCTTCAGACTGCCACCTGATGGTTTGACAAATCCCAATTTTACCATTCATGACTATAGAAGTAAGTAAGGCTTATGATTACATACATTTTCTATACAGAAAGAGTTCATGCATTAGAACAAACAAATACCCTGGAAATCTTTTCTCACACTGCTGGACATGATGTCCCATTTATTCCCTAACACATCACATTTAATGCATTGGGCTTAATCTATTCTCCTGAATCTTTATCTCAAAGTGTAACAAATAACTACACTTTATGAAAATAGCAAAAATAAAGCAAAAGGCTGATAGTCATTCTATAATGGAACAATCTGCCTATCAAATTCCTGCTAATGCAAATTATAAATGAATCATCTGAGATGTTCACTGAATAATAGTGTGTCACAATATATTTCCAAGGATACAGTAAGCTTTATGCAGTATATATTATCTCATAAAACTTTGGACTGCATCATGCAATATAAAAAAAATGTTTTAGGTTCCTAAAATTACAAATGACATGCAATTTTTTTCATAGATGTTCAATTCTTCTCATCCCCCCATAACCTACTCTCCTACTTTTTACGGTTGATGGCAAAAACCCCAAAACACCAGTCTATAATAAACACCAGTCTATAAATTGAGTTTCTGGCCTGGCTTTTTAGCCTAAGTCATGTAGCCAGATCTGATAAAGAGTTTTTATTGACTTTTAGGATGGATACCTCATATACAGTGGCATGTAAAAGTTTGGGTACCCTTGGTCAATATTACTGTTATTGTAACAGCTAAACAATTTGAAGATGAAACGATCTCTAAAAGGTAAAAAGCTAGAGATGACACATTTTCTTTGTATTATAGGCAAAAAATTATATATAAAAAAGAATATTGTAATTTTTTAAATTTTTTAAATTACAAAAATAAAGATGGGCCAAAGCAAACGTTTTTGCACCCTTGGAGATTTGTGTGCTCACATAACTTTGACCACAATTTTAGACCTTAACCCCTTAATCCCATGGGACGTACTATTCTGTCCATGTGACCTGGTACTTAATTCCCAGGGATGGAATAGTACATCCCATGCGATCAGCTGCGCTCCCATGGGGAGCGCAGCTGATCGCGGTCGGGTGTCAGCTGATTATCACAGCTGACACCCGGCAGTGCCTGCTGAGAGCAGGTGTTGAGGAAGCTGTGCACACTGTCACACCAGCGATCTGACCCTACAGTCATAGACAAAAGTTTTGAGAATGACACAAATATTAATTTTTACAAAGTCTACTGCTTCACTTTTTCTAATGGCAATTTGCATATACTCCAGAATGTTATAAAGAGTGATCAGCTTAACAGCAATTACTTGCAAAGTCAATATTTGGCTAGAAATTGAACTTTATCCCCCAAAACACATTTCAACATCATTGCAGCCGTGCCTTAAAAGGACCAGCTAACTTCTTTTCAGTGATTGCTCCATTAACACAGGTGTGGGTGTTGATGAGGACATGGCTGGAGATCAATCTGTCATGATTAAGTAAGAATGACACCACTGGACACTTTAAAAGGAGGCTGGTGCTTGGCATCATTGTTTCTCTTCTGTTAACCATCGTTATCTCTAAAGAAACACGTGCAGTCATCATTGCAATGCACAAAAATGGCCTAACAGGGAAGAGTATCACAGCTAGAAAGATTGCACCTCAGTCAACATTCTATCGCATCATCAAGAACTTCAAGGAGAGAGGTTCCATTGTTGCCAAAAAGGCTCCAGGGCGCACAAGAAAGACCAGCAAGCGCCAGGACCGTCTCTTAAAAGTTTTTCAGCTGTGGGATCGGGCTACTAGCAGTGCAGAGCTTGCTCAGGAATGGCAGCAGGCAGGTGTGAGTGCATCTGCACGCACTGTGTGGCGGAGACTCTTGGAGCAAGGCCTGGTCTCAAGGAGGGCAGCAAAGAAGCCACTTCTCTCCAGAAAAAAACATCATGGACAGACTGATATTCTGCAAAAGGTACAGGCAGTGGACTGCTGAGGACTGGGGTAAAGTTATTTTCTCTTATGAATCCCCTTTTCGATTGTTTGGGACATCAGGAAAACGCCTCATTCCGAGAAGACAAGGTGAGCGCTACCACCAGTCTTGTCTCATGCCAACTGTTAAGCATCCTGAAACCATTCATGTGTGGGGTTGCTTCTCAGCCAAGGGAATCGGCTCTCTCACAGTCTTGCCTAAAAACACAGCCATGAATAAAGAATGGTACCAGAATGTCCTCCAAGAGCAACTTCTCCCAACCCTCCAAGAGCAGTTTGGCGATCAACAATGCCTTTTCCAGCATGATGGAGCACCTTGCCATAAAGCAAAGGTGATAACTAAATGGCTCAGGGAGCAAAACATAGAGATTTTGGGTCCATGGCCTGGAAACTTCCCAGATCTTAATCCCATTAAGAACTTGTGGTCAATCATCAAGAGACGGGTGGACAAACAAAAACCTAAAAATTCTGACAAAATGAAAGTATTGATTGTGCAAGAATGGACTGCTATCTGTCAGGATTTGGTCCAGAAGTTGATTGAGAGCAGGCCAGGGAGAATTGCAGAGGTCCTGAAGTAGAAGGTTCAACACTGCAAACTTTGACTTGCTGCATTAACTCATTCTAACTGTCAATATAAGCTTTTGTTACTCATATGTTTGCAATTATATTTCTGTCTGTGATAAAAACATCTGTCATATGAAAAAATAACCGTGTGCACAACCAAGAAGGTGCCAGAGTAGGTTCCCACACCGTATCTAATAGAAAATGAACTCGGCACTCAACTTTAGTATAGTGAGAATAAAGATTTTTATTCACAGTAGTAACACGAAACGTTTCGGTCCTATATCATGGACCTTCATCAGTCGCTACATTTATAAAAACAGAAGAAAAAAATTATATTAACAAAATAAAGTATGTACAATCAAAATTTTGGTCAATAGTAAAGGTAGAGAGTAGTTGTATACAATGCTTCAGGAGATTTAGGGAGCAATCATAGGTCAGAGTTGTATCAGAGGTATCACAAAGGCAGAAAGAATATATATGGTGAGGACATACCAGATACTACTGGGAAGGGGGTTGATCCACATAGGGAAGAAAGAAAGGGCTGGATATAGCTGTAGGTGAAAATAAGATAAACGTAAGTGCCGATATACTTTTATGTATAAGTAGATTTTGTGCCTATGCCTGTAGATGTGACATACCCTGTGTTGGTGGGGTGAGATGAGGAAGAGGACAATGCCTCTATTGCACTAGTAACCTGTAGAAACAGCGCAAAACATAGATACCATAAATATCACAACTATCAATGTGATGGTGAAGCGGTGGAGCCGCTATACTTGTCTGTGACTGACCTGTTGTGAAGGAGTCCGGCAGTGAGGATAGGTCTCTGCATTGGACGCGGTGTCCACCGCTAGTCTGAGTGCAGAGAAAGCTAGAAAGCAGCATGTATATGAGAGGAAGAGGCGGGACTATAGTGTCAATCTAACAGAGCATCAGACAGGAAGTGAGGTGGCAGGAAGTTAATGGACATGCGTTCCAAGTGAATACTAGGTAACCAGAGGCCGTCCTACAGGTGGGAGGAGTAAAGGAGCGGCGTGCTGATGGAGATGTGCCCAACAGGATGACGTGGCAGCATTATAGTATTTAATACAAGCGGCTCTAAAGTGAATGAAAGAGAGGCATGTTAGTACAAGCATAAAGGAGTTTACAGCAATAAACATTGCGATCTTATACATTAGCTTAAAGCGATATACATAACAGGCTTGCAGCATCAGTATGCGTCAAAAGGGGCATAATAGTAATATGAGTACTGATTTAGTACATTATCATAAGACAGTATGGAAGACAAATCTGCAGGCAACAAGGAATAATTAATAACCACCTAACAGAGATCAAAGCAGCATGTGGTAAATGACAGGTGATGTGTAAACATCTGTATGCATCATTTATAAAGTAAAAGGGTGTCACAGCAAAATTCATATTGGTATAGTGCGTTATCAAAAGACAGTATGGGAAAATGGCAGCACGGATTATTAAATAAATAAACACCTGGCTGAGATCAACATATCATGTGGTATATGGCAAGTGATGTATAAAAAAGGGGGGTGGGGGAATTATAGCCTCAGTGGTCATATGCAGAATTACATGAAGGAGAGTAAATCGTATTCACGATTAAGACCCTTAGGTGATAGAGTGTCTAGGGTGTGTATCCAATACGCCTCTCTCCTTTTCAATTGACGTATGCGGTCGCCTCCTCGTCGTGAATGTGGTATTTGTTCCAAAACTTGGTATGGGACATGGGAAAGTGCCCGTTCTTGGTTTTTTTTTTTGCCCAAGAACGGGCACTTTCCCATGTCTGGGATGCACTCAATGTAATAACGTACTCAGAGGAGAAACCATCCATCACCCATATACGGGAAAAACATTTAGAGTCCGTGGTTTCTTTACTTGCGACACGGCCTTCGTGATATACGTGATTAAGTGTCCTTGTGGGTTATTATATGTTGGGGAAACTAGTCAACCTGTAAAACAACGCATTTCAAAACACAAATCAACCATAAGATGTAAGAATACCTTACTCCCCATCCCACACCACTTCATCACAATGGGACATACCATAGCCCAATTAAAATACCAAGTTTTGGAACAAATACCACATTGACGACGAGGAGGCGACCGCATACGTCAATTGAAAAGGAGAGAGGCGTATTGGATACACACCCTAGACACTCTATCACCTAAGGGTCTTAATCGTGAATACGATTTACTCTCCTTCATGTAATTCTGCATATGACCACTGAGGCTATAATTCCCCCACCCCCCCTTTTTTATACATCACTTGCCATATACCACATGATATGTTGATCTCAGCCAGGTGTTTATTTATTTAATAATCCGTGCTGCCATTTTCCCATACTGTCTTCTGATAACGCACTATACCAATATGAATTTTGCTGTGACACCCTTTTACTTTATAAATGATGCATACAGATGTTTACACATCACCTGTCATTTACCACATGCTGCTTTGATCTCTGTTAGGTGGTTATTAATTATTCCTTGTTGCCTGCAGATTTGTCTTCCATACTGTCTTATGATAATGTACTAAATCAGTACTCATATTACTGTTATGCCCCTTTTGACGCATACTGATGCTGCAAGCCTGTTATGTATATCGCTTTAAGCTAATGTATAAGATCGCAATGTTTATTGCTGTAAACTCCTTTATGCTCACCTAACAGAGATCAAAGCAGCATGTGGTAAATGACAGGTGATGTGTAAACATCTGTATGCATCATTTATAAAGTAAAAGGGTGTCACAGCAAAATTCATATTGGTATAGTGCGTTATCAGAAGACAGTATGGGAAAATGGCAGCACGGATTATTAAATAAATAAACACCTGGCTGAGATCAACATATCATGTGGTATATGGCAAGTGATGTATAAAAAAGGGGGGGGTGGGGGAATTATAGCCTCAGTGGTCATATGCAGAATTACATGAAGGAGAGTAAATCGTATTCACGATTAAGACCCTTAGGTGATAGAGTGTCTAGGGTGTGTATCCAATACGCCTCTCTCCTTTTCAATTGACGTATGCGGTCGCCTCCTCGTCGTGAATGTGGTATTTGTTCCAAAACTTGGTATTTTAATTGGGCTATGGTATGTCCCATTGTGATGAAGTGGTGTGGGATGGGGAGTAAGGTATTCTTACATCTTATGGTTGATTTGTGTTTTGAAATGCGTTGTTTTACAGGTTGACTAGTTTCCCCAACATATAATAACCCACAAGGACACTTAATCACGTATATCACGAAGGCCGTGTCGCAAGTAAAGAGATTATGAGAGATTAGAAACTCATGAGTTTTACTGTCCAGGATGCCTGCATCACAATGTTGTCTGGAGTCTGGAGAGAGGATTCATATGTTCCCATGCAGACAGACTTTTCTAAGTGAGGATTGACATAGTTAGGACCTGGAATATGAGAATAGCCTTAACGTGGCTTCCAGGTACACATAAATTGGCCTTTTTATGCGCTAAGACTTCTCAATTTTTCATATTTCTAAGGCAGTGATGCAATAAATTTTTCATATTTTTCATATTTTTTCATATTTTTGTGTCCGCAAGCTATAGCGCTAGTGTGCTACCTTTTTTCTTGAATGTGTATGAATTGGTGACTCTAGGTTTTAGCACCTGTTCACACTAGATATATGTTTGGATGTGCCGGTCAGTTTTTTGATATGTATTAATTTACCTTCTACCTGAGCACTCCACCTGTTGGTCACAGGCGTTTTAATTCTACCAGGTTCATTACCCCTCCACAGAGATGCAGATTTTAGTCTGGAGAGAGGATTCATATGTTCCCATGCAGACAGACTTTTCTAAGTGAGGATTGGCATAGTTAGGACCTGGAATACGAGAAGAGTCTTAACGTGGCTTCCAGGTACACATAAATTGGCCTTTTTATGAGCTAAGACTTGTCAATTTTTCATATTTCTAAGGCAGTGATGCAATTCATTTTTCATATTTTTTCATATTTTTGTGTCCGCAAGCTATAGTACTACAGTGTGCTACCTTTTTTTCTTGAATGTGTATGAGTTGGTGACTCTAGGTTTTAGCACCTGTTCACACTAGATCTATGTTTGGATGTGCCGGTGAGTTTTTGATCTGAAGGGTTAATAAACTTCTTAAATGTGGCTTTGATTAACTTGAGGGGTGCAGTTTTTAAAATGGTGTCACTCTTGGGTTTTTTCTGCCATTTAGACCCCTCAAAGTGGTTTCAAATGTGAGGTGGTCCCTAAAAAAAATGATTTTGTACAATTTGTTGTAAAAATGAGATATCGCTGGTCAACTTTTAACCCTTATAACTTCGCAACAAAATTACAATTTGGTTTCAAAATTGTGCTGCTGTAAAGTAGACATGTGGGAAATGTTATTTAGTAACTATTTTGTGTGACATATTTCTCTGTTTTAAGGCAATAAAAATTAAAAGTTTGAAAATTGCTAAATTTTCGAAAATTTCGCCATATTTCCATTTTTTCATAAATAACCGCAAATTATATCGAAGAAATTTTACCACTATCATGAAGTACAATATGTCACGAGAAAACATTCTCAGAATCGTGAAGATCCGTTGAAGCATTCCAGAGTTATAGCCTCATAAAGGACAGTGGTCAGAATTGTAAAAATTGGCGCGTTCATTAACGTGCAAACCACCCTTGGGGGTTAAGGGGTTAATTAGCCTGTTAGGCTTATGGCTTGTTCACTATCATATAGGCCAATTGATGCAAATGTCATAGCTTTATAAAAACCCAGCCTCCTGTAAATTTGCACTTTACCAGTAGTGGTCAATTATTTGTGATTATGTGTAGTTGGTTGATATATTTATGCATTAATAGCCTAGTATATACATTTTATCTACTTATAGGTACAGCATATCATATCATTATTATTTGTCTGGAACATCTAATTTATTTATATATTTACATACCCTTCACACACATCCCCTCTCATATTTTATTCCACTTGGAATAATTTCCCCTTTTAATGTTGTGCATTATTGAAATAATATTTATAATACCCTGATAATCCTTGTGGTTGTTTATCATATTTTAATTTCTATATTTACAGATGTACTAGTTAAAGTTCTTCTAACATCTGTACATCTAGATTTACTCACTAGACAAGTCATGAAGTATGATTCTAAACTCCAAACATTTTTTTCCTAAATCCATTCATTGCAATTCTCAGACTTGTGCTTAGCTTTTTTTACTCCAAAACCATAATCCAAAATGCAAACAGCCTGTTCAGAGATGAAAAGGTCAGGAAATCTAGTGCCACCTAATGAACATTGAAATCATACAATTCAATATGTATTTATTAAAAGGCATTTCCATATGACTTAGGATAAGACATTAAACTAGTAACTCCATTTGCAGAAGTGTGTTTTGGAGATTTTGCCAATAAGAGCTAAATAGGATAACTGGTTGGCTGGAAGCAAAACTTCTGACAAGAAGTTATGGGAATAAGGTTTCTCTTTGTAAAGACCACCAAATTAGCATTAAGAAACTTATTGGCCATGAAATTCTCACCTAAATAATTTAAATATACATATAACTTCATCAGAAAGTAAAATGGACAAGAAATGTAGTGCCATCTATTGAGAGTAGGAATTCTAAAAGGTAAGAAAGTTAACACTTTAGACCCACTGTCAGATGCCTCTCACCCAACACACCTACTCTGCTTTGTACTGTTGATGGGAAAAAAACCAAAACACCTATCTGCAAATAGAGTCTCTGGCTTGTTTTTAGGCAAAGTCATGTAACCAGGCCTGTTAAAAAATTAATATTGACTTTTAGTATGGATACCTCACATACAGTTATATGTAAACATTTGCGCACCCCTTGTCCATATTACTGTTATTGTAAACACGCAAGCAAATTGAAGACGAAAGGATCTCAAAAGGGCTGAAGATAAAAATGGCACATTTTCCTTTGTATTTCAGGCAAAAAAAATGTAATTTTTTACATTTTGAAAATTGCAAAAATAAAACTGGGCTGATGCAAAAATGTTGTCACCTTTGAAGATTTGCATGTTCAAATAACTTTGACCAAAGTATCAGACCTGAATTAGCCTGCTAGGGTTATTGCTTGTTTACGATCATCATTAGGTAATGCCAAGAGATGCGAATTTCCCAGCTTCATTAAATCTCAGCCTCCTCTAAACTTGCACCAAAAAAAGCACCCATGTGTTTTTCTAAGAAACTGCCTAGGAATCTCAAAATGAAAATGATGAAGGTCCACAAAGCAGGAGAAGGCTATAAGAAAATAGCAAAACATTTTCAATTTGCCCTTTATTCAGTTTGAAATATAAGACCAACAGTGAAGTGTAAGACCAATGGAAACAGTGGTGGTCAAGATAATGTCTGGAAGTCCAAGCAAAATTTCAGAGAGAGCTGCTTTTAGGATTCCTAGAGAGTCAAGTAAACACCTGCAAGACTGTAAAAAATCTTCAGAAAGATATAGCAGACTCTGAAAAAGATATTTCTTGTATAGGCACCAAAAAATCAGCTTCAGAATATGAAAAAGAACATCTAATCAAGCCTGACACATTCTAGAAAAAAGTCTTGTGGACCGATGAGGTTAAAATACAAATTTTTGGCCACAAGGATCAAAGGTATGTGTGGAGAAAAAAGGGCAGAGAATTTCAGGAAAATAACTTCTCACCAACAATTAAGCTTGGGTTGGATCAATCAAGCCTTGAGGTTGTGCTGCAGCCAAAGGCACAGGGAACATTTGACAGGTAGAGGGAAGAATGGATTCAATTAAATTTTAAAAAATATTTGTTGCAAACCTAACACCATCTGTAAAAAGCTGAAGTTGAAAAGAGGATGACTTCTACAAATTTATAATGATCCTAAATAAAGGTGGGCGGACACTTGGATTTTTGAGTCCGGTGAGTTTGGCTGAACAGTTACAAAAAGTTTGGGATCTGGTAGCAGAACAGTACCCAAACCCAAAGCCAGACACCATTCACTTGAATGGGGAGCCCAAACATCCAGCATTTGCCACGCTGTCATATGCAAGACAGCGCTACAAACACCACTTCTGATCTTCGGTAAAATCCTCACCGCCGGTCAGATAGCCAAGATTTTCACGCTGTCAAGTGACAGTGTGAGCCAACAGCAATGATTGGAGGTATAAAATGTACCTCCGGTAGTGTTGAGTGATACGATACCGCAAGTATCGGGTATCGGCCGATATTAGCTGTATCGGACTTTCGATATTGACTTTCGTTATTTCCCATATATCGTATACCGGAATCGGAATTGTCACTGTCACTGTGAGTGTCCGTCGGTCGGGTCTGTCAGGAGTCAGCGGCACTTACCTGGCAGAAGATCTCCGGTGGTCACGGCCTGGACTGGTTGATGGCCGCCATCATCTTTCCCCGGCGGTCACATGCAGTTTCTCGCGATAACTACAGTGACTGCTGGGTAATCCCGGCCGTAAAGCAGTCAGTCCGATGACGTCACCGCCAGGGAAGCAGGTAATCAGCTGTGCTGCGCCGGGATGACAGCCTCTGCCTGTCATTCCGATGTAGCAGAGCTGGATCGTCGTGGGACAGTCGTTACTATGGACTGCGTCGGACAGGTGGTATACTGTTGGTTTGTTTTTTTTCCTTTTTTTACAGATCGATGGCGTCGCAGGAATGAGAGTATAATAAAAGAAATGAAAACTGTGTTGTCTCTTTTATTTCATTAAAATACTTTTTTCTTGCTGTGTCTTTTTTTTATATATTTAAAAACTTTAGGATTAATAATGGATCGGTGTCTTATTGACACCTCTCCATTATTAAACCGGGCTTATTGTCACCGTGCAATCAACGGTGACATTAACCCCTTATTACCCCACTTGCCACCGCTACAGGGCAGTGGGAAGAGCCGGGTAAAGTGCCACAATTGGCACATCTTTTGATGCGTCAAATGTGGGGCTGCTGTAGCCTGGTATTATCAGGCTGTTGAGGGCCAAAATCCATGGGCCTTGACAGTCTTTTAATACCAGGCCGCAGCAGTCTGCATTTTACTTGGCTGGTTAACAAAAATAGGGGACCCCTACGCCGTTTTTTTTGTCAAGCCTATATGATAGTGAACAAGCCATAAGCCTAACAGGCTAATTAACCCCTTAACCCCCAAGGGTGGTTTGCACGTTAATGAACGCGCCAATTTTTACAATTCTGACCACTGTCCTTTATGAGGCTATAACTCTGGAACGCTTCAACGGATCTTCACGATTCTGAGAATGTTTTCTCGTGACATATTGTACTTCATGGTAGTGGTAAAATTTCTTCGATATAATTTGCGGTTATTTATGAAAAAATGGAAATATGGCGAAATTTTTGAAAATTTAGCAATTTTCAAACTTTGAATTTTTATTGCCTTAAAACAGAGAAATATGTCACACAAAATAGTTACTAAATAACATTTCCCACATGTCTACTTTACAGCAGCACAATTTTGAAACTAATTTGTAATTTTGTTACAAAGTTATAAGGGTTAAAAGTTGACCAGCGATATCTCATTTTTACAACAAATTGTACAAAATCATTTTTTTTTAGGGACCACCTCACATTTGAAACCACTTTGAGGGGTCTAAATGGCAGAAAAAACCCAAGAGTGACACCATTCTAAAAACTGCACCCCTCAAGTTAATCAAAGCCACATTTAAGAAGTTTATTAACCCTTCAGATCAAAAACTCACCGGCACATCCAAACATAGATCTAGTGTGAACAGGTGCTAAAACCTAGAGTCACCAACTCATACACATTCAAGAAAAAAAGGTAGCACACTGTAGTACTATAGCTTGCGGACACAAAAATATGAAAAAATATGAAAAATGAATTGCATCACTGCCTTAGAAATATGAAAAATAGACAAGTCTTAGCTCATAAAAAGGCCAATTTATGTGTACCTGGAAGCCACGTTAAGACTCTTCTCGTATTCCAGGTCCTAACTATGCCAATCCTCACTTAGAAAAGTCTGTCTGCATGGGAACATATGAATCCTCTCTCCAGACTAAAATCTGCATCTCTGTGGAGGGGTAATGAACCTGGTAGAATTAAAACGCCTGTTTCCCAAGAATAACAACACCTCAAAAGTTATTGTGCAATTTGTCCTGGGTACACCGATACCCAATATGTGGGGGTAAACCACTGTTTGGGTGCATGGCAGAGCTTTTAAAGGAAGGAGCGCATTTTGACTTTTTCAACGCAGAATTGGCTGTATGCCATGTCGCATTTGGAGAGCCCCTGATGGGCTTAAACAGTGGAAACCCCCCACAAGTGACACCATTTTGGAAACTAGACCCCTTAAGGAACTTATCTAGGTCTGTTGGGGGCACATTCAACCCCAAACGTTTCATTAAAGTTTATAATGCCTGGGTGTGGAAAAAAAACAATTCCACAAAAAAATGATTTTTTAGTCCCCAATTTTCCAATTTTTGATTATTCACAAGGAAATTGGACCCCAAAAGTTGTTTTCCAATTTGTCCTGAGTACGCTGATTCCTCATATGTGGGGAGGAAATACTGTTTGGGCGCACGGCAGGGCTCAGAAAGGAAGTAATGACATTTTGGAATGCAGATTTTGATGTGTGTCATGTTCAGATTGCAGAGTCCCTGATGTGAATAAACAGTGGAAACCCCCCACAAGTGACCACATTTTGGAATCTAGACCCCCTAAGGAACTTATCTAGCTCTGTAATGAGCACTTTGAACCCCCATATGCTTCACACAAGTTTATAATGCATTTCTTTTAATTATTTATTTACAGCGTAGGAGCCACCTGATGAATACTTACATCAGCTGCTCCTGCTCTTACTGTTATTAGCAGCAGAAAGCGTCAGCTGATGAAATCAGTAGTCCCATCAGCCGACACCAATGACCGGAGGTTAGAGTTGAGCGATACTTTCCGATATCCAAAAATATCGGATTGGAATGGTATCGCCGATATCACTAAAATATTGGCGATACCCGATACCGATACCGGAAGTCCCATGTAAGTCTATGGGAACAAAATATCGCAACTAAAAAAACACTTTCTTTCCTTGTAAACACAAAATATACACACATAGAATACATATATATATATATATATATATATATATATATTTATATACATGTCATTGTGACATATATATATACATATATTTATAGTTTATTCACTTCTACATAGTAAAATAGCCTCTGATTCAATTGCCGGGTAAAGCCGGCATTTGTGAAAAGACAGAAGCACCCGAGGGTCCAGTCGCCACAGAGATGTTGCATCGCACCCAGCGGTGTGACAACTTACTCTCAGGTAAGGAGGAAACACCCCATTGACTCCAACCACTGCATTCAACAGTACACTATGCCAGCTGAGTGTAGGCGGACCCAATGGGATGGTCTAGCTCAGGCTGGTTAGAACAGGGTGTAGCTAGTTGGATGGGAGGGGTTGAGGCAGCCTTATGCTGCATGTCTTTGTAGTAATAATTGTTTCCTTTCCTGCTTTCTTACTACGTCGCATACTCCACTCTGCTACATCACTCTGCACCATTGCTCTACCTCACATCTATCTGCCCTGGAAGGATACCGTCTTACCTGTAGAAGACTTATCACCTAGCTGCACTACACCATCCCTGCCAGAGGACCTGCACAGCAGCGCTGGTCACCCTGACCAGGTACTACAGGTGGCATCACGACAAACTACACAAACATTCTATCATTCCCTGGAAATATCCCACATTCCAGTGAGCGACCAGGGCACGGACATAGCTGTGCTACCCGTCACATCCCCCATAGAAGTCGACGGGCTTGGTGCCGAGTACCCCCAAAACCTGTGGCTCTGTGCGACTCAACTTTGGCGTCACGAACAGGATTCAGAAGCTCGCTATAAGCGAGTCCTGTGTGCCTTAATTGAACTGTTTTTTTGCTTGAGAATTGCAAAAATCATCATAGACTGTATTTGCAATTTTTCCGTCATATCTGCGCCACGAGGCACAGGTGAAGAATAAGGGCGTGCTCTCGTGGGCGTACACTCACTCCGTGGCGCGAAAACGATGTCCGCCCACTCTAAATGTTACTGCAATGTAAGATTGTGCCCCACAGCTCTGGAGTTCTGCCTCCTCATCCTCCTCAGTGGGCGGAAATGAACGCGAAGGTCCCGCCTCCCTACAAAAGATGGCGCCTCTCCTGATGCTAATGACACATGTGACTTGGCAGAGATGGCGAACGGACGTGAGCAGAAGTGGGAAGGGATGGAGGAGTCAGAGCTCTCCCCCCACGGAAGCGACCCGATCGCCACGGAGCCACCGTTTGGCACCCGGCCTGGAAACCCTCCTACGCTGGAAGAAGCGGAGGATAACCTGAGAGACCTGGCCCGGCACCGGGAGGAGGTCGCCAGGATGGAAGCGAGCTGGCGGGCCCTAAAACTACACTTGGAGCGGCACCAATCCCTCTTACCCCCTGAAGTGTCTGTACCGGAAGGTGAGGCACCCGTTCCAGTAGAGGAGGCCGTGCGGGCATCCCAGCCCTTGCAATCTGAACCGGTTTCCAGTATCACAGTGGAGGCACCCGTTCCTGCAGAAAACGCCGCACCAGCACCCCAGATCCCGCTGTCTGTCCCCGTCGCTGAGGCAGAAGAAGCGACACCGTCCTCATGGAGGAGGCCGCGCAGGCACCAGAGCTCTACCTGCCTGTACCGGAGCCCCGACCGTCATCTGTTCCAGAGCCGGCTGCTTCCGCCACAGGTGAGCGCCGCCAAGACTGGCGGGCGCCAGGAGAGCTGCCGCAAACCAGACATCGTAAGCTGGCGTTTGATGGTGGAGACATGGAGCTGCTGGTGGAGGAGAATTACAACCGGCGTCAGGAGGAAGAGTGGAGACGTCGGGAGCGGGAAGCAGAGCGACAAAGGGAGCAGCGAGAATCCCAAAAGCTTCGGCAACGTCACCTGGACAAGGACCTGGCAGAGAAGGCATGTATGAGAAAGGATAAAAGTACGCTGAGGGAGCCGCGGCGTAAGAGTGCAGTACGGAACTTTAAGTTAAAAGGTGGTTGGGGCTTCATCCAGGAGCCTGGACTTTATTTAGAAGTCTTTGTAACCCGGCGGGACGTGGAGGCTCACCTCCCAGAAGGACACCCGGGGAGGGACCTGTTGGCAGGAGACTTGGTGACTCACACCCGACACTGGGGTTACAATGGATGGTACGCCCTAAATGTTACCAGGTGCGACCCCTACTCCCCAGAGTGTCAGGAAACTGACAGACCCTCCGAGCCTTCAGCCTCCCCCAACCAGGCCTCTGCACAAGAGCCCACCCCACGCCGTAAATCTCCCCAGCCTCCCTCAGTGGTCTCCTCAGCAGCCCCAGCTATGGACATGATAATGATAGCTGGCCCGTACCCGGCGCCTGTTAGGCCCCCTGGGGTTCGTTCAGTCCGGGACATAGGGATCCAAACCCGGAGGGAGACGAAAGAGGTGGCCACACAGACCCAGATAGCGGGTCACGACGTAACTGTACAGGCCACACAACGTCATCAGGTCTGGGTGGACCCTCCTGTCACGGATGTTTGGCAAGCTCCAGAAGAGTACCAGGTGGTACCTGTAAGAGGCCAGCCAAAGAAGTCTAAATAACCTGGAGAGGGTCTCTGTATGTCAATAGTTAAATTATTGATGTACCCGGACGGGTGAATGTTCATAAAAAGATGTTTATTGTTGCCTTAATTTACCCAGGTTGGGTAATGGTTTGATGTACCCGGACGGGTGAATGTTCAGAAGAACAAGTTTACTGTTGCCTTTATATACCCAGGTTGGGTAATGGTGTTTCAATGTAATCAAAATGTTGAACTTTGAAGCCATGAACTGTACTGGCTCACAAACTTTTCTGTAAATAGTTGGCACTTCGGTGCTCCATCTTGGTTTTACAAAAAACTTAACTGTGCACTATTTTCAACTACCTCAGAAACTAAAAACCCGTTTGGTGTCAAGTGACAGTGTGAGCCAACAGCAATGATTGGAGGTATAAAATGTACCTCCGGTAGTGTTGAGTGATACGATACCGCAAGTATCGGGTATCGGCCGATATTAGCTGTATCGGACTTTCGATATTGACTTTCGTTATTTCCCATATATCGTATACCGGAATCGGAATTGTCACTGTCACTGTGAGTGTCCGTCGGTCGGGTCTGTCAGGAGTCAGCGGCACTTACCTGGCAGAAGATCTCCGGTGGTCACGGCCTGGACTGGTTGATGGCCGCCATCATCTTTCCCCGGCGGTCTCATGCAGTTTCTCGCGATAACTACAGTGACTGCTGGGTAATCCCGGCCGTAAAGCAGTCAGTCCGATGACGTCACCGCCAGGGAAGCAGGTAATCAGCTGTGCTGCGCCGGGATGACAGCCTCTGCCTGTCATTCCGATGCAGCAGAGCTGGATCGTCGTGGGACAGTCGTTACTATGGACTGCGTCGGACAGGTGGTATACTGTTGGTTTGTTTTTTTCCTTTTTTTACAGGAGATCGATGGCGTCGCAGGAATGAGAGTATAATAAAAGAAATGAAAACTGTGTTGTCTCTTTTATTTCATTAAAATATTTTTTTCTTGCTGTGTCTTTTTTTTATATATTTAAAAACTTTGGGATTAATAATGGATCGGTGTCTTATTGACACCTCTCCATTATTAACCGGGCTTATTGTCACCGTGCAATCAACGGTGACATTAACCCCTTATTACCCCACTTGCCACCGCTACAGGGCAGTGGGAAGAGCCGGGTAAAGTGCCACAATTGGCACATCTTTTGATGCGCCAAATGTGGGGCTGCTGTAGCCTGGTATTATCAGGCTGTTGAGGGCCAAAATCCATGGGCCTTGACAGTCTTTTAATACCAGGCCGCAGCAGTCTGCATTTTACTTGGCTGGTTAACAAAAATAGGGGGACCCCTACGCCGTTTTATTTTTCGAGGGGATCCCCTATTTTTGTTAACCAGCCAAGCTAAGCAGACTGCTGTGGCCTGGTATTATCAGGCTGGCAAGGTCCATGGATATTGGCTCATTACCAGCCTGAAAAACCAGGCCTCAGCAGTCTGCTTCATCTGGCTGGTTAACAAAAATAGGGTGGACCCCACGCCAATTTTTTTTCGAGGGGATCCCCTATTTTTGTTAACCAGCAAAGATAAGCAGACTGCTGTGGCCTGGTATTATCAGACTGGCAAGCAGGGTCGGACTGAGGCACCGGGACACCGGAGAAACCTACGGTGGGCCCCAGCTCCTGCGTGGTGGGCCCTGATTTGAAAGGATAGGTCGCGGGGCAGAGGGGGCGGTGGCCCCGGGGCCCGCGCTCTGAGGGCGCCCACCCGGAGCTACGATACAGTTACATTCTGCGGCAGAGCAGGGAGAATCGTTTCCCTGCTCTGCCGCCCGGAAGCTATGGGGCCTGAACAGGCGTTGGGGGGGCCCGGTGCCAGCAGTGGGCCCCCCACCCGTCATCGGAGGGTCAGCTGTATCGGCATCCAGCCCATAAAGCTGACCGCATAGAGAGAGAAGGAGCGAGCGCTCCTTCTCTCCCATAATCCCCCTCTCAGCGTATGACAGCGGGCGCAATAACATCACCTGCCGGCGCCCGCTGTCAGACGCTGAGAGGGAGAACAGTGAGCAGCACAGGAGCCGGGAGGTGAGTATTTTTTTTTATTTTTTTTTAATGGGGGTGCAGTCGAGTCCTGGCTGGAGAAGTCGTCATGTCGGTGTGGGCCAGATGGAAAAGACATGAAAAGTGAACAATTCCATTAGAAAGAACATCAGCGGTAAGTCATTATCTGTACCTGTGCTGTAATCTATATGTTCTGTAGGACTGGTATTATTTAACACAGACCATATGGCGGTAATATCAATATTGGTCTTTTTATATATAGATTATTTTTGCCAACAGCGCGGTCATTTGCTGAGGTTCTCTGATGATGGCCCACTCAGAAGTTTTGCCCCCACTAAACCAAAACCCTAGCTACGCCTATGGCTCTCTCTCTAGTCTTTCTTTCTCGCTCTCTGTTCTTTCCTTCTCGCTCTCTGTTCTTTTTTCTCTCTGTTCTTTCTTTCTCTCTTTTCTTTCTTTCCTCTCTTTCTTTCTCTGTTTGTTCTTTCTCTCTCGCTGCTCTTTCTTTCTTTTCCTCAGTACCAGCCACTGTGCCCTCATTACCAGTCAGTGTGATCAGCAGTGCTAAATGGTTACGCTTGGGGCGAGGATATGGGTGTGATTAGCTGTGAAATGGGTGTTGTCGGGGCGTGGCCTAAAATTTTCTGCAGCATGCACAGCGTGCCACAGCCTTTGTCCCTCTTTCCCTTATTCAAAGGTTGGGAAGTATGATGTTGGACCGCAAGAATATATTTTCTCTGGTGGGCCCAAGGTACTCCAGTCCGACGCTGCTGGCAAGGTCCATGTATGTTGGCTCCTTAACAGCCTTAAATACCATGCCTCAGCAGCAGGGGCGTACATATAAATCATGGGGCCCCATAGCAAAAGTCTGAATGTTCCCCACCCCCCAAAAAAAAAACCCAGAGGCATTGTAAATGTAAAGTGCCAGCACAGTGAGGGAAGTTGAGTCGCACAGAGACAGGGGTTTTGGGGGTACTCGGCACCGATCACGTCGACTTCTATGGGGGTTGTCACGAGTAGCACAGCTCGGTCCGTGACTTGGGCGATCACTGGAATGTGGGATATTTCCAGGGGATGATAGAATGTTCGTGTAGTTTGTCGTGACGCCACCTGTAGTACCTGGTCAGGGTGTCCGGCGCTGCTGTGCAGGTCCTCTGGAAGGGATGGTGTAGTGCAGGTAGGTGATAAGTCTTCTACAGGTAACACGCTATCCTTCCAGGGCAGATAGATGTGAGATAGAGCAATGGTGCAGAGTGATGTAGCAGAGTGGACTATGCGACGTAGTAAGAAAGCAGGAAACACTTCAAGTTAAACGTTGCATAATAAAATTTTTAATAATAACATTACAAAAGTGCAAATAGCATTACTGCCGAAGTTCGTTGAGACTTCTTAGGACTACCCCCACCCGGTAACTTCACAGTGTCCTTTACTTGTGCTTGTGGAGGACCCGCTCCAAACCTCCAACTGTGGTCTTGGGTGGGCTGCAAGACTTTCCTTGAGCAGACCTCACTTTCGGCCACACCAAACGGGTTTTTAGTTTCTGAGGTAGTTGAAAATAGTGCACAGTTAAGTTTTTTGTAAAACCAAGATGGAGCACCAAAGTGCCAACTATTTACAGAAAAGTTTGTGAGCCAGTACAGTTCATGGCTTCAAAGTTCAACATTTTGATTACATTGAAACACCATTACCCAACCTGGGTATATAAAGGCAACAGTAAACTTGTTCTTCTGAACATTCACCCGTCCGGGTACATCAAACCATTACCCAACCTGGGTATATTAAGGCAACAATAAACTTCTTTTTATGAACATTCACCCGTCCGGGTACATCAATAATTTAACTATTTACATACAGAGACCCTGTCCGGGTTATTTAGACTTCTTTGGCTGGCCTCTTACAGGTACCACCTGGTACTCTTCTGGAGCTTGCCAAACATCTGTGACAGGAGGGTCCACCCAGACCTGATGACGTCGTGTGGCCTGTACAGTTACGTCGTGACCCGCTATCTGGATCTGTGTGGCCACCTCTTTCGTCTCCCTCCGGGTTTGGAACCCTATGTCCTGGACTGAACGAACCCCAGGGGGCCTAACAGGCGCCGGGTACGGGCCAGCTATCATTATCATGTCCATAGCTGGGGCTGCTGAGGAGACCACTGAGGGAGGCTGGGGAGATTTACGGCGTGGGGTGGTCACTTGTGCAGAGGCCTGGTTGGGGGAGGCTGAAGGCTCGGAAGGTCTGTCAGTTTCCTGACACTCTGGGGAGTAGGGGTCGCACCTGGTAACATTTAGGGCGTACCATCCATTGTAACCCCAGTGTCGGGTGTAAGTCACCAAGTCTCCTGCCAACAGGTCCCTCCCCGGGTGTCCTTCTGGGAGGTGAGCCTCCACGTCCCGCCGGGCTACAAAGACTTCTAAATAAAGTCCAGGCTCCTGGATGAAGCCCCAACCACCTTTTAACTTAAAGTTCCGTACTGCACCCTTACGCCGCGGCTCCCTCAGCGTACTTTTATCCTTTCTCATACGTGCCTTCTCTGCCAGGTCCTTGTCCAGGTGACGTTGCCGAAGCTTTTGGGATTCTCGCTGCTCCCTTTGTCGCTCTGCTTCCTGCTCCCGACGTCTCCACTCTTCCTCCTGACGCCGGTTGTAATTCTCCTCCACCAGCAGCTCCTTGTCTCCACCATCAAACGCCAGCTTACGATGTCCGGTTTGCGGCAGCACTCCTGGCGCCCGCCAGTCCTGGCGGCGCTCACCTGTGGCGGAAGCAGCCGGCTCTGGAACAGATGACGGTCGGGGCTCCGGTACAGGCAGGTAGAGCTCTGGTGCCTGCGCGGCCTCCTCCATGAGGACGGGTGTCGCTTCTTCTGCCTCAGCAACGGGGGCAGACAGCGGGATCTGGGGTGCTGGTGCGGCGTTTTCTGCAGGAACGGGTGCCTCCACTGTGATACTGGCAACCGGTTCAGATTGCAAGGGCTGGGATGCCCGCACGGCCTCCTCTACTGGAACGGGTGCCTCACCTTCCGGTACAGACACTTCAGGGGGTAAGAGGGATTGGCGCCGCTCCAAGTGTAGTTTTAGGGCCCGCCAGCTCGCTTCCATCCTGGCGACCTCCTCCCGGTGCCGGGCCAGGTCTCTCAGGTTGTCCTCCGCTTCTTCCAGCGTAGGAGGGTTTCCAGGCCGGGTGCCAAACGGTGGCTCCGTGGCGATCGGGTCGCTTCCGTGGGGGGAGAGCTCTGACTCCTCCATCCCTTCCCACTTCTGCTCACGTCCGTTCGCCATCTCTGCCAAGTCACATGTGTCATTAGCATCAGGAGAGGCGCCATCTTTTGTAGGGAGGCGGGACCTTCGCATTCATTTCCGCCCACTGAGGAGGATGAGGAGGCGGAACTCCAGAGCTGTGGGGCACGATCTTACATTGCAGTAACATTTAGAGTGGGCGGACATCGTTTTCACGCCACGGAGTGAGTGTACGCCCACGAGAGCACGCCCTTATTCTTCACAAGTGCCTCGTGGCGCAGATATGACGGAAAAAATGGCAAATACAGTCTATGATGATTTTTGCAATTCTCAAGCAAAAAAACAGTTCAATTAAGGCACACAGGACTCGCTTATAGCGAGCTTCTGAATCCTGTTCGTGACGCCAAAGTTGAGTCGCACAGAGCCACAGGTTTTGGGGGTACTCGGCACCAAGCCCGTCGACTTCTATGGGGGATGTGACGGGTAGCACAGCTATGTCCGTGCCCTGGTCGCTCACTGGAATGTGGGATATTTCCAGGGGATGATAGAATGTTTGTGTAGTTTGTCGTGACGCCACCTGTAGTACCTGGTCAGGGTGACCAGCGCTGCTGTGCAGGTCCTCTGGCAGGGATGGTGTAGTGCAGCTAGGTGATAAGTCTTCTACAGGTAAGACGGTATCCTTCCAGGGCAGATAGATGTGAGGTAGAGCAATGGTGCAGAGTGATGTAGCAGAGTGGAGTATGCGACGTAGTAAGAAAGCAGGAAAGGAAACAATTATTACTACAAAGACATGCAGCATAAGGCTGCCTCAACCCCTCCCATCCAACTAGCTACACCCTGTTCTAACCAGCCTGAGCTAGACCATCCCATTGGGTCCGCCTACACTCAGCTGGCATAGTGTACTGTTGAATGCAGTGGTTGGAGTCAATGGGGTGTTTTCCTCCTTACCTGAGAGTAAGTTGTCACACCGCTGGGTCGACTGGACCCTCGGGTGCTTCTGTCTTTTCACAAATGCCGGCTTTACCCGGCAATTGAATCAGAGGCTATTTTACTATGTAGAAGTGAATAAACTATAAATATATGTATATATATATATGTCACAATGACATGTATATATATATGTATATATATATATATATATATATGTATTCTATGTGTGTATATTTTGTGTTTACAAGGAAAGAAAGTGTTTTTTTAGTTGCGATATTTTGTTCCCATAGACTTACATGGACTTCCGGTATCGGTATCGGGTATCGCCAATATTTTAGTGATATCGGCGATACCATTCCGATCCGATATTTTTGGATATCGGAAAGTATCGCTCAACTCTAACCTCCGGTCATTGGTGTCTGCTGATGGGACTACTGATTTCATCAGCTGACGCTTTCTGCTGCTAATAACAGTAAGAGCAGGAGCAGCTGATGTAAGTATTCATCAGGTGGCTCCTACGCTATAAATAAATAATTAAAAGAAAATGGCATGAATTCCCCTATATTTTTGATAACAAGCCAGGCAAAATTGACAACTGGGGATAGTATTCTCAGGCTGGTAAGAGGCCATATATATAGCCCCCAGGCCAAAAATAGCCGCTATCCAGAAAAGAAACATCTATAAGATCCGCAAACTCTGGTGTTTTGACCGAATCTTCCCACTTGTCCAGTAGTGGTGGCAAGTAGGGTTTATGTTTGTGAGGTTGATGTCACCTTTGTATTATCAGGTGACATCAAGCCCATGGATTGGAAATGGAAAGGCCCATTCCATTGAATCCATTGTCTCCTGTAATAAAACAAAAATTAAAAAACAATATCCCTCACCTGTCCATTGTTCTGTCCCATGCCGTAATCCATGTCTGGCGGATGAATTGTTTTTTGCTAGCGTAGCATCAGTGACCTGCGGAGACCTCATCGAAATAACTGCCGGTCACTGAGACTGCATTCCCAGCAGGGCTAAACTGCGGTGACCTCAATGAGATACCCACTATCACAGTGAGGAAAAATTCACACGGTGCAGAGGCGAGCTCACCGTAGTTCATTGAGAGAATTTCACTGTGGTGTGTTTTGCCTATCTGGTTATCAAAAATACAGGGGAACCCACACCATTTTTTATTTTATTTATTTACAGTGCAGGAGCCAGGTGATGAAATACAAAAGTGAAACTCATATGTTATATAGAGTCATTGCAAACAGAGTGATCTATTTCAAGTGTTTATTTCTGTTAATGTTGATGATTATGTCTTACAACCAATGAAAACCCAAATGTCATTATCTCAGTAAATTAGAATAATTAATAAAAAAACCTGCAAAGGCTTCTTAAGCGGTTAAAAAGGTCCCTTATTCTGTTTCCATGGCTCCACAATCATGAGGAAGACGGCTGACTTGACAGATGTCCAGAAGGCAGTCCTTGACACACTCCACAAAGAGGGTAAGCCACAAAAGATCATTGCTAAAGAATGAGGCTGTTCACAGAGTGCTGTATGCAAGCATATTAATGGAAAATTTAGTGGAAGGAAAAAGGTGCACAAGCAACCGGTATAACCACAGGTTTGAAAGGATTGTTAAGAAAAGTCCACTCAAAAATTTGGGGCAGATTTACAAGGAGTGGACTGCTGCTGGAGTCATTGCTTCAAGAGCCACTACCCACACACATATCCAGGACATGGGTTGTCGCATTCCTTGTGTCAAGCCACTCATATCCAATAGACAATTCCAGAAGCTTCTTACCTGGGCCAAGGAGAAAAAGATCTGGACTGGTCAATCAAGGTCCCAGAGTCTGGATGAAGAGTGGAGAGGCACACAATCCAAGCTGCTTGAGGTCTAGTGTGAAGTTTCCACAATCAGTGATGATTTGGGGAGCCATGTCATCTGCTGGTGTAGGTCCACTGTGTTGTATCAAGACCAAAGCCAGTGCAGCCGTCTACTAGAAAATGTTAGAGCACTTCATGCTTCCCTCTGCCGACAAGCTTTTTGGAGATGGAAATTTTATTTTCCACCAAGACTTGGCACCTGTCCACACTGCCAAAAGTACCAATACCTGGTTTAAAATCAACAGTATCAGTGCGCTTGATTGGCCAACAAACTCGCCTGAACTAAACCACATAGAGAGTCTATTGGGTATTGTCAAGAGGAAAATGAAAGGCAGCAGACACAACAATGTAGACGAGCTAAAGGCTGCTGTCAAAGCAACCTGGGCTTCCTTAACATCTCAGCAATGTCACAGGCTGATCGTCTCCAAGCCACGTCGCATTTATGCAGTAATTGATGCAAAAGGAACCCTGACCAAGTATTGAGTGCATTTACTGAATGTACATTTCAGTATGCCAACATTCCAGATTTTAAAATAATTTTTTAAGCTGGTGTTATGAAGTATTCTATTTTACTTATGGGTTTTCATTTTCATTAAGCCATAATCATCAACATTACCAGAAATAAACAATTGAAATAGATCACTCTGTTTGTAATGACTGTTTATTTTATATGAATTTCACTTTTTGTATTGAAGAACTGAAATAAATTAACTTTTTCATGATCTAATTTAGTGAGAAGCAGAGATGAGTGAATATTTCAATGTTCGGTTTCGGTTAGGATTGTGAAATTAGCAATATTCGCCGATTAATTTGTTGAATATTCACTGAACATAACTGAACACCATTCAGATCAATGGTAGGCAAAAATAAACACATGCACGACTCATTATAATGGCCCCAAATGCTGCCAAAACACATCAAATGAGGGACAAACACCAGGAAAGTGGCATCAAATCACCCACAGTACAGATTTTAGCATGGCACTGCAGCAATCAGCCAGGCATGAGGTATCGCGGTCTGGGACAGCATTTACAGCTTTCAATTGAATGCCATAGTAAGAAGAAGTGGGCGAAGCGCTTGAGTCCACAGGTACTTTCCTAGTTTCTGGTCCGTGTGTGAAGGCATCCCAGGATTCTGGTGGTATATTGGACTTAACCCTGAGGTTCACGGTAATCTCATAATTCATCAATTTGCATTGGTTCCCAAGTGTCTATGCTTTCCATTGATAGCTGATTGATACCTGGACATTTTGCACAAAAGACAGCAGGAGGTCCCAGCTCAGTTCCTCCTCACCTTAATTAACTTGTGGCCTCTAATTCTCTGACCATATGGCAAAGTACTGTCCTTTTGGGAATTTGTGTACTTATCCCAAGGTGGGGCCACAATTCAGGGGTGAAGGTAGATCTCTGGATAATCTATTGGGCCTGAATTAATAAATCCAAAATAGAGTATCCCTCATCCCTTACAGACACCAAACCAGGAGTGTTCACATTTCTAAAAATTACTGGCAAACACCACAAAAGTGGCATCCATTTCCCCACAGTAGAAATAGCAGAATATGGACCGACTAAGCCCAATTCAGCAGATGGACATCCAACCAGGAGTATTCACATTTAAACAAATGAGGGCCTTACACTAAAGAAGTGGCATCAATTTCACCTCAGTAGAAATAGTACAATAGGGATGAACAGGTCTTCCACTATGCCCAATCCAGCAGATGGACACCCAACCAGGAGTGTTCATATTTCCAAAAATTATTGGCAGACAATGCCAAAATGACATCAATTTCACCATAGTAGAAATAGTTTAATAGGGACTGACAGGTCTTCCACTACACCCAAGCCAGCAGATGGACACCAAACCAGGAATGTTCACATTTCCAAAAAATATTGGCAGACAATACCAAAGTGGCATCAGTTTTATCACAATAGAAATAGTATAACAGGGACCGACAGGTTCTTCCACTATATCCAATTCAGCAGATGGACAACCAACCTGAAGTATTCACATTTTAAATAATAAGGTCCTGACACCACCAAAGTGAAATAACTGTCAAGAGAATAGAAATAGTATAATGGTGACCGACTTGTCTTCCACTACAGCTAACACAGCAGATGTAGACTTACCATGACTTTACACATTTCCAGAAATTTGTGTTATCAATAGCAGCTACAGTAGCCACACTAAAGATATCACAGATTGAAGTTATGTGACATTAATGAATCACACTAAAAGATGCAATATCACCTAGTCTGTACAGTCTTCGATTGGGGTGCATATATCCTTGGAGTTCCATGACTTGTTCGTCTTGATGAAAGTTAGGTGGCTTACACTTTCCAGGGACAGCAGGCTGCACTTATCCGTCAGGACACCACCAGCAGCGCTGAAGATACATTCACTTTCTGAGAGAATGCTGGCTGCCGGGCATGATAAAACCTCCAAGGAGTATGAGGTGAAATCAGGCCACTCATCCATTTTGGAAAACCAAAATGTGAAAGGGTCCAAACCCTCCCTGATGGTATTGATATTTAGTTCTAGATATTCCTGCACCATCCTCTCCATTCATTCACCACATGTAAGACTTGGACTCAGTTGTGCTTGTGCACAAGCTGGTCTAAGAAAAGTGTCAAAAGACTCACAGAAATTGCTTCTTCCGCTTCCACCACTGCTGCTGTTGCTAATGTTTTGACGTTAATGAATTGACATGCCGGAGGTTGGAAGTCTAGAGCTGTGATGTGAACTGTGTGATTCACTGCTATTTTGAGGAAAAGCTCTCTTAAAGTTGTGTAAAAGTGTGTTACAATTCTCCAGCATTTGTGGGTTTCTTTCCAGTAGTCAGCAGTATTCCTAATCATAAGTATAAGTGGATCATGTTTCAGATAGTGCAGCAAGAAGGCATTGATAAGTTGAGCTCTACCATGACGTCCAAGTCCATGCTGTGTTCATGGCTCAGTAAGAATGAGGCTTGTTTCCTCATCACCTCCCGCCAACCATGAACAACAAAGAGGGGAGGACTATCCTCTTCATTTGACAGCTGCTCGCCCATTACCTCTTCTTCCTCCATTTTTTCGTCGAATCTTGCACCTTCGATAACAGTTTGTTTGTTATCACTAACTCGCCTTGATCACAGTAATCCAACTTCTCTTGGCACCCAAGACAATGTTATCCCTTCCGTATCCTCGTCTACTTCCTCCTCTTCTTCTGGAATCACCATCTCTCCCGCAGGCTATTCAAAGTCTGCTCTATCATACAGATGACGGGAATAGTGATGCTGATGATGGCATCGTCAGTGCTAACCATTTTAGTAGCCATTACAAAACTGTGCAGAAGGGTGCAGAGGTCCTTAATCTGTGCCCATTCAGTAAACGTGATATCTGCCATGTCCATACTGCGTTGGCCCAGGCTATACGACATGACATACTGCATCAGGGATCTTTGCTGCTGCCACAGTCACTGCAACATGTGCAGAGTGGAATTTCACCATGTCGGAACATCACATATCAACCTGTTAACTGGAATGGAGAAAGAATTCTGTATCGATGCAAGTCGATGACCTGATGGGTGAAAACGGCAGAAATGAGCACACAGCTTACTTGCTTTCTGGAGCAGCTCACACAGGCCAGGATAGTGGCGGAGAAAACTCTGTACCGCCAGACTGAGAACATGAGGCATGCAAGGCACGTGTGGGAGCTTGCCTCGCCATAGGGCCTTCACCAGGTTTGCACTGTTATCAGACATGGCCTTCCCTGGATGCAGGTTCGGAAGGAGACAGCCATTAATCAAACTCAGCCTGGAGAGCTGTCCACAACTCTTCAGCTATATGACTGCGATCTTCAAGACATATCAATTTTAACACAGCCTGATTGTGATGAGTCCAGGCTGCGCAGTGCGGAGGTGGTCGAGATTCGCTCTGCACTGTTGGAATGTGTGTCTCATTAAGGCAGAGGTTGAGGGCACAGGTGGAGGCCCTAGAGGAGATATAGGAGCAGCAGCAGTGGAGGAAGTGTTAAATGTAGAGGTTTGTCCTACAAGCCTTGGTGATTCCAAGACTTGTGAAGCAGTGCCTGCCACCCAACAGCCACCAGAGACCCCCAGTGCCCAGTCAGCGAGATGTAATGCCCTTGCCCATGCTTACTCGTCCAAGTGTCTGTGGTGAAATACGCACTGGCAGACAGAGATTTTGTCAAGGAACGGGTGATGTCTGCAACATGCTGGTGTAGCGCAGACACAGCTTTCTTGGAAAAGTAATGGTAACTGGACAATTGGTACTGGAGGACTATGACGGCCATCAGCTTTTGGAAGCCGTCTGTATCTAACAGGTGGAAAGGCAGCATTTCCATGGCCAACAGATTGGAAATTGTAAAGTTTAACCTCTTAGCTTTGTCATGTGTAGGAAGAAACAAATTTTTACGTGACCACAACTGCGGAACTGTGGGCTGGCTGCAGTGCTGAGCGAGGGCTGAGTACGGTGAACAGGACAAACTGCTGGACCATGAGAGAGGTGGATTGAGAAAGTTGTGGTGTACTCGTTCTCTGAGATTGGTCAAAAACAGCAGACATGTCCGCTTCAGTTACAGCTGATGGCGGGCTCTCAGTCAGCGTGACTGGAGCGGGTAAAGAACCCGAGGTTCTGCGGTTGAAGGCCTGTATCTCAGTAGTTGGCACGCTAACAGAAGAGGAGGAAGAAGCAGCAGATGCGATTGGTGGGGCAGCTGATGGTTGTTGAGGTTCGCTGGTCTGTATTTTTGTGCAGTGGGATTCTCACAGTAACGCATATTGATTGCACATGTGAAAGTTCATACATATAGTCGTCAAATTATAGCACTTTTTACCTTGACTCAGTTTTTTTTTGCAAAGTTGACAGATTGCATGAGTTGGCTCATTCTTTGCAGTGTCAAAAAAAGTCCAGGCTAGGCAACCCTTGCCACCCATGTGAGCTGCAGAACCATGGATGCTGCTGGTCACAGCCACAGTTGTAGTTGAGGATCCATTGCTCATCGTGGCTGCATCACTACGTGTCTGCGACATACGTTGCAACGTAACCTCCTCGTCTTCCTCTTCAGATGAACTACTCAGCTGTGTGCCTCTATGTTCACGCCAACTGGGAACTAACACCTCATCATTATCATCCTCTGTGTTATCACATTCCTCTCCCTTGGAGTCACCCTCCCCCTTTTCTTGCCCTGACAGCACAATACAGTCCACAGGTACCTGAGTCTTAACAGGATCACCTATCCCCCAGAAGTTAACGTCTGATGACAAGGATCAGGATGTAGTTCGGACCCTACTTCGTCCGGCTCTGGATCCAAGCTAAAAAATTTAGGCATTAGTGCAGATTTCCTCCTCTTGACTCTGTGAAGCTTTTGAGTACACTTCTGATGACCATGGCATAGAATGTGTGAACAGGTCTTCAGACTCACCAGTGTGTCGTTCTGTACAGTCAGTTGTACGGTTTGAGAGTTGGGACATGGGGGAAAGCAAGGGGAATTTGGGACCACCTCTGTGGACTGTACTGGGTGTGATGTTGAGGTGGAGGAAGGGGAGAAGAGGCCACTTGAAGCTGCGCTTGCCATCCACTCGAGCACATGCTCTTTCTGGGCCTCATCAACAAGGCGTTCCGCTGTGCGTCTGCCAATGAAAGGTAGTGAAGTAGCTCATCCAGTAAAAGAAGTTGTCAGTTGTCTTTGCATGGGATGTGACATTGTTGGTTCACTAGTGCTTTCACAAACATTACTACCTACCACACATACACCTTGAACACCAAGCATAATTCTCCTTCCACCATGGCCTCGCTTTTTCCCAGTCATGTTGCTCAGATAGTGTGGTAGGAGCACAGTATTAGCAACTAAAAATTTGATTTTAAACTCTGCACCACCTCTGCAAACAGCTGAATTTCAGCGACAGTAAATTCCAAGGTGAATTATGGTGTGCTGTATTTTGTTAATCACAGAGGAAAGAATTGTTTGAGTGTGGATGAGGCCTGTATTCCAAAGGAGATATGCTACAAACATGTATTATAGAGGCCTCTGGATAAGGTTTCTATAACACACTAGATGTTACAAACTATTTTAAAGTCAGGTCCCCTACTGTATGACACTAGGAACAGAATATTTTTTGTGGCCTCTGGATCAGGCCTCTATAACACACTAAATGCTACAAACTATTTTAAAGTCAGGTCCCCTACTGTATGATGTTAGGAACACAAGAATTTTTGGGTTGCCTCTGGATCAGGCCTATGCAGCTTAATTTCAACTAAACAAATTGACAAAGTGTGATATGGCAGGTTAACTTTTTGCAACTGAAAAATTATGATTTTTTTTAATGTGCCTTTGGTCTGCAGACAGTTTCATATCACCACAGCACTAAATGACAAGTTGGGATGCAGCAGGCTGTTTCACATTTAGCTATATAAAAAATATTACTTAGAATACTATACTCGTGCACGGAGCACAATAGAAGTTGTGCATAACACACTTGTAGGACATGTGCCCTGCTGACTTTGTCTGTGGATCTCAGTAATGGCAAAAAAATGCTGAAGGTAAATTTAACAGTCACACTGGACACTAGCTACACTATATGACTGATATACAACCATCTAGCTAACTAGCTAAAATCTTGCTGTCAACAGTGCCAGTGCCAGGAGCAGCCTCTCTGTGCTGTTACAGTGTCAAAATGGCACTTAAACCTTCAATGTCCCCTCTTTATATGGAGAGGGATATGTGATTTCAGCAGCAAATGACACAAGCCATTGTGTCAGGACATTGTGGATGTTTCCTGCTCCCTGATTGGCTAGCCACAATGTGCACACATAAAGTTAGGAAAAAAAAAGGTTACTGTTAACAAGAACGCCACGCTTCTGAGCTCTGCAAATCCGTTCCTCTCATCAAACACGTGCCAAATGCTCATGATACATTTGCTGGTAAAGTGCTGAAAATACTTTTGTAGCAACGCAAATATTTTCCCACACTTTTTACCGAATGTTACCGATTTTCACCGATTATATATAAGTTTGCTATGTTTTCAATAACTAATCCAAATGTGCCATATTTGAGCAATATTTCTATTCCAAACAAATTCGCTCATCACTAGTGAGAAGCACTTGTACATTTCTAAAATGCAAAGGAAATGTGTCAGTAGGGCAGCAAGGTGGCTCAGTGGATAGCACTGCATCCTTGCAGTGCTGGAGTCCTAGGTTCGAATCCCACCAAGGACAACATCTGCAAGGAGTTTGTATGTTCTCCCCGTGCTTGCGTGGGTTTCCTCCGGGTACTCCGATTTCCTCCCACATTCCAAAAACATACAGATAGGGAATCTAGAGTGTGAGCCCCTTCGGGGACAGCAACAATAATGTGTACAAACTGTAAAGCGCTGCAGAATATGTTAGCGCTATATAAAAATAAAGATTATTATTATCTTTAACTTTAGCCCTTTTTGAGATCATTTAATCTTCATCTTGCTTAACTGTTCCTAAACTTTTACAGGCCACTGTAGGTGGCACTAAAGTTATTTTTCACTTACTTTATGATGAGGCTATTTGCATATTTAAATTCTTATTGAAGCTTTGCATTATAAACATAATACAAGAAACTTACTACAATGCTTTATCTGTATTGGGTTTGATTTTGCATCTAAGACAGAATATTTTTATTCTATACCTATACTGCTCAGTTTGTTTATTTGTGTCTTCCACATGACCTTTGTGTTGCTATGATCTCAAATATTTTCACATAAGAGTAAAGCATCATTTACAGATGTTTTAAGCTGGAAAGATAAAATGATGGCTTTTTAAATGGGGCATGCATTTTACGTAATTTTTGGTGGTACTTTTAATTTAGTATTACTTTGTACAATGCTTTTTCCTTGTGTTTTTCAAGTCCTATACGAAAGCCTACAGGAAAAATTGTCAGAAAGAGAAGGCAGACTCACAAACTCAAACAGACACAAAGAAACGTTTAACAAATCTGAATATTTCACAATAGGCTTTAAAAAACCATATTGCACAACATAGAAGAGAAACGTGATGATCTTAAATCTATTCTAATTAGGTATATATTTAGTTGTATTTGTTGCATTACTCAAGATAAGTGTCACAATTCCACCCCTCAGTGTGTCTGGGATGCAGTTATTGACAGTTCAGCTATCCAATCTGGTAAATAATAATATAATAATAATAATCTTTATTTATATAGCGCCAACATATTCCGCAGCACTTTACAGTTTAACAGTTTCAAAACATAAGTCATAAGTAACAACGTTAACAATACAATAATTAAAGCAAAATAAGCCGACCCTGATCGTGAGAGCTTACAATCTACAATGAGGTGGTGGAGATACAAAGTACATGTGTGTATAAACAATGGTGCATTTACAATGATGGTCCAGCCATCTTGAGGGAGTAAGGGATGGATGGAGATAGTGAATGGGCTACACATACACACTTAAACATAGAACGACTTTGATTAGTGAATGTGATAGGCCACTCTGAACAAATGTGTTTTGAGGGAGCGCGTGAAACCATGCAAATTGTGAATAGTCCTAATTTCTTGGGGTAGAGCATTCCAGAGGATTGGCGCAGTGCGGGAGAAGTCTTGGAGTCGGGAGTGGGAGGTACGGATTAGTGCAGAGGTTAGTCGAAAGTCGTTTGCAGAGCGCAACAGTCAGTTAGGCCGATAGATTGAAATGAGGGAGGAGATGTAGGGGGGTGCTGCACTGTGGAGAGCTTTGTGGGTGAGAACCAGTACTTTGAATTGGATCCTATAATGAATGGGCAGCCAGTGTAAGGACTGGCGAAGAGTAGACGCGTCCAAGTACCGATTAGCCAGATGGATGACCCTGACTGCTGCATTAAGGATGGACTGGAGAGGGGATAGTCGAGTAATGGGGAGGCCAAGTAATAGAGTGTTGCAGTAGTGCAGGCGGGAGTGGATCAATGCTACAGTGAGGGTTTTTGTTGTTTCCATGGTGAGAAAAGGGCGGATTTTAGAGATGTTGTTTAGGTGTAGATGGCAAGAGCGGGCAAGAGATTGTATATGGGAGGTGAAGGAGAGATTGGCGTCAAACATAACACTCAGACAGCGAGCCTGCTGCCGGGGTGTTATTATGGTGCTGCCCACAGAGAGGGAAATATCAGATTTAGGGAGGTTAGTAGACGGCGGGAGCAGAAGGAGTTCAGTCTTGGAGAGGTTAAGTTTCAGATAGAGAGCGGACATGATGTTGGAGACTGCGGACAGACAGTCGGTGGCATTCTGTAGAACAGCGGGGGTAAGGTCAGGGGATGATGTGTATAGTTGTGTGTCATCAGCATAAAGATGGTACTGAAAGCCAAATCTGCTGATGGTCTGTCCAATTGGGGCCGTGTAGAGAGAAAAGAGAAGGGGGCCAAGGACTGAGCCCTGGGGTACACCGACAGTGAGAGGAAGAGGAGATGATGTGGAGCCAGAGAACGAAACATTGAAGGAGTGGTCAGAAAGATAGGAAGAGAACCAGGAGAGAACAGTGTCCTTAATACCTAGTGACTGGAACCTAGACAGTAGGAGCCAGTGGTCAACAGTGTCGAAAGATGCAGAAAGGTCAAGTAGAATTAGCAGAGAGTAGTCGCCGTTACATTTTGCTGTCAGAAGGTCATTGGTCACTTTGATGAGTGCAGTTTCAGTCGAATGTAGGGGGCGGAAGCCGGACTGTGAAGGGTCTAGGAGGGAGTGAGTGGAGAGGTAATGGGTAAGGCGGGAGTAGACTAGGCGCTCCAAAAGTTTAGAGATGAAGGGGAGATTGGAGACCGGTCTGTAGTTGTTTGTGCAGGAAGGGTCGAGAGCGGGTTTCTTCAGTAGCGGAGTAATGATGGAGTGTTTGAAGGAGGAAGGGAAAATGCCAGAGGAGAGTGAGAGATTAAAGATTGTAGTTAGGTGAGTTGTGACAACTGGAGAGAGAGACTGGAGGAGATGTGAGGGGATGGGGTCGGTAGTGCATGTAGTCGGACGAGAGGAAGAGAGGAGTCTGGAGACTTCTTCTTCTGTGATGGGATCAAATATGGAAAGTGAGCCAGGGGAAATGCAGGGTGGGATGGGAGTCACAGCACTTGGTGGTTGAGAGCAGATTTCCTGACTGATAGTATCTATTTTTTCTATAAAGTGAGAGGCCAGGTCGTCAGCACAAATGTCTGTGATAGGGGCTTGTGCTTTTGGCCTGAGGAGGGAGTGAAAAGTGTCAAAAAGTTTCTTGGGGTTGTTGGCTAGTGAGGAGATCAGGGTGGTGAAGTAGGTCTGTTTGGCGAGGTGAAGGGCAGCATTATAAGTTCTTAACATGAATTTAAAGTGGATGAAGTCTTCTGGTGTGTGGGTTTTTCTCCAGAGGCGATCAGCACTCCTAGAGCATCGCTGAAGAAGTCGAGTTTGCAATGTGAGCCAGGGCTGTTTTACTGTGTGTTTGGAGGTTCTGAGGGTGAGCGGTGCTACTTGGTCAAGGGTGCTTCTAAGAATGTCATTGTAGTGATGAACAGCCAGATCAGGACAGGAAAAAGAGGATATTGGGGTCATGAGTGTAGGGAGTCTGAAAGTGTCTGAGGGTTAATGGCTTGTAGATTTCTGAATGTGTGGTAGGTAGGAGTGCGCTGGGGTGGTCGAGAATTTCTGAGCGTGAAGGAGAGAATGTTGTGGTCAGAGAGTGGAAGCGGGTCAAGGGTGTTGCCATCCTTGTGTGTCTCAGAGGTTGAAAGCTGTGAGAGGCCTAGAGAAGTGGTTAGTGATAGAAGCTGAGATGCAGATGTGGAAGTAGGGCAGTTAATGGGGATGTTGAAGTCTCCAAGGATAAGGGTTGGTAGTTCTGAGGACATGGAGTGCGGCAGCCAGGCTGAGAAGTGGTCAAGGAACTGGGTGGGCGAGCCTGGGGGCCGATATATGATCGCTACTCTGAGGGAGAGGGGATGGAAGAGCCTGATGGTGTGGACCTCAAAAGAAGGGAATGAGAGTGATGGAATTGGGGGATGACCTGGAAAGTGCATTGTGGGGACCGGAGTATGCCAACTCCACCACCATGTCTGTATGCGGGTCTCGGGAAATAGGAGAACTGTAAACCACCATAGGAAATGGCAGCAGGGGAGACTGTCAGAATCCTGAATCCAGGTTTCAGTGAGGGCCAACAGATTAAGAGAGTGGTTCAGAAAGTAGTTGTGCAGGAAGGATAGCTTGTTGCATGCAGACCGTGGATTCCAGAGGGCACAATTGAAAGAAGGAGATGAGGGAGTGCAAGTAATATTAATAAGATTATTATGGTTTTGGTATGAGGTAGGGTAAGGATTGAGGTTGTGGGATGGTGGACCAGGGTTGGGGGAGATGTCCCCTGAAATCAGTAGGAGTAGGAAGATAAAGAGCAAGTAGTTGTTGGAATTGTAAGTAGGCTTTTTCTGTGATGTGTTTGGGCAAGATGGGCTGACGTTTTCAGGAAGGTGAGGAGTGCATGGGAGCTGTACATGGTAGAGGGAAGGATAGAGGGGCTGATGTGTATGAGTCGTGATGGAGGGGGGATGGGGCGGTGAATGCGGATGGCAAGGGAACACAGGAGGAAATAGATAAAGTACATAATGAAAAAGAAGGCAAAGTGTGGGGTACCTGATTCCAGCCCTGATTAACTGCCATGAATAACTGCCGTTTTCAAGATGCTTGTCTTCTGTGATGCTTTGCTTCTGGGATGCATGCGCCCCCACAATGCATGCGCCCCTTAGACTACTCCTAAATATATAGCCCACACTACAGGGTCAGGAAAGTGGGATTGTGGAAGTTGCTTTGGGATAATTTGGTAGCTGGGACCAGCGCACCAGGGGATGGTTAGATCATCAAAGGCACTAGAGATGGCTACATCTATATGTTATATCACCTTCCACCTGATAACATCTACAGAGGCCCCAGTCACAGGAATACACAGCAGTAAGTATTAAGCACAGTGCAAAAAATGAATTACACAAAAGCTTTACCAGGCACATTAAACTATGTTGCAAGATGGTACAGCAGTGGTTGGCAGCAATCAGAAGTATGGAGTGCATACCATTGCTATATATTTCCACATGCAAGACAGAAAGGGCTTGTGTCATTCAGCTGTTTGATTCCAATGAAGGGATTGGAGCATTCAGGCTGCTTGCTAACAATGAATGGAGTGCATACATGCACATGGTAAAGGGTCATGCTGAGTTTTCAGTGTGTTGATTGACAGCTCGACTATGCAATTTGATGCTGGGAGGTGCTGGCTATCTCCAAGTGTTCATTATCCCAGCTGATTGCCATGCTACTTAAGTTCTGTATGGTTGAGTTTTGTATGTTTGGCCTTTGACCTCGTTCTGACCATCAGTCCGTTCAACCCCTTCTGCTCTGATCCATTATCCTTCTTGTATTCTGATCTCGGAATGTTACCTGAATATGCTTCTGTTTCTTCCTTCTGTTTATTACGTAAAATAAAAATGTGTTAAATAAATTAAATGGACAAAGAAATACAGGTAAAAGTTAAATGTTTAAGGTAATATTATGGCAAAAAAATGGCATATCCAGCAAAACGTTCTTGAAAATTTAGACGTTTATTGTAAATACATTAAAATCCAAAAATACTTAGAAACCTCAGACCATGTAGTAAATAAGTAGTCTGAAACAAGTCTTTGGTTTCTTGGTGTTGGTTTGGATTTTAAAAGATTTACAATAAACTTCTAACTGTTAAGGATCCTTTTGCTCGATACCTCATTTTTTACTAGAACACTTGCCACACCCTAAGTTTTCCACACAAAAAGAATATCCAACTGAGGATGAGCTGATGTTTTTTGATTTTTTTTTCCCTGTAATATTATTGCATTGAAATAAAATAAAAAATAAACAGAATTCACAAATTAATATCGCAATTCTAGGTAGAGTTGTGCTCAAAAGTTTGCATACCCCGGCAGATTTTTTGCTTGCTTGGCCTTTTTTCCAAGAATATGAATGATAACACCAAAACTTTTTCTTCTCTCATGGTTAGTTTATGGGTGAAGTCGTAGTCAAATTACTGTTTTCTCTTTTTAAATCATAATGACAAATCAAAACATCCAAATGACACTGATCAAAAGTTCACATACCGCATTTCTTAAAACTGTGTATTGCCCCTCTAACATTAATGACAGCTTGAAGTCTTTTGTGGTAGTTGTGGATGAAGCTCTTTATTTTCTCAGATGGTAAAGCTGACCACTCTTCTTGGCAAAAAGCCTCCAGTTCCTGTAAATTCCTGTGATGTCTAGCATGAACTGCATGTTTGAGATCTCCCCAGAGTGGCTCAATGATATTGAGTTCAGGAGACTGAGATGGCCACTCCAGAACCTTCACTTTGTTCTGCTGTAGCCAATAACAGGTCGACTTGGCTTTGTGTTTTGGATCATTGTCCTGTTGGAACTTCCAAATACGTCCCATGCGCAGTTTCTGGGCTGATTATTGCAAATTTGCCTCCAGTATTTGCTGATAATGTGCTGCATTCATCTTTCCTTCAACTTTGAACAAGTTTCCTGTGCCTTTGTAGCTCACATATCCCCAAAACATCAGTGATCTACCTGCTTTACAGTAGGAATGGTGTTCCTTTCATCATAAACATTGTTGACCTTTCTCCAAATGTAACATTTATGGTTGTGGCCAAAAAGTTACATTTTGTTCTCATCACTCAGAATTACCTTGTTCCAGAAGTTTTGAGGCTTGTCTCTGTGCTGTTTTGCATTTTGTAGGCAAGATACTTTGTAGCATTTGCATAGCAATGGTTTTCTTCTGGAGACTCGACCATGCAGCCAATTTTTTTTCAAGTGCCTCCTTATTGTGCATCTTGAAACATCCACACCGCTTGTTTTCAGAGAGTTCAATATTTCAGCTGATGTTATTTGTGGGTTTTTCTTTGCATCCCGAACAATTTTCCTGGCAGTTGTGGACACCATTTTGATTGGTCTAACTGACTGTGGTTTTGTTTTTACAGACTACCTGTTTTTCCATTTGTTAATCATCGTTTGAATGCTGATGACTGGCATCATCAATTCATTGGATATCTTTTATATCTCCTTCCTGTTTTATACAGTTCAACTACCTTTTCCGGTAGATCCGTTGACAATTCTTTTGCTTTCCCCATGCCTCACAATCTAGAAACGTCAGTGGCTAGATGGAAGATGCAAGAGTCTTTCTGGATCCCAGAAACTCAATCAGCTTTTATGCACACACATTGATTACAAGCAAACAGGTTACAGGAAAAGATGTTACCTTTAGAAGCCATTTAATCCCATTTGTGTCAACTTCTGTGCATGTTTTCAGTCCAAAATCATCAGGGTATGTGAACTTTTGACCAGGGTCATTTGGATGTTTTGGGTTGTCATTATGATTTAAAAAGAGAAAACACAGTAGTTTGACAATAAATGGCTTCACCCAACCACTAACCATGAGTGGAGAAAAAGTTTTGGTGTTATCATTCATATTCTCTGGAAAAAGGCCAAGAAAGCCAAAGCTCTGCTGGGGTATGTAAACTTTTGACTACAACTGTATTTTCCAGGGTTAGGACATTGATGGCATCCTTAGTATAGATTACTAATATCAGATAGATGGAGATCCAACATCTAGAACTCCTTCCAATTAGCTCTTTATAACTTCGACATTAAATCATTAATATCAGATATCGAGGGTATTGTTGGACATGATCAGTCAGGATGCTGTGAGGTGGACTCTCACTAATCTCATAATGATGGTAAGAAAAGGTCAACATATGCTAAGCCTGGAAAACACTTAAATTAATTACACATTTTCTATAGTATATAATATATGTATTTTTATATTTTTTATAGATAATTCAGCTGGAATTGAAGCACAGAGACATGGGTACAGTCGCAGAGATCAAGAGTTCTATCTCCTTCCAGTGGTGGTAGAGGACAGTAGTTACCCTATCCAAAGCAGTACAAGCACATTGACTATTAAAGTCTGCAGATGTGACTCAAGAGGGGCTATTCTCTCCTGCAATGTGGAAGCTATTTTTTTACCTGTTGGTTTAAGCACTGGTGCTTTGATAGCCATTTTGCTGTGCATTATTATCCTTTTAGGTAAGATTACTCAAAATTGTAGTGTATGATGCTTTTTATTTATTTGTTTATTGTTGTCTGTGCAGCTTAGCCAATACATAAAAGTGTTAACGTCAGAAAACTGACTTGAAACACTTTAAATACTCTAATAGCAACATTTTTGCTCAATGTGTGCAATAATTGTGCCACTTTTGTAGTTTTCATGCCAGTATCAAGCAAGTTTACCTAATTGATTAGAGCTGTGTAGGAGCCAGGGTGCAACATGATGTGGCTTTGCCCGCCCGCTAAATTAATGGAAAGTAGTGATGTTTCTTACACCAGAATTGTTATTCCAGTCTCTGATTTTAAAAAACATTTTCTGGTGAGGTTCATTGAGGCACATGCCATTGATAAACTGTACCAAATTCACTTGACCTATCTTACATGCCCCATTTCAAAACTGAAGCATGAAATGCCGGTCTTAATTAATCAGGGCCTTAGTGTTCTTTCTACACTTCTTATTATATTTATGGTCAGTGTCTGTCTATTATTTGCATGTAGGGGTGCTTGAAAGTTTGTGAATTATTCAGAATTTTTCATATTTTGCATAATTTTGACCTAAAAAGACAGATTTTCATGCAAGTCCTACAAATGGATAAAGAGGGCCAAATTAAACAACTGAGTTAAAATATTTCAGTTATTTTTATTAAAGGAGAAAAATGATCCAATATAATATGACTGTGAGTGGAAAATTATGTGAAGCTTTGCTTTAAGAAGTGGTGTACATAGAGTCTTGTAGGCTGCAGGGCAGAATTTGGACCTGGGACATCCCCATTCCTCTCGCCTACCCCTCCCCCTCCACAAAAGCACTAGTATGTTACTACTAGTATGTCACAACTTTAGTGCACCCTTGTAAGGGAAATTATAAAGTCAGTAATACAACATTAGATTAAGACTGCCAGTGTGCCATGATACACTTGAACAAACGTGTTGTTAAGATAAAACTTTAATAGATCGGTGTTCTTAAAACAAAACAGATTGTTCACTCATACCTGATTGTCATCACCTTGATTAAAAACACTAGACTCTAATTTTACCTTTAAATTATGTGCTCATTATAAAGATTCACATACTTTTTCCACTCACAGACGTGATATGAGATCACTTTTCTAATTGAAAAAATTATCAAAGAGTATTATTTTTGATTAACTTATTTTACTTATTACTCTCTATCTACGTTTAGGGCTTATGTTAAAATTTGGCATAGTTTTAAAACAAAAGTATGCAAAAATATAGACAACTTTGAATGTTTCATAAACTGTCTAGTCATTAGTAGAGATGGGCAAATTTGTTCGGCAAATGTTCGCCAAACATAAATTCGGCACGAATATGGCACATTCGGATCCGTGATCAGAAACCCGAGCAAAATTGCATAAAATCGGTAAAAATCGGATTCATTCAGTGAAAGCGTGGGAAAAAATTGGCTTTGCCACACAAATATTTCTCGCACTTTAGCTATGATAATGGTGGTGCATCATGAGCATTTGGTACATGCATATTGAGGGGAGGGTGGTTTGTAGAGCTCAGAAGCGTGGCGTTTTTGAAAACAGAGCACAGCAGTCATTTTTTCCCCCTAACTTTATGTGTGCACATTGCGGCTAGCCAATAAGGGTGCAGGAAACACCCACAATGTCCTGACACAAAGGCTTGTCTCATTGGCTGCTGAAATTACATGTCCCTCTCCATATAAATAGCGGTTGTGTTGTTTTATCGCCATTTTGACACTGAAACAGCGCAGAAAGGCTGCTCCTGACGCTGTCACTGTTTGCATCCAAATTTCAGCTATTTAGTTAGGCGGTTGTATATCAGTCAGATAGTGTAGCTAGACAGTACAATTTACTTTCCTTTTTTGTGGGGGCCATTACTGAGGTTCTGAGACAAAGCCATCAGGGCACATGTCCTACAAGTGTGTTGTGCACTGCTCTTACTGTGCTCCATGCACAAGTATAGCATATTAAATAATATGATATCAATAGCTAACTGTGAAAAAGCCTGCTGCTGTATCCCACCTTGTCATTTATTGCTGTGGTGATATGAAACTGTCTGCAGAAAAGCACATAAAAAAATTAAACTTTTTTCTGTTGTTGAATGTGATACAGCCCGTCGTATCACACATTGTCATGTTATGGCGGTGATATGAACCTGTCTGCAAACATAACACGCATTGAAAAAAAAAATTTTTTTCTTTTGCTGAATGTGATACAGCCCGCCATATCACACATTGTCATGTTATGGCGGTGTTATGAACCTGTCTACAGACTTAACCCGTTAACGACCACCGATACGCCTTTTAACGGCCGTCATTAAGGGTACTTAAACCACAGCGCCGTTAATTTATGGCGCAGTGGAAAAAGTGAATAGCGCCCCCAGAGGAGCATTTTCTCCGGGGTCTTGGCTACCGGGGGTAGCAGAGATCCCAGTGAACATGAATGGGGTCGCCTATAATGGCGATCGCAACAAAAAAAAAACAAATCTGATGTGAAATTTAATTTCTCTGTCCTCTGATGTCATCGGACATCAGAGGACAGAGAAAAAAGGTCCCCGATTCCCCCCTTGTGGCCCCCAATGTGCCTCTTGTGGCCCCCGGGCCCACCTGCCTCCTCCGGTGGGCGCCGCCATCTTGAATGGTGGGCGCATGCTCAGTGCGCCCGCTGCGATCTGCCGGGGGGGTGGGCAATTTTCTCTGGGGTCTCGGCTGCCGAGGGTAGCCGAGACCCCAGAGAACATGATCCGGGTCAGTAGTTACCGACCCCAGTGTCGCGATCGCCGTTATACTGAGTTTAACGGTGACCGCAAAAAAAAAAAAATGATTTCTCTCCCCTCTGATGTGATCGCACATCAGAGGGGAGAGAATTAGAGTCCCCAGGTCCCCTGATCCCCTCCCTATACCTACCGGTGTCCTCCATCCTCCGGCAGGTCCCAGGCTCCCGGGTCTTCTTCCTGTAAAAAAAAAAGGCGGGAGAATGCGCAGTGCACCCGCCGAATCTGCCTAGTGGCAGATTCAAAAAAATGTTCATTCATTCTCCTAAAAGTACATTTTGATCACTGTGATAAACTATCACAGCTATCAAAATAAAAAAACAGTACATAACCCCCCCTGTATCACCCCCTTAGTTAGGTACATATAATAAAATATAGAAATTATATTTATTTTCATTTTTCCGCTAGGGTTAGGGTTAGGGCTAGGGTTAGGGTTAGGGTTAGGGCTAGGGTTAGGGTTAGGCTGGGTTCATACTGCGTTATGGCAGTCCGTTAGATGGACTGCGTTACACCGTTAACGCTGCCATTCACCCCCATTTGAGCGCGCATCGCGACGCATGCCGTGAAGCGGCATGCGTTCGCAACGTGCCATCATTCAGTGACGGAGCCTCA
>JARQOD010000006.1:221767185-221924085 GCA_033576555.1 Oophaga sylvatica | reverse complement strand
CGTGAGGATCCGCGAAGTGGATTACAAGCTTACGTACTTTGGCCAAAATACCAACTAATACCTCACATTTTTTATGTGTTTTTTGCACTTTATTTTACAGGGTGCAGGTGGGCCCATTTGGTCTTGTAAACTGTGGTGTCTGTTCACATGGTATGCATTTTAATAGCGCTGGGCAGCCCGCCTGATGTAATTGAAGGGTGTAAATACTAGGCTGTTTAACTGGATGCTTTGCATTGCCATAATGTGAACAGCGCTACATACAAGTCTTCATTGTGCATCAATATACCAAGCAGCCGCCCACTCCATGGATTGGTAGGTTGTGAGCGGTTGCCTCATCGGTATTCTTGCACCTGTGTTGCCGCCATCTTAACTATATGGGTCCACTGCATCCTGATAGTGCATTTGTTTGGAGGCCTGGGCAGGTGAGCATCTCTGCGTTTTTGCTGTATTTTTTGAATTTTTGGAGGATTTTTAAGTCCTCTTTTTGTGCTATTGCTAAAAAGTGTGATATACCACCTCATCGTCATCCTCTCTGCTCTCTTAGTCCTCACCCTCAGAGTTACCCTCCTCCTCTTCCTGCCTTGACAATACAGTATGGACCATGGGCGCCTCAAATATCTTTGTCTCATCACAAATGGATCACCTTCACCCAGCGGGGTTAACGTCTGTTCAAGGGGGTTTGGTTTATGCTTTGACAAAACTTCATCCGTCCATAGATCTAAGTCATAAAAAATTGGGCCTTCGGGGAAGATGCTTTCCTCCTCTTGACTCTGTGAATGTTTACACCAGACCTCTGATACCCATGGAATAGAATGTGTGAACAGCTCTGCAGAATGGCACATCTGTGGTTCACCACAGTCAGTTGGGAGTTTGGAGAGTTGTGATGTGGAGGGTTAAAAAAGGCTGATTGGGGTGCCACCACTGTGGACTGTACTCTGTGTGATGTTAGGGTGAAGGAAGTGGAGCAGAGGCCACTTGATGCAGTGCTTAACATCTACTGGAGCACGTTTTTTCTGGTCCTTATCTGCAAAGCGAACCCTTGTACATCTGCCAAAGAAAGGGAGCGGAGTTGCCGTCTGGTAACAGAAGTTGTAAAAATGCTGCACAAATTCTGACTGAAACAAAACAAATGGATTTCTCATCCCTCATATCATAGTTGTCTCATAACCCTAAACAGCTATTCAGTACTTTCAATTCTTTACTGCGTCCACCAGTTCCCCCTCCCTCTCCTCTCCTCTGAATACTTAGCCTCACCAGCTGTGAATGTGACACAATAATGTCCCACATCATTCCAAACTTTACCACAGTCTTCTTCACAAGCACAACCCACCTCGTCAACCTGTCACTAACAGCTGGTGTTTTTCATCTTGATTGAAACATACCTTGATCACACCCATCCTAGAGAAGGCCACTATTGACCCATCCTCTGTGTCTACCTATCGCTCCATATTATTTCTCCCCTATGCCTTCAAACTACTGGACCTACACGTCCATTTTGAACTGTCCTCTCACCTCTTCTCTTGCTCCCTCTTTGACCGCTTACAATCTGGCTTCAGACTGCACCATTCCAGTGAAACTGCCCTGACTAAAGTCATCAACGACCTACTAACTGCCAAATGAAAGCTACTTCCATTGAAAATCAACTGTTATGGAGATTATGCCAGGTAAACTCCCATAGCATAGGAAAACATGTCCACAGCGGCCTCCACCCAGCACGCGGCACGGCGGCCCTCACACTCACGTGCCGCGTGCTGGGCGGAGGCCGTTGTGGACATGTTTTCCTATGCTATGGAGTTTATCTGGCATAATCTCTGTGCATCTGTAGGTCAGCCATGGAATAGCGCCTAGTGCAACCTCTTTGTACCTCTTTGGGTTGCAGTATTTGCCTGCTGCCACTTGTCCGAGTAGGGATTTGGTAGGACACCTACTTACGCCCCTTCCAGGCTTTCAGAGGGATACGGAACAGTGATTCCACCACCTTGCCCATTACAGTCTCCATCTGCTGGATTGAGTTAAGTGGAAGACCTATCGGTCCCTAATCTACTATTTCTACTGTGGTGAAATTGATGGCATTTCTGTGGAGTAAGGCCCTCACTTCTTTAAATGTGAACACTCCTTTTTGAGTATCCATCTGCAGGTTTGGGTGTTGTGAAAGACCTGTCAGTCTCTATTCTACCATTTCAACTGTGGTGAAATTGATGCCACTTTGATGATGTCTGCCAATAATTTAAGGAAATGTGAACACTCCTGGTTAGGTCTCTTTCATGTGTGTTGCCTGTAGCAGTAGGTCTTCGAGAACGTCAGGCCTCCACCTCCTTGTACTCAATTACCAGTGTCATTATCCTTAAATTTTTCTGACAATGGTAGTCTTCGACAATGTTTGATGAATATTCGACGAATTACTCGGCGAATATTGCAATTTCGGCGAACGTTATCCGAATAGAATTTTGAAATATTCGCTCATCTCTAGTCATTAGGGCTCCTTGATTTATTATAAATGTGGACTAAATATGTAGAACAGTGCATTTCACTTTACAAATTTCTAATTCACATCGAGGCATATTTATTAATACTGTTTAAAAGTAAATTCAGTCTAGAGATCCTTAGATTACATCAAATTCTTAACAGTAATTTATGAAGTTTTAAATGTGGTGCATCTGTCTATTTTTGGAGTGTAAATTATCAAAACAGCAAAGAAAAATAGGAGATTATCTCCAGCGATGAATGACTCCACTTGTCAGATAAAAACTTAACTTTTAATTGAATCCATTAAAATATGTAACCAGTGTAGGTAACAATATCAGATATTCCACGCATATATAAAAAACCAATGTGTTTCAGCATCTAGCCATAATCATGCTGAAACGCATTAGTTTTTTACATATGTCGGAAATATCTGGTGTTGTTTCCTACACTGGTTACATGTTTTAATGGATTTGATTAAAAGTTAAGTTTTTATCTCACAAGTGGAGTCATTCATCGCTGGAGATAATCCCCTATTTTCCTTTGCTGTTCTAACTACGCCTTGGACAAGGGGCGGCTCCGCGAGGAGGAGTTTCACTGTCAAGGTTCACAGCATACTGGTGTTGGGGTTCGAGTTCCCACTTCTGCACAGGGGGAGTCTCGAGCAATTCCCACTGCGATCCCCATCCATCTCTGGCCGCGGTGGAGCCTGCTCAGCGGAGACATCGGTCCCAGCGTCTCGCTCAGTCTGGTACTGTGAAGAGGCTTTCTGCTGCCTCTCCAGGTTCCACTATTGTAGCCAGTTCTGGTTTGCAGTGAGCAGACAGCATTGGGACTAAGTCCTGCATTTCCCCTTCTGAGCATGCCCAGGGCAAGATGTCTCATTGGAGATCAGAGGTCACATGCTCTGGTACTGCAGAAACTCTCATTGGTCCTCCAGGAAGGTCCTGAACCTGCTCTAGTTCTGGGGCAGCTTTCCATTGGTCTTTCTGGGAAGTTCCTGTACTTGATGCAGCTATAAAAGGGTTGCATGGCCGCACGGCCATGCGCTATTATCAATTCTGTTATGTGCTTTGCGCCAGTGTGGTCATGTACCCATGCAGTTAGGGCTCTGCTGAAGTAAGCCCTAGAATACCGGCACCTCCGGTGAGGAGTTTTGTATGCACGTGTTCAGGGCTTGGCTGAAATAGCCTTTAGAATACCGGCTACTCCAGTGAGGAGTTGGTTGTTTGCGTTACTGACTGCATGACCACAGACTGCTATCCGCTCAGCAGTTTTCTGTGTACTACTGTGGTGTTAACAGGACACAGTCTCTATCTCAGCGTCTATGTCAGCGACTCTGTGGTGTAACAGAGTTCGCTCATACCGCCATATAGTCCACAGCGTCTATGTCTGTGACTCTGTGAAGTAACAGAGCTCGCTTATACGTCATATCCTATTATCTTACTAGCAGCAAGCTCTGCCTGCACGGTGGACCCCGGGCTGCGAACGCACCTATTATTTATATTTATTTTGTGCGTTCCGCCAGCTGTAACATAATACTAGTGCCAGGGACTGGCTAGTAAAATGGCGGATGACCAGTGTCTACAGCGGTACATCCAGCAACTGGAGGGTAGCTTGGCGGCTCTCGAGCGCACAACCTCAGCTCTGGATGTTACCGCTGTCGCTGTTCAGGCTGCTAGCGTGGCTGCAGCCAGTTTGTCCTCTGCCACCCCTGCTACGACTTTATCGACTTTATCCTGTCTTCCGCTTCCAGACAAGTTTGCTGGTGACAGCAAGCAATGTCGGGGATTCGTGAGTCAGTGCTCCATTCATCTTGAGCTTCTGGCTGCACGTTTTCCCACAGAATGGATGAAGGTAGGTTTTGTCTTATCACTCCTGTCAGGCAGGGCGTTGGAGTGGGCAACGCCGCTGTGGGAGCGCGACGATCGTGTGGTGCAGAGTGCTCCTCTCTTCCTGGATGCTCTGAGACAGGTCTTCTTAGGACCTCGTGTCACCCACGATACGGCGCTCCAACTGTTGGCAATATCACAGGGTACATCCATGGTCAGCCAGTTCGCCATCCAATTTCGGACTCTGACCTCTGAGCTAGAGTAGCCGGATAAAGTCCTCATTCCGGTGTACTGGAGAGTACAGGCAGACCATGTGAAGGATGCCTTGGCCACCAGGGAGATTCCCACCACAATGGAGGAGCTAATTTCCTTATCTACCCACATTGATCTCCGTTTTAATGAGCAGAGGTTAGAGCGGACCCAGTGCAGGCAGAGGTTTCGGCTGGCTCCCGCCTTCGCCAAACCTCGGGAATCTTTCGTTCAGGCATCCGACTGCCCCGAAGCCATGGAGGTTTCTCGAGCGAGACCTAAATCCCGGGCCGCTCGAGTACCGGTGGTCTGTAATTTTTGCCAACAGGCAGGATACTATGCTAACAGATGTCCACAGCGATCGGGGAGGCGATAGCATCTAGTGACCCTGGGAGGAGTCTCACTAGAGACAGCGGCATTTTCCTTCAAGATGACATTTAAAGGGACAATCACTGTAGGCACTTCCACTCTCATGGTCGAGCTTTGTGTGGACTCAGGAGCAGAAGGGAACTTCATGTCCTCTAACTTTACTCGCCGTCACGCAATACCTCTGGTGGCGCGCGACAAATCAGTGACTGTCCGGGTAGTGAATGGGTCGACATTGCACTCACAAATTTCACACCAGACTGTCCCTCTTACATTGTTTGTATCCTCTTCCCATCAGGAGATTATTTCCCTTCTCGTCCTTCCCGAGGGAATAGAAGAGATCCTACTAGGTATCCCTTGGCTCCGTTTCCACTCCCCACATATAGAGTGGACTTCGGGTAGGATACTGGGTTGGAGTGATGCATGTAGAGGCAGATGTGTCAGGAAGTGCATTCAGGTTACCACTACTGAGTTACCCACAGATCTTACTCCACTTCCCAAGTGCTATTGGTCATATGCAGACGTGTTCACCAAGAAGGCTGCGGAGACTCTTCCGCCCCATAGCCCCTATGACTGTCCTATCGACCTCTTGCCTCGAGCGGAACCTCCTTGTGGAAGGGACTATCCCCTCTCTCTTTCTGAGACAGAGGCTATGTCGCAATATATTCAGGAGAATCTGGCAAGAGGGTTCATTAGGAAGGCGGTGTCACCGGCAGGGGCGGTATTCATCTTCGTGCAGAAGAAGAACGGAGAATTACGTCTGTGCATTGATTGCAGGGGTCTTAACGCCATCACCGTTAAGAAAAAGGACCCATTGCCCCTGATTTCTGAGCTCTTTGATAGGCTCCGGGGAGCAAGGGTATTTACTAAACTAGATCTGCGCGGTGCTTATAACCTGATTTGCATCCGTGAGGGGGACGAATGGAAGACGGCTTTTAATACCTGGGATGGGCATTACAAATATCTGGTGATGCCCTTTGGGCTCTATAATGCCCCAGCTGTTTTCCAAGACTATATCAATGACATCTTCTGGGATATGCTCTCCAGCTCGGTCGTAGTCTATCTGGGTGATATACTCATCTTCTCTCTAGATATTGACTCCCACCGCAGAGATGTCTGCAGAGTCTTCGACCTCTTACGGGCAAATTCCCTTTATGCTAAGTTAGAGAAATGTATGTATGAGCAGGAGTCTTTACCTTTCCTGGGCTATATCATTTCCACCCAGGGATTGGCTATGGATCCTGCCAAACTACAGGCTGTGATGGACTGGCAAGAACCCCACTCTCTTAAAGTGGTGCAGCGCTTTATGGGGTTCATTAACTACTATCGCCAGTTCATTCCCCATTTCTCTACCTTTGTAGCTGCCTTGGTAGCCCTCACCAAGAAGGGAGCAAATCCCAAATTGTGGTCTGAAGAGGTCTCCAAGGCTTTCACTTCTATTAAGTCTCATTTTGCTAGCGCTCCCATCCTACATCGCCCTGATGTTGATAAGCCATTTTTATTGGAGGTGGATGCCTCATCCGTTGATGCTGGAGCAGTCCTCTTCCAAAGGATGCTCAAGGTCGGAAGTATCCTTGCTTCTTCTTCTCTAAGACATTCACATCAGCGGATAGGAATTATTCCATTGGGGATAGGGAGTTGCTAGCAATGAAGTTGGCCTTCTCTGAGTGGAGACATCTCTTGGAGGGCGCTCGCTTTCCCTTCCAAGTCTTCACCGACCACAAGAATTTGGTTTATCTTCAGACAGCCCAGATGCTTAATTCTCGCCAGGCCAGATGGTCCTTTTTCTTCTCCTGGTTTCATTTCACACTCCATTTTCTCTCGGGAGAGAAGAACATTCGTGCCGATGCTCTCTCTCGCTCTGTCGTGTCCTCTGAGGAGGAGGAGATCGGCTTATTGTCCCCACAGAGAGCTTGAGAACAGTGGCCCCGGTTTCGCTACAGTCTGTGACTCCGGGCAAGACTTTTGTGCCTACCAATTTGTGACTGGAGGTACTCTCTTGGACACATTTGTCCAGGGTGGGTGGACATTTTGGGGCAAAGAGGACATCTGAGTTGCTGGTGAGGACATACTGGTGGCCGCATATGGTCTGTGACGTTGGGGAACATGTTTGGGCGTGCGTCTCCTGCGCCAAGAAAAAGTCAACTTCGATAACGGCCAGCTGGGTAACTTTACCCTTTGCTGGTGGCAGACAGGCCCTGGGAGATGGTCGGGATGGACTTTGTGGTGGGCTTACCCAAGTCTCAGGGCTGCACCATCATTTGGGTAATCACCGACCGTCTTTCCAAAATGGTGCACCTGGTGCCGCTACCACGGTTACCTTCTGCACGGGCTCTGGCAGCGTTGTTCGTTAGGCACATCTTCTGTCTACATGGCATACCGGACAAAATTGTCAGTGACCGAGGCCCCCTGTTTGCGTCTCGGTTCTGGAGAGAGCTTTGTCGTCTACTCAGTATTGAGTTAAATCTGTCTTCAGCATACTATCCCGAGACAAATGGGTTGGTAGAGAGGGCCAATCAGACCTTGGTCACCTATCTACAACATTTTGTCTCAGTCAGGCAGGATGACTGGGCATCCTTGCTACCGTGGGCTGAGTTCGCACTAAACAATGTTGTGGCTGACTCCACCGGACAGACTCCATTCCTTCTAAACTACGGTCAGCATCCTCGGATTCCGGTACCCATGCCCGTGTCTTCCGCCGACTCCAGGGTGACAGACTGGGCTGTGGAGGCACATTTGGGACCGCACTCAGGATGCCTTTCAGGCCTCCAAGGAGAGGAAGAGGTCTTCCCCGACGCACATAGGCGTCCCGCTCCGTCATTTACCCCTGGCGACCTAGTGTGGCTCTCCGCCCGAAACATCAGGCTGCGAGTGGAGTCCACTAAGTTGGCACCTCGCTATTTGGGTCCCTTCAAGGTCCTCAAGCGGATTAACCTTGTGGTTTACCGTTTGGCCCTTACACCACGACTAGGTATCTACAACACCTTTCATGTATCCCTCCTGAAACCCGTGGTCATGTCCCGGTTTGCCGAGTCATCTGCCGGGACATCGGGTTAGTCTACAGACGATCACGAGGTGAACGCTATTGTAGGGTGCAAGGTGGTATGGGGCAAAAAGTTTTATTTGGTGGACTGGAGGGGTTATGGGCCTGAGGATACGTCCTGAGAGCACATGTACTCTGCAGCTCTTTGCGGCTTTTGAGCGTAGTGAGGCCATAAGGAGGAGGGGCCCTGGGGGTAATGTTAGAGTTTGAGTTCCCACTTCTGAACAGGGGAAGTCTCTAGCTACTCCCGCTGTGGTCCCCCATCCATCTCCGGCCGCGGTGGAGCCTGCTCAGCGGAGACGTCGGTCCCAGCGTCTCGCTTATTCTGGTACTGTGCAGAAGCTTTCTGCTGCCTCTCCAGGTTCCACTATTGTAGTCAGTTCAGGTTTGTGGGGAGTAGACAGCTTTGGGACTAAGTCCTGCATTTCCCCTTCTGAGCATGCCCAGGGCAAGATGTCTCATTGGAGATCAGGGGTCACATGCTCTGGTACTGCAGGAACTCTCATTGGTCCTCTAGGAAGGTCCTGAACCTGCTCTAGTTCTGGGGCAGCTTTCCATTGGTCTTTCTGGGAAGGTCCTGTACTTGCTGCAGCTACAAAAGGGTTGCATAGCCGCACGGTCATGCGCAAGTATCAATTCTGTTATGTGCTTTGCGCCAGTGTGGTCATGTACGCATGCGGTTAGGGCTCGGCTGAAATAAGCCCCTTCAATACCGGCACCTCCGGGGAGGAGTTTTGTATGCACGTGTTCAGGGTTTGGCTGAAATAGCCTCTAGAATACCGGCTACTCTGGTGAGGAGTTGGTTGTTTGCGTTACTGACTGCATGACCATAGACTGCTATCCGCTCAGCAGTTATCTGTGTACTACTGTGGTGTTAACAGGACACAGTCTCTATCTCAGCGTCTATGTCAGCGACTCTGTGGTGTAACAGAGTTCGCTCATATCGCCATATAGTGCCACAGCGTCTATGTCTGTGACTCTGTGAAGTAACAGAGCAAAAGGAAGAAAAAAATCCAGCTCCATGACAAAGTGAAAAAGTAGATCTTTATTCACTTGATATATCAAGCATAGAGGATAAAAGTATCAGCATAGATAGCAGCAAAAAAATGCGTTATCAACTTGTTTCTGGTGTCGCACCTATTATTTATATTTATTTGGTGCGTTCCGCCAGCCGTAACAAATGGTGAGCTGACTTTCCTTTTTCCCTCTTTCCTTTTTTTGTAAATTATCAAAAGGGTAATTTTTCAAGTCAGTTTTGCTTGTTCCTGTGCTGTTGCTATTTTTAACACATTTATCAAAGTGTTGGAAGATGTTTGATGAATTATTTAAATATTTTTTAAATGTCATAGTTTCTGGTACATCTAAAGAATATTTTTTTACTTTTTATTCCACCCCTCTACTAAACAGAGGTTATGGAGTTTTTTTTGTATGATTTTTTTTTTAAGTTGCAATTCATAAATCTGACTTAATCCTCATTTACAAATTCATAGTTAGAGATGGGAGAACCCAAAAGTAAAATTCGGCATCTGTACTGAACACCTACTGTTCAGGCACAGACACCGAACACGGACTTCATCAGGAAATGCATGACATCGGAGCAAACACTGCTTCTTAACGGTGGTAAAATCACTACCGTCAGACAGAGAGCCGCAGTTCCCACATTGTAAAATGACAGTGTGAGCCCGCAGCTGTGATCGGAGGTATATAGTTTACATCTGGTCACTAGAGCAGTCTGATGGAAGTACGCCTGTTGTCACTAATAACAGCGAAAGCACGTCGGCTGATGGGAGTATGCATTAGCCAGCACCTGCACTCTAAATTAATATTTTAAAAAAAAGCCCAGCATGGGTTCCACTGTATTTTTGATAAGCACCTAGGAAAAACTGACAGCTGGGGGCTGCAATCCTCAGCTGTCAATGTTAGCAAGGCTGATTATCAAGAATAGAGAGGTCCCCACGATGTTTTTTTATTATTTAAATAAATCATTTATAAAACCGGCATGGGGTTCCCCGATTTTTGACAACCAGCCTTGCTAAAGCAGACAACTGAGGGCTGGAATTCTCAGGCTGGTAAAGGGCTATGGATATTGACCCCCAGTCTAAAAATAGCAGTCTGCAGCCTCCCAGAAAAGGCGCATCTATCACGTGCACCAATTCTGGCTCTCTGCAAGGCTCTTCCCACTTGCCCTGTATCGGTGGCAAGTGAGGTTCATATTTATGGAGTTGAAGTCACCTTTGTATTGCTGGGTGACATCAAGCCCCCTACTTAGTAATGGAAAAATTTATTTAAGACATCTATCCATTACTAATCATATAGTTGTATTGTAAATAAAGACACAGCAATTATAAAGTCTTTTCTTTGAAATATAAACAAAACACACTTTATCTTTTTTGTACTTAAAATAACGAACACAATTATACTATGCCCATTCCACTGAATCCCTTGTCTCTAGTAAGAAAACAAAAATAAAAAAGCAATCATATACCTGTCTGACATTTTTTCCCATGCAATAATCTTTATCTAGTGATAAATAGTTTAAGTTTTCAACCTGGACGGTGCCAAGATGCGACCGTCCAGGCTGAGAACCACTGATGAATGAGCTGGTGCGAGCACAGCCTCAATGAGCAATGATGACCTCATCGAGGTTATCTCTGGTCACTGAGGCTGTGTTCCCAGATGAGATGAACTGCGGTGACCTCCCTCCGGAGGGAGGTGAGTTCACTGCAGTTCACTGGAAGAATTTCAGAGCGGTGAATTTGAACTGCGGTGAACTCACCTCTCACTGGAGGGAGGTCACAGCAGTTCATCTCAGCAGGGAACACAGCCTCAGTGACCAGAGGAAACCTCGATGAGGTCACGCTTCTCAATGATGCTATGTCACAGCTGCTCATTCATCAGTGGTTGTCAGTCTGGACTGTTGCATCTTGATGCCGTCCAGGTTAAAAACTAGTAATCCCTACACATGGATTATGGTGTAGGATAGAATGTCGGACAGGTGAGGAATTTTGCTGGTTTTTATTTTTGTTTTATTACACGAGATGAGGGATTCAATGGAATCGGCATTAAGTAATCATAAATGCATTTTTTATTTTTAATTAAAAAAAGAAACTGTGCACGCTGACACCTAGACTAGGTCATGTCTTATCATACACTCTCATACTGCTGTTATGTAAGCCAATCTCACGGCGGCAACCACACGTGCACGATTGCCGTGACGTACCCATGCATCAAAGGTCAAGAAACCCTATCTGACAATGATGTATGGGTAACTCAAAGGTTGAAGAGGGGTTAAGCATGTTGGCAGAGCCACTTGTTTACTGGAAGTTTGCATTATTTAAATGCTCAGCAGATGAACTACATTATACTCATGTCCATAGTTTAGCACATTTTAATTAAACAACTATAAAGAGAACATTTCACCTAGACTTTTCCTTTGGCTATCATTGCAAAAATAGTGTGGTGAAGCTGGGCCTTTCACACATTGCAATTGATTGAAATCCACATTAAAATCTACTGGTAAATTGACATGTTGAGGACTTCAAATTTTTGTACTACTGTAATATACAGATCTTTCTCTGTCCAAAAACTCTGGAAACAAAATGTATTTATGTATTGGACCCATAGGAACATACCCTGAATCATATTTATTAATTAATTAATAAATAATTCGTTTTTGTATAGCCACTCAGTGGCTGAGAAGATAGGACTGTAGCCTTGTAGACTTGTGGTCTTGAGTTTAAATCTCACTAAGGACAACATATGCAAGTAGTTTGTATGTTAACCTTGTGTTTGTAAAGGTTTACTCCCATACTCCAAAGACATACTGATAGGGAATTTAGATTGTGAGTCTCAATGGGGACAGTTATTATGTCTGTAAAGTGCTGTGGAATTATTGGCGCAATATACAGTAAGTGAGTAAACTAAATAAAGCTTACTCAGTTTGCTCAAATACATGTTGTCAAACTTAAATCAATATTATTTGATTAAATAACAATTTCTCATTTTTTTCTTTAGTTATTGTGGTACTTTACGTAGCATTAAGAAGGCAGAAAAAGAAAGATGCTCTGATGACCTCAAAAGAAGATATAAGAGATAATGTAATCCATTACGATGATGAAGGAGGTGGAGAAGAAGACACTCAGGCCTTTGACATTGGTGCCCTAAGAAATCCAAAGGTCATTGAGGACAATAAGGGACGAAGAGACATAAAGCCTGAACCTCTAGGTTTGCCTCGTCATAAACCACCGGCGGAATACAATAGTGACATCAGAGATTTCATCAATGAAAGGCTGCAAGAGCATGATGCTGATCCAAATGCTCCACCATATGACTCACTAGCAACATATGCCTATGAAGGCTGTGGATCTGTAGCGGAATCATTGAGCTCCATAGAGTCAACTAGTATGGAAATAGATCAGGATTACGATTTCTTAAGTGACTGGGGTCCTCAGTTTAAATGCTTGGCAGAAATGTTTGGAGAAGAAAATTTTAACAAAGACAAAATCACTTAACTTACAAAAATGTCAAGCAGTCCAAAAGCTTTATCTAGACTATGTAAAAAGAATTTTATATTAAAATGCTACAATATTTATCATACTGTCAGTTTTTGTTTGTTTCACTGCTGGAAGATTGATTCTGTAATGAAATTTTAAAACAAAAATGTTTTTGCTATTTTTCATTAAAATAAAAAAACTCAGGTGTGACATCTACAATTTTATGATGATACAAAGAATACATTTGTTACTGATATTTTTGTGGATTTTTTTTATTGACACATGCATCTTTTGGTCACATGCGCTAGTCTAAAAACCCCCCTGTGGATACATTTTATGAACTGTGTACTATTGTGCTTATTAGTGGGGTCATTTTTCTTGATCACTTTATATTAGATTCAGAATATGGCATTTGAAGGAGTATGCCATTCATTTTTATTGCTGTTTTTTGTGCAAGAAAAATCTTTAGTATATGTACACTTCAAATTTGCCTCACAAGTGGGTATAGTGGGTGTCCTGTAGAAGTCTCCTAGTGCCATATTATAGCTATGAACAATTTGATAGTTGTGCAGTGCCATAATATGACAATATGATGGATACTTAATATTTGCCATAACATTAAAATGTTATGTGGGATACTAATGACAATGACACCTGTGAAGAGGTGGGTTATATTAGAAAACAAGTAAACAGTCAGTTCTTGAGGTTATATATTTTGGAACAACAAAAATGTGCAAACATAAGAACCTGCTTGATTAAATAACTATAGAAAAAAAAAGTGTTCAACAACAGGTCTTGTGGGTATACAAACGTTATCCATGGAAGAACAATCACTGAACCAGGAAAAAGGTCTTATCTGATCCTACAGAATACAAATGCAAACAACGAAATTGGACCAGCACATCCTAACAGAATAAAACAAGTGCGAACAGGCGCAGGATGCTATGACTGAATGATAAAGAAAAATTGCAACCATGGAAAGAATAGGAGGTCCAGAGGGCACTGTAGAAATGAAAAAACCAAAGCAATTTATATGCCAGGACTGAAATAATAACAATGATTTAGCTTTAAAACAATTAGTTTTATTGAGTATGATGCATTAACATGACATATAAAAATTAAATAAAAGGCATCTAGCACTTAGCAAAAGTAAACAGATCAAAATGTAAACTTGTGAAATACTATTTACATATGTTCAAATTTGGAGTTATTCAGTAATGTAAGTCTGAAACATTAATTCAATTGGGATTGATAAAAAGAAATATATAGTAGTGAAATGCTCATTCACCAAACACTCTACACAGTTTTCACAAATGCTTCATCAGGGCTGAATAATATTCAAACAAATGAATTCAGCAGCATTCTGTAAGTGTTTAATGTATTCAAACATTGAATATAAGAAACTTGAAATGCATTACTGCTATATAGAATACTCTTATAAAAATTGAAGGTACTTAGTGTAGAGCCCACCAGCCATGACAAGGTGTACAGTTCTTTATTGGGAACCTAATCTAATATTTATCAAACATGCCTCTCCCAGGTTAAAAGCCTACACATTTAAAGGGTAGGTAGGATCCAGCACTAGTTAAAAAAAAGTCTGACTAATAGGAGGAGTGCTTAGTCAAATATGGAGGAAGCCACTACCTCTAATAGTAATGTATAAAAGCAAAAACTTGAACGTCACCACCGAACAGAATGATGTAATTGTGAACAAGTTTTTTGTTTGATCCTTTATGTCCTATTATTGGAAGCAGTACACTTCTAAAAAGGTTTATATTGGAAACAACAGAAAGACTTCAAATAACAGTCTGCTGCTTATTACATTGTGTAGCCAGCACGCATACAGATTATGTAAGTGGTGCCCAGCTTTGGATTAAATTATGTAACAAGGGAGTTGTGTTAGAAAAGCACTGCAAAAAATGTTCAGGAACGATTTAAAAACATGACAAAAAAGTTTATGGTGTTAACTTAGCCTCCAGTTTTCCCAGATCTAAATCAAATAAGCATCTGTGTAATGTATGTAGTACAGTTCATATAGCGTCTTGTGCTTGGGTGCGATGAAAACACAGGAGTCACAGGTTTGATATAGAAAAGTCCTGTATTACTTCATACAAGTTGGCAGAAATAGTCACACAGTTTGCAGACACAGAAACAGGAGACACAGCAGGCCAGAGTAATCCAAGCTCAGCAATCACTCTCCAATACAGATTCAGGATCTTCTTCTCTGTTACCGTAAGTCCATGCAAACGTGGGTCTTTCAAAGAGCAGGGTTCAGAGTCCACAAGTGCTTCAGAGTTCCTCAGTAGGAATAGCTGGAGTACAAGGTCCAAGGCTTACAGGAGTCAAGTCACAGGTTCACTGCAGGCTAGATTCTGAAGCACTGATTGCTCAGCTGTGGCTGCTTAAGAAGCAAAGGAGAGAATCAGGGCGGGAACATGCAAGCTGGAATCTCCATTTTGACTGAGGGCAAGATAGCTGCAGCAAGACAGAAAGTAAAATGGCTGACGAACAAACTGAGTTTCAGGAATATATACATAGAACCTTACATTACTCCCCCCTTAAGGACAACCTCCGGATGACCTCAGACCAGGCTTGTGTGGGTACCTCTGATGAAACTGACGGAGCAAGCGAGGAGCATTAACGTTATTGACCGGTTCCCATGAGTTGTCCTCCACTGGGTAGCCCTGCCATTTAATCAGATATTGTAACTGATTTCTATACAACCTGGAATCTAAAATCCTTTCCACCACAAATTCTTCCTGACCATCGACCAGCACTGGGTCACGGCAAGGAGAGGAACGTCCAGGAAACGTATTGGGTGTCGCAGCCTTTAGTAGGGATACATGAAAGACAGGGTGGATTCTCATAGTTCTGGGCAGTTGAAGACGACAAGCAACGGCACTTATAATTTTACTGATTTTATAGGGTCCAATGTACTTATGTCCCAACTTAGACGATGGAATCCTTAACTTAAGATTTCTGGTTGACAGCCAGACCAAGTCTCCTACCTTGAAAGCTGGTGCAGGTTTACGAAATTTATCTGCTGCTTTCTTGTACCTTTCTTGAGCCGATTCCAGATTTTCCTTTAGAAGATCCATATTCTTCTGTAAAGACGTGATTCTTTCAGCCACTGCTGGTAAAGGCGTTTCTATGGGAAATCGTGGTAGAATGTTAGGATGATAACCTAGATTAGAGTAAAAAGGAGACTGTTTAGTGGAGGCACTCTGAGAGTTGTTATACGAGAACTCAGCTAATGGAAGTAGATCCACCCAATCATCCTGTAGGTGGCAGATAAAGCAGCGGAGATACTGCTCCAGGGTTTGATTGGTTCGTTCGGTCTGTCCATTAGTCTGGGGATGAAAAGCAGAAGAAAGGTTTACTTTAATGTCCAATGCTGCACAGAAATTTTGCCAAAACCTAGAAGTGAATTGCACCCCTCGATCCGAAATAACCTCATCCGGTACTCCATGTAAGCGAAACACATCTTTAATCATCAAATCTGATGTCTGTTTTGCAGTGGGTAAGCCGACACAAGGGATAAAATGAGCTGCCTTTGTTAGACGGTCAACCACCACTAGAATGGTGTTCTTCCCCTGAGAGGTTGGTAACTCCACAATGAAGTCCATAGAAATGGATCCCCACGGGCGGGACGGGGTGGGAAGAGGCTGTAACAGACCAGTTGGTGAGGAGCGAGGTGTTTTGCATCTTGCACAGACCTCATATGAAGTGACATAATTCAAAACATCCTTCCTGCAAGTGGGCCACCAAAAGAAACGAGAAAGAAATTCCTGTGTCTTTAGAATTCCTCTATGCCCAGCTATCTTGGAATCGTGAATGAGTTGCAATACTCTCAATCTGACTGTCTCAGGAATATACAGACGTTGTCCCTGAATCCACACACCATTCTTAAAGACAAGACTTACGTCCCTTGGGGGTTGTGCCAAAAAGGAATCCGCATGGTATGCTTCCTTGATGTCCTTAAGTAGGTCTTGATTATGAATTACTCCTAGGAATCTAGAGTCAGGAAGAATAGTCTTAGGAGGAGTAATTGGACGTGTCTCTGCTGAGTAAATCCTAGAGAGTGCATCAGCCTTTCCATTGCGCGATCCTGGTCTATAAGAGATGATAAAATTAAATTGGTTTAAGAAAAGATTCCAGCGAGCCTGGCGAGGAGTCAGGCACTTAGCCGACCTGATAAACTCAAGGTTACGATGGTCTGTCAGGACGACTATTTGCTGTGCAGCACCCTGAAGAAGGTGTCTCCATTCTTTGAAGGCGGCAATAATGGCCAACAACTCTCTATTGCCCACATCGTAGTTCCTCTCAGCCGAAGACAACTGCTGGGAAAAGAAGGCACAGGGATGCAAGACATTCTTCTCACCTGTTCTCTGAGAGAGTATAGCTCCAACGGCACAGTCTGAAGCATCCACCTCTATTATGAAGGCAAGCTTGGGGTTGGGATGTACTAGGATAGGTGCAGTGGTAAATTTATCTTTTAGACGGGAAAATGCTTCCTGGGCTTGGGGAGTCCAGGAGAACCTAGACTCTTTCCGGGTAAGTTGGGTGATAGGTGACACTACCTCAGAGAAATTTCTAATGAAAACGTCTATAGAAGTTGGCAAACCCGATGAAGCGCTGTACCTCCTTCACATTTCTAGGACTTGGCCAATCCTTGATGGCTTGGGTTTTGCTTCCATCCATACTAATTCCTTGTGTAGACAGTACATACCCAGAAATTGAATTTCGGTCCTATGGAATTCACACTTTTCAAGTTTGATGTAAAGATGATTTTGTCTTAGACGTTCCAAGACCATTCTCACATGTCCATGATGTTCCTCTGTGGAGTTAGAAAAAATTAGAATATCATCCAAATAAATTACCACGAATGTATCTAGGAGATCCCTGAAGATGTCATTCACCAAGTGTTGGAAAGTGGCTGGGGCGGTACTCAGACCAAAAGGCATAACTAGATATTCAAAGTGTCCATAGCGTGACCTGAATGCAGTCTTCCATTCATCCCCAGGTCTAATACGGACTAAGTTATAGGCCCCACGAAGATCTAGTTTAGAAAAAATTTTGGCATGTCGCACTCTCTCCAATAACTCAGGGATTAAAGGCAATGGATAACGGTTTCTAATAGTAACCTTATTGAGTTCCCTATAGTCTACGCATGGTCTCAGAGATCCATCTTTCTTCTTTACAAAGAAGATGGGTGCACCTGCAGGAGATGAAGAGGGGCGTATGAAGCCCTTGGCTAGATTTTCATCTATGTAATCCTTTAAAGCCTTTAGCTCGGGCCCCGCCAGGGGGTAGATCTTACCAAAAGGTATCTCTGCTCCAGGCAATAATTCAATTGGACAATCATATGGACGGTGAGGAGGAAGCTGGTCAGCGTTCTTCTTGTCACATAAATCCACATAGTCCTGGTATACAGCTGGTAGTTCAGGGACTGACATGATTCCTTTAGGAACAGAGCAAGCTGAAACTTTTGGACTCATCTGTTTCTCTGGAAAGTGTAATTCCTTGGTCTCCCAGTTAATGGTAGGATTCTGAGCCTGCAGCCATGGTAGCCCTAGAATAATGGGAAAGTGGGGAGAAGAGATAAGCATAAAGGACAGTTTCTCTTGATGATCTTTACCCATAAGAACCCTCAAAGGCTCTGTTTCCTGATCCACTGGTCCAGAGGTCAGCAGGGAGCCATCCACAGTTTCCATCTGTACTGGAGTAGCCTTCTTCACTGAACGTATTCCCTGTTTCAGAGCAAAGGAGACATCCATAAAATTTCCACTTGCCCCTGAGTCGATCATAGCAGAGCTAGACACCCAAGCTGAGTCAACCCAGAGTTTGATGGAAAGAAAGCAATGAGAATTGTTTTTCTTACAACTCAGCTGGGACACCGCTGAGGAAACTTGAAAAATGGCAGCGTTTACACAGTCAACGTCCTCAGAGGTAACGGAGTTTAAGTCCGAGAAATCAAGATTTGTTGCTGCAGATCTCTCTGGAGCCTGAGGCTCGGACCTGACAGATCCCCTCTCGCAACACTCACAATGAATGAGTGCTGCAGTAGTCTTACGAGAACGGCTGGGGCAGTTTATAATGAAGTGCCCTGACTTACCACAATAGAAACATAGATTCTCCTTAAAACGATGTTCCTTGCGTGCATCACTAACCCGTCGTTGTAAAGAGTCTACCTGCATGGGTTCAGGTTCAGGTTCCCGTGTAATCCTACTCAAAGGTTCCTTAGCTGGAGAGGAAGGTAGGAAAAGGTTAGTACGATTGCTTTCGAACCATCTCTCTTGCCTGCGTTCAGTCAGACGAGTATCAATACGGATGCAGTAGTTAATAAAGTCACCTAACGCAGTGGGAGGGTCGGCACGAGCAAGTTCATCCTTAATCAGTGGAGATAACCCCTTTCGAAAAATAGATTTTTTGGCGGAACTGTCCCAGGTGGTATCAAGGGCCCATCTCCTGAAATCCAAGGCATATTCAGCTACCAAGTGCTTACCTTGGCGCAAAGCTAACATGGCTGCTTCAGCTGTTGCACCTCGATTGGGGTCATCAAACACCTGCCCCATGGCTGAAATAAAATCATCAAGGTGATTCAAACAATCATCCTCAGTCTCAATCAGAGGGTTTGCCCACATTAAAGCCTTGTTGGTAAGCAACATAATTATAGTAAGCACCTTAGATCGTTCAGTGGGAAATTGTGAAGCATGTGCAGAAAAAAAAAGATTGCATTGATTAATAAATCCCCTGAATTTCTCACGTTCACCGCCAAAACGAAAAGGGGGCAACTTGGGAATCCCAGCACTCGGGGCTACGGCAGGAGCCTGGACTCGCCCCTCTAGAACCTCAATCCTGGCTCGCAAATCCTGGGTAGTCTGTCCAACCACTTGCAAATTGTGATTATTGAGGTCCTGTAGATTTGTAAAACGGGTCTTTATATTCTGCAAATCTGCAAGGATATTATCAGTCACTCCGCAAAGTTTCTTTATGCGGGCCTCCATTTTCCAGATCTTTTAAGACAGGATTACTGGAAGAAGAGGAGAGAAAAAAAAACAATAGTGTTCACCTGTGGCAACACTGCAGAGAGAAAAAAAAATTAAGGGAACTGCTCACCTGGAATGGTTGTGAGAAGTCACAACCACTATCATCACAGAAAGTTTCAACCAGACATCTGATATCCAGAGTTACAGCAGACAAAAAAGAGAAAAGAAAGGAAAAAAAAAACAATAGTGTTTACCTGTGGTAACACTGCAAAAAGAAAAAACTTAAGGGAATTGCTCACCTGGAATGGTTGTGAGAAGTCACAACCACTGTCATCACAGAAAGTACAACCGGACGTCTGATATCCACAGTACAGCAGACACAGCCTTCCAGACCCAGCAGACACTAACGTTTTGGCTTCAGAATCTTGTAATGTATGTAGTACAGTTCATATAGCGTCTTGTGCTTGGGTGCTATGAAAACACAGGAGTCACAGGTTTGATATAGAAAAGTCCTGTATTACTTCATACAAGTTGGCAGAAATAGTCACACAGTTTGCAGACACAGAAACAGGAGACACAGCAGGCCAGAGTAATCCAAGCTCAGCAATCACTCTCCAATACAGATTCAGGATCTTCTTCTCTGTTACCGTAAGTCCATGCAAACGTGGGTCTTTCAAAGAGCAGGGTTCAGAGTCCACAAGTGCTTCAGAGTTCCTCAGTAGGAATAGCTGGAGTACAAGGTCCAATGCTTACAGGAGTCAAGTCACAGGTTCACTGCAGGCTAGATTCTGAAGCACTGATTGCTCAGCTGTGGCTGCTTAAGAAGCAAAGGAGAGAATCAGGGCGGGAACATGCAAGCTGGAAACTCCATTTTGACTGAGGGCAAGATAGCTGCAGCAAGACAGAAAGTAAAATGGCTGACGAACAAACTGAGTTTCAGGAATATATACATAGAACCTTACAATCTGTGTGATATGCCCAAAATATTTGATCTGATCCCATATAACTAGGAGGAGTAATGTTTTAGACCAGCTTACTGTTGGTCACTTCCAGGTTACCATCCATTTCTATGATGAAGACGGCAGCTGGTAAATATGAGAGTAGAGGCAGTGACCTCACATTAGTAGCACCTTTCTAGCACTGCAAAAAGCAAAAATACCTCTCTGAAGTGGTGCTTTAAAGAAACGTCTGCATACTCTAGTGATATTTGATAATGGTAGTTGCCAATCTGAAGCAGTCCATTTTTCATTTCTTCTAAATCACCTTTAAGATTTTTATGTCTCACTTATATCCAGAGTTATAAATGATTTGTGTAAATTGTTGAAAACCATACATCTACATACATCATATTAGGCATCAGTCGACATCCGAACCTGGATCCAAGGAGACCGTGGTCTCCCATCTAGACCCAGATGCTGCTCAGCTTCGCCGTCAATCCCAACGCCTAGCCAATACCCGAGAGGCACAAGTAGTTACTCAGGTCTTTGTTCATAGTAGCCTTAAACCTAGGTTACGGAACAAGAAAAGGCTGTTATAGCCTAAATCCAGAAATGCCTGCACTGAGCATGTCTGTGACATGGCGAGCCATGATTGGTGGTTAATGTCAGCTGATCCTCTGACATGGCATCGCATGTTTGGTCGCGGATGACGTCATCAGTGATGCGATTGACTAGATGGCTTGGGTGGAGCTTAGCCCTTAAATAGCTTGTCTGTCCACGGCACGGCGCCATCAGATCATATTACAATAGACAGTGCTCATGTGTGGACGTACCAGAATCAGGGCTCCACGTGCTCTCTAGCTTTGCTCTCCGGGACCTGCCGATGCCAGAGTTCGCTCGGCTAATTAGCACAGGTCCTTCAGGCAGGATTAGCTTATGCCAAGCAGGTAGCCAATGTGGTGCAGTCTTGCTATGAATATAGGGTTGCTATACACCCTGAGCAGACTGTGGGGCATGTAACATGTAGCTAACGTGGTGCAGGCTTGCTATGAATATAAGGTAGCTATACACCCTGAGCAGACTGCGGGGTGCACAACCTGTAGCTAACAAAGCGCAGTCTTGCTACGAATATAGGGTAGCTATACACCCTGAGCAGACTGTGAGGTGCGTAACCTGTAGCTAACGTGGTGCAGTCTTGCTATAAATATAGGGTTGCTATACACCCTGAGCAGACTGTGGGGCATGTAACCTGTAGCTAATGTGGTGCAGGCTTGCTACGAATATAGGGTAGCTATACACCCTGAGCAGACTGCGGGGCGCACAACCTGTAGCTAATGCAGCGCAGTCTTGCTACGAATATAGGGTAGCTATACACCCTGAGCAGACGTAACCTGGGCATCACCTGCCAAGCTGAACAGAGAGTGGCTCAGTCCGGTCTCACGGCAGCTGGTAGCACGTACGCCTGGCGCTAGTCGCACGCACTTACTAGCGACTGGCACGTAGCTTCTGTGCAGTCAACAGGGCTACGTCTATACCAGCTTGCAGCACATAGTGCAAACCTAATATCTGGCAAGTGGCTTCTGTGCCATTAACAGGGCTACATCTACACCAGTCGAGAGCACATCTCCCGTGACGTTAACGGAGATAGTGCCAGTCCTACATCTCCCCTAGTGTGTTGTAACACAGGTGAGATCTAATGTTGATTTCTGTTGTCAGTTTGACCCTCATACTATAGGGGTGTTCGGCAGCAGTGGCTATAAACTGCATCACGGACCCCGTGTTCAGTTGCAATCCATTATATATTAAAGTTGTTGCAATCGAGTGCATAACACATCAGTTTGCCATCCACAAAAGGATTGACTTGTTAAAGTATTTACTAGGAAAGGTACTGTAGGCCTAAGTTGGTGCCTGGTAAGGATTGTAAAGAATGACTGTGTTTTTTGCCAAACTTGATATACAAGCGTATAAATTACATTTATTGGACTTATGTCATGAAAATAGTTAAGTTTTCGTACAGCATACTCAAAATGTTCAAAGCTGAGTTTACAATATATCAGCATAAAGTAAAATGTTTAAGCCAGATCATGGCGTGCTGGCATTTGGTGCCAATATTGGAAAACAACATTATTGCTAGAGAGTCGGATATTTTTCAGTTTCAGTTCATTGAAAAGGTGGGAGATGTAAAAGGTGCACCAACCAGATGAAAAAAGCCAAAGTAATTGGGCAAATTGCCATGGAAAAAAGAGAGAATATGTCAATGATTAACACTCAATGTTATCCTAAAGAAGAATGAGTAAGAATCCCTGTCAAATGCAAGTACAAAAGAAAATAGAAGGGATGTGCTTGTCAAGGCAACACTACATGAAAACAAGTATAAAAAATGTGTGCAATGGGGCTCTCAGGGTACAGATTTTACCAATGATTTCAGACTGAAAGATCAATTCAAAAGTAGAAAGAAGCAATTATCTCTGATGAGATGCCGTGGATATAAAAAGTCTACACAACTCTGTTAAAATGTTATTTTTTGTCATGTAAAAAAAACAAGAAAAATCAATACTTTGTCTGCCTTTAATGTCTCAAAAATTTTTTATTAATTTAAAAACAAACTGAAATCTTGCAGGGTGAATAAAGAAATATAGAAAGCTAACATAATGTGGCTATATAAATATGCACACACTTAAACGGATGCTCTGTTGAAGTACCTATTGAATTTATGATTGAATGCAGTCTCTTTGGATAGGAGTCTATCTGCATAGTATATCTAGAATTGGCAATTTTTGCCCACTCTACTTTGCAGTATTGCTCCAAATCTATCAAATTTAGAGGGCATTTCCTGTCTATAGTGCCCTCTTTAGGTCTACGCACAGATTTCCAATTATTCAGGACTTTGGCTGGGTCATTCTACAACTTTGATTTTATTCTGACAAAGCCATTCTTTTATTGCTTTGGAAGTATGCTTAATGTCGTTGTCATGTAAAAAGATGAAATTCCTCCTTCATCTTTAGCTTTTAGCAACTCCTTGGAGGTTTTGCTGCAAAATTGACTGCTATTTTGAACTGTTAACACGCTCTCCACCTTGACTAAAGCATTGGTTCCAGTCAATGAAAAACAGCCCCAAAATAAAATGTTGTCTCCACCATGCTTCATTCACTGTGCATATGGTTTTTATTTTGGTAATGTGGAGTCTGTGCTATGCGCTAAATATATCTTTTAGAATTATGGCCAAAAAGTTAAACTTTTGCCTCATGAGCCAAAACATATTGTTAAACATGAATTTGACAGACATTATTTAGGTTTTGTCAAACACAGCCGGGCTTGGATGTGTTTTTCTTGGTAAGAAAAGGGCTTCCATCTTGCCAGCCTATCCCACAGGCAAACAAGTAGTATTTGTATGAAAATCCTGGGTTATATTAATGTTGCCATAGTCCTCTTGGAAGCCTCCGAGATCAATTTTATTTATGTGTTTTTATTAGTGTTGAGCGATAATGCTCGATATCTAAAAATATCGTATCGAATTTGTATCGCCGATAGCACTAAATATCGTCGATATCCGATTCCGATTGCGGAAGTCCAATGTAAGTCTATGGGAACAAAATATCGACATTAAAAAAAAACATTCTTGCCTTGTTGGTTAATTGTACATGAAGGAAAACAACAAAGACTAATGTAGAATGTATTGGGGGAGGTTGAGGAGACAATAAAGGCATACATGTTTAACCCAATGCATTGGAATAGCATTAATATATTTTTTTTTGGAAATACGTTTGGATTGACTAACAAATTGACAATGTTGTTAACCTTTTTTCTATTTTGGCAAATATGTATGTTTCACAACTTCCATGCTCTTCACCTTTTTAACTTTTGCCAGTGCCACACTTTATCCTTCATAATCTTCAGCAGCATCATCTTTCTCATCAAATTATTCTTCATCTTCACCTTCTTAATCTTCTTCTTAAACTTCTTGCTATTCATGTTTTTGTTTACATTACTCATATTGTTATTATTAAACTAATTAATCTTCTTCATATTCAAATTCTTCATCTTCTTCCTCTTCATCTTCTTCATCATATTCTTATTTGTGACAGAGATTCCTGTACTTGTAATCTGTAAAAGTATAAATTGTTCATCCTTCCGTTCTTGCTGTCACAAAAGATTTAAATTACAACAGTATTTGTCCGTGTTCAGTTTAGCCTGCAGCAGCAGCAGGCATTTTCCAGGGGCACCACGAGGAGGAACGGACTCACCCCCATACACTGCTTAGTCTTCTTCTGCTTAGAATTTAGAGCATATATTTTGCTCTTCATTTTGGTCTTATACTTCATGTTCTTCTGCTTTTTGATCTTTTGCTTATTGTTCTTCTGTCTCTTGTTCTGTATCTTGTAGTTTGTCTTAACCTTCTTTGTCCTGTTGGTGATCTTCTTCTGGGTAATCTTTTATTTTTTCTTTGTGATGGTGTTCAGGCTGGTTGGCTTCATGCTCGTCGTCCTTGTTGTCGTCATCTTCTTCTGGGTGGTCTTTAATGTCGTCTAATTTCCGAGAAACAGCTGACGTTACTGGAACCCTGACGGGTATCAGATGGAGCAAGAGACAATGGAAGTAACGAGGACCAGCTGACTGTGCTGGACCCCGGACGGGTAGCAGAAGGAAAAGAGGCAATGTCACAACTGAGTACCAGCTGACGTTACTGTGACACGGTTACTAAGCAGGAGGTACCTGTGCTCCAAAGCACTACCAAGGACCAGCAGACGTTGCTGGAACTCGGATACGGAGATGGAGGCACCTAGGCCAAAGGCACTGGGGAGAACCACTTGACGGTACTGGACCCCGGACGGGTAGCAGAAGGAAAAGAGGCAATGTCACAACCGAGTACCAGCTGACGGTACTGTGACACGGTTACTAAGCAGGAGGTACCTGTGCTCCAAAGCACAACCAAGGACCAGCAGACGTTGCTGGAACTCGGATACGGAGATGGAGGCACCTAGGCCAAAGGCACTGGGGAGAACCACTTGACGGTACTGGACCCCGGACGGGTAGCAGAAGGAAAAGAGGCAATGTCACAACCGAGTACCAGCTGACGTTACTGTGACACGGTTACTAAGCAGGAGGTACCTGTGCTCCAAAGCACCACCAAGGACCAGCAGACGTTGCTGGAACTCGGATACGGAGATGGAGGCACCTAGGCCAAAGGCACTGGGGAGAACCACTTGACGGTACTGGACCCCGGACGGGTAGAAGAACGCACCCATGAAAATGTAAGTTGACAGGACGCAAGCCGTCCGCAGTTACCGAATCACACAGTCCTACAGTGGGTGCTTATCCTATTGTCACAATGGAAACCGCCTTTATTTACATATCCCACAGCACACATAGGAATCACCTAAACTGCAGGCACCATAGAGTCGGCTAACCCGAATGCAACACGACAGCACAACTTATTGGAGGATAATTGACGTTCACACTGCCAGGAAACAGCTGTCGTGCTGTAACCAGGCTGGCCAGGAGTCAGTACACCTGCCAATTACTTACGAGCAACAAATGGCGGTGTTGTAGCCCAGGGAGTAGAGTTCAGGTGGTAGAAAGATGAACATAACAGGAGACATGGAAAACGTTGCCAATCAGTTATTTAATCTGAAAACGGACAGGCAAATTCAGGTGAGATCCATGCCTTGTTCATTTTCAGAAAAGTAAGCCGGTCTACATTCTCTGAGGATAGTCGCATGCGACGGTCTGTTACTACACCACCTGCAGCACTAAAGACACGCTCAGATAATACACTGGCAGCAGGGCAAGCCAGCACCTCCAATGCATACTGGCTAAGCTCTGGCCATGTATCCAACTTAGAGACCCAAAATTTGAAAGGGGAAGAGGCATATGGGAGTACACTTAGAGGGAAAGCCAAGTAGTCTGTCACCATCTTACGGAAACGTTTCTTCCTGGTGACTGGAGCCGTCTCGGATGGTGTAGACCTTGCTGGCGCTGTCACAAAACATTTCCACATTTGTAACATACAGCTCTTGCCCTGTGCAGAGGCGCTGCTTCTGATCCCTCTTGTTGTAGAGGTGTCTACACTGCCTCGACGCACAGAGCTGCTTTGTAAAGCAGTAGCAGCAGCAGCAGCACCTCTCTCGGCTGGAATGTACAACAGTATGGATTGCACCAGTGTGTCTTGGTACTCCTGCATTTTACGGTCCCGGTTCACCGGTGTGATGAGGGTTTGTAAGTTGTCCCGGTAGCGAGGGTCTAGGAGGGTGTACACCCAATAATCTGACGTGCTGAGAATGTGGGCGATGCGGCGGTCGTTTCTCAGGCACTGAAGCATGAAATCAACCATGTGCTGCAGACTCCCAACTGGCCAACAAAGGCTGTCCTCTGGAAGAGGCGTCATCTCTGTCTCCTCTGCATCACCCCACCCTCGCTCTACATACTGACTACAGCGTTGTGTACCTCCCTCTGTAGGGATTTCTTCCTCCTCCATTGACTCCTCCTCCTCCTCATCCTCCTCACAAAGTGAGCCCTGCCCAGCCCTTTGTGAGGAACCATGTTGCGCTGACTGTCCTGAAGGTAATTGAATTTGTGACTCCTCATCCTCCACCTCTTCCAAAACCTCTTCCTTTAGTGCTTTCAGTGATTTCTGAAGCAGGCAGATAAGGGGGACAGTCATGCTGACTAGTGCATCATCTGCACTCGCCATCCGCGTTGAGACATGAAACGCACGCAAAACGTCGCAGATGTCCTTCATAGAGGCCCACTCAGTAGTGGTGAAGTGTGAACGGCGCAAATTGCGAGTTGATTGCGCCTGTTGCAGCTGATACTCCATTACTGCTGGCTGCTGCTCACACAACCGCTCCAACATATGTAACGTGGAATTCCACCTGGTGGGTACGTCACATATGATGCGATGTTCAGGAAGGCGAAATCTGACTTGCAGAGCTGCAATGCACGATCTGGCCATGCTGGAACATCGCAAGTGAGCGCACTCTAGGCGGACCTTGTGCAGCAGTGCATCAAGATCCGGATAGTCCCTCAAAAAACTCTGCACGACCAAGTTGAGCACATGTGCCAGACATGGTATGTGAGTGAGGTTGCCAAGGCCCAGAGCTGCCACCAGATTTCGGCCATTGTCACACACTACCAAGCCTGGCTGGAGATTAGCTGACAAAAACCACACATCGCTCTCCTGCTTGATGGCATCCCAGAGCTCCTGCGCTGTGTGGCTTCGATTCCCCATGGGAATTAATTTCAGTACGGCCTGTTGACGTTTGGCCACGGCTGTGCTCATATCGGTCGCAACAGGTAAGCGTTCACGGGTCCATGTGGAGGTATACCGTGACGGCTCGTGCAGCGATGATTCTGAGGAACTGGAGTAGGAGGAGGAATCAATGTGCACAGACTGGATTCCTGCAATCCTTGGAGTTGGCAGAACACGTACAGCGCCACTGGCAAGATCTGTACCCGGCTCCACAACATTGACCCAATGGGCAGTGAGGGAAAGGTATCGTCCCTGGCCATGGGTACTGGTCCACACATCGGTGGTCAGGTGGACCCTGCTACTGACGGCGTTTAGTAGCGCATGTTTAATGTTTCCCTCAACATGTTTTTGCAGAGCAGGGACAGCTTGCCTGCTGAAATAAAATCAGCTTGGCACATTATATTGTGGGACTGCCAATGCCATAAAGTTCCTGAAACTGTCAGTCTCCACCAGCCTGAATGACAGCATTTCAAGGGACAGGAGTTTTGCAAGGCCAGCATTCAGAGCCTGTGCTCGTGGATGGTTTGCCGAGTATGGCCGTCTTTTATCCCATGCCTGTGTTACCGATGGCTGTTTTTTGTTCTGGGAGTGTGACGATGACTGTGAACTTGCTGCAGTGGGTGGAATAACAGTTTGTCTATGGACAACAGTGACCGAGGTTCTTCCATGGAGATCCTGTGAGGAAGCCGAAACAGGTGTGTGAGAGCTGGAGGTAGAGGCTCGAACATGACCTAAAGATGTAGGTGCTGCTGTAGGTTGGCCTACATCTCCAGTGTGTCTTTGGAACTCAGCTACGTGCTTTGTCCGTACATGTGTCCACATATTTGTGGTATTCAGGTTCCTGATATTTTTACCTCTTTTAACTTTTTGCTTACACAGCTTGCATTGAACATAGCAAATATCATCTACAAGTCTGTCAAAAAAGGACCACGCAGTGCAAGTCATGGGAGCGCCAATTTTGACAGTTCTAAGAGAACTGCTCCCAACAGGTGCCAAACTGGAGGCTACAGGCAAGCGAGTCTGCAGCCTACCTCTCCCTCCTCTTTGTACCGTTGGGACAATCTCTTCCTCAGAGCTGCTCCCACCACCTTCCTGTTGCTCACGCCATGTTGGGTCTCGGACTTCATCATCTCCACTACCCTCTACCAACACCTGCTGCTGTTGGATGGTCTGGGCAGCACCATGCTCCACAAAACCTGGCACCTGAGTCTCATCATCATCATAAGATGCGTTCTGCGGTGTGCTGTCCATCTGCACTGGCTCACCCGCCTCTTCAGATTGAGAGAGACACAGCTGTTGCGCATCACTGCATACTCCCTCTTCTTCAAATTGCAGAATGCTGCTTGCCTGTGCCCGTGTTTGCGAGCCAACATATTCTGAGAACAGAAGCAGAGACTCAGCTGGCTCCTGTACAGAACTCTCTGACTGCCTGGGCAATTTGACAGGCGGTGAACAGACAGATGGTTGCTCAACAGTGTTGTGTTCCTGAGAGGAGGTGGAAGGAATTGAAGTCGATGCATTGGCTGCCATCCAACCAACAACGGCTTCAATTTGTTCTTCCAGCAGCAGGGGGGCACGCCGAGCTCCTACCAAAGTGCGCATAAAGGAACGCTCACGGGGAAAACTGGTGGATGCTGTGTCACTGAGGGCGGCAGCAGCCACAGAATCCCCACGTCCTCTCCCTGCTGAAACTCCACGGCCACGACCACGTGCCTTACTCACTGACTTCTTCATCTTGGTAGATTGATAAAGAAAGTCAGAAAAGTTATAAGGCCTAAGTGTGGTTATTACGCAGAGACTGAAGTGAACACTGAAACACAACTGTTCACAATCTGTGAAAGGCTACTCCTTTGTCTACTTCTATAGTGTTTGCAACCAATGTATTGTATACGGATGGAAGCGCGTCACACTAATAGATTATATTTTAAATGGAATGGAGCAGAAACAATTGGAGATAAATGAAAAGGATGAGCCACTGAGACACGCTCAGCAGAGTACAAGCAGCAGTGCTTGAACAAGTAACTGGAGCGTGATGTGCACTCAAAAAATAAAAAACACAGACTGAAGTGAACACTGAAACACAACTGTTCACAATCTGTGAAAGGCTACTCCTTTGTCTACTTCTATAGTGTTTGCAACCAATGTATTGGATACGGATGGAAGCGCGTCACACTAATAGATAAATTGCATGGAGCTGCAAGAATTACACTGAAGGAAAAAAAAAAGAGTCTGTGAGTGACATGTGCAGATGCTTACAGACAGCGTTGCATGCAGAGCAAACTGCAGCGTCACCTGCACTCACACACACCTTGCAGAGCTGTTAAAACAACACTGCAGGCAAAAGGAAGCTTTACACAGCGGTTGGTGCTAGCCTGCCTACAGCACAGTACACTAAATCGCAATCTCTAACTGTCCCTCAGAGTCAGCACAGCAGCGTTCTGTCCCTTACTGAATTCACAGCACAGTGACGCTAAAATGGCGGCGGCGCCTTTTATAGTGCATTCTGACATCATTTCAGCATCCAATCACAGCCATGCCATTAGTTAACATGACCGCAGCAGTACAGGATGTGCCCACACTTCTTAGGATTCCTCATTGGCTGACTAAAATCACATTGCCTCGCAAAGAATTATGGGAACTTCCGATTCCGGTATTCGATAAGACGAAAATATCGAAACAAATTATCGAAAGGCCGATAGAGCTAATATCGGCCGATAGCCGATATTTGCATTATCGTATCGCTCAACACTAGTTTTTATCAAAGTTTGAGGGTCATCCAGTTCTAGATAATATCACTGCTGTACCAAATTGGAGCCACCGATTGTTGACCATCTTCAAATTGTTTTATTGTAAATATAATCCTTTGGATTTTTTTTCTTTTGGCTCTTCTCCTGACTGACAACTTTCAATAATGAGATCCATTTACTGTGTTGAAAGTTGTTTACAGACCATGTCCTTTACTGTGAAATGCAACTGAGAAAATATCATTAAATCCAACTAGAGTAGCTAAACTTTATATGCAGTTAATTAGTATCACTTTAAATGATGACAGCTGCATGGTGACTACTATTTTAAGGAAGCACTCCCATCAAAGTTTTTATCCGCTTAATATATTGCAATTGTCATATTATATGGCACTGTGTGCTTATAATTGCTCATTTTGACTTTCTACATAGCTAATTGTGCTCTTTTCTCTCTACTATGTAAAAATCCGATAAATCTAGTCCCTACATTTATCATCCTGCTTTTCAACTCCTGACTCAGCTGCTCTGCTCCTCCCCCCTGCCACAGACTTTTACAGTGATTTCTGACTTGTACGCAGAAAATTTACCTCCTGTTTCTACATAGCACTGAGATGGATTCAACTAGTCAGTTTTTAATCATGTTATGTCATAGACCTAATGGAAAACAGAAAAATCAGCTGGGTAGAAAGGCAAAATGAGCAATTGTAAGTTCACAGTGCTATATAATATGGTGACTGCAATATATTAAGAGAATACAACTTTTGATGGGAGTGCATCTTTTGTAATGTATGTAGTACAGTTCATATAGCGTCTTGTGCTTGGGTGCGATGAAAACACAGGAGTCACAGGTTTGATATAGAAAAGTCCTGTATTACTTCATACAAGTTGGCAGAAATAGTCACACAGTTTGCAGACACAGAAACAGGAGACACAGCAGGCCAGAGTAATCCAAGCTCAGCAATCACTCTCCAATACAGATTCAGGATCTTCTTCTCTGTTACCGTAAGTCCATGCAAACGTGGGTCTTTCAAAGAGCAGGGTTCAGAGTCCACAAGTGCTTCAGAGTTCCTCAGTAGGAATAGCTGGAGTACAAGGTCCAAGGCTTACAGGAGTCAAGTCACAGGTTCACTGCAGGCTAGATTCTGAAGCACTGATTGCTCAGCTGTGGCTGCTTAAGAAGCAAAGTAGAGAATCAGGGCGGGAACATGCAAGCTGGAAACTCCATTTTGACTGAGGGCAAGATAGCTGCAGCAAGACAGAAAGTAAAATGGCTGACGAACAAACTGAGTTTCAGGAATATATACATAGAACCTTACATTACTCCCCCTTAAGGACAACCTCCGGATGACCTCAGACCAGGCTTGTGTGGGTACCTCTGATGAAACTGACGGAGCAAGCGAGGAGCATTAACGTTATTGACCGGTTCCCATGAGTTGTCCTCCACTGGGTAGCCCTGCCATTTAATCAGATATTGTAACTGATTTCTATACAACCTGGAATCTAAAATCCTTTCCACCACAAATTCTTCCTGACCATCGACTAGCACTGGGTCAGGGCAAGGAGAGGAACGTCCAGGAAACATATTGGGTGTTGCAGCCTTTAGTAGGGATACATGAAAGACAGGGTGGATTCTCATAGTTCTGGGCAGTTGAAGACGACAAGCAACGGCACTTATAATTTTACTGATTTTATAGGGTCCAATGTACTTATGTCCCAACTTAGACGATGGAATCCTTAACTTAAGATTTCTGGTTGACAGCCAGACCAAGTCTCCTACCTTGAAAGCTGGTGCAGGTTTACAAAATTTATCTGCTGCTTTCTTGTACCTTTCTTGAGCCGATTCCAGATTTTCCTTTAGAAGATCCATATTCTTCTGTAAAGACGTGATTCTTTCAGCCACTGCTGGTAAAGGCGTTTCTATGGGAAATCGTGGTAGAATGTTAGGATGATAACCTAGATTAGAGTAAAAAGGAGACTGTTTAGTGGAGGCACTCTGAGAGTTGTTATACGAGAACTCAGCTAATGGAAGTAGATCCAGCCAATCATCCTGTAGGTGGCAGATAAAGCAGCGGAGATACTGCTCCAGGGTTTGATTGGTTCGTTCGGTCTGTCCATTAGTCTGGGGATGAAAAGCAGAAGAAAGGTTTACTTTAATGTCCAATGCTGCACAGAAATTTTGCCAAAACCTAGAAGTGAATTGCACCCCTCGATCCGAAATAACCTCATCCGGTACTCCATGTAAGCGAAACACATCTTTAATCATCAAATCTGATGTCTGTTTTGCAGTGGGTAAGCCGACACAAGGGATAAAATGAGCTGCCTTTGTTAGACGGTCAACCACCACTAGAATGGTGTTCTTCCCCTGAGAGGTTGGTAACTCCACAATGAAGTCCATAGAAATGGATCCCCACGGGCGGGACGGGGTGGGAAGAGGCTGTAACAGACCAGTTGGTGAGGAGCGAGGTGTTTTGCATCTTGCACAGACCTCACATGAAGTGACATAATTCAAAACATCCTTCCTGCAAGTGGGCCACCAAAAGAAACGAGAAAGTAATTCCTGTGTCTTTAGAATTCCTCTATGCCCAGCTATCTTGGAATCGTGAATGAGTTGCAATACTCTTAATCTGACTGTTTCAGGAATATACAGACGTTGTCCCTGAATCCACACACCATTCTTAAAGACAAGACTTACGTCCCTTGGGGGTTGTGCCAAAAAGGAATCCGCATGGTATGCTTCCTTGATGTCCTTAAGTAGGTCTTGATTATGAATTACTCCTAGGAATCTAGAGTCAGGAAGAATAGTCTTAGGAGGAGTAATTGGACGTGTCTCTGCTGAGTAAATCCTAGAGAGTGCATCAGCCTTTCCATTGCGCGATCCTTGTCTATAAGAGATGATAAAATTAAATTGGTTTAAGAAAAGATTCCAGCGAGCCTGGCGAGGAGTCAGGCACTTAGCCGACCTGATAAACTCAAGGTTACGATGGTCTGTCAGGACGACTATTTGCTGTGCAGCTCCCTGAAGAAGGTGTCTCCATTCTTTGAAGGCGGCAATAATGGCCAACAACTCTCTATTGCCCACATCGTAGTTCCTCTCAGCCGAAGACAACTGCTGGGAAAAGAACGCACAGGGATGCAAGACATTCTTCTCACCTGTTCTCTGAGAGAGTATAGCTCCAACGGCACAGTCTGAAGCATCCACCTCTATTATGAAGGCAAGCTCGGGGTTGGGATGTACTAGGATAGGTGCAGTGGTAAATTTATCTTTTAGACGGAAAAATGCTTCCTGAGCTTGGGGAGTCCAGGAAAACCTAGACTCTTTCCGGGTAAGTTGAGTGATAGGTGACACTACCTCAGAGAAATTTCTAATGAAACGTCTATAGAAGTTGGCAAACCCGATGAAGCGCTGTACCTCCTTCACATTTCTAGGACTTGGCCAATCCTTGATGGCTTGGGTTTTGCTTCCATCCATACTAATTCCTTGTGTAGACAGTACATACCCCAGAAATTGAATTTCGGTCCTATGGAATTCACACTTTTCAAGTTTGATGTAAAGATGATTTTGTCTTAGACGTTCCAAGACCATTCTCACATGTCCATGATGTTCCTCTGTGGAGTTAGAAAAAATTAGAATATCATCCAAATAAATTACCACGAATGTATCTAGGAGATCCCTGAAGATGTCATTCACCAAGTGTTGGAAAGTGGCTGGGGCGGTACTCAGACCAAAAGGCATAACTAGATATTCAGTGTCCATAGCGTGACCTGAATGCAGTCTTCCATTCATCCCAGGTCTAATACGGACTAAGTTATAGGCCCCACGAAGATCTAGTTTAGAAAAAATTTTGGCATGTCGCACTCTCTCCAATAACTCAGGGATTAAAGGCAATGGATAACGGTTTCTAATAGTAACCTTATTGAGTTCCCTATAGTCTACGCATGGTCTCAGAGATCCATCTTTCTTCTTTACAAAGAAGATGGGTGCACCTGCAGGAGATGAAGAGGGGCGTATGAAGCCCTTGGCTAGATTTTCATCTATGTAATCCTTTAAAGCCTTTAGCTCGGGCCCCGCCAGGGGGTAGATCTTACCAAAAGGTATCTCTGCTCCAGGCAATAATTCAATTGGACAATCATATGGACGGTGAGGAGGAAGCTGGTCAGCGTTCTTTTTGTCACATAAATCCACATAGTCCTGGTATACAGCTGGTAGTTCAGGGACTGACATGATTCCTTTAGGAACAGAGCAAGCTGAAACTTTTGGACTCATCTGTTTCTCTGGAAAGTGTAATTCCTTGGTCTCCCAGTTAATGGTAGGATTCTGAGCCTGCAGCCATGGTAGCCCTAGAATAATGGGAAAGTGGGGAGAAGAGATAAGCATAAAGGACAGTTTCTCTTGATGATCTTTACCCATAAGAACCCTCAAAGGCTCTGTTTCCTGATCCACTGGTCCAGAGGTCAGCAGGGAGCCATCCACAGTTTCCATCTGTACTGGAGTAGCCTTCTTCACTGAACGTATTCCCTGTTTCAGAGCAAAGGAGACATCCATAAAATTTCCACTTGCCCCTGAGTCGATCATAGCAGAGCTAGACACCCAAGCTGAGTCAACCCAGAGTTTGATGGAAAGAAAGCAATGAGAATTGTTTTTCTTACAACTCAGCTGGGACACCGCTGAGGAAACTTGAAAAATGGCAGCGTTTACACAGTCAACGTCCTCAGAGGTAACGGAGTTTAAGTCCGAGAAATCAAGATTTGTTGCTGCAGATCTCTCTGGAGCCTGAGGCTCGGACCTGACAGATCCCCTCTCGCAACACTCACAATGAATGAGTGCTGCAGTAGTCTTACGAGAACGGCTGGGGCAGTTTATAATGAAGTGCCCTGACTTACCACAATAGAAACATAGATTCTCCTTAAAACGATGTTCCTTGCGTGCATCACTAACCCGTCGTTGTAAAGAGTCTACCTGCATGGGTTCAGGTTCAGGTTCCCGTGTAATCCTACTCAAAGGTTCCTTAGCTGGAGAGGAAGGTAGGAAAAGGTTAGTACGATTGCTTTCGAACCATCTCTCTTGCCTGCGTTCAGTCAGACGAGTATCAATACGGATGCAGTAGTTAATAAAGTCACCTAACGCAGTGGGAGGGTCGGCACGAGCAAGTTCATCCTTAATCAGTGGAGATAACCCCTTTCGAAAAATAGATTTTTTGGCGGAACTGTCCCAGGTGGTATCAAGGGCCCATCTCCTGAAATCCAAGGCATATTCAGCTACCGAGTGCTTACCTTGGCGCAAAGCTAACATGGCTGCTTCAGCTGTTGCACCTCGATTGGGGTCATCAAACACCTGCCCCATGGCTGAAATAAAATCATCAAGGTGATTCAAACAATCATCCTCAGTCTCAATCAGAGGGTTTGCCCACATTAAAGCCTTGTTGGTAAGCAACATAATTATAGTAAGCACCTTAGATCGTTCAGTGGGAAATTGTGAAGCATGTGCAGAAAAAAAAAGATTGCATTGATTAATAAATCCCCTGAATTTCTCACGTTCACCGCCAAAACGAAAAGGGGGCAACTTGGGAATCCCAGCACTCGGGGCTACGGCAGGAGCCTGGACTCGCCCCTCTAGAACCTCAATCCTGGCTCGCAAATCCTGGGTAGTCTGTCCAACCACTTGCAAATTGTGATTATTGAGGTCCTGTAGATTTGTAAAACGGGTCTTTATATTCTGCAAATCTGCAAGGATATTATCAGTCACTCCGCAAAGTTCCTTTATGCGGGCCTCCATTTTCCAGATCTTTTAAGACAGGATTACTGGAAGAAGAGGAGAGAAAAAAAAAACAATAGTGTTCACCTGTGGCAACACTGTGGTAACACTGCAAAAAGAAAAAACTTAAGGGAATTGCTCACCTGGAATGGTTGTGAGAAGTCACAACCACTGTCATCACAGAAAGTACAACCGGACGTCTGATATCCACAGTACAGCAGACACAGCCTTCCAGACCCAGCAGACACTAACGTTTTGGCTTCAGAATCTTGTAATGTATGTAGTACAGTTCATATAGCGTCTTGTGCTTGGGTGCGATGAAAACACAGGAGTCACAGGTTTGATATAGAAAAGTCCTGTATTACTTCATACAAGTTGGCAGAAATAGTCACACAGTTTGCAGACACAGAAACAGGAGACACAGCAGGCCAGAGTAATCCAAGCTCAGCAATCACTCTCCAATACAGATTCAGGATCTTCTTCTCTGTTACCGTAAGTCCATGCAAACGTGGGTCTTTCAAAGAGCAGGGTTCAGAGTCCACAAGTGCTTCAGAGTTCCTCAGTAGGAATAGCTGGAGTACAAGGTCCAAGGCTTACAGGAGTCAAGTCACAGGTTCACTGCAGGCTAGATTCTGAAGCACTGATTGCTCAGCTGTGGCTGCTTAAGAAGCAAAGGAGAGAATCAGGGCGGGAACATGCAAGCTGGAAACTCCATTTTGACTGAGGGCAAGATAGCTGCAGCAAGACAGAAAGTAAAATGGCTGACGAACAAACTGAGTTTCAGGAATATATACATAGAACCTTACATCTTTATTCATTTATTTTGAACACAACCACATACTCAATCATAAGATGGTGTTCATACTTATACAACCACACTGTTTTAGTTTTCTTTCCCCAACAAAATGATTTCTGTTTGATTCCCAATGAATTTGTGCAGAATATTGGTGGCACTAAAGTTTGGAAAATTATTAATCTTGCTATGATTTTTACATTTCATTTTAACAGTGCAGACTTTTATATTCACTTAATATTAGAAAGTTTCTTAATGTGTACTTTTGATTTGTTTTAATAAAAATTAAACTGACAGTTTCTTTTTAAATGAGTGTTGTATCATACTAATATTCTGTAAGATCAATCTAGATGACTGAATATTAAATGTTTATTTAGGCTAAGTATGTACTGATTTCTCATTTTATTATTTATTTTCTTCAATCTCTCTGACGCCTCTATAACACATAAGCATTTTTCAGTTTTGCTATATGTAACACAATATAAGCTTCTTGATATTTTACAATGAAAATCACATTTATATTTTATTGAAGATTAGTGATTGGCATGTGCACCTTTTGGTTTTGCACATCTATTTTTGTACAAGGGTACTTCAGAAATGCACTCCAGTTATAAGAATATTTAACGTTGCACTTATACATTTGATTGCTAATCTTAGTTCATTAAGTAGCTTAAAAAAATTACAGTTATTAGCTTTTTTTTATAAATAGATCTAATTTTTGCCATTAATGTTTCTCTCAAATTACTGCACTTGACACAGTAGTAGAACATTACACAAAGAGCAATCAATTTGAGTGACCTAATATAATTCAGATCAAGGTACATCAATTTAAAAATGAATCTAATATTGTAGTTGCTTAAACTATCTAAGAGAAATTAGAGAATGTAGGACAAGATGAATTTAGTATCACTTTTACATTATTGAATCCTTTGTAGTTTTGAACATTCTGCAAATAACTTAAATGCATGTCATCTGACTTTATTATACCATTTTTTTAAGTTGCATATAAAGAACTGCAGATGAGATTTTTCTTTAAGAACTTCCCCAACAATGTTTTCACCTTTCTGGCAAGACCAAATTTTATAATTTTAACCAGTGTCAATTTCTGAGTTAATAATTCTAGAACACTAATGGATCACAATGATTATAAAGTATTTTTTTAATTACATATTGTACTTTATGTTAAAGGTAAATTTAGGTCAATATTTTTTTGCATTTATTTGTAAAAATATCAGAATTTTGGCAAAAATTTAGAAAAATTAGCAATTTTCAATTTTTGATTTTTTTAAACCTGATGATATCACACAAAATAGTTAATAAATAACATTAACGGCATGTCAACTTTATATCATCATCATCATCATCATCATCATCATTTTTTAAACATAATTTTTGCTTGCTTAGGAACTTAGAAGGGTTAAAAGTTTGTCAGCAATTTCTCATTTCTTCAACAATTTTTACAAAAAAAACATTTTTTAGGGACTACATCACGTTTGAATTTACTTTGAGTGGCCTATGTGACAGAAAATGCTCAATAGTTAAACCATTTTAAAAACTTCACCCCTAAAAGTGTTCAAAACCAAAACCACATTCAAAATATGTATTAACCCTTCAGTTGTTTCACAGAAATAAAAGCAATTTGGAAGGAAAAAAAACATTTTGCATTTTCACTAGGGAAATAGGGGAAATGGACCATACAATTTGTTTTGCAATTTCAAGGGAAGGAAAATCATTTGACTTTTGGAGCACAAAATTGGTTGGAAAATATATCAGATGCCATGTTGCTTTTGCAGAGCCCCCGATGTGCCCAGAGGAATCCCCACTCAAGGAATTTATCTAGAGGTGTGCTGAGCACCGTGAGCCCAGAGGTGCTTCACAGAATTTTATTAAGTTGAGTCGTGAAAATAAAAAACATTTTTCTTAGAAAATAGTTGTTTTAGCCCCAAATTGTTATTGCTCACAAAGATATCATGAGAAAATGAACCATACAATTTGTTGTACACCAATACAACATAAGTGGTGGAAAACTACTGTTTGGGCACATGGCAGGGCTTGGGAGGGAAGGAGCACCATTTGACTTTTGGAGCTCAAAATTGGCTTGAATAAATAGCAGATGCCATGTTGCGTTTGTAGATCACCTGATGCATCTAAACAATCGAAAGCCCCCACAAAAGACCCCATTTTGAAAACTACACACCTAAAGTAATTTTGTCTAGAATTATGGTGAGCACCTTGATCCCACCGCTGTTTCACAGAATTTTATTCTTTTGAGCCATGAAAAAAAAATCAAATTTTTCCAGCATAAATGTTGCTTTTGCCTCAAATTGCTTATTTTCAAAAGGGTAACAGGAGAAAATGGACCATACATTTTGCTGTGCAGTATCTCCTGAGTATACAGATGCCCCCTATGTGGTTGAAAACTGCTGTTAGATGTACAGCAGGGCTTGGAAAGGAAAGAGCACCATTTGACTTTTGGAGCGCAAAATTTGCTGGAATAGATATCTGATGCCATGTTGCATTCACCAAGCCCCTGATGTGTTTAAACTGTGGAATCACCTTAGAAAGTGACTCCAGTTTGCAAATTACACTTCTCAAGGAATTTATCTGCAAGTGCTTTATAGAATTTTATTATGTTTAGCCTTGAAAAACAAATCACATTTTTCCCACAAAAATCTTGCTTTAGCTACAAATTTTTCCGTTTGACAAGGGTAACAGGAGAAAATGGACATCAAAACATGTTGTGGAATTTCTCCTAAGTACCCTATATGTGGTGGAAAACTACTCTTTGGGCACACGGCAGGGCTCAGAAGGGGAGAAGCGCCAATTGAATTCTGGAGCGTAATTTTGGCTGAAATAGATTGTGGATAACAAGTCACATTTAAAGTATCCCTAACAAGCCAAAACATCAGAAACTTCCACAATTTACCCCATTATGAAATCTACATCCCTTGAGGAATTCATCTAGGGGTGTGGTCAGAATTTTTAACCATCAGGTGATTCACAAAATTGTATAGTAATGAGCTGAGTCTATGTAAAAATAACAATTTTTCCACTAAAATGTATCTTTGGCCCAAAGTTTTTAATTTTCAAAAGGGAAAATAAGTAAAAATTGACCATACAATTTTTTACACTTTCTTTCCTGAGTGTGGTAATACCCCATATATGGGCAAAAACAAAACTACTTTTGAGGCAGAGTGGAAAGCTCAGACGGGAAGAAGGGCCATATTAGAGTTCAGATTTTGCCTGAATGGTTTCAGGATATCATGTCACATTGGCAAAGCCCCTGAGATGCCAGAACAGCAGAACCCCTCCATAAGTTACAAACTACACCTGTGAATGAATTCATCTATATTAATACCACATGCGCCTCACATACATTTTTAACATTGGGCACTGAAGAAAGAATAATTCCATTTTTACCACTAAAATGATGTTTTGCTACGTTTTAATAAGGGCTAATAAGAAAAAAAAAACTTAGTTTATTAATTAAATTTCTACAAGTGTGCCAATACTATATGTATAATTGGAAACTACTTTTCAGAAACAGTGGAAAGTTCAAAACGGAAGGAGGGCCATATTAAAGTGCAGATATTGCTGTTAAGGTTTACTTGTGTCATGAACCACTTTTAGCTCCAGTTTTGAATTTTCACATGGAGAAATTGGTAAAAATTGCATCAAAATATGGGACACAATTTCTGCTGATTGTGACAATACCCCATATGTGGTTGTGCAGTACTGCTAAGCCACATAGCAAGACTCAGAAGAGAAGAAGAGCTATATGAATCCTGCAGAATAAATTATTGTAGAATTGTTTGCAGACTCAATATGCAGAGCCCCTAAGTGTCAAAATAGCAGACTCACATGTCAAAAAAACTCATTTTAGAAATTGCACCCATCTTGGAATTTTTCTTCTGGTGTATTGACAATTTTTACTCTATTTGTGTTTTCCACAGACAAACTGCTGTGGTTGTTCCTGAGTAAAAATTGCAAATCTGCCATTGCAGTGCCTAGTACATTGCAGTGCCCATACATTGTGCTCAGCTTGTGCTTCTGTAGAAATGAACCCAGTAAATTAGGTGGCCTCTCATAGCTACACAAATGCCAAACAAAACTGCCACTCTGAATTTGGTTTGGACACAGTGTAAGCCTCAGAAGAGAGGGGGACATTGGGATTTGGGAGTGCAGAATTTTTTTGATTTCTTTAGGGATGCGAGAAGCCATAGCATTTTGCCAGAGCGTTTTTACTACCAATAACGTGAAAGCCACTTATATTTCCATTGAAACATGAAGACCTGCATTGGGACTTGCTTTTTTGTGGATTGAGTTAAATTTTTTGATGGGAACATATTAAAGGAACATTTGGGTTCATATTTATCTTGCACTCTACGCAGAGCACTTACATTGGAGTTTCCATCTAAATCTCCAAATGACTTGATTCACTACATTGAGACAGAAAAGTTACGCTGGCCTTTGTTCAGAATTGCACAAAACTGAGGCTGATCACACTTTTATTCTCACTTAAAAAGATAAAAACCTCAGAATCATAGGAAAGACCAAAGTGACTCCATTTTCTTCATTATAGGAAATCTTCCTTTTCTGTCTAAATCACGTAGATCAGAGATTTAGATGGTAACCCTGATGTAAGCGCTTAGCGTAGAGTGCAGGATAATTTTGAGCAGTCTTACTGCTTTCTTTGGGAGGCAGAATAAATAAATCAGCAGCAAGTCATGAATTGATTCTATTATTTACACAGTTCCTCGTGTAATACAAGTTATTAGATTACATTATTCTCGGCGTTGATGTGATTACTGCAATTACAGCGATAACAGATTTATATAGCTTTTTTAATATTTGGCTGCTCTCATATGAAAAAAAAAGTTCTTATTTGAAAAAAAAGTAGTTGCATTGCCATATTTTGAGAGCTATAATTTTTCAAAATTTCTGCCGAATGAGTCATGTGAGGGCTTGTTTGTACCTAATTTTCACAACTACCGCCAAATAGCATTCAGTTTTCAGGAAATAACTATTAATAAACATTAAAATTAGGGAAAAAAACTTAATTGTAAGTCACTTAGATACTACTGGAGTCATTTTCACTCAGTTTCAGAAGTTAAAAGTTCAGCAGAAGAAACACTTTGGCAGAGAGAAAAACAAGGTTGGCTGATTATATTATCATTTCATATTAGAGATTCTTATTATGTGTTCAGGTGCAATATGTCTGAGTCTGAGAGTTCATTTCTAAAAAAAAATCTTATTTATAAGAAAACCCTACTTATTTTGACAAAATATCCACAAACTTTGCATTATTCATTCATAAAATGAGCACAATAAACAACTGAGATAAAAAAAAAAGTATGAATCTTCAGATGTGAAAATCTTTAGGTGCAATGAGCCTGAGAGGCAACGAAGGTCAAATCTGCTCTCCCCAAGGACAGCAATAAATCTGACTGGGGTTTTTCAAGTAGCATCTAAAGATAGGAAGGTATGTGCGCCTTTAAGGCTTATTGCGCCTGACGCAGGGGTAGTGCCGTTCACCATGTGGTAAGAGTGACAAACCAGCTTTATTCTTTGGGTCAGCATGATTATAGTGATACTACATTCATATAATTTTTATATGTTTTGATGCTTATGCACCATGTTCCAAATTATTATGCAAATTATATTTTTCTCTGATTTTCTTAAGTGGTCGGTGCAAATGACAGTCAGTCTAATAAAGTCATAAAAGTCATCACCCGTTAGAGTATACATCGAATTTTATTGAAGAAACCTCCCAATGAAAACAGTACAATCTCCAAAATGAATAAAAACTCAAAATACACTGTGCAAAGTTATTAGGCACAGTAGAATTTCTAAACATTTGATATATTTTAAAGAACTGAAAATGCTCATTTGTGGAATTTGCAGCATTAGGCGGTCACATTCACTGAACAAGAAAGCTATTTAACTCCAAAACATCCTAACAGGCCAAGTTACATGTTAACATAGGAACCCTTCTTTGATATCACCTTCACAATTCTTGCATCCATTGAACTTATGAGTTTTTGGAGAGTTTCTGCTTGTATTTCTTTGCATGAAGTCAGAATAGCCTGCCAGAGCAGCTGTTTTGATGTGAACTGCCTCCCACCCTCATAGATCTTTTGCTTGATGATATTCCAAAGGTTCTCTATAGGGTTGAGGTCAGGGGAAGATGGTGGCCACACCTTGAGTTTATCTCCTTTTATGCCCATTGCAGTCAATGACTCAGAGGCATTCTTTGCAGCATGAGATGATTTTGCTCCTGAAGATATGTTTCTGCTTTTTATAACATGGAAGAAAGTTGTCAGTCAAAGCTCTTTATACGTTGCAGAGGTCATTTTCACACCTTCAGGAACCTCAAAGTACCCTACCAGCTGTTTCCCCATGGTTCAGGCCCAAAACATGACAACTCCACCTCCTTGCTGACGTTGAAGCCTTGTTGGGACATGGTGGCCATCCACCAACCATCCACTACTCCATCCATCTGGACCATCCAGGGTTGCTTGACATTCATCGGTAAATAAGACAGATTGAAAATTAGTCTTCATGTATGTCTGGACCCACTGCAAACATTTCTGCTTGTGAGCACTGTTTAGGGGTGGCAGAATAGTAGGTTTATGCCCCACAGCAAACCTTTGAAGGATCCTACACCTTGAGGTTCGAGGGACTCCAGAGGCACCAGCAGCTTCAAATATCTGTTTGCTGGTTTGTAATGGCTTTTTAGCAGCTGCTCTCTTAATCCGATGAACTTGCCTGGCAGAAATCTTCCTCATTTTGCCTTTATCAACACAAACACGTCTGTGCTCAGAATCAACTACAAATCTCTTAACAGTGCGAAGATCACGCTTAAGTTTTCGGGAAATATCAAATGTTTTCATCTCTTGACCAAGGCATTGCACTATTTGATGCTTTTCAGCAGCAGAGAGATTCTTTTTCTTTCCCATGTTACTTGAAAACTCTGGCATGCTTAATAGTGTGGAACATCCAGTTTCCTTTTATTGGGCTCACATGGCAAACTAATTATCACAGGTATTGGAGATTGATTTCAGTGATCCAAAGAACCGTGAGACACAATACCATCAATGGGTTTAATTTACAAAAAAAAAACTCTATGACACTTAAAACCAATTTGCATAATAATTTAGAATACGGTGTAAGTAGAGATCGGTGGACCCCTGGCTGTTCAGGTTCGGCCAAACAGTTAAAAGAAAGTTTGGGTTTGGGTACCAGAACAGTACCCGGACCCAAAATTGGTACTCATTTACTTGAATGTGGGGCTTGAACATCCACTGTTTGTCACATTGCCATGTGCATGACATTGCTTATGATTGGCGTGAACATCATTACCACGGCCACAGCCATCGGTTCCGCGCTGTAAAAAGACAATCTGAGTCTGAAGCTGTAATCAGAGGTAAAACGTTTACCTATGGTAATTGGCGTCGGCCTATGGGACTACTGCTCTTATCCGACTACGAATGCTGCAGTAATTAAAAGCAAGAGCAGATGGCAGCTTATGGGAGTGTTCATAAGCATGCACCTTTAAAAAAATAGTTACAAAAAATGGAGTGGGTTTCCCTGTGTTTTAGACAACCAGCCGGGCAAAACTGACAGCTGCGGGCTGCAACTCTCAGCTTTCAGCTTTAGCAAGGTTGGTTATCAATACTAGAGGAGTCCCTATGCTGTTTTCTTATTTTAATTATTTAAATAAAAAAGTAAAAAATGGCTTGGGATTCTCAGGCTGGAAGGGGCCATCGATATTGAACCCCCAAGTGTAAAATTAACAGCCCATACCCACCCTGAAAAGGTGTATCTATTAGATGTGCAAATTCTGGTGCTTTGCCCACCTCTTTCCACTTGTCCTGTGGTGATGAAAAATAGGGCTTATATGTGTGGGGTTGATGTCACCTTTGTATTGTCCAGTAACATCACACCAATGTCTTAGTAATGGAGATTCGTCCATAAAACACCTATCCTTTATAAATCCTATAGTTACAGATGCTTCTCATAAAATTAGAATATCATCAAAAAGCTTTTTGGAGATGGAAATTTCATTGTCCAGCCGGACTTGGCACCTGTCCACACTGCCAAAAGTATCAATACCTGGTTTAAAAACAACAGTATCACTGGGAATGATGGGACAGCAAACTTGCCTGACCTTAACCCAATAGAGAATCTATGGGGTATTGTCAAGAGGAAGATATGAGACATCAAACCCAACAATGTAGACAAGCTGATGACTGCTATCAAAGTAACCTGGGCTTTCATAACTCCTTAGAAGTGCCACAGGCTGATTGCCTCCATGCCATGCTGCATTGATGCAGTAATTGATGCAAAAGGAGCCCTGACAAAGTATTGAGCATACATTTCAGTAGGCCAACATTTCAGATTTTAACCCCATTATACCACTGGACATACTATTCCGTCCATGTGACCTGGGACTTAATTCCCGTGGATGGAATAGTGCGTCATAAGCGATCGTCCACGCTCAAGGGGGAGCGCAGCTGATTGCGGCCGGGTGTCAGCTGATTCTCACAGCTGACACCCGGCACTAAATGCCAGGAGCGGTCACGGACTGCTCCCGGCACTTTAACCCCTGGAACACTGCAGTCAAGCAAGATCACAGTATTCCGGTGCCGGCAGAAGCATCTAGAGATGCATTGTTGGGTGCTCCCTGGAACAACGTGATGTGATCGCGTTGTCCTGAGGTTCTCCGTTCAGACCCCCAGCTCCAAGATAGCCACTGGGTCCTTCTGGGTCCTGCAGGGAGGTGGCTTCTCAATGCCTGCTGAGAGCAGGCACTGACAAGCCTCCTTAACTGCCTGTTATATCGCTGATCTGATACAGTGCAGTGCAGTGTCAGATCAGCGATCAGACTTTATATAGTGATGTCCCACACTCGGACAATGTAAAAAGTAAAAGAAAAAATATTAGCATGTGTAAAAATATATATTTTTTAAATTCCTAAATAAAGAAAAATATGTATATTTTTACAATATATACACTGCTCAAAAAATAAAGAGAACACCCAAATTACACATCCTAGATCTGAATGAATGAAATATTCTCACAGAATACTTTGTTCTGTACAAAGTTGAATGTGCTGACAATCAAATCACACAAAAATCATCAATGGAAATCAAATTTATTAACCAATGGAGGCCTTGATTTGGAGTCACACAAAAAATTTAAGTGGAATGTAATGTCATTAAAACAAGTCAAAATGATGCTCAGTAGTGTGTGTGGTCTCCACGTGCCTGTATGACCTACCTGTGCCTGTATGACCTCGCTACATTGCCTGGGCATGCTTCTGATGAGGTGGCGGATTGTCTCCTGAGGGAACACCTCCCAGACCTGGACAAAAGCATCCACCAACTTCTGGACAGTCTGTGTTGCAACGTGACATTGGTGGATAGAGAGAGACATGATGTCCCAGATGTGCTCAATCGGATTCAGGTCTAGTAAATGGGCGGGACAGTCCATAGCTTCAATGCTTTCATCTTGCAGGAACTGCTGACACACTCCAGCCACATGAGGTCGGCATTGTCCTGCATTAGGAGGAATCCAGGGCCAACTGCACCAGCATATGGTCTCACAAGGGGTCTGAGGATCTCATTTCGGTACCTAAGGGCAGTCAGGCTACCTCTGGTGAGCACATGGAGGGCTGTGCGGCCCTCCAAAGAAATGCCACCCCACACCATTACTGACCTACTGCCAAACCGGTCATGATGAACGATGTTGCAGGCAGCAGATTGCTCTCCATGTCGTCTCCAGACTCTGTCACTTCTGTCACATGTGCTCAGTGTGAACCTGCTTTCATCTGTGAAGAGCACAGGGTGCCAGTGGCGAATTTGCCAATCCTGTTATTCTGTGGCAAATGGCTATCGTCCTGCATGGTGTTAGGCTGTGAGTATAAACCCCATTTGTGGACGTCGGGCACTCAGACCATCCTCATGGATTCGGTTTCTAACCGTTTGAGCAGACACATACACATTTGTGGCCAGCTGGAGGTCATTTTGCAGGGCTCTGGCAGTACTCCTCCTGTTCCTCCTTGCACAAAGTTGGAGGTAGGGGTCCTGCTGCTGGGTTGTTGCCCTTCTACGGCCCCCTTCACGTCTCCTGGTGTACTGGCCTGTCTCCTGGTAGCGCCTCCAGCCTGTGGACACTACGCTGACAGACACACATGCTCAGGACAAAATGGAAAACAACTTTCGGGGTCCAATTTCTCCTGTTTCCCTTGTGGAAATAAAAATGAGGCAAAAAATCAGTTTTGTAAAAAAATTTTTTATTTTTACAGCTGTACATTATAAACTTCTTAGAAGCACTTGGGGGTTCAAAGTGCTCACCACATATCTAAATAAGTTCCTTAGGAAGCCTAGTTTCCAAAATGGTATCAGTTGTGGGGGGTTTCCACTGTTTAGGCACATCAGGGGCTCTCCAAACTTGACATGGCATCCAATCTCAATTCCAGTCAATTTTGCATTGTAAAGTCAAACGGCGCTTCATCCCTTCCGAGGTCTGCCATGCGCCCAAACAGTGGTTTTACTGCATATTTGGGGTAACAGCATACTCAGTACAAATTGTACAACTTTTAGGGTCCAATTTTTCCTGCTACCCTTATTAAAATAAAAAAATTGGATTGGAATGACTTTTTTGTGAAAAAAATTAAATGTTCATTTCTTTTAAACATTCCAAAAATTCCTGTGAAGCACCTGACGGGTTAATAAACTTCTTGAATGTGGTTTTGAGCACCTTCAAGGGTGCAGTTTTTAGAAGGGTTTACTTTTGGTTATTTTCTATCATATAAACCCCTAAAAGTGACTTCAAATGTGATGTGGTCCCCAAAAAAATGGTGTTGTAAAAATGAGAAATAGCTGTTTAAATTTTAACCCTTATAACTTCCTAATACAAAACAATTTGGGTTCCAAATTGTGCTGATGTAAAGTAAACATGTGGAAAATGTTACTTATTAAGTGTTTTGTGTGACATATCTTTGTGAGTTAAGGGCATGAAAATTCAAATTTGGAAAATTGCAAAATTTTCAAAATTTTCGTCAAATTTCCATTTTTTTCACAAATAAACGCAAGTCATATCAATAGTGTTGAGCGATACTGCTCGATATCTAAAAATATCGGATCGGAATGGTATCGCCGATATCTATAAATATCGGCGATATCCGATTCCGATACCGGAAGTCCCATGTAAGTCTATGGGAACAAAATATCGCAACTATAAAAACACTTTCTTTCCTTGTAAACACAAAATATACACACATAGAATACATATATATATATATATATATATATATATACATGTCATTGTGACATATATATATATATACATATATTTATAGTTTATTCACTTCTACATAGTAAAATAGCCTCTGATTCAATTGCCGGGTAAAGCCGGCATTTGTGAAAAGACAGAAGCACCCGAGGGTCCAGTCGCCATAGAGATGTTGCATCGCACCCAGCAGTGTGACAACTTACTCTCAGGTAAGGAGGAAACACCCCATTGACTCCAACCACTGCATTCAACAGTACACTATGCCAGCTGAGTGTAGGCGGACCCAATGGGATGGTCTAGCTCAGGCTGGTTAGAACAGGGTGTAGCTAGTTGGATGGGAGGGGTTGAGGCAGCCTTATGCTGCATGTCTTTGTAGTAAGAATTGTTTCCTTTCCTGCTTTCTTTCTACGTCGCATACTCCACTCTGCTACATCACTCTGCACCATTGCTCTATCTCACATCTATCTGCCCTGGAAGGATACCGTCTTACCTGTAGAAGACTTATCACCTAGCTGCACTGCACCATCCCTGCCAGAGGACCTGCACAGCAGCGCTGGTCACCCTGACCAGGTACTACAGGTGGCGTCACGACAAACTACACAAACATTCTAACATTCCCTGGAAATATCCCACATTCCAGTGAGCGACCAGGGCACGGACATAGCTGTGCTACCCGTCACATCCCCCATAGAAGTCGACGGGCTTGGTGCCGAGTACCCCCAAAACCTGTGGCTCTGTGCGACTCAACTTTGGCGTCACGAACAGGATTCAGAAGCTCGCTATAAGCGAGTCCTGTGTGCCTTAATTGAACTGTTTTTTTGCTTGAGAATTGCAAAAATCATCATAGACTGTATTTGCCATTTTTCCGTCATATCTGCGCCACGAGGCACAGGTGAAGAATAAGGGCGTGCTCTCGTGGGCGTACACTCACTCCGTGGCGCGAAAACAATGTCCGCACACTCTAAATGTTACTGCAATGTAAGATCGTGCCCCACAGCTCTGGAGTTCCGCCTCCTCATCCTCCTCAGTGGGCGGAAACGAACGCGAAGGTCCCGCCTCCCTACAAAAGATGGCGCCTCTCCTGATGCTAATGACACATGTGACTTGGCAGAGATGGCGAATGGACGTGAGCAGAAGTGGGAAGGGATGGAGGAGTCAGAGCTCTCCCCCCACGGAAGCGACCCGATCGCCACGGAGCCACCGTTTGGCACCGGCCTGGAAACCCTCCTACGCTGGAAGAAGCGGAGGATACCCTGAGAGACCTGGCCCGGCACCGGGAGGAGGTCGCCAGGATGGAAGCGAGCAGGCGGGCCCTAAAACTACAATTGGAGCGGCGCCAATCCCTCTTACCCCCTGAAGTGTCTGTACCGGAAGGTGAGGCACCCGTTCCAGTAGAGGAGGCCGTGCGGGCATCCCAGCCCTTGCAATCTGAACCGGTTGCCAGTATCTCAGTGGAGGCACCCGTTCCAGTACAGGAGGCCGTGCGGGCATCCCAGCCCTTGCAATCTGAACCGGTTGACAGTATCTCAGTGGAGGCACCCGTTCCAGTAGAGGAGGCCGTGCGGGCATCCCAGCCCTTGCAATCTGAACCGGTTGCCAGTATCACAGTGGAGGCACCCGTTCTTGCAGAAAACGCCGCACCAGCACCCCAGATCCCGCTGTCTGCCCCCGTCGCTGAGGCAGAAGAAGCGACACCCGTCCTCATGGAGGAGGCCGCGCAGGCACCAGAGCTCTACCTGCCTGTACCGGAGCCCCGACCGTCATCTGTTCCAGAGCCGGCTGCTTCCGCCACAGGTGAGCGCCGCCAGGACTGGCGGGCTCCAGGAGAGCTGCCGCAAACCGTACATCGTAAGCTGGCGTTTGATGGTGGAGACATGGAGCTGCTGGTGGAGGAGAATTACAACCGGCGTCAGGAGGAAGAGTGGAGACGTCGGGAGCGGGAAGCAGAGCGACAAAGGGAGCAGCGAGAATCCCAAAAGCTTCGGCAACGTCACCTGGAGAAGGACCTGGCAGAGAAGGCACGTATGAGAAAGGATAAAAGTACGGTGAGGGAGCCGCGGCGTAAGGGTGCAGTACGGAACTTTAAGTTAAAAGGTGGTTGGGGCTTCATCCAGGAGCCTGGACTTTATTTAGAAGTTTTTGTAACCCGGCGGGACGTGGAGGCTCACCTCCCAGAAGGACACCCGGGGAGGGACCTGTTGCCAGGAGACTTGGTGACTTACACCCGACACTGGGGTTACAATGGATGGTACGCCCTAAATGTTACCAGGTGCGACCCCTACTCCCCAGAGTGTCAGGAAACTGACAGACCGTACGAGCCTTCAGCCTCCCCCAACCAGGCCTCTGCACAAGTGCCCACCCCACGCCGTAAATCTCCCCAGCCTCCCTCAGTGGTCTCCTCAGCAGCCCCAGCTATGGACATGATAATGATAGCTGGCCCGTACCCGGCGCCTGTTAGGCCCCCTGGGGTTCGTTCAGTCCGGGACATAGGGGTTCAGACCCGGAGGGAGACAAAAGAGGTGGCCACACAGACACAGATAGCGGGTCACGACGTCACTGTACAGGCCACACGACGTCATCAGGTCTGGGTGGACCCTCCTGTCACGGATGTTTGGCAAGCTCCAGAACAGTACCAGGTGGTACCTGTAAGAGGCCAGCCAAAGAAGTCTAAATAACCCGGACAGGGTCTCTGTATGTAAATAGTTAAATTATTGATGTACCCGGACAGGTGAATGTTCATAAAAAGAAGTTTATTGTTGCCTTAATATACCCAGGTTGGGTAATGATGTTTCACTGTAATCAAAATGTTGAACTTTGAAGCCATGAACTATACTGGCTCACAAACTTTTCTGTAAATAGTTGGCACTTCGGTGCTCCATCTTGGTTTTACAAAAAACTTAACTGTGCACTATTTACAACTACCTCAGAAACTAAAAACCCGTTTGGTGTGGCCGAAAGTGAGGTCTGCTCAAGGAAAGTCTTGCAGCCCACCCAAGACCACAGTTGGACGTTTGGAGCGTGTCCTCCACAAGCACAAGTAAAGGACACTGTGAAGTTACCCCGGTGGGGGTAGTCCTAAGAAGTCTCCACGAACTTCGGCACTAATGCTATTTGCACTTTTGTAATGTTATTATTAAAAATTTTATTATGCAACGTTTAACTTGAAGTGTTTCCTGCTTTCTTACTACGTCGCATAGTCCACTCTGCTACATCACTTTGCACCATTGCTATATCTCACATCTATCTGCCCTGGAAGGATAGCGTGTTACCTGTAGAAGACTTTTCACCTACCTGCACTACACCATCCCTTCCAGAGGACCTGCACAGCAGTGCTGGACACCCTGACCAGGTACTACAGGTGGCGTCACGACAAACTACACGAACATTCTATCATCCCCTGGAAATATCCCACATTCCAGTGATCGCCCAGGTCACGGACCGAGCTGTGCTACTCGTGACATCCCCCATAGAAGTCGACGTGATCGGTGCCGAGTACCCCAAAACCCCTGTCTCTGTGCGACTCAACTTCCCTCACTGTGCTGGCACTTTACATTTACAATGCCTCTGGGTTTTTTTTTTGTGGGGGTGGGGAACATTCAGACATTTGCTATGGGGCCCCATGATTTATATGTACGCCCCTGCTGCTGAGGCATGGTATTTAAGGCTGTTAAGGAGCCAACATACATGGACCTTGCCAGTAGCCTCGGACTGGAGTACCTTGGGCCCACCAGAGAAAATATATTCTTGCGGCCCAACATCATACTTCCCAACCTTTGAATAAGGGAAAGAGGGACAAAGGCCGTGGCACGCTGTGCATGCTGCAGAAAATTTTAGGCCATGCCACGTTGCACCACAGACTGTCCAGAAGTTGGTGGATGCTTTAGTCCAGGTGTGGGAGGAGATCCCTCACGAGACCATTCGTCTCGCTCATCAGGAGCATGGCCAGAAGTTGTAGGGAGGTCATACAGCATACCTCCCAAATTTGGAAGACAGGAAAGAGGATTAAAGACTGCGGCGCGTGTTGCGCGCCGCTGAAAATTTTAGGCCACGCCCCGACAACACCCATTTCACAGCTAATCACACCCATATCCTCACCCCAAGCGTAACCATTTAGCACTGCTGATCACACTGACTGGTAATGAGGGCACAGTGGCTGGTACTGAGGAAAAGAAAGAAAGAGCAGCGAGAGAGAAAGAACAAACAGAGAAAGAAAGAGAGGAAAGAAAGAAAAGAGAGAAAGAAAGAACAGAGAGAAAAAAGAACAGAGAGCGAGAAGGAAAGAACAGAGAGCGAGAAAGAAAGACTAGAGAGAGAGCCATAGGCGTAGCTAGGGTTTTGGTTTAGTGGGGGCAAAACTTCTGAGTGGGCCCATCATCAGAGAACCTCAGCAAATGACCGCGCTGTTGGCCAAAATAATCTATATATAAAAAGACCAATATTGATATTACCGCCATATGGTCTGTGTTAAATAATACCAGTCCTACAGAACATATAATAGATTACAGCACAGGTACAGATAATGACTTACCGCTGATGTTCTTTCTAATGGAATTGTTTACTTTTCATGTCTTTTCCATCTGGCCCACACCGACATGACGACTTCTCCAGCCAGGACTCGACTGCACCCCCATTAAAAAAAAAATAAAAAAAAAATCACCTCCCGGCTCCTGTGCTGCTCACTGTTCTCCCTCTCAGCGTCTGACAGCGGGCGCCGGCAGGTGATGTTATTGCGCCCGCTGTCATACGCTGAGAGGGGGATTATGGGAGAGTAGGAGCGCTCGCTCCTTCTCTCTCCATGTGATCAGCTTTATCGGCTGGATGCCGTTACAGCTGACCCTCCGATGACGGGTGGGGGGCCCACTGCTGGCACCGGGCCCCCCCAACACCTGTTCAGGCCCCATAGCTTCCGGGCGGCAGAGCAGGGAGAGCGATTCTCCCTGCTCTGCCGCAGAATGTAACTGTATCGTAGCCCCGGGTGGGCCCCCTCAGAGCGCGGGCCCCGGGGCCACCGCCCCTCTGCCCCGCGACCTATCCTTTCAAATCAGGGCCCACCACGCAGGAGCTGGGGCCCACCGTAGGTTTCTCCGGTGTCCCGGTGCCTCAGTCCGACCCTGCTTGCCAGCCTGATAATACCAGGCCACAGCAGTCTGCATATCTTGGCTGGTTAACAAAAATAGGGGATCCCCTCGAAAAAAAAATTGGCGTGGGGTCCCCCCTATTTTTGTTAACCAGCCAGATGAAGCAGACTGCTGAGGCCTGGTTTTTCAGGCTGGTAAGGATCCAATATCCATGGACCTTGCCAGCCTGATAATACCAGGCCACAGCAGTCTGCTTAGCTTGGCTGGTTAACAAAAATAGGGGATCCCCTCGAAAAAAAAACGGCTTAGGGGTCCCCCTATTTTTGTTAACCAGCCAAGTAAAATGCAGACTGCTGCGGCCTGGTATTAAAAGACTGTCAAGGCCCATGGATTTTGGCCCTCAACAGCCTGATAATACCAGGCTACAGCAGCCCCACATTTGGCGCATCAAAAGATGTGCCAATTGTGGCACTTTACCCGGCTCTTCCCACTGCCCTGTAGCGGTGGCAAGCGGGGTAATAAGGGGTTAATGTCACCGTTGATTGCACGGTGAGAATAAGCCCGGTTAATAATGGAGAGGTGTCAATAAGACACCGATCCATTATTAATCCCAAAGTTTTTAAATGTATAAAAAAAAGACACAGCAAGAAAAAAGTATTTTAATGAAATAAAAGAGACAACACAGTTTTCATTAATTTTATTATACACTCATTCCTGCGACGCCATCGATCTCCTGTAAAAAAAGAAAAAAAACAAACCAACAGTATACCACCTGTCCGACGCAGTCCATAGTAACGACAGTCCCACGACGATCCAGCTCTGCTACATCGCAATGACAGGCAGAGCCTGTCATCTCGACGTAGCACAACTGATTACCTGCTTCCCCGGCGGTGACGTCATCGGACTGACTGCTTTAAGGCCGGGATTACCCAGCAGTCACTGCAGTTATCGCGAGAAACTGCATGTGACCGCCGGGGAAAGATGATGGCGGCCATCAAGCAGTCCAGCCCGTGACCGCCGGAGATCTTCTGCCAGGTAATTGCCGCTGACTCCTGACAGACCCGACCGACGGACACTGACAGTGACAGTGACAATTCCGATTCCGGTATCCGATAAGACGAAAATATCGGAACTAAGTATCGAAAGTCCGATAGAGCTAATATCGGCCGATACCCGATACTTGCGGTATCGTACCGCTCAACACTACATAGCAAAGAAATTTTTCCACTATCATGAACTACAATATGTCCTGAGAAAAGGTTGTCAGAAACACCAGGATTGATGGAAGCGTTCTGCAGTTATTAGCTCATAAAGGGACAGTGGTCAGAATTGTAAAAATTGGCCCGGTCATTAACATGCAAACTACCATTGGGGTTAAAGGGGTTAAAATAATTTTTCAAGCTGGTGTTATAAAGTATTCTAATTCACTGAGATAATGACTTTTGGGTTTTCATTAGCTGTAATCCATTAATCATCAACACTAACAGAAATAAATACCGTACTTAAAAAATATTACTCTGTAATAATTACTCTATATAATGAGTTTCACATTTTGTAGAAAAAACTGAAATTAATTAATCTTTTGATGATATTCAAATTTTGTGAGAAGCAACTGTATATTGTAAATAATCACACAGTCAGAAAAAAAAGTATTTTATTTTGAAATAAAAACAAAAAAAAGTTTTCCTTTTTCATTTAAAAATAATAAACACAGTTATACTCACCTAACACCCAAAGGCTTTGTCTCCTCTAATAAATCAAAAATTAAAAAAAAATATCCATCACCTGTCCATCATTCTGTCCCATGCCATAATCCATGTCAGAAATAAACAGTTTTCAACCTGGACGGACCCAAGATTCGACCGTTCAGGCTGAGAGATACTGAAGAATAAGCTGCTGCGAGTGCAATCTCATTGACTAGTGATGATGTCATTGAGGTTACCACTGGTCACTGAGGTTGCATTCCCAGATGGGTCCCTGAGCTGTTTTGACCTCGGTGAGATCACCAGTACCACAGTGCGAAAAGTCTCATGGTGCAGCAATTAGCAATTTCTCCCTGTGAATTTTGGTGAACTCACCACTGCACTGTGGGACTTTTTCTCACTATCAGTGATCTCACAAGAGGTCACAGCAGTTCTGGGGCCTCAGTGACCAGCGGGTAACCACGATGACGTCACCGTCATGCGTCATCTGTCACTGATCCTTTGCTCACAGCAGCTCATTCATCAGTGGTTCTAAGCCAGGATGGTCACATCTTGGCACTGTCCAGGCTGAAAACTGTTTACATGAGGCAGAACGATGGACAGGTGAGGGATATGGTTGTTTTTTACTTTTGTTTTTTACAGCAGTTGAGGGCTTTGTTGGTATGGTAGGTAGGTGAATAATAAATGCACCTTTTTGGGCTTCTGCAGCCAGCTATTTTTAGGCTGAGGAGGAAGTATGCATGGCCACTTACCATCCTGCAAATACCAGCCCCCAGATGTCTGCTTTAGCTTGGCTGGTTGTAAATAATGGAGGGACCCAAGCTGAATTTTTATTCATTTATTTAAATAATTAAAAAAAACAGTGTGGGGACTCTTCTAATCTTGATAACCAACTTGTTAAAGCTGACAGCTGAGGGTTTCAGCCCTCTACGGTCAATTTGCCTGTCTGGTTATCAAAAATATAGGGGATCCCACACCAAATTTTTTCCAAATTATTTATTTAGAACGCAGGATGCTTCTGATGAATACTCCATCAGCCGCCGCCTTCTCTCGCTGCTGTTAATGGTAGTAGGTGTAGGCTGATGGGAGTTGTAGTCCCATCAGCCAACGCTAGTGACCAGAGGTACACTTTTTACCTCCGATCAGAGCTGTGGACTCAAGCTGTCATTTGACAGCATGGGAACCTCGGTTGTAAATGATTTTACCTCCGATCAATGGCAGTATATGCCACACTTTCATTCATATGACAGCAATAAAAGCTCCTGTTTTTCAGGACAGGGCCGAACCTGAACAGTAACATAACCTTCCCAGTGAAGTCATTAGAGATACTGCAATACTGGGAAGAAGGCCATGATGGGGAGAAGGCAATGATGAGGGTGATGGGGAGAAGGAATTGATGGAGATGATGGGGAGACGGTAATGATGGAGGTGATGGAGAGAAGGCCATGATGGAGGTGATTGGGAGAAGGCAATGATGGGGTGATGGGGAGAAGGGACTGATGGGGTGATGGGGAGAAGGCATTGATGGACGTGATGAGGAGAAGGCATTGATGGAGGTGATGAGAAGAAAGCAATGATGGAGGTAATGGTGAGAAGGCAATGATGGGGTGATGGGGAGAATGCTATCATGGAGGTGATGGAGAGAAGGCCATGATGGAGGTGACGGGGAGAAGGCAATGATAGGGGTGATGGGGAGAAGGCATTGATGGAGGTGATGGGGAGAAGACATTGATGGAGGTGATGGGGAGAAGGCATTGATGGAGGTGATGGGGAGAAAGCCATGATGGAGGTGATGGGGAGAAGGCAATGATGGTGGTGATGGGGAGAAGGCAATGATGGGGTGAAGGGGAGAAGGCAATGATGGGATGATGGGGAGGAGGAAACGATGGAAGTGATGGATAGGGCAATGATGGGGTGTAGGAGAAGGAAATGATGGTGGTAGTGGAAAAGACAATGATGGGAGTGATGGGAAAGGAGGCAATGATGGGGGTGGTGTAGGAGAAGGCAATGATGGAGGTGGTGGAAAGGGCAATGATGGGGTGGTGGAGGAAAAATCAATGATGATGGAGGTGGTGGGGGAGAATACAATGATGGAGGTGGTGGAATGAGCAATGATGGGAGTGGTGGGGGAGTGACAATGATGGGGTGGTGGGGAGGAGGAAATGATGAAGGTGGTAGAATGAGCAATGATGGGGTGGAAGGGAAGAAAGCAATGATAGTGGTGGGGAGAAGGCAATGATGGAGGTGATAAAAATGGCAATGATGGGGTGGGGAGAGGACAATAATGGGATGTGGGGGGAGGAGGACAATGAGGGGTGTGGGGAATTGAGATTGGAGGAAGGGGGACTTATAATGGACTTAGGAACAGGGGGAGGTGGAGGAAGACATTATTATCGCTTATTATGTCTTATACAATCCCTTAGTATATAGTATACTCACTTATTATGTCTAACACAGTCCCTTAATATTTATTGTACTCACTAATTCTGTATAAGACCATCCTTAGTTACATAGTTTCATATTTTATTATGTACAGTATAACACCGTCACTTATTACGTACCATCCTCTATAGTTATATATAGTGCCGTCCCTTATTATATAGCTTCCTCTGCTGTTATGTACAGTACTGTCTCTTACAAAGTGTAGTCTTATTAATTTTGTTATTCACAGCGCCCTCTTATTACATAGTCTCCCCTCTTTTTAGATATAAAATGACTGCTGATGGAGGAGCCGATGACCAGGAGACCTGTCCATCAGCTCCTCCACAAGAAAAGAAGCTTTACCATGCTCCATCAGCCATCATTGTATTATACAGCTAACAAAACAGGATGGTATGTAATAAAAAACAGGGCTCTATATAATCCAAAAACAAGAGAGGGCACTGTATAATAGGGGACGGCAATATACATATATACATAATAACGGAGGCTATGTAATATACACTACCGGTCAAAAGTTTAGGGTCACTTAGAAATTTCCTTATTTTTGAAAGAAAAGCAGTTTTTTTTCCAATGAAGCTAACATTAAATGATTCAGAAATACACTCTATACAGTGTTAATGTGGTAAATGACTATTCTAGCGGCAAACGTCTAGTTTGTAATGCAATATCTTCATAGGTGTATAGAGGCCCATTTCCAACAACCATCACTCCAGTGTACTTATGGTATTTTGTGTTCGCTAACTGTGTAAGAAGGCTAATAGATGGTTAAAATACCCTTTAAAACCCTTGTGCAAGTATGTTAACACAGCTGAAAACCGTTTGGTTGATTAGAGAAGCTATAAACCTGACCTTCCTTTGAGCTTGTTGAGAATCTGGAGCATTACATTTGTTGGTTCCATTAAACTCTCAAAATGGCCAAAAAAAAAGAACTTTCTTGTGAAACTCGACAGTCTATTCTTGTTCTTAGAAATGAAGGCTATTCCATGCGAAAAATTACCAAGAAACTGAAGAATTCATACAATGGTGTGTAGTACTCCCTTTAGAGGAGTGCACAAACAAGCTCTAACCAGAGAAGAAAGACAAGTGGGAGGCCCCGCTGCACAACTGAGCAACAAGACAAGTACATTAGAGTCTTTAGTTTGAAAAATTGACGCCTCACAGGTCCTCAACTGGCAGCTTCATTAAACAGTACACATTAAACGCCAGTGTCAACATCTACAGTGAAGAGGCGATTTGGGGATGCTGGCCTTCAGGGCAGATTGGCAAAACAAAAGCCAATATTCCTCTGTCCAATGTCTGTGTTCTTTTGCCCATATTAATCTTTTCCTTTCATTTAAGCCAGTCTTAAATATGGCTTTTGTTTTGCCAATCTGCCCTGAAGGCCAGCATCCCCAAATCGCCTCTTCACTGTAGATGTTGACACTGGCGTTTAATGTGTACTGTTTAATGAAGCTGCCAGTTGAGGACCTGTGAGGCGTCAATTTTTCAAACTAAAAACTCTAATGTACTTGTCTTGTTGCTCAGTTGTGCAGCGGGGCCTCCCACTTGTCTTTCTTCTCTGGTTAGAGCTTGTTTGTGCACTCCTCTAAAGGGAGTACTACACACCATTGTATGAATTCTTCAGTTTCTTGGTAATTTTTCGCATGGAATAGCCTTCATTTCTAAGAACAAGAATAGACTGTCGAGTTTCACAAAAAAGTTCATTTTTTTTGGCCATTTTGAGAGTTTAATGGAACCAACAAATGTAATGCTCCAGATTCTCAACAAGCTCAAAGGAAGGTCAGGTTTATAGCTTCTCTAATCAACCAAACGGTTTTCAGCTGTGTTAACATACTTGCACAAGGGTTTTAAAGGGTATTTTAACCATCTATTAGCCTTCTTACACAGTTAGCGAACACAAAATACCATAAGTACACTGGAGTGATGGTTGTTGGAAATGGGCCTCTATACACCTATGAAGATATTGCATTACAAACTAGACGTTTGCCGCTAGAATAGTCATTTACCACATTAACACTGTATAGAGTGTATTTCTGAATCATTTAATGTTAGCTTCATTGGAAAAAAACTGCTTTTCTTTCAAAAATAAGGAAATATCTAAGTGACCCTAAACTTTTGACCGGTAGTGTATATGCATGTATATGCCTGTCTATGTGTATATATATATATATATATATATATATATATATATATATATATATATATGTACTGTGTATATATATATATATAGATATATATATATATCTATATATATATCTATATGTGTATACATATATAGATATATATATATATCTATATATATAGATATATATATATCTATATATATGTACAGTACAGACCAAAAGTTTGGACACACCTTCTCATTCAATGATTTTTCTGCATTTTCATGACTGTGAAAATTGTAGAATCACGCTGAAGGCATCAAAACTATGAATTAACACATGTGGAATTATACATTACACTTTACAAAAAAGTGTGAAACAACTGAAAATATGTCTTATATTCTAGGTTTTTCAAAGTAGCCACCTTTTGCTTTGATTACTGCTTTGCACGCAGAAAAGGTGAACGGATGGACTCTACATGCCTGGCTCCCACCGTGAAGCATGGAGGAGGTGGTGTGATGGTGTGGGGGTGCTTTGCTGGTGACACTGTTGGGGATTTATTCAAAATTGAAGGCATACTGAAGCAGCATGGCTGCCACAGCATCTTGCAGCAGCATGCTATTCCATCTGGTTTGCGTTTAGTTGGACCATCATTTATTTTTCAACAGGACAATGACCCTAAGCACACCTCCAGGCTGTGTAAGGTCTATTTGACCAAGAACGAGAGTGTTGGGGTGCTACGCCAGATGACCTGGCCTCCACAGTCACCATACCTGAACCCAATCAAGAAGGTTTGGGGTGAACTGGACCGCTCACCGCTTCAATTCTGAATAATCCCCAACAGTGTCACCAGCAAAGCACCCCCACACCATCACACCACCTTCTCCATGCTTCACGGTGGGAACCAGGCATGTAGAGTCCATCCATTCACCTTTTCTGCATGCAAAGCAGTAATCAAAGCAAAAGGTGGCTACTTTGAAGAACCTAGAATATAAGACATATTTTCAGTTGTTTCACACTTTTTTGTAAAGTGTAATGTATAATTCCACATGTGTTAATTCATAGTTTTGATGCCTTCAGTGTGATTCTACAATTTTCATAGTCATGAAAATACAGAAAAATCTTTGAATGAGAAGGTGTGTCCAAACTTTTGGTCTGTACTGTATATACACATATATATATATATATATATATATATATATATATATATATATTGTGAGACAGTGAGAGCGTATGTATTGAATGGGGTGTACATTTCACAGGTACTTTGCTGACTTGTATAGGAGAAATGTGTGCCTTTGTAAAACTAGTGGTGGAGAAAGGTCATTACACCATCCATTCAAGTACACGTTTGCAGCTCAAACCTGTGGCCACTCAGGTGATAATTAGGAAACCAGAAGTAGGTGTCTGGGAAACACAGTCAGACAGAGAGGAGAGCTAGTTTAGTCTGGACACAGGAAGGTGTCCCGGCACAAGAAACAGTCTCCAAGAGTGTTAGAGCTGGCTTAGTCTGGACACACAGGAAGGTGTCCCGGCACAAGAAGTAGTCTCAAAGTGTTAGAGCTGGCTTAGTCTGGACACACAGGAAGGTGTCCCGGCACAAGAAGCAGTCTCCAGGAGTGTGAGCTATCTCAGTCTGGGTGCAGGAAGTACCCCGGACACAGGAGTAGTCTCAGTGCGAATCCGTGCGAATAGCGGCTGAATAGGAGTGGATCTCTCTCAAGTCTGGACGCTGAAGGTGCCTTCAGACACAAGGAGGAGTATCTGTGAAACTCCATACTGGTAACATATATCATATGTGTTGTTTTGGGTCAGGCTGGTAGAGCCGGGACCTGGATAGACAGGGCATTCTATCTATGTGTAATTAGTGGCTAGACAAGCCTAGGTTTTCTGTTTATGCTTTATTTTATCTGTTTGCTGTGGACTTTAATAAAGCTGGTTGCGGCCAGTTTTACACCAGAACTGCTGTCTGAATGAACTGTTTTCGTGCCATTCTGTCTACCCAGACAGCGATCCTAGAGCTATATCCCCTGGAAATGTTACAATTGGTGGAGAATGCTGGGCAGCGCAGTGGCTGATACAGTTAGTGCTGGAGTGTGCATGCAGCACGGTGGCTTAGAGACAGCAATAAAGGTGAAGTCTGTTGAAATAGCAGCAGAGAAAAAAAAGTGTGTGTCAAGAGAAACGTCTGTTTGGAGCAGTCTTAAAGAGACAGTAGCCCTAATAGACTTTGCAAAGAAAAAAAAAAAAGTGTCTGCACAGCAGAGCTGAATTTTTCTGTGGAAAAAACTGTGGAGTGTGTATGTCTTGAGTGAAGACTGCCGTTGTTGAGACAGAGAAGTCTGACAGCATGGACGACGAGTGTGGATACAAGCATCTTGCTGTGACTCAGTGGGGTCATGAAGGCATCTTGCTGTGACTCGGTGGGGGTTACGAAGATTGTCGTCGCACTCAAATCCAGTTTTGCTGTGGCTCGGCGGGGCCACGAAGATTTTTCCAAGGGAAAGCGGTGAAGTTCTGGTGTGAACAGTGCTCCGCGATGGCTGTGAACGGAGCAGCGAATGGGTCTGACAAGTCGGACCGCATATTTGAGAAATGTCTACTGGACATGCAACTGGACCTGGTGCGGGAGCTGTGGGCACCGTATGGAATGGCGGCAGTGGACCATTCTATGGACTCTCCGGGGTGCCAGTGTTGTCACAGAGTGCCCGGGGAGGTGGTAAGAGATGTTGTGAACTGAGTCCTAAGACTACTGCTGATTTTTTGTGTAAAAATTACCCTGCCGGTGTGGTTGTTAAAAAGGGGCGGAGTCTAAAAAAGGGGCGGATTTTCACAAGAGTGTAGAGTGTGGAAAACTGAAAATTATTACTGGTTGTGGGTTGGTACCTCCTAAAAATGACAATGTGACCGTTGATAACGGGGTAGCTCCAGTAGAAGGGGGTGACGTCAAAGTGGGAGGTGACCTGTTAGTCCACAACACAATGGGGAGTGACACAGACCCCGTAGCTGACTGGGACACTATGAAAGTAAAAAGTGAGGTCAGTCAGGAGAGGCTAGACGAGGGAAAAGAGTCCTCCTCTCGTCGTCGACGGCGCAAGGGCCACAAAAAGGTTGTGCCGGTAGTACTCGCTGAAAATGAAAATGAAGAGAATGTAGTACTGTCTGCCTATGCTTCAAGTGTGGATTCTCCTTTAGAGGTAGAAGAGGAGAGGGCCAGTCATGGCCAAGAGCTGGAACCTATTCGGCTGCAGTATCAGAGTGACATGCTGCAATTATGTGAAAACCTGGAGGACGTGTCCTCAGACCAGCGAGGTCTAGAAGGAAGCAACGAGGAAGTTATCCTGTGGCAGAATATGTTCTTTGCCATTAAAGAGGACAGCCGCAAAATCAAGGAAGAGGTTTTGCAGTTGAAGCGGGAGAAGGAGGCGCTGCAGGATGGAGTTTCTGGAAGTAAACAAATCCTAGAACGACTGCGCGAACAGCTCAACCAGGAGCTGTGTGACTCCAGGAAGGAGTGTGGTGAACGCAGTAGGGAACTGCAACAGATGAAGAGAGATTATGTGGATCTCCTCAGGGTCAAAGAAAAACTAGAAGAGGATAAGAGGGATGCAGAGCAAATGCGCCAGGTGGTTGAGACCACTCTGCAGGACACCCGTGAAGAAAATGGTGATCTGCGCAGAAAGACCCTAGGTCTGGAAGCTCAGGTGAAGGAGCTACAGATGTCCTGTGATACTCTCCAGAAGGTGGAGATGCGCCTTAAGGAAAAGCTCAGCCAAATGGAAGCTGAGCGGGAAAAGATGGAGGAGTCTCTCAGAGAAGCTACAGACCAGGGCCAGGAGTTGGCCACTGGAGATGAGAGGTGTAAAGCAGATACTTCCTCGAGTGCTGTGAGTTCGGATGATTCGGTGGATGTCGGAGCCGAGATCAAGGAGCTCAAGGAGTGGTTACAAGCCCATTGGACGCAAGAGAAGCTTCAGAGATGGGCAGCTGAGAGGCGAATGGCGGAACTAGAGGAAGAAGCTCTCAGGCTTAAAAGTCGCCTGATACAGTGTCACTCGGTGAACAAGGCCTCCTTGGAGAAAGAAAAGGGCAAACACGTTGCACTCGCTCAATTTTGCCAGGAGAAAATAGACCTGAGGAGAGCTAAGAGTGTGGTAACGGAAGATAAATGTGAAATGGAAGTGGTCAGGACGGAAATTCACGAATTTGTAGCTGTGAGTCAGCTCAGAAGAAGCATAAAGGGGGAAGAAACTGACAGTCAGTTGTCCCTGAACCCTGAGCTGATTGATCGTCTGGAAACCACTGGTGAGACCGAAACGTGTCGGTACAAGTGCCTCGTAGATGTACCCGATGAATTGAGAGAAGAATGCACCCGTGAGTCTGTGCATGAAGCGTTTAGGAAGGCCGTGGGAGCCTGTAAGGTGTACTCGACTTCAGGAGCTAAACAGCTGATGGTCTTGTCCACGACCGAAGTTACAGTGAAGAGGGTGGCAATCCTAAGTGACATGCACTGGCGATGTATTCGCACAAAGCGGTTTCTCTGGTTGAAGACAGAACAAACCGTTAGACAACTAAAGCTTATGAGAAAAGCTCACAGTCTACAGGAAGAGGTCATCCGGGTGCCTCATGTTCTGGTGAGAAAGCTGATTGGGAGAAATGGCCGAGCCATGCAGATAATGGTGAAGAAGTCTGGTGTGGTGAAAGTAAGCAGTCCACGTGATCGTCGGGACTGGATACCAGATGAAGACGGCATGGTGTCATTCTACGCTATAGGAACGGAAGAAAGTCTTGAATATGTGCGCATGCTGGTGGCGTACCGTGTGACCTACCTGCGAGAGGTAGAACAATTGAATCTCGCTAGACAGCGAGTAGATAGACAGCATCATCTGAGCAGCAGAAGATGGCAGCCGTCTAAGAATAGTGAGACCCGACAGAGAAAGGGCCCCCTAAATAACAGAACAGCTACGGCTGAAGTTAGGGACCTTACAAGATGTCCTGAGGGTAGTGGGCGTGGGTTTAGAGGTAGTGAGACCTCCAGTAACTGAGGTTTGAGAGGCCCATACAGACGACCCGATAGAGTACAGGACAGTACGGAGTCTAACCGGACCTTAGATACCCAGGCAAGACCTGACAAGGTTACGATTGACCACTGGCAGCGAAGGGGAGACCTGACAAGGTTACGTCCCAGGAATGTGACTGGACGAAGTCTGTGACAATGACAGACGGTAGGTCCCTAAGGAATGAGCGAATGTCATTGATTAATATTCCGGGGCTGAACAGAGGAAGCGACAAGTACATGGTCTCTGTGTGAACTGTGGGTTGAGGTGATTGGATATATTATGTGTTCAACCCCACAAGCTTAAACTTATGTGATGATCATGATAATGATGATGATGATAATGATGATGATGATCATAATGATGATGATAATGATGATGATGCTAATCATAATAGTGATGATACTGATAATGGTGATGACCGTGATAGAGATGAAATTCCTTTGCAGGTGATGTTGGGAGACGAGGATGGTGGTTCTCGGGAACCGAGTGTCCCTGACCTGCCTGTGTCCTGTGACAATTTTGGGAGTGAGCAGTTGTGAGACTCCACTCTTAAAACGGCACAAGAAAATATAATTGTTCTAAATGAGGTTCCCCAAGAGCCTGGCTCTGAGGAGAGGTTTCCTCATGCTGCCATGAACAATAACCTATTGTATAGGGACACTGAAGTCCAGGGAGAGGTCGTGAGACAGCTCCTGGTACCTGACCTATATAGAAGTATAGTGCTGATGCAGTGTTCGGAGTTCACTGTCTCTTTTGGATTGTTGACCAGCCCTCCGGTCTGGATGACCAGCCCTCCGGTCTGGAGAAGAGGGAGGGGATATGTGAGACAGTGAGAGCGTATGTATTGAATGGGGTGTACATTTCACAGGTACTTTGCTGACTTGTATAGGGGAAATGTGTGCCTTTGTAAAACTAGTGGTGGAGAAAGGTCATTACACCATCCATTCAAGTACACGTTTGCAGCTCAAACCTGTGGTCACTCAGGTGATAATTAGGAAACCAGAAGTAGGTGTCTGGGAAACACAGTCAGACAGAGAGGAGAGCTAGTTTAGTCTGGACACAGGAAGGTGCCCGGCACAAGAAACAGTCTCCAAGAGTGTTAGAGCTGGCTTAGTCTGGACACACAGGAAGGTGTCCCGGCACAAGAAGCAGTCTCAAAGTGTTAGAGCTGGCTTAGTCTGGACACACAGGAAGGTGTCCCGGCACAAGAAGCAGTCTCCAGGAGTGTGAGCTATCTCAGTCTGGGTGCAGGAAGTACCCCGGACACAGGAGTAGTCTCAGTGCGAATCCGTGCGAATAGCGGCTGAATAGGAGTGGATCTCTCTCAAGTCTGGACGCTGAAGGTGCCTTCAGACACAAGGAGGAGTATCTGTGAAACTCCATACTGGTAACATATATCATATGTGTTGTTTTGGGTCAGGCTGGTAGAGCCGGGACCCGGATAGACAGGGCATTCTATCTATGTGTAATTAGTGGCTAGACAAGCCTAGGTTTTCTGTTTATGCTTTATTTTTATCTGTTTGCTGTGGACTTTAATAAAGCTGGTTGCGGCCAGTTTTACACCAGAACTGCTGTCTGAATGAACTGTTTTCGTGCCATTCTGTCTACCCAGACAGCGATCCTAGAGCTATATCCCCTGGAAATGTTACAATATGTATATATATATATATATATATTCATATACACACATGTAGCTTTGTTGCCATAAAAGAAAGGGGACCCAGACACATTTCTTGCACGGGGCCCCAAGCTGTAAGTGTCTGCCCCTGGCTGCAGCTATGGGAAGTGCACACGTTGTTATTGCAAAAAAAAGTGCACCAAAAATTAAGCACGAATATTCACCGCAAAATACAATTGGGGTGTGCATACAGGATGTGCACACATAAAAGGCACCAAAAAAATGCTCCTAAAAAGTGTAACAAAAATACGACTGGGTTGTGGGGGCATTGGGGTTGTAAAGAGGAATAGGAGGGGTTGAGGGCTGGGGGATGTTGTCACGCTGTTACTGCATACAGGAGGGCTGGGGTCTATGCTGACCCTAAGCTGGGGTCCTGACTAATCCCTCTACCTGGAGGTACTGTTGATGGTACAGAGGTCCAGGCCGCCAGCATAACCCTATCTCCTGCAAATCCCTGACCTTCAGTAATCTAGTCCTGAGAAGGACCCCGATCACAACACAGGGGACTGAAAGGTATGTGCCTAAACACAGTAATAGACGAACGAGACAGTACAAGGGGTAAACTAAAATGCACCTTGCATACAAAACTCACACCACAAAAACAGAGGGAACACCAACGGGTACGGAGATAAATGATAAGTCGAGGAGGAGAAAAAACCACACCAGGTACTCTTCACTTCAGACTTCACAATACCACGATCCGCTCTGCTGGTCTGCATGAATGCTTTCACGACACATTCCTAGCAGACTGGCAGGTATTTGAAGGAATCTCATTACTGCAGAATTAACTGCAGCTGGGCGAGGCCAGGCCTCGTCTAGCACAGAGAGAGAGAGAATTAACTCCCTCACTGCCGAAAAACACCAAGCACCAAAAACTTCAGCTGCGCAAAGTCAGATTGTGTAATCGCGACGATATTCGTGGCGACACACCCGTGACAGATGTGGAGAGAGCTGGATCAGGGATTTGGGTACTGCTGCTTCTGTGATCACAGATTGGTCGCACAGCAGCCAGCACACAGGTGGCATATCATTGGATCACAGGAGACACAAGAGATCACAGTATCCACCAATGATTTTTCTTTTCCTCAGGTACACAGAGGGGGTTCTACAACCGCAATGCACACCATATCGGAGGAAATAATGGCGTGCACAGTGATGATAATTTTTTTAAATGAACCTTTTTGGCGCCGATTGGTCAGAAAATATTGTTCAGCCAATTCTCACCAAAAGGGTTAATCACCATCGGTAACCCCTTCCATTTTGACCTCTGTGTCAGGTGTTTTCTCAGACAGCACCAATCACAGTGTGTCATATTGAGGGTTTTTTTTTTTTTTGCTTTATTGTCAAATTACTGTCATTAGCTAGGCAAAATTGACAGTGATCGCCAATAAGTTATAGTCCCCCGGGGCTACATGCAGGGATGATCTGCTGTCAGTAACAGCAGCCTTCTTAGCTTCTTAGCTCGGTAACCGCGCGATGCATGTACACTTTAACAAATATATAATGCACAATCATCTATACATCTATGTAGTATCTTTTTGAGTGTGCATTTATCACTTAATAATACACTATTGAATACATCATAGGTGTTCTTATTGTACATATACCTTTATATATAAATAATTACCTTATATGTATAAAAAATCTTTCATTTGTTCTTCACACATTGGATTTACATTTGAGTAGCTTATATGTTGTCTCACTTGTTATTTCCCTAGTTCATTTATGTGTTATTTAATTTTTAAATTCAATTTACCCATTTATTCTGTTCTGCCTTTAAAATATGCTTATATATTTACTTTTGTATTCTATATTATCACATAAGACTCGATGCTTTAACATTTAAGCAGATGATGTTGTTCCTTTGTTATGCGTGACCCACTGACGTACTCCCCTTGCTGTGGAACGCAAAATCTATTTCTGGCGATACCATTCTACACATGCATTGTGGACCTCTTCCAGTCCTCTCAATTAGAAGTGCTGCCAATTCAATGATCAATTAGATGTACGTTTATTTACTCAGTATGCATATCCCTGGCTTTATAACTGACAGACTACCCCTGATGAAGCTACCATGCGGTAGAGATATGCATGGGGATGGTTAAAAAACAACGACCACCTAGCTTGTCTGGGATTCAGACGTTTTGCGGACTCTAAATACAGCAGGTTCTTGTGATCGGTAATGACGGTGACCGGGTGTACTGCCCCCTCCAAAAAATGACGCCACTCCTCAAAAGCTAACTTAATGGCCAAGAGCTCCCTATTGCAGACATCGTAATTCCTCTCAGCGGACGACAATTTTTTAGAGAAGAAAGCGCATGGATGCCACTTACCAGGGGACGAACCCTGTGACAATACTGCTCCCACCCCTACCTCAGAAGCGTCCACCTCCACAATGAACGGCTGTGACGCATCCGGTTGAATGAGTATGGGAGCCGAAGCAAAACATTTTATCAAGGATTCAAACGCTTGACAAGCCTTGTCAGACCACCTAGAAAAATCCGTCCCTTTTTTTGTCATGTCTGTGAGAGGTTTAACTATGGATGAGAAATTACGAATAAATTTCCGGTAGTAGTTAGCAAACCCCAGGAAACGTAGTGCCTTAAGATCCTCTGGCAGATCCCACTCAAGAACTGCCCGCACTTTCCCAGGGTCCATACGAAAACCGGACGCTGACACCAGGAAACCTAAAAACTTAAGTTCCTGTACGGCGAACACACACTTTTCCCATTTGGCGTAGAGTTTACTATCCCGCAAGATCTGCAACACCTGCCTAACATGCTCCTGATGAGACACCAGATCCGGCGAGTAAATTAAGATGTCATCCAGATATATGACAACAAACTGTCCCACCAGGCGGCGAAAAATGTCATTTACAAAGTGTTGGAACACCGCCGGGGCATTAGTCAGACCAAATGGCATGACAAGGTTCTCATAATGCCCCTCTGGAGTGTTAAACGCCGTCTTCCATTCATCCCCCTCCTTCATCCTAATCAGATTGTACGCCCCCCTGAGATCCAACTTAGAGAACCATTTGGCGCCCACGATCTGATTGAAGAGATCGGAATAAGTGGGAGCGGATACGGATCTTGGACCGTAATCCGATTGAGTTCACGGAAATCCAGGCAAGGGCGTAGGCCTCCATCTTTCTACTTCACAAAGAAGAACCCCGCGGCCACCGGGGAAGATGAAGGTCTAATATGCCCCTTAGCCAGACTCTCTGAAATATAATCCTTCATGGCCTGTCTCTCAGGACCAGAAAGGTTATACAACCTAGATTTCGGTAACTTGGCCCCAGGGAGCAATTTAACAAACAGTCATACACGGAATGAGGAGGTAGTTCTTGACACCCTTTCTCCGAGAATACATCCTCAAAGTCCACCAGAAATGGAGGTAAGGTCCTAGGAGCGACCGCACCGATGACCTTATTCATGCAGTTTTTATTACAGAATTCACTCCATTGGCTTATCTCTCTGGATTGCCAATTAATAACCGGGTTATGCTTAGTTAACCAAGGAAGGCCCAGCACTATAGGAGTGGGAAGACACTCCAACACATAACACGACAACAGTTCTTTATGTATCGCTCCCACTTGAAGATCTATGTTATGCACTGCTTGCAAAAAACTACCCTGACCGAGAGGTCTGGCGTCGATCGAGAATATGGGGATGGGTTTAGCCAACACACTCAATCGCATACCTTGAACCCGGGCAAAGCGAGCATCCACCAGATTAGCCCCGCCCCACTATCCAGAAGAACAGATATCCTCTCAGTTCTCGCACCCACCACCACCTCCGCCGGCACGAGGAATTGAGACGGACCTAGGGACGAAATACCTACTCCCAGATTGCCGTCCACCACACAACCTGGGATCAATAGTTTTCCGGCGACTTCTCACTCTGCAAAGGACGGGATGGACACCCCCCAATAAAATGTCCCTTTCTCCCGCAGAAGAAACACCTTCCTGTCTTGTGGCGCACCGCCGATCCCCTCCCCCGGAATGATGTCCCTCCTAACTGCATCGGCTCTTCTGGACTGACCAGGGGAACCTCCATATAAGGGGCCCTAGTAGAAGGTGGAGTAATCACAGGGGGTGGAGTTACCCCGCACCTTTCCCGAAGCCGTCTGTCAATGCGAATAGCAAGGGCCAGAGCGGCTTCCGGTGACGCGGGAGGGTCATACTGTGCCAGCACATCCTTTAATTTGTCAGATAAACCTTGACAAAACTGGCTCCTAAGAGCCGGGTCATTCCACTGGGTGTCCGTGGCCCACCTACGGATCTCCGAACAGAATTCCTCCGCCGGACGATCTCCCTGCTGGATCCTACGTAACTTAAATTCAGCAAGGGAGACCCGATCCGGGTCATCATATACAAGACCCAGAGCTGTGAAAAACCTATCCACTGACTGGAGAGCCGGGGAGCCCGGGGGAGAGAGAACGCCCAGGATTGGGGGTCCCCTTGTAGGAGCGAGATGACAATCCCCACCCTTTGTTCTTCACTCCCAGATGACCGAGGTCGCAGGCGAAAGTACAATTTACATGCCTCCCGGAAAGCAAAAACTTGTCCCGCCCTCCAGTGAACCTGTCTGGGAGAGCTACTTTAGGTTCAGGACCGGCTTGCTCCAGGAGGTACAAAACCTTGGACTTAACGTCCGCCAGCTCCATGGACAAACTCTGCAACTGCCGAGCTAGACTGGCTACTGGATCCATGGTGGCTGGAGAAAATCTTTAGTGGTCGGTGAAAATGTCACGCTGTTACTACATACAGGAGGGCCGGGTCTATGCTGACCCTAAGCTGGGGTCCTGACTAATCCCTCCACCTGGAGGTACTGTTGATGGTACAGAGGTCCAGGCCGCCAGCGTAACCCCTATCTCCTGCAAATCCCTGACCTTCAGTAATCTAGTCCTGAGAAGGACCCCGATCACAACACAGGGGACTGGAAGGTATGTGCCTAAACACAGTAATAGATGAACGAGACAGTACAAGGGTTAAACTAAAATCCACCTTGCATACAAAACTCACACCACAAAAACAGAGGGAACACCAACGGGTACAGAGATAAATGATAAAGCGAGGAGGAGAAAAAACCACACCAGGTACTCTTCACTTCAGACTTCACAATACCACGATCCGCTCTGCTGGTCTGCATGAATGCTTTCACCGACACATTCCTAGCAGACTGGCAGGTATTTGAAGGAATCTCATTACTGCAGAATTAACTGCAGCTGGGCGAGGCCAGGCCTCGTCTAGCACAGAGAGAGAGAGAATTAACTCCCTCACTGCCGAAAAACACCAAGCACCAAAAACTCAGCTGCGCGAAGTCAGATTGTGTAATCGCGACGATCTTCGTGGCGACACACCCGTGACAGATGTGGAGAGAGCTAGAACAGGGATTTGGGTACTGCTGCTTCTGTGATCACAGATTGGTCGCACAGCAGCCAGCACACAGGTGGCATATCATTGGATCACAGGAGACACAAGAGATCACAGTATCCACCAATGATTTTTCTTTTCCTCAGGTACACAGAGGGGGTTCTACAACCGCAATGCGCACCATATCGGAGGAAATAATGGCATGCACATTGATGATAATTTTTTTAAATGAACCTTTTTGGCGCCGATTGGTCAGAAAATATTGTTCAGCCAATTCTCACCAAAAGGGTTAATCACCAGCGGTAACCCCTTCCATTTTGACCTCTGTGTCAGGTGTTTTCTCAGACAGCACCAATCACAGTGTAACGAAAAAATAGGAACAGCATCCAATCCAGGTGAAGTATAACAAGTCTTTATTCAGCCACCATAAAATACGACGTTTCGGCCATTTTAGGCCTTTATCAAGTATACAAAAACAGGCAAAAAGGTGTCCTTAAATGGTGTGGAGGAGCCAATCACCATCCAGGAACCGCCCATAATACAAATAGACATATATACATATATACAACGATAATCAATTTAAAACAGTGATCAAAGCTCAGAATAGTGACATCATAGAAAAATACAGCAATGTTATAATTGTGCATGTAATATGCCATAGATTACTCCATATAAACAATATCACCATTTAGTCTGCCAATCGATGATCTGTTACTGCACACTCCCATTCTGGTGCTGCACCAATCATGTACTCACTAGCAGCAGCGTCCTCCATATCCAATCAGTGTCAGTTCAGCAGCGCTTAGTCAGAGCACTTATCCAATAGCCCACAGGATAACAAATCGGGAGGCACACCTAACTCACTCCCCACTGTGTGGTAAACAAAGGCACATGTTCAGAAGTCATCATAGCAAACGCCCAGTGGATCATGTGAACACCAGCGTCATCAGACACCCAGTCACATGACCGCAAGCATCATCCGAGGTCTAATCACATGATAGTCCCATCATAAGCCTCTATTCTAAGCTGAAAACACTAAAATAGCGCGCGATCACCGGCATCATCCGACACCTGAAAAAAGAACACGCATGCACAATAAACTCTATCATTATTTATATTACTCCAGCTATGTCATCAGGAAACCTGCAGGTCACATGACCGTCAGTATTGGCATAATGTAAGCAAGAGACCGCACATGCGGATCTATATAGAATGGAAGATTAACAATATAGCAGACACCTAAAGAAATATATATAATATCTACAAAATAAATGATGTCATCAGGAACCATTAAGTCACCACTCCGATCACTCCAGATAATAATCCTACGAAAACAACAAACATAAGTAAAATATATATCTAAAAACAAACACAGAATATAGATGCAAAAATTACCTAGCACAAATATGCAAATTATATTCGATATTCAACCCCTTTGGTTGCAATGTCTCCAAAACGGAGATCCACCGGAGTTCTTTCTGTTTAAGCAACTTAGTCCTGTCACCACCTCTCCTGAGGGGTGGAACCCCATCAATAACTCTAAATCTCAGCTGACTGACCAAGTGTCCACATTCTACAAAGTGCTTAGATACCGGCAGTTCCATCATCTTCGTCCTGATAGTACTTTTGTGTTTACTTATCCTAGCCTTAACTTCCATCGTTGTCTCGCCTATATACATGAGTCCACACGGACACACGAGCATATAGATTACAAAGCTAGATGTACAAGAGTACCGTTCCTGGATCCGAAAGCGTTGACCCGTGCGTGAGTGGCCAAAACTGTCACCCTTGATCATATTGCCACAGCATGCACAATTCAAACATGGAAAATTTCCATTTTTTGGAGGGCCCAAAGTTAACTGTCTGGATATTTTGGAGGATCCAATGTCAGATTTGACCAACTTATCTTTCAAATTACGCCCTCGCCTATAAGAAAGCAATGGCTTGTGCGCAAATTCAGCTACTTCCGGTAAACCTCTATGTAATAGACCCCAATGCTTATTCAAGATATTCCCTATTTTACCACTAACAGGGCAATAGGTAGAAACAAAAGGGACTCTTTTAGGGGAAATCTTAATACGTTTGTTTCTCACATCTTCCAATGTTGTCTTCAAGGCTTTCTCCTTGAATTTTCTAAGATCCTTCTCAGGATACCCCCTTCTGATGAACTTCTCACACATCTGATCAAGCCTCCTGTCCAATACAGTCTCGTCCTTTGCTATCCTACGTACTCTCAGCATCTGACTCCAAGGCAGAGACTCTATCATTTTTCTTGGATGATTACTATCAAAAACCAGGAGACTATTCCTGTCTGTGTCCTTTATAAACAAATCAGTGCATAACAATCCACTGTGCTTGTACACTAAAGTATCCAAAAATTGAATCTGGTCAAAGGAGTGTGTCATTGTAAACTTCAGCTCGGGAAATATCATGTTAAGATGACTATGGAAAGATACCAGATCATTCATGTTCCCCTCCCAAACACAAAAGATATCATCAATGTAGCGCCACCAGGCTCTGACATGGTGCCAGTGGATGGAATTGTACACATGCTGGTCCTCGAGTACCGCCATGTAGATGTTTGCATAAGTGGGCGCCACATTGGACCCCATGGCGGTACCACGCAACGCTTTCGGATCCAGGAACGGTACTCTTGTACATCTAGCTTTGTAATCTATATGCTCGTGTGTCCGTGTGGACTCATGTATATAGGCGAGACAACGATGGTAGTTAAGGCTAGGATAAGTAAACACAAAAGTACTATCAGGACGAAGATGATGGAACTGCCGGTATCTAAGCACTTTGTAGAATGTGGACACTTGGTCAGTCAGCTGAGATTTAGAGTTATTGATGGGGTTCCACCCCTCAGGAGAGGTGGTGACAGGACTAAGTTGCTTAAACAGAAAGAACTCCGGTGGATCTCCGTTTTGGAGACATTGCAACCAAAGGGGTTGAATATCGAATATAATTTGCATATTTGTGCTAGGTAATTTTTGCATCTATATTCTGTGTTTGTTTTTAGATATATATTTTACTTATGTTTGTTGTTTTCGTAGGATTATTATCTGGAGTGATCGGAGTGGTGACTTAATGGTTCCTGATGACATCATTTATTTTGTAGATATTATATATATTTCTTTAGGTGTCTGCTATATTGTTAATCTTCCATTCTATATAGATCCGCATGTGCGGTCTCTTGCTTACATTATGCCAATACTGACGGTCATGTGACCTGCAGGTTTCCTGATGACATAGCTGGAGTAATATAAATAATGATAGAGTTTATTGTGCATGCGTGTTCTTTTTTCAGGTGTCGGATGATGCCGGTGATCGCGCGCTATTTTAGTGTTTTCAGCTTAGAATAGAGGCTTATGATGGGACTATCATGTGATTAGACCTCGGATGATGCTTGCGGTCATGTGACTGGGTGTCTGATGACGCTGGTGTTCACATGATCCACTGGGCGTTTGCTATGATGACTTCTGAACATGTGCCTTTGTTTACCACACAGTGGGGAGTGAGTTAGGTGTGCCTCCCGATTTGTTATCCTGTGGGCTATTGGATAAGTGCTCTGACTAAGCGCTGCTGAACTGACACTGATTGGATATGGAGGACGCTGCTGCTAGTGAGTACATGATTGGTGCAGCACCAGAATGGGAGTGTGCAGTAACAGATCATCGATTGGCAGACTAAATGGTGATATTGTTTATATGGAGTAATCTATGGCATATTACATGCACAATTATAACATTGCTGTATTTTTCTATGATGTCACTATTCTGAGCTTTGATCACTGTTTTAAATTGATTATCGTTGTATATATGTATATATGTCTATTTGTATTATGGGCGGTTCCTGGATGGTGATTGGCTCCTCCACACCATTTAAGGACACCATTTTGCCTGTTTTTGTATACTTGATAAAGGCCTAAAATGGCCGAAACGTCGTATTTTATGGTGGCTGAATAAAGACTTGTTATACTTCACCTGGATTGGATGCTGTTGCTATTTTTTCGTTGGACTGTTGTTCATTTGGATCCTTGAACGCCTGAACGTGCATCCGTGCTAACTCCCGAGTGCTGTCAGCTGCTTGAATACTTGTGGATTGTGGATCCTGGCAGACGTGCACCGGTCATGGAGACTTTGATACTTGAACCAGAGGTGGGTGAACTGGACAATGCCGCTATATTTTCATACACAGATGAAGATGCTAAAAGAATCCTAGCCAGAACACAGATAGATATGTCTTTTTTGAATAAACCTACCATAGAGATGTTGAATAAGAGATATGAAAATGAGAGGAGAAAATATATCTCACACGAGTTGCATGCCATGACTCTGTGCGAGTATCACAGAGTTCACAGGATACCTCGTGGACTAAGGCCACATCTGTGGCCTACACTACTGGCAGACAATATGCAATTTTGTAATAAATTTGAATCGATCACTAATAAGTATTCATTTGATCTAATGCTCTTGAACATCGAGTTTCTCCACACAGAAATGGTATTGGTGAAGAACAAAATCGATGATTTGGAGAAACAATTGACTATGCAGTTGACAGCACAAGAATGGGACACGTTCAAGAAACACTTGGATGAGAAACTACTGAAATTTCGTGGTGACATTGAGAAAACGAAAAAAACGAAATGGTTTCGTGATGCTGAAGATTACAGGACTGGACATGTTTTTTCTTGGCAGGGTGGAGCACGCAGAACTATCTATAGGAAACCAGATTCCTTTGCACAACCCCGCAGAAGAAGGAGACAGCAAACAAGGGAAAGGAAAAATGGACAATGTGGCAAAAGGAGGCCAAGGAGAGGTGGTAAGAAACACCGGCGACAGAGAAGTGGACAATCGGATGCCGTGCACCTCCCGCAATCTGTCCATGAGAACCCGGAACGAGGGGAAGAAGAGAGCCACACAGAACAAAAGAACTTAGTGGTAAATATTTCATCTTGCACACTTACTGATGTGGACTATAATGTATTATCCAAAGGACTGTCGTTTTGCCCTACCAATTATCCAGATTGGTTTAACATTGAATGTGACCTTTTTGCCTTTTTTAGAAGGCTAAGATTAGCAGTATATTTCAATGAGAGTGATGACACACCTATTGCTGCAATTAGTGATGCCCCTAGGGGTTTTGCTTTACATGATTTTGGTCTTTATAACAAAAGTAACTTTCAACCTTCTGTTAAAAATAATTTTGTGGAATCATATATCCAATTGGTTGAAAGGGACATGGCTAGATTGAAACGTGAGGGTGTAGGTCCATTCAAAAGAGGGAATTTAACACACAGTGAGAGACAGGTGTTGGATAGGCTCTCAGGTAACAAAGCTATCACCATCAGGGCAGCCGACAAAGGCGGGGCCCTGGTGGTGATGGATACCCATAAATATAGGGCTGAGATTTGTGGTCAATTGTTGGACACGGCAGTTTATGCTAAGTTGTCTAAAGATCCCACACCTTGTTTTCAAAGTGAATTGAGAATACTGATCAATGAGGCATTATCTAATGGTTTGATAGACCAAAAACTCTCTGATTTTCTTTTGGTGGAGTTTCCAGTGACACCTATTCTGTACACCCTGCCTAAAATCCATAAAAATCTGATGGATCCCCCTGGACGCCCAATTGTGTCTGGGCGGGGCTCTCTATGTGGTAAGGTATCCATTTTTCTAGATAAAGTGTTACGTCATTTTGCTATTGAGGCCAAATCTTATATCATGGATACTAACCATTTTCTGAGTAAGATTGAGGGTCTGGACATCACAGAGGATACTATTCTCGTTTCGTTTGATGTTGTATCATTGTACACCTCCATTAAACATGAACGTGGTTTGGAGGCTGTTGGTGTGGCGCTGGCGGGCTCTGACATGGCCCCAGGTGGTACACAGCTGGTCCTGGCACTGTTGGAGTTTGTCCTCAAGAAGAATTTTTTTCTTTTTGGGGATGAGTTTTTCCTGCAGTTGCGTGGTACCGCCATGGGTCCAATGTGGCGCCCACTTATGCAAACATCTACATGGCGGTACTCGAGGACCAGCATGTGTACAATTCCATCCACTGGCACCATGTCAGAGCCTGGTGGCGCTACATTGATGATATCTTTTGTGTTTGGGAGGGGAACATGAATGATCTGGTATCTTTCCATAGTCATCTTAACATGATATTTCCCGAGCTGAAGTTTACAATGACACACTCCTTTGACCAGATTCAATTTTTGGATACTTTAGTGTACAAGCACAGTGGATTGTTATGCACTGATTTGTTTATAAAGGACACAGACAGGAATAGTCTCCTGGTTTTTGATAGTAATCATCCAAGAAAAATGATAGAGTCTCTGCTTGGAGTCAGATGCTGAGAGTACGTAGGATAGTAAAGGACGAGACTGTATTGGACAGGAGGCTTGATCAGATGTGTGAGAAGTTCATCAGAAGGGGGTATCCTGAGAAGGATCTTAGAAAATTCAAGGAGAAAGCCTTGAAGACAACATTGGAAGATGTGAGAAACAAACGTATTAAGATTTCCCCTAAAAGAGTCCCTTTTGTTTCTACCTATTGCCCTGTTAGTGGTAAAATAGGGAATATCTTGAATAAGCATTGGGGTCTATTACATAGAGGTTTACCGGAAGTAGCTGAATTTGCGCACAAGCCATTGCTTTTTATAGGCGAGGGCGTAATTTGAAAGATAAGTTGGTCAAATCTGACATTGGATCCTCCAAAATATCCAGACAGTTAACTTTGGGCCCTCCAAAAAATGGAAATTTTCCATGTTTGAATTGTGCATGCTGTGGCAATATGATCAAGGGTGACAGTTTTGGCCACTCACGCACGGGTCAACGCTTTCGGATCCAGGAACGGTACTCTTGTACATCTAGCTTTGTAATCTATATGCTCGTGTGTCCGTGTGGACTCATGTATATAGGCGAGACAACGATGGAAGTTAAGGCTAGGATAAGTAAACACAAAAGTACTATCAGGACGAAGATGATGGAACTGCCGGTATCTAAGCACTTTGTAGAATGTGGACACTTGGTCAGTCAGCTGAGATTTAGAGTTATTGATGGGGTTCCACCCCTCAGGAGAGGTGGTGACAGGACTAAGTTGCTTAAACAGAAAGAACTCCGGTGGATCTCCGTTTTGGAGACATTGCAACCAAAGGGGTTGAATATCGAATATAATTTGCATATTTGTGCTAGGTAATTTTTGCATCTATATTCTGTGTTTGTTTTAGATATATATTTTACTTATGTTTGTTGTTTTCGTAGGATTATTATCTGGAGTGATCGAGTGGTGACTTAATGGTTCCTGATGACATCATTTATTTTGTAGATATTATATATATTTCTTTAGGTGTCTGCTATATTGTTAATCTTCCATTCTATATAGATCCGCATGTGCGGTCTCTTGCTTACATTATGCCAATACTGACGGTCATGTGACCTGCAGGTTTCCTGATGACATAGCTGGAGTAATATAAATAATGATAGAGTTTATTGTGCATGCGTGTTCTTTTTTCAGGTGTCGGATGATGCCGGTGATCGCGCGCTATTTTAGTGTTTTCAGCTTAGAATAGAGGCTTATGATGGGACTATCATGTGATTAGACCTCGGATGATGCTTGCGGTCATGTGACTGGGTGTCTGATGACGCTGGTGTTCACATGATCCACTGGGCGTTTGCTATGATGACTTCTGAACATGTGCCTTTGTTTACCACACAGTGGGGAGTGAGTTAGGTGTGCCTCCCGATTTGTTATCCTGTGGGCTATTGGATAAGTGCTCTGACTAAGCGCTGCTGAACTGACACTGATTGGATATGGAGGACGCTGCTGCTAGTGAGTACATGATTGGTGCAGCACCAGAATGGGAGTGTGCAGTAACAGATCATCGATTGGCAGACTAAATGGTGATATTGTTTATATGGAGTAATCTATGGCATATTACATGCACAATTATAACATTGCTGTATTTTTCTATGATGTCACTATTCTGAGCTTTGATCACTGTTTTAAATTGATTATCGTTGTATATATGTATATATGTCTATTTGTATTATGGGCGGTTCCTGGATGGTGATTGGCTCCTCCACACCATTTAAGGACACCATTTTGCCTGTTTTTGTATACTTGATAAAGGCCTAAAATGGCCGAAACGTCGTATTTTATGGTGGCTGAATAAAGACTTGTTATACTTCACCTGGATTGGATGCTGTTCCTATTTTTTCGTTGGACTGTTGTTCATTTGGATCCTTGAACGCCTGAACGTGCATCCGTGCTAACTCCCGAGTGCTGTCAGCTGCTTGAATACTTGAGCACCAATCACAGTGTGTCATATTGAGGGTTTTTTTTTTGCTTTATTGTCAAATTACTGTCATTAGCTAGCAAAATTGACAGTGATCGCCAATAAGTTATAGTCCCCCGGGGCTACATGCAGGGATGATCTGCCGTCATAACAGCAGCCTTCTTAGCTTCTTAGCTCGGTAACCGCGCGATGCATGTACACTTTAACAAATATATAATGCACAATCATCTATACATCTATGTAGTATCTTTTTGAGTGTGCATTTATCACTTAATAATACACTATTGAATACATCATAGGTTCTTATTGTACATATACCTTTATATATAAATAATTACCTTATATGTATAAAAAATCTTTCATTTGTTCTTCACACATTGGATTTATATTTGAGTAGCTTATATGTTGTCTCACTTGTTATTTCCCTAGTTCATTTATGTGTTATTTAATTTTTAAATTCAATTTACCCATTTATTCTGTTCTGCCTTTAAAATATGCTTATATATTTACTTTTGTATTCTATATTATCACATAAGACTCGATGCTTTAACATTTGAGCAGATGATGTTGTTCCTTTGTTATGCGTGACCCACTGACGTACTCCCCTTGCTGTGGAACGCAAAATCTATTTCTGGCGATACCATTCTACACATGCATTGTGGACCTCTTCCAGTCCTCTCAATTAGAAGTGCTGCCAATTCAATGATCAATTAGATGTACGTTTATTTACTCAGTATGCATATCCCTGGCTTTATAACTGACAGACTACCCCTGATGAAGCTACCATGCGGTAGAGATATGCATGGGGATGGTTATCTGCAGGCATTCTCTTCTCCATGACTTTATTTAGTCATATTTTGTACTTTACGTGGGGGTTATAATTTGAACTTTGCTGCACTTTTTTTTGCAGAAAGCTCTTTTAGCATGCACACCTGCATTGCATTATTTTATTTTTTGATAGAAGGCTTTTTTTACTTGTTTGTATAATTGATTCCTAAAATTGCATTGCATTTGATCATTTGATTGTTTATTAGTGCCTTTATTTTGTTGACTGTCGTCTGGGCTTATTTTGGATTATTAAATCCTTTCCTATGTTTCTGCATGCTTTTAATTGTTTTTAATTACTTGACAGCGTTGATTTGTTATGTAATAAATATTTCAGACTCATCTTATATTGTTGTGCACTATGTTTTTTCTTTCTCCGTACAAGCAGATGATTTCTCCGAAAGAGGAGGAAAAGTCAGAGTACTGCAAGGAATGAATCATAATGATAATGATTACACAGACCACATGCTACTTGAGAATGAGCAGGAGGAGAATGGAGAAGATATAGGAAGGAATCATGAAGCTTGCAAATATAGGTGCTTGCATTCTTTTATCATACTTCCAGGAGATGCTCCTTCATGTGCTTATGGAGAACTGAAGTTCTCAATTAGCTTGTGCTGGGAGGTACTTAGATTTTTTTATTTTTACAGCGATTACATACATCAAATTATTCATCATCCAGCAACTCTGCAATAAATTCCCACGCCTGACATGACTATGCATATTACTCTCCAACACTATGTTTCTGAATTTACCTCCTTAAGTCAGTTCTTGTGGATCGCCCGCCAGAGCAGTGGGGATACTCGGTACCGGGCAACTTCTTAAAGGGGCAGTGTCATGGTAGCAGTGACCCAATCCGTGGCCCTGGGCATCCAATAAAAGGGATAGTGAAAAAAAGGGATGATAAAGCTTGTAATAAAGTATTCGTGATGCCACCCGTGGTATTTGATCAGGAGACAGAAGCTGCAATGCAGTTCCTCTGGATGATAATAGGGCAACAAAGATGGTTAAGCTCTCCATGGGTAGAGCTGTGTCCCAGGCAATTAGGATGTTAAACGTGATGTTGGTAGTGAGTGGGTAGCTGGACAGGTGGCGCAGGAATGATTTAGAGGACACAGTAGGGTGCAGTTTCCAACATTTTACTCACAGTTCTTGTGTACAAAGATGCCTGCTTGGTGCCATGTCCTCCAGGTGAGAGGTCCAGCAAATTCTCAGGTAGATCAGGATACACCTTTCCAGGACTCCTTTCAGTATGTTCCTCTCCTGGCCATCTCACCGTGCTCGCTTCTTCCTTCCAGCCCTGCATCTACCCAATCAGTGTCCCAAGTCAGCAGCCGCGGACCTTGTCGGGTGACGTCCTCTGAGTCCCCTTGCTCCTATATGGCTGCTTTTTTGGAAATTAATTGGGGATGTGGCTGGGGCAACTACAGCTAGCCCTGCCTCCCGCTTGCTAGCTGAGTCTTGTAGTCCTTCACTAGTCTCGGGGGCCAGTTCCCCTACTGCGACCTGGTCCCTCCACTACTGGATTTGGGCCCCACAGGTGACTTCAGCACTCTCTGTGTCCCTAGGACCCCTTCTGTCCTCCTGGGAGCTTCGTTCAGCCTCCCCTTACAATTCTCTCTCTGCAGCCTCTCTGCTGCACCCTTCTCCTTTGGTCTCCTCAGACCAACTGCTCTATTCTTTCTGTTCTCTAAGCTCCTCCCCTTATTCCTAAATTCTCCACCTACACCCCAACACCGTTTCCTACCCAGTCTGAGATGAGGCCCTCCTCCCCAAGGTTATGCCCAGGTGCCCTAACTGAACTAGTGTGTGTTGGGTGTGAGTGTTAGAGTCCTGGGAAATGCTCTCTCCTTACCTGAGAGTAGGATATCACACTTTTGGATGAGGTCCAGTACCTCTGTGGCGACTGAACACTCAGGGGCACCACATTCCCCCCTCGTTAAATACAGCACATTCGGGGGCTGGAACAAATTAAAACAGATGTTGCATGGAACATGCAAATAATTTTTAGATATACATATCAACAAGTAAAATAATTAAACTCATCTTCCCTTTATGGGAGGCACTTTTTCATAAACATTGCATAACAAACAGTATATAAAACGTTCTACTTTGACATCACTTTAAATAAAACTTTTTGGCATTTACTACAGTTAAACATTCACTTTAACGTGCAATTATAACTTTCTTCAAAACATTCACTTTAGTGCAAATCAACATTAAGTGTTAAAAGTTTCAACAGGTTCAATGCAGTCCTGAACTGAGGTATTCTTCAATATTGGGGACCTGTTGTCATGTTGTGACATGCATGTTTGTGCTTTAACCCTTTGCTCCTTTTCCCCCTAAATTGAGCTGGGATCTGATAGCCGTTACCTGTATGGATTATGGTCAGTTCCCAGCTCCTCTGCGTAGCCACACATGCGTGGGTGTTTCCGCTGCGTTGCATGACCACCTGCATGTGCGGTCCCTGGCTACTGCTGTGAAAGCTACCCATAGGTTGCAAGGTCCTCTGCACTGGTGCATGACTTGCTGCGTGGGTTTAGGCTGCAGCCATTTCCAGGTGCCCTTGCTGTGCTTATGTCTGGCTCTCATAGGGTGCACAGGCCACACCTGCCCTGCTTTTATCAGGGTTAGTGTGTGTACCTGAAATGCTGTCCCCAGCCAATTGCTGAGGGGCAGCTCATATATAAAGGCTTCCTGCCTTAAGGGCGGGGCCTTAGCTACTCACATAGCTTCTGAACCTAGCCTTGTGTGTGTGTGTGTGTTCAGCTCCTGCTTTGAGTTCGATCAGCTCTGGAGAGCTGATACCCTCGTTCCTGTGCCTTTCCTAGAGGCGGTAATTCTAGGCTCGTATCTCTGATCCTGAACTCGTTCCTGTGCCTTTCCTAGAGGCGGTAATTCTAGGCTCGTATCCCTGATCCTGTACCTGACTGTCTGAACTGTGTCTGCTGTGCTATGTTCCTGAAACCTTCTGTGTACTGAACCCTGAGCCCAGTGACTGTGATACTTTGCTAAACTGACTTTCTGTGATATATCCTGGGTTCATTTGGAAGGAGGAGTCCGGTGTGGGTGTGCTGAGTTTCTGTTACTTTGTGCTCAGCTTGCTTTTGGTGCAATCCCCGCCCGGCTCCAGTTGAGCCTGGTGGGACTTGCACCAGACCGCTTGGATTCCTTTTCAGATCACTTCCAGATGTCCGGATCCGATCCTTTCCTGCCTGATGTCCGGAGCCTGCCGATTGTTGCCAGATGTCCCTAGTCTGATACTGCGGCCTCATGTCTGGAGACTGATGTCCGCAGGCCGATGTCCGGAACCTGTCGATCGTTGCCAGATGTCCGGAGTCCAATGCCAGTGTTCTGTTTCCTGAGATCCAGCCGGTGTTCCGGTGTCCGTGTTCCTGATGTCCAGTCCGTGTTCCGGTGTCCATGTTCCTGATGTCCAGTCCGTGTTCCTGTGTCCATGTTCCTGTTTCCGTGTTCCTGAAGTTCAGTTCGTGTTCCTGAGTTTGTGATTCTGATGACCTCGTCTACCCTGATGTTATGTACTGTGTGTCATCCCTTATTTACTTTAGTAAACTTTATTTACCTATACCTGAAGTTGTGCGGTGTAATCAAGTCCTACGTGTCTCTTCTTCGTCCACATGCTCAGCTGCCACAGAACCCCGGTCTCTGCCAGTCCCTAGTTTGGGTAGGCCCGGGTCCCCCTCTGTGGTATGGAGGGTCCAGATTGCATTCCTGGACTGAGCCGCTTCTCGGCGGCTGCAAGCCCAAACGTGACACCTGTCTCTAACACTCAACGTGTCAGGAGTCGAACCCAGTACCTCTTGTCCACTGGCCAGCAGCTCTACCATCTGAGCTATTCTGCTGGCTGCAAAGTTCCTTGCTGAACCCAGATACCATTGACTGTTCTTCCTGATTGGCTACACCTAGTGCTCTCTTGATTGGGCCTCTGATTGCCAATTACACACCCTATATAAACCTGGCCCTGTGGGTGTGTCATTGCGAGATTATTGAGCTCCAAGCCTTTAGTCAAGCGTTTCCTGCTGATCCATTGCTACAAACACTGCTCTCCTGTGAACCGACCTCGGCCTGCCTTCTGACTACGCTCTCCGCCTGATCCATTGCTACAAACACTGCTCTCCTGTGAACCGACCTCGGCCTGCCTTCTGACTACGCTCTCCGCCTGATCCATTGCTACAAACACTGCTCTCCTGTGAACCGACCTCGGCCTGCCTTCTGACTACGCTCTCCGCCTGATCCATTGCTACAAACACTGCTCTCCTGTGAACCGACCTCGGCCTGCCTTCTGACTACGCTCTCCGCCTGATCCATTGCTACAAACACTGCTCTCCTGTGAACCGACCTCCGGCTGCCATCTGACTACGCTACCTGCCTCTGCTTCCCCTAGTGTTTGCAGTAACATCGGCTCCAACCCAGACGGGATCTTGACAGAATAATCTCGCGCCAAAATGGAGTCCGCTGTGAACACCCTGAGACGGCAAGTTACGGAGCTTCAAAGTTTTTGTACGGACTCTCAAGGAAAATATGCCAAGTTACAAACTGATTTCACGGCGATACAACAGGAAGTAATTGAGCTACAAAAACAACTACTGGACGTGCGCAATTCAGGGTCCGAATCAAATGCGCGGCTGCCGCTGCCTGCAAAGTTCAGTGGGGATCGCAAGCAGTACCGAGGATTCCTCAATCAATGCCGCATATACTTCCAGATGCAACCTGCTCCCTTTACCAGTGAGAGGAAGAAAGTTTTTTTCATGATAAATCTCCTGACGGATGAAGCTCTTGCTTGGGCTTCACCTTATGTAGAAAAGGACTATGCCCTCCTTAATGACCTGGAAGCTTTCATCGCAGCTATGAATCAAGTTTTTGATGACCCAAACCGCTGTGCCACAGCAGAAACCAAATTACATAATTTGCGCCAAGGACGTCGCTCTGTTGCGGAATATACATCGGAGTTCCGTCGCTGGGTGGCCGACACCACCTGGAATCCAGCGGCCCAGAGAAGTCAATTTCGACGAGGGTTATCAGAACCAGTGAAAGACGAGCTTGCCAGGGTTGAGACCCCTGACCAGTTGGAGGACTTTATTCAACTATGTATCCGGATTGACCAGAGACTTACTGAAAGGAGAAAGGAGAGACTGCGAGCACTTGGGAATAGCCCTGGCTTCTCATTTTCAGCATCAGACCACCAAGAAAAGACGCAAGTTGTGTCTGAACCGATGCAGATCGACGTCATCCGAAGACCACTCTCTGCACAGGAGAAGGAGAGGCGACGTGCAGAACATCTCTGCCTCTATTGTGGGGACCCTGGACACTATGCCATCAACTATCCTAACAAAAGGACTATAGCCTTTACCAACAACAGGTCTGCCAGCAATACGGACCTTTCTCAGCAGTCGGATTCCATCTTGCAGACTATCTCATCAGTAACGCCAGAAATAGACAAAATACATACCACATCATCTCATTTTGTAATCCCCATTCAGGTTGTAATGGGCACCCAAAAAATACAATGCTCTGCCCTGTTGGATTCGGGAGCAGGAGGAAATTTTATGGACTTAAAATTTACACGTGATAATGATATTTCCAGTAGGACCAAATCCACACCAATTGAAATGGAAACTGTGGATGGATCACTTTTGTCTTCTGGACCTGTCACGCATGAGACAATCGAACTGGAGATTTGTATCGACCCGGATCATCATGAAGCTGTCAGTTTCCACCTTATTTCATCTCCGAAATTTCCGGTTATTCTAGGGATCCCCTGGTTTTCAGTCCATAACCCTTCTATCAACTGGGCATCAAGGACCATCACCTTTCCATCTGACTACTGTAAGAATAATTGTCATAAGGAACCCCCTGTTCTCCAACAAGTCCAAATCTCTGAGATTTCGCATGAGAAGGAAGAGAAACTACCACCTCAATATCAGCAGTTCTCTGATGTCTGCAGTAAGAAGAAAGCAGATCAATTACCTCCTCACCGTCCTTATGACTGTCCCATTGAATTGCTGCCAGGAGCAACCATTCCATTTGGACGGATTTACAATCTTTCCGAACCTGAATTGAAGGTATTAAGAAAGTTCCTGGATGAAAATTTAGAGAAAGGCTTTATTCGACCTTCCACATCTCCAGCTGGGGCACCCCTGTTCTTTGTTGAAAAGAAAGACTCCACTCTGCGGCCATGTATTGACTACAGAGAGATGAATAATATCACTGTCAAGAATCGCTACCCGCTACCCTTGATTCCTGAACTATTTGAGAGACTCCGTTCTGCGAAAATCTTTACGAAGCTGGATCTTAGAGGGGCTTACAACCTCATACGGATTCGCCCAGGAGATGAGTGGAAGACCGCCTTCAGAACGAGATATGGACATTTTGAATCTCTTGTTATGACCTTTGGCCTTAGCAATGCCCCAGCCACCTTTCAACATTTTATTAATGATGTATTTCGAGATTTCTTGGACCAATTCGTTGTGGCTTATCTCGATGACATTCTTATATTTTCAGACACCTTGGAAGAGCATCGCAGGCACGTCCAGTTAGTCTTGGAACGACTACAGGAGAACCATCTCTACATTAAACTTGAAAAATGTGAGTTTGAACAAACCAGTATCCAATTTCTGGGATATATCATCTCCCAGAAGGTCTGAGCATGGATCCCGGCAAAATCAATGCTGTAGTGGACTGGCCTGTTCCAAGAAATTTAAAAGACGTCCAGCGTTTCATAGGATTTGCAAATTTTTACCGAAAATTTATAAAGAACTTTTCACGGATCATACTACCAATTACTACACTAACAAAAAAGACAAAAGCATTTTTCTGGTCTCCAGAGGCACAGGAGGCTTTTGACAAGTTGAAAACTCTTTTTACGTCTGCTCCATTGTTAGTACACCCAAATCCTGAATTGCCATTTACTGTCGAAGTGGACGCCTCGGACTCTGCAGTGGGAGCTATTCTGTCTCAGCGAGTTGGGGACAAGATGCAACTTCACCCATGTGCGTTTCTTTCCCACACCATGTCATCTGCAGAAAAGAACTACGACATTGGTAATAAAGAACTGTTAGCCATTAAAGTTGCCTTCTCCGAGTGGAGACATCTTCTGGAAGGTGCCAATCACCCTGTGACTGTCCTCACGGACCACAAGAATCTTGAATTCCTCCGTACAGCAAAAAGATTGTCTGCAAGACAAGCACGATGGGCCTTATTTTTCTCAAGATTCAATTTTATAATCTCTTACCGGCCTGGTTCAAGGAATGGCAAGGCTGACGCCCTGTCTAGGATGTGTTCGGAACCTCAGGAGAGGTCTAGTAATGATGATACAATTCTAGGCCCTAAAAATTTTTTGGGAATATTGCACTCTAGAGGACTAGGTAATAGAATTAAAGATGGATATCAAGAGGACTCTTTCCTTAACCATCCTTCGGAAGACGTCGATCTTTCATTCAAAGAGGGGTTTTGGATGCAGAAACACCAAATATATGTACCTGAATCTTCTCGCCTTGAAGTCCTCAAAAGTGTCCATGATTCTAAACTGGCAGGACATCCTGGAGTTGCAAAAACACAAGACTTACTACTTCGTTTCTTTTGGTGGCCTAATTGTAGGAAGGACGTGAGGAAATATGTTTCAACCTGTTTAACATGCGCACGAAACAAGACCCCACGATCGTCTCCTCTAGGACTCTTGCAACCACTCCCAGTTCCATCCAGGCCTTGGGGATCTATTTCCATGGATTTTATTGTGGAACTACCCCCTTCCAAACAGATGACCGTCATCCTTGTCATAGTGGACCGACTCACAAAAATGGCCCACTTTATTCCAACTGAAGGAATTCCTACTGCTGAAAAAACTGCAGAACTGATGATCAAAGAAGTATTCAGGTTACATGGAATTCCTGACAGCGTGGTGTCTGACAGAGGCGTTCAGTTTACGTCAAAATTTTGGAAGAGTTTCTGTACAGCCTTGGGAGTCACGGTGAATCTTTCTACCGCTTTCCATCCTCAGTCCAATGGCCAGACGGAGAGAACGAACCAGACTTTGGAGCAATACCTCCGTTGCTTCATTTCCTATCTTCAGGATGACTGGGTGGACTATTTACCAACAGCAGAGTTTGCCTACAACAACTCCATACATAGCGCTACATCTCAAACCCCATTTTTTGCTAATTATGGAGTACATCCAGTATTTATCCCTAATCTGCCAGTGAACACTCCCATTCCTGCTGTTAATGACAGGCTTACAAAATTACAGGAATCCCAGAAGGAATTATCAGAGATATTGCTCAAGACCCAGGAAGAATATAAGGAAGCAGCAGATAAACATCGGAGAGTGCCCCCTGCTCTTCAGGTTGGAGACAAAGTTTGGCTGTCCACTAAAAACCTTAAGACACATGTGCCATCCTCCAAATTGGGTCAGAAATTCATTGGACCTTTTCAAATTTCTGCAAAAATTAACCAGGTTGCTTTTCGTTTAAAACTTCCCACCAATCTAAAGATTCATCCAGTGTTTCACATATCCTTGCTCAAACCCTTCTGTGAAAACCCGTTTCCAGGAAGAATTCAGCCACCTCCTCCACCAGAAAGGATCCGTGGTGAAGAAGAATACATTGTGGATAAGATTCTGGACTCCCGAAAATTCAGAGGTAAACTGCAGTATCTGGTGCAGTGGAAGGGTTACGGACCAGAGGAAAATTCATGGGAACCAAGGGACAACGTCCATGCTCCTAGACTAACAAGAGCCTTTCATCAAAGGTACCCGGATAAGCCAGCTCCTGAGATGTCCAGAGGCCATCCTGGAAGGAGGGAGTACTGTCAGGAGTCGAACCCAGTACCTCTTGTCCACTGGCCAGCAGCTCTACCATCTGAGCTATTCTGCTGGCTGCAAAGTTCCTTGCTGAACCCAGATACCATTGACTGTTCTTCCTGATTGGCTACACCTAGTGCTCTCTTGATTGGGACTCTGATTGCCAATTACACACCCTATATAAACCTGGCCCTGTGGGTGTGTCATTGCGAGATTATTGAGCTCCAAGCCTTTAGTCAAGCGTTTCCTGCTGATCCATTGCTACAAACACTGCTCTCCTGTGAACCGACCTCGGCCTGCCTTCTGACTACGCTCTCCGCCTGATCCATTGCTACAAACACTGCTCTCCTGTGAACCGACCTCGGCCTGCCTTCTGACTACGCTCTCCGCCTGATCCATTGCTACAAACACTGCTCTCCTGTGAACCGACCTCGGCCTGCCTTCTGACTACGCTCTCCGCCTGATCCATTGCTACAAACACTGCTCTCCTGTGAACCGACCTCGGCCTGCCTTCTGACTACGCTCTCCGCCTGATCCATTGCTACAAACACTGCTCTCCTGTGAACCGACCTCCGGCTGCCATCTGACTACGCTACCTGCCTCTGCTTCCCCTAGTGTTTGCAGTAACATCGGCTCCAACCCAGACGGGATCTTGACACAACGTAGGCCTTGGGCGTGGCTACAAGGCAAAGTCGGTCTCCCGGTTGGACCACTTCTTTGGCCATGCCAGACGGTTTTAGTTCTTTGGTCTATCTGTGCAAATGTATAGAGTGCCGTATACACTCTAAGATTTCAAATAAAACCAAAAAGGAGCACATTAAGAAGTGCTAACTTTATACAGGTGAAGTTCAGATCAATCATTGTCCATGATCTCTCAGTTCTTTTCTTTAAACAGATAAACTTTGTTAAGAACCCTACCCTGTTAATTTCAGCTTTTCAACTATGTACAGTCATTTAGCAATTTTTTAAATTTTCTTTACTTCTTTTTCCAGGACAGCTCCTGGTGCTGGCTGCTACCTGGCCAGGGAAGGTCATATGCAAAGGTCACTCATGGTGACACAAATAGCTCGTGGCCGGTGCAGGCATGCAATGTTAGGTTATGTCCTGCTCCTGGTGTTTTGAGTGGCCTGGGAACTTACTGCAATTGGCGGCTCAGCTAGCAGGCCTACTAAGAGCTACTCAGCAACTGGGCAGGGTTGGTGTCATTACCTTAGTCTGGTGTTGTTCTGGTGCCGGTCTCCTCTTCCTCCTCATCTGGAACAGGGGTCTCTGGCCACCGGATGGAACGCTGCTCCTCCAGCTTCTTCTTTTCTGGCAGGGCCAATTTACACCTCCCCACTGCAGTCAGCTGCACACCCAGGAGCTGGCGGCTCAGCTTATCCACCTGCATGCTTAACAGCTCCGGGTCCATGGCTGTCCGTGGTTTTGGGTCCTCACTCTGCTGTCTGGGGGAAACTCTCCTGCTCCCCCATGCTGCGGGTCACCACAGCTCACCATCTTGACCTCCAGCTCCTCTGCAGCACACACTTGGCGTGCCCGCTCTCTCCTCTGTGGGCGGGGTTTCTTTTTCTTCTTTTCCCTTTATCCAGGATCAGGAGGCGGATCTCAGTGGTCGACTGACATGTTCATAGAGTACAGTAACACTTGGAGTGGGAGGTCATGCCATGATCTTTGCGACCTCTCTCTTGTACCGCCCACAATGACACACCTCGCGGTGCACCATGTGGGACAGTAATGTCAGCCATTAAATAATTTAGCACAATCTGTGTCGCAAAGGACCCGATTTTTTGGGTCGGTCCATCCTGTTCATGATGCCAAAACTGGATCGCCCACCAGGGTAGTGGGGATACTCGGTACCGGGCCACTTCTTAAAGCGGCAGTGTCATGACAGCAGTGACCTGGTCCGTGGCCCTGGGCGTCTAATTAAAGGGATAGTGAAAAAAGGATGATAAAGCTTGTAATGAAGTGTTCGTGACACCGCCCATGGCATTCGGTCAGGGGACCAATGCTGCAATGCAGATATTTTGGGATGATTATAAGGCAGCAAAGATGGTTAAGCTCTCCACGGGTAACGCTATGTCCCAAGACAGTTAGGATGTTAAAGGTGATGTTGGTAGTGAGTGTAGTTCAGGACAGGTAGCGAAGGAATGATTTAGAGGACAGCAGGGTGCAGTTTCCAACCTTTTGCTCACAGTTCTTGTATACACAGATGTCCGCTTGGTGCCGTGTCCTCCAGGTGAGGGGTCCAGCAATCTCCCAGGTAGATCAGGATACACCTTTACAGGACTCCCTTCAGTATGTTCCTCTCCTGGCTGTCTCACCGCGCTGGCTTCCTCCCTCCAGCGCAGCACCTACACAATCAGTGTGCCAAGACAGCATTTACGGACCTTGTCGGGTGATGTCCTCTGAGTCCCCTTGCTTCTATATGGCTGCCCTTTTGTCAATTAATTGTGGATGTGGCTGGGACAACCACAGCTACCCCTGCCTCCGGCTTGCTAGCTGAGTCTTGTAGTCCTCCACCAGTCTCGGGGGCCAGTTCCCATACTGCGACCTGGTCTTTCCACTACTGGATTCATGCCCCACAGGTGACCTCAGCACTCTCCATGTCCCTAGGACCCCTTCTGTCCTCCCGGGAGCTTCCTTCAGCATCCCCTCACAATTCTCTGCAGCCTCTCTGCTGCACTCCTTCTCCTTTTGTCTCCTCAGACTAACTGTTCCTCCCTTTCCTACCCAGCCTGAGATGAGGCCCTCCTCCCCAGGGGTACGCCCAGGTGCCCTGACTGAACTAGTGTGTGTTGGGTGCGAGTGTTAGAGTCCTGGGTAGTGCCCCCTCCTTACCTGAGAGTGGGATACCACACCTCTGGATGTGGTGCAGTACCTCTGTGGCGACTGGATCCTCAGGGGCACCACACTTGCATATTTAAAAATTCAGATACAAATAACTCCCCTTCCATCAAAGAGTTTGCTAGGTAGGGAATTGACTTAGCTGGTATAATAGTATTCATCAGACCAACCATAGCTTGATGAATTTTTTTATCATACTCGTTTTGGAAATATTTTGGTATATAATGAGTTGTGTTCATAACTAAGACAAAACCATTTACCTGACACATGCATGATGTGCCTGACTCATATTGACCATTATTGAACCATTATACCATGAAAGGTGTCAAATAAGGGTTCCTTCTTTCCAGTTTAACTGATGTTGAGAGCAGTCAATTGGAATGTCCCTAAAATTCTAGGCTTCAAACTTTTCTTCACATTATTAATTATTATAACTCAGTCTCCAAGTTTTGCTCATTTAGTCCTTCTGGTTCTGGTAAGGACAAGAAAACATGGTGAAAAATTTATGGCAGTGTATGTTGTAGTGCACTAACATTAAATATCACGTCAAGTCCCAAAGTAGGAGCTATAACTACAAAATGAAATGCCATAGATAAAGCACAAAAAATTAACTTGGTTTAAGTTGGTATACATGAAGCACATAAACGCATGTTCACTTTGGCCATAACACATACAAAACCTACAAGAAACAAATTGAGCAAAAACTCTGCTGTAACTAAATAAATAAAAAGCAAAAGTGCATTTAAATAACACAAGGTCCTTAGCAATACTGTTCTTGATCAAAGATAGCATAAAAGCCATCCCACCATTGACAAGGTGACCCTGATGGGGGTGGTCCTACTCTCCTGAACTGAAAATTACATTAAAAGGCTTCCCCATACTGCTGTCCACAGGTCAGGACCCAGTCCTTTTGTCTGCCCTTACTCACACACTGAGGTAAACTCTGATACATGGTTAGGTTTTTAATATTAGACAGCGTAGGACCGTCCCAATCAGGGTCACATTGTCGACTGTTTGAAGGCTTTTATGCTATTTTTGATCAAAAAATAGTATTACTGAGAACCCTGTGTTATTTAAATGCACTTTTGCTGTTTACTTATTTAGTTATGGCAGGGTTTTGCTCATTTTGTTTCATATAGGTTTTGTATACCGTATTTTTCAGACCATAAGACGCACTTTTTTTCCTCCAAATTTGGGAGGAAAGTGTGGGTGCGTCTTATGGTCGGAATGTAATGTGGGGAGGGGGGCAGTGGGCAGCGGTGGGGTGGAGTGGGATCGCAGGAGGCAGGAAAATATCTCCTTTGCTGCAGGAAACGAGAGCTGGGGAAACCACTGGTCCCGATACTTAAGTGCAGTGAATATTAATTAGCCGCTTCCCCGCCCATCTATCAGCGAGCAGTGAGCGGGGAGCAGCAAATGACAGAGCCACATGGTTCCCCAGTGCCTGATTCCTGCAGCAGCTGGGCAGATCGGTGTCTGAAGGAGAAGGAGGCGGCAGGAGCAGAGTGCAGCAGGAGGCATCGCATACCTGACAGCATGGGGTTGTGCTGATGAGATGCTGAATGCTCCTGTGGAGGACCTGTGATGAGGTCATGAAGAGGGCGGGCTGGAGCATCACATGACCACACAAAGCCCTGCCTCTTCATGATGTCATCACAGGTCTTGCAGACACTGACAAGAAAAAAATAATTAAAAGGTTAGTAAATACAGCACATTAAAAAGCACTCTGCCATCCTGTGGTGGACTATAACTCCCAGCATGCCATAGGATCTGCAGGACATGCTGGGAGTTATAGTTCTCCCATGGGATCTTAAAGCAGCACTCCAGTGTTATCAGTGCTGGAGTGTGACTTTAAATATAAGCCCTATGCCCCCATTCTTAGGCCGTGGTCACACATGCAAGAAATTTGCACGATTTTTGTGCGAATCTCTCGCATGAACACCCGACACTGCTGCCGGCACTCGGACCGGAGCGTGCGGCTGCATGTATTTCTATGCTGCATGTTTTTCTATGCAGCTGCACGCTCCATTCTGAGTGCCAGCGGCAGTGCCTGGTGTTCACGAGAGAGATTCACACAAAAATCATGCAAATTTCTCGCATGTGTGACCCCGGCCTTATACTCACCCTCCAGTGTCTTCACATAGTAGTTTACAGATACCACACTGGTCCCGCAGCACCATCTTCTACCCGTCCTACATAATAACATGCTATTATATTTAATAACACCACATATAATAGTATGTTATTTATGTTATTAAATATTTTACCACATTTTTTGCCTCAAATATATTTTTCACTATTTTCCACCTCTAAAACCTGGGTGCGTCTTATAGTCCGGTGCATCTTACAGTCCGAAAAATACGGTAATTGAAATAACAGTCTGTCTTAGCCGGACTCCCAAAAAAGAATCTCATAGCAAGAGATTCCTATCTTTCAACTGGGAGTGGTTATAACAGAATATAAAGCTTTTGGCTGAAATTCAGTAAATGGCTTTCTTATTTGTATATCCATTATCTGCATATTTAACTTTAGAGTCCCATTCAGCCTCTCAACTTCTCCATTGTTCTGAGGATGGTAAGAGGTATGGTATGGCTGCAGTATTCTCATGTCATCTAAACTCTGCCTTTGTACCTCTCATGTAAAATGTCTTCTATGTGACTTTATATTACCACTGGGACCCAATATTGACATGCCAATTCTGATATTAGCGACTAGATTCTTAGCTACTGCTTTGGAGTTATTTTTCTCTGATGAATCCCCTTTTCGATTGTGTGGGACATCAGGAGAACACCTCATTTGGAGAAGTCAAGGTGAGCGCTACCACCAGTCTTGTCTCATGCCAACTGTTAAGCATCCTGAAACCATTCATGTGTGGGTTGCTTCTCAGCCAAGGGAATCGGCTCTCTCACAGTCTTGCCTAAAAACACAGCCATGAATAAAGAATGGTACCAGAATGTCCTCCAAGAGCAACTTCTCCCAACCCTCCAAGAGCAGTTTGGCGATCAACAATGCCTTTTCCAGCATGATGGATCACCTTGCCATGAAGCAAAGGTGATAGCTAAATGGCTCAGGGAACAAAACATAGAGATTTTGGGTCCATGGCCTGGAAACTCCCCAGATCTTAATCCCATTGAGAACTTGTGGTCAATCATCAAGAGACGGGTGGACAGACAAAAACCTAAAAATTCTGACAAAATGAAAGCATTGATTGTGCAAGAATGGACTGCTATCAGTCAGGATTTGGTCCAGAAGTTGATTGAGAGCATGCCAGGGAGAATTGCAGAGGTCCTGAAGAAGAAGGGTCAACACTGCAAATATTGGCTTGCTGCAATAACTCATTCTAACTGTCAATATAAGCTTTTGTTACTCATATGTTTGCAATTATATTTCTGTCTGTGATAAAAAACATCTGTCAAACACACATAAAAACCAGAGGGCAGCAGATCATGTGAAAATATAATATTTGTGTCATTCTCAAAGCTTTTGGCCATGACTGTACTCACCTGGGGGCGTTCCGATGTGGTCCGGTCCGATGGGCGTCGCAGGTACGGGTCTGTCACCTCCCATCTTCTAGCGATGATGTCCTCCTCCTTACTTCTGGCACGCTCCTGCGCAGGTGTACTTTATCTGCCGTGTTGAGGGCAAAGTACTGCAGTGCGCAGGCGCCGGGAAAGGTCAGAGAGGCCCAGCACCTGCGCACTGCAGTACTTTGCTCTGCTCTCAACAGGGCAGATAAAGTACACCTGCACAGGAGCCCGACTAAAGCAAGGAGGAGGACGTCATTGCTAGTAGATGGGAGGCGCCATGGCCTGACCTGCGACACCCATCAGACTGGACCGCATTGGACAACTCCCCCAGGTGAGTATAATATAACTCGTTTTTCTTATCTTTCAGTTTACATCGGGGACTTATCTACAGCATCATACTGTGGCCGCAGCTTATATACAAAAAATGGGGTGACAGATTCCCTTTAACCTGTAATTAACTTTGCGTACCTTTCTTTTAGCTTTCACATATGACACAGTCACATCTATCCTGAAGAAACCATACCTCAACCAGACCTCTACATCCAGTTACAGCCCCGTACTGCTACTCCAGTTTGCCTCCAAACCCCTCAAAGTGCATGTCCACAAATAACTTTCCTAGCGCATCTCATCAAATTCCCTCTTCAGTAACCTACTATCTGGCTTCTGTCCCCACCACTCCATTGAAACTGCCCTAATCAAAATTACTAACTGCTTACTGTCAAAGCTGACAAATAATTCTCTGTAATGCTCCATCTAGACCTGTCCACTCTCTTCAACAAAGCCTTCCACTCACTCCTACTACAGATCTTCTCTTCCATTGGCATCAAAGACCCTGACCTCTCCTGGATCTCCTCAAACCTTTTTAACTATGTCTCCCATTCCCATGCTACCTCCTCTTCTTGCCCTCTCTCTGTTTGTTGGTGTCCCTCAAAGCTCTGTCTTGGGCACCTGCTCATTTATACCTTAGGGCCTGAACAATTCAAAAAGTTTCTTAGTTTCCAAAATCACCTATATGCTGATGATACTCAGATATACCTCGCTGGACCAGACGTCACCTCTCTGCTGTCCAGAATCCCAGAGTCCAGAGTGTCAATCAGCTATTTCCTCTTTCTTCTCCTATTGCTTCCTGTAGCTCAATGAGAACAAAATAGAAAAATATTTAGAATTGAGAGTCCTCAGTGATTGATACCTTTTAATGGCTAACTGAAAAGATAGTAACAAGTGGCAAGCTTTCAAGACTTCTCAGGTCTCTTCATCATGCAAAAACTAATACAAAATCTGAAGAATCACATAATTATACACAACACAGCACAGAAACAATGCAATAGGTAAGACAAGTGACGTGAAGCAGAACTGTCATTATGAGAGATAGAGATGAACATAAATATTGGAACAGTTCATAGATAAGGAGTGTGAAAGTGATATTGCCCTCTGATTGGGGTCTGATTCTGTGTTGTGTGATGCCCCCAGAAGGTCTGAAGAGCAAATTCCTTAATTGATGTAAAAAGACATAAATCAATGTGACACATTCATTCCTGTACTGAGTGTGTCAAAAGTCGTCATGAGTTTATATTCCCAAACCTTTCTGTTTCTCTCAGATATAAAGTTAGCTTTTAATACAAGTAATTTCATGTCCATCATGCTATAACCGAGGATACAAAACTGAGAACAAAATAGACATCATCACCTAACCGCAATCCCACTTAATTCCCCTGCATAATTTATTTATGACAATAAAATGACATCACATTTTCCCCTGTACCACAAGTTTGCTGCCTCAGAGTACCCTTCTCTTTGCATGGTTTTTAAAGCCACACATGCACTCTCTTACCATCTCCTTCAGGTCGTCTGCATTGTTAGGTCTGATGTTTCTCATCTTCCGTTCGATAATACCCCTTAGATTCTCTATGGGGTTAAGGTTAGGTGAGTTTGCTGGCCAATCAAGCACAGTGATACTATTCTTTTTAATCCTAGCATGCGTATTGGGGGCCTTTTAGGCCCCATGCTTACTTTTTTGCTATTATCTGCAAAATTACTTAAGTTAGAATTTTGAAACTCCAGGTAATCCTCAAATATGTCATTGTTGGTAATATCCAGTTGTTCATATAATTTTTTTCATAGGCATTTCGGTGTAACAGTTCTTTTTTGGTGAAAACCACATCTGTACGGATTGGGGGCCTTTTATGCCCCATGTATTTATCATGTTCTCAGCAGTGTTTGTGTCTCAAGTTACTTTACTTGTACTCAGTAATGCTGGTGGAGGGGCCAGGGTGCGGATAATGCCATATGAGGATGTCATGTGATTTTTGAAGGGAGAGATAAGGCCATGACATCATCTCAGGTCCTTCTGAAGACAGTAATGAGCTGTGTAGAGAGTAATGAGGACAGTATACACTATGAGCTAATTGTGAAGGACCTGAGATAAGATGTTGAGAGGAAGTCTGATTCAGTTTCAGTTTCTCTGATTCTAAGAAGCCTGCAAAGGGAAAAGCTATTGAGCTACAGACATCCAGAGAATTCTACAACACCTAAAAGAAAGTATAAAAGGTAAGAGATGCTGAGGGTGAGAGGAGGGAGGGGGCACTTTACGCTTACAGTGTGTCACACACAAGCAAAGAGTGGACAACCCTCATTGTGTTCATTGTTTTTTCTTTTAGTTTGCTAACATCTAGTCAGCAATGGCACAGTCTTCCTCCAAGTGTCTGAGTGACCAAGAGATTGAAGCAATTGTCTTTCAAAGTGATGATGAAAGTGAACTATCTTTGTCCGATGACGAGTACCTGCCACCATAGAATCAAACATCCTCAAGTGATTCTTCTTCTGATGATGAAGAAAATACAGTGGATCCTCAAGAAGTAATAAGTAGAACATCCAAAATGAATGTTTTTTGGGACAGTATTCCTACATTAGTTGGACGTACTGCAGTCCATAATATTGTGAGACAGGCTCAAGGAGCTGTGGGAAGACCCAGTTACTTTTCCCCTAAAGACGTATTCTGTACTTTTTTTTCTGACAATATTGCAGAAGAGGTCCTTTTATGTTCAAACCTAGAAGGAAGACGCATCGCTTCTGCAAAAAATAAGTCCTGGAAACATATCTCAAAAGAGGAACTTTATGCATACATTGGACTTTTACTGCAGGCAGGGAGTCAAAAATCGTATGATGTTTCAATACGAGAATTATTTCTGGACCCACTTTCTGATCCACACTATAAGGCGACTATGTCAGTGGACAGATATAAGGAAATTAGAAGACACATTCGATTTGATGATAAGCGAACACATGCATTGAGGTTTGAAACAGACAAATTAGCCCCTATCAGTTATATCTGGAATATATTTATCAACAATTGCACCAAACTTTACAATCCTAGTACTAATGTTACAGTAGATGAGCAACTTGTACCGTTCAGAGGATGCTGCAAGTTCATACACTACATTCCCAGCAAGCCAGCCAAATATGGAATCAAAATCTTCTGGATGTGTGATTCTGTAAATTATTATGGCATAAATGGCGTAATCTACTGTGGCAAAGAGGTTGGTGCACCAGTACAGAAGGATCTGGGGTCTGAAATTGTCAAAACTCTTGCTATTCCAATATTCAATTCAGTTAGAAACATTACTATGGACAATTATTTCACCAATGTTGAACTAGGCAATTTTCTGCTTCAAAAAGCTATTACACTTGTTGGTACTATCAAGCCAAACAGATGAGAAATTCCAGAAGCACTGAAACACAATTGTCAACGAGCACTTTATGAGAGTGTCTTTGGATTCAATAACAAAGTGACTTTGGTATCTTATAAAGCGAAGAAGGAGAAATCAGTGATTTTACTCAGTACCATGCATCACAATTGCAGTATTGACAGCAATGACAGAAAATTAAAACCAGAAATCATCCTGCATTACAATAAAACAAAGGGAGGTGTAGACAAAATGGATGAGATGATGGGAGAATATTAATGCAAGAGTTAAACAAAACGATGGCCTGTAGTACTTTTTTCAAATATGCTTGATGTAGCAGCCCTTAATTCATTCATCATTTATACAGAAACTCATCCAGAATTCCATGCACGGAGGAAGGACAGGAGACGCCTATTTTTGAAGGACCTTTGTCATGAACTTGTAGTGCCTCACATGATACAGTGAAGCGAAGTGAAAGGCTTGCTAAAGCAAACTAAAGAAGCAATGAAACAGTGTGGCGTACAGTTTCACATGATTCCAGGGCCAGGAGAAAGAAAAAGAAAGCGCTGTTTCATGTGTCCAAGAAACTTAGAAAGGAAAACTGAGAGATTTTGTTCAATTTGTAAGGAAAATGTCTGCAAAAAACATTCTTCCGAAAAAATAACTTTTCAAAATTGTTTGGAAGACTAATATAACAGAAAAGAAACATAATAGAAATGTAGCTGCCGCTAGTTTGGTATAGATTTCTATGCATTTTTGTGTGTTTTTTCATATGTTTGTGTGAAATTTTGAAAAAAAAAATTTTTGGTGTTTTTTTTTTGGTGAAAAATTATAATTAAAATTTTGTTTACTAATCATATTTTATTTAGCAGTTTTAAATTAAACTTGTAAAAGTTATACAAGTGTGTTTTTCCATATGATTTGATATGAAGATATCTGATGTCACGCATACTAGGGTTAAACGAGGTACTGGTATTTTTGGCAGTGTGGGCAGTTTTTGCATCATCATATATTGAGAGCTATAATTTTTCCATATTTTGGCACACAGAGTCATATGAACTCTTGTTTTTTGCGGGACGAGTTGCCATTTTTATTGGTACCATTTTTGGGCAAATTACATCTTTTGATCTCTTTTTATTCTGATTTTTGGAGGCAGAATGAATGAAGGCCAGCAATTCATGTATTTCTTTTTGGGAGGGGCATTTATACCGTTCGGCGTGTGGTATTGATAAAGCAGTTTTATTCCTTGGGTTAGTATGATTAAAGCAATACCTTATTTATATAATTTTTTTATGTTGTGGCGCTTTTATACAAAAAAAATTATTTTATATTAAAAAATAATTATTTTTGCATTGCTTTATTCTGAGAGCTATAACTTTTTTAGTTTTCTGCTGTTTGCACACTCGGACTGGGTCACGGTTAGCAGTGGGGTACCACAGGGGTCAGTATTGGGGCCGCTTCTCTTTAACATATTTATTAATGACCTTGTAGGGGGCATACAGAGTAGTATTTCAATATTTGCAGATGACACTAAACTCTGCAGGGTAATAAATACAGAGGAGGATAATTTTATATTACAGGAGGATTTATGTAAACTAGAAGCTTGGGCTGATAAATGGCAAATGAGCTTTAATGGGGATAAATGTAAGGTCATACACTTGGGTAGAACAAATAAGATGTATAATTATGTGCTTAATTGTAAAACACTGGGCAAAACGGTCACTGAAAAAGACTTGGGTGTATGGGTGGACGACAAACTCACATTTAGTGGCTAATGTCAGGCAGCTGCTGCCAAGGCAAATAAAATAATGGGATGCATTAGACGAGGCATAGATGCTCATGAGGAGAACATAATTTTACCTCTATACAAGTCACTGGTGCGACCACACTTAGAATACTGTGTGCAGTTCTGGTCTCCGGTGTATAAGAAAGACATAGCTGAACTGGAGCGGGTGCAGAGAAGAGCGACCAAGGTTATTAGAGAACTGGGGGGTCTGCAATACCAAGACAGGTTATTACACTTGGGGTTATTTAGTTTGGAAAAACGAAGGCTTAGGGGTGATCTTATTACAATGCACAAATATATGAGGGGACAGTACAAAGACCTTTCTAATGATCTTTTTACTCTTAGACCTGTGACGGGGACGAGGGGGCATCCTCTACGTCTGGAGGAAAGAAGGTTTAGCCATAATCACAGATGCAGATTCTTTACTGTAAGAGCAGTGAGACTATGGAACTCTCTGCCGTCTAATGTTGTAATGAGTGATTCCTTACTAAAATTTAAGAAAGGACTGGATGCCTTTCTTGAAAAGTATAATATTACAGGCTATATTCACTAGTTTCCTAGATACAGCGTTGATCCAGGGAGCTAGTCTGTTTGCCGTATGTGGAGGCGGGAAGGAATTTTTTTCCCCAATGTGAAGCTTACTGTTTGCCACTTGGGGTTTTTTTGCCTTCCTCTGGATCAACATGTTAGGGCAGGTTAGGATAGGATATGGGTTGAACTAGATGGACTTAAAGTCTTCCTTCAACCTTAATAACTATGTTACTATGTTACTATGTTATTATGTTTGAGCTGTATGAGGGCTTGTTTTTAGCAGGACAAGATGATGTTTTCAGCGGTACCATATTTATTTATATCTGTCTTTTTAAACTCGTGTTATTCCACTTTTTTTCGGCGGTATGAAGATAAAGCATTGCTTATTGGTTAACTAATGGGACAGGTTTATAGGTTGGGTCATTACTGATGTGGCGATAACAAATGTGTGTACTTTTATTGTTTAGATTTTTTTTTTCATTCAAATATTTAGTTAGAATAATTATTGATTTTTTTATTATTATTATTTTTTTAACCCCTTCCCGACCTTTGACACAGCGTATGCGTCATGAAAGTCGGTGCCAATCCGACCTATGACGCATACCCTGTGTCATGGAATGATCGCCCTCCTGCGGGCCGGGTGACCCCACGTCACCCGACCCGCAGGTACAGGGGGACCTATACTTGACCACAGGGGGGGTGGCTTAGCCCTCCCGGGTGTACGATCGCTCGTGCTGTCCTTTATTTAACCCCTCTCTGCTCTGATTGGAGCTAGCGTCCATGTGACGCTAGCCATCCAATAAGAGGTGGAAGGGCCGAGTAAAATAATGGCTGCCTCACTCCTCAGCTTCATCCCATCTGTGGAAGCTGAGGAGCGAGGTTCCTGACCGTTCATCTGTCCCCCAGAGACCGCGATCGCCGCCGCCACCCGCCGCCATCAGCTGCTGCCCGCCGCTGCCCGCTGCTGCATTTCGCCACCACAGCCTCTGACTGCCCCACCGCTGCTCCTGAGGACAGGTACTGACCCCTCCTGTCCTCCTATCCCCCTGATCTCCACTCTCTCTTCCCTGTCTCCCTGATCACCACCTGCTCTGGTGATCTCCCCTAATTCTCCTGCTGCTGCATTATCTCCACTCCTCGGGCTCCATTGCTCTCCTCCTCCCCTCCTAAACCCCCCTGCGCCTGACAGCTCCGTTTGATCTCCCCCCTCCCCTGGTAATCACCCGCCACCACTGATCACCCCCTGCCTCCCCCAATCACCTGCTGCTGCCGCCATCTGCATCTGCTGGTCCTGTGCTCTCCTGCCCCCACCTGCACTTGACAGCCCCATCCTCCCCTCGTGATCACCCCCTGCCCCTGATCACCCCCTGCCCCCGAACACCCCCTGCTGCTGCCGGCTACATCTGTAGCTGGTCCTCTGCTCCCCTTCTGCCCTCCCCCGTGACTGATCACCCCGTGTCCCGCGACTGATCACCCTGTGCCCCGCGACTGATCACCCCGTGCCCCGCGACTGATCACCCCATGCCCTGCGACTGATCACCCCGTGCCCCGCTGATCACCTGCTGCTGCTCCATCTACAGCTCGTCCTCTGCTCCCCTTCTGCCGTCCCCGTGACTGATCACCCCGTGCCTCCGCTGATCACCCCGTGCCTCTGCTGATCACCCCGTACCTCCGCTGATCACCCCGTGACCCGCGACTGATCACCCCGTGCCCCACGACTGATCACCCAGTGCCCCGAGACTGATCATCCCCTGCCCCACTGATCACCCTCTGCCCTGCTGATCACCTGCTGCTGCTCCATCTACAGCTCGTCCTCTGCTCCCCTCCTGCCCCCTCGCGCCTGACAGCCCCCCCGCGTCTGACAGCTCCCCTCGCGCCTGACAGCCTCCTCCTGCGCCTGACAGCCTCCTCCTGCGCCTGACAGCCTCCTCCTGCGCCTGACAGCCTCCTCCTGCGCCTGACAGCCTCCTTCTGCGCCTGACAGCCTCCTCCTGCACCTGACAGCCCTCCGGCACCTGACAGCCCCCCCACGCCTGACAGCCTCCTTCTTCAGCATAAAGTTACACCAAACACTCGCACATACACACGCACACACACACTATAATAAAGGTTAGATTTTGTACACGCACACACACCACACGCACAATGTCCCGCTTATCCCAGTCATCCCAGTCACAGAGGGTCTACTCGGTTGAGGAAAGATATGCCTTTCTTGCCTCCGAAACTGATAGTGAGGGAGAGGACCCCACCTTTCTCTATTCCTCCCCCTCTTCCTCCTCCAGTGACACAGATGTACCAACACCAAGGTGTCGCAGTACAGGAAACCATCCAGAGCCTGGGGAAGAAGAGCCGGAGGCCGGGGAAGAAGAGTCGGAAGCCGGGGAAGAAGACCAACAGCAAAATGTGAGTAACCCCCAACCTAGTGCTAGTCACATCCAACCTAGAACTAGTGCCCCCTCCTGGACCCCCGTCCCTGAAAATTTTGCTCCAAGGATTCCTGATTTCGTTCCCCAATCGGGAATCCAGTTCGAGACTGCCAACTTCAGGGAAATAGACTTTTTCAAAGTCTATTTCTCGGAGTCAATCGTCAGTCTCATGGTGGAACAAACAAACTTATACGCCCAGCAATTTTTTGCCCAAAACCCAAGTTCATCATTTTCTACTTGGAGTCCCGTTGACTCTGTAGAAATGATGAAATTTTGGGGACTGGTCCTTCACATGGGGATTGTGAAGAAAGCAGAACTTCGCCAATACTGGAGTACTGATATTTTATATCAAACTCCAGTATTTGGCATGGTTATGATTCGCAAACGTTTTGAGGCGATTCATAAGTTTCTCCATTTCAGGGACAACACTGACAGCCTTCCCCGCGATGACCCAAATTTTGATAGACTGTTCAAAATTCGGCCGGTCATCGAACACTTCAGCACCAAATTTGCTGTAGTGTACATTCCCGAAAGGGAAATTTGTGTGGATGAATCCCTCGTCCACTTCAAAGGGAGGCTTCAGTTCTGTCAGTACCTGCCCAGCAAGAGGGCGAGGTACGGGATTAAACTCTACAAGCTGTGTGAGAGTACCTCAGGGTACACTCACAGCTTTAGAGTTTACGAAGGGAAGGACACCAAGATCCAGCCCCCAGAATGTCCACCTGCTCTGGGGGTAAGTGGGAATATAGTGTGGGATTTGGTCCACCCACTGCTTGATAAAGGTTACCATCTGTACGTTGATAACTTTTATACAAGCATCCCACTATTTCAATCCCTCTCTGCCAGAGCTACCGCAGCTTGCGGTACTGTGCGCAGAAACAAGAGGGGTCTCCCTTTGCCGCTAATTGAGCAGCCTCTCCCAAAGGGCGAGAGCAGAGCCCAATGTAGCGGCAACATGCTTGTGGTCAAGTTCAAAGACAAAAGAGACGTCTTTTTCTTGACCACAATCCATGGTCCCAGCACCACAGCCACCACCGTTCGTGGTACCCCAGCACAGGTTCACAAACTGGACTGTGCCCTGGGGTACAACAAACACATGGGGGAGTTGATCTTTCTGATCAAGTCCTCCAGCCCTATAGTTCCATGCGGAAGGCGAAGGTGTGGTATAAAAAACTGGCTGTGCACATCGTGCAAATGGCACTGTATAACGCATACGTGCTATCACGATGTGCAGGCCAGAACAACAACACCTTCCTTCAGTTCCAGGAGGCGGTGATACAGGCCCTGATGTTTGGAGAGGAGGACAAAGCGCGCCCCAGCACCCCTGGAACTCAAGTTTCCCGCATGGTACCAGGGCAACATTTTCCCAGTGAGGGGATAAGAAAAAGGTGCCGGGTGTGCTATAAAAGGGGGACAAGAAAAACCACTCGTTTCCATTGTGAAACGTGTCCTGACAAACCTGGACTGTGTTTGAATGAATGTTTCAGAATTCATCACACGTCCGTGGACTAAACATATACTGACATTCCCCTACAGAACTCACCCACACAAGCCTGACATACACACACACACACCAACCTGACGTACACTACGCCACACACACCAACCTGACATAGTGTGTCAGGTTGGTGTGTGTGGTGTAGTGTACATCAGGTTGGTGTGTGTGGCGTAGTGTACGTCAGGTTGGTGTGTGTGTGGTGTAGTATACACCACACACACCAACCTGATGTACACTACACTACACGCCAACCTGACATGAACTACACCACACACACACCAACCTTACGTACACTACACCACACGCCAGCCTGACATACACTACACCACACAAACCAACCTGACGTAGTGTGTCAGGTTGGTGTGTGTGGCGTAGTGTACATCAGGTTTGTGTGTGTGGTGTAGCGTACGTCAGGTTGGTGTGTATGTGTGGTGTATACTACACCATACACACACCAACCTGACGTACACTATGCTACAACACACGCCAACCTGACATGCACTACACTACACAAACCAACATGACTTAGTGTGTCAGGTTGGTGTGTGTGGCGTAGTGTACATCAGGTTTGTGTGTTTGGCGTAGCGTACGTCAGGTTGGTGTGTATGTGTGGTGTATACTACACCACACACACACCAACCTGACGTACACTACACTACACCACACGCCAACCTGACATGCACTACACCACACAAACCAACCTGACGCAGTGTGTCAGGTTGGTGTGTGTGGCGTAGTGTACATCAGGTTTGTGTGTTTGGCGTAGCGTATGTCAGGTTGGTGTGTATGTGTGGTGTATACTACACCACACACACACCAACCTAACGTACACTACACTACACCACACGCCAACCTGACATGCACTACACCACACAAACCAACCTGACGCAGTGTGTCAGGTTGGTGTGTGTGGCGTAGTGTACATCAGGTTTGTGTTTGGCGTAGCGTACGTCAGGTTGGTGTGTATGTGTGGTGTATACTACACCACACACACACCAACCTGACGTACACTACACTACACCACACGCCAACCTGACATGCACTACACCACACAAACCAACCTGATGCAGTGTGTCAGGTTGGTGTGTGTGGCGTATTGTACATCAGGTTTGTGTGTGTGGCGTAGCGTATGTCAGGTTGGTGTGTATGTGTGGTGTATACTACACCACACACACACCAACCTGACGTACACTACACTACACCACATGCCAACCTGACATGCACTACACCACACACACCAACCTGACGTAGTGTGTCAGGTTGGTGGGTGTGGCGTAGTGTACATCAGGTTTGTGTGTGTGTGTGGCGTAGCGTACGTCAGGTTGGTGTGTATGTGTGGTGTATACTACACCACACACACACTAACCTGACGTATACTACACCACACGCCAACCTGACATGCACTACGTCACACAAACCAACCTGACGCAGTGTGTCAGGTTTGTGTGTGTGTCGTACTGTACGTCTGGTTGGTGTGTATGTGTGGTGTATACTACATCACTCACACACCAACCTGACGTACACTACACCACACACCAACCTGACGTACACTACACCACACACCAACCTGACGTACACTACACCACACACACCAACCTGACATAGTGTCAGGTTGGTGTGTGTGGCGTAGTGTACGTCAGGTTGGTGTGGTGTAATATAGTGTAAATCAGGTTGTTGGTGTGTGTGTGGTGTATATTACACCACACACCAACCTGACATACACTATACACTATATACACTATACACTATTTCCATAAGCGACATGGTGCCTGCTAACGATTGGAGCTAATTTTCCCTTCAAAAAGTCAAATGGTGCTCCTTCCCTTCCGGGCCCTGCCGTGTTCCCAAACAGTGGTTTATGACCACATATGAGGTATCGGTGTACTCAGGAGAAATTGCCCAACAAATTTTAGGATCCATTTTATCCTGCTGCCCGTGTGAAAATGAAAAAATTGATGCTAAAATAAAATTTTTGTGAAAAAAAAAGTACTTTTTCATTTTTACAGATTAATTTGTGAAGCATTTGGGGGTTAAAAGTGCTCACTATGCATCTAGATAAGTTCCTTGGGGGGTCTAGTTTCCAAAATGGGGTCACTTGTGGGGGTGCTCCAATGTTTAGGCACACAGGGGCTCTCCAAATGTGACATGGTGTCCGCTAACGATTGGAGTTAATTTTCCCTTCAAAAAGTCAAATGGTGCTCCTTCCCTTCCGGGCCCTGCCGTGTGCCCAAACAGTGGTTTATGACCACATATGAGGTATCGGTGTACTCAGGAGAAATTGCCCAACAAATTTTAGGATCCATTTTATCCTGCTGCCCGTGTGAAAATGAAAAAATTGATGCTAAAAGAAAATTTTTATGAAAAAAAAAGTACTTTTTCATTTTCACTGATTAATTTGTGAAGCAGCTGGGGGTTAAAAGTGCTCACTATGCATCAAGATAAGTTACTTGGGGGGTATAGTTTCCAAAACGGAGTCACTTGTGGGGGTGCTCCAATGTTTAGGCACACAGGGGCTCTCCAAATGTGACATGGTGTCCGCTAACGATTGGAGTTAATTTTCCCTTCAAAAAGTCAAATGGTGCTCATTCCCTTCCGGGCCCTGCCGTGCGCCCAAACAGTGGTTTATGACCACATATGAGGTATCGGTGTACTCAGGAGAAATTGCCCGACAAATTTTAGGATCCATTTTATCCTGCTGCCCGTGTGAAAATGAAAAAATTGATGCTAAAAGAAAATTTTTGTGAAAAAAAAAAGTACTTTTTCATTTTTACAGATTAATTTGTGAAGCATTTGGGGGTTAAAAGTGCTCACTATGCATCTAGATAAGTTCCTTGGGGGGTCTAGTTTCCAAAATGGGGTCACTTGTGGGGGTGCTCCAATGTTTAGGCACACAGGGGCTCTCCAAATGTGACATGGTGTCCGCTAACGATTGGAGTTAATTTTCCCTTCAAAAAGTCAAATGGTGCTCCTTCCCTTCCAGGCCCTGCCGTGTGCCCAAACAGTGGTTTATGACCACATATGAGGTATCGGTGTACTCAGGAGAAATTGCCCAACAAATTTTAGGATCCATTTTATCCTGCTTCCCGTGTGAAAATGAAAAAATTGATGCTAAAAGAAAATTTTTATGAAAAAAAAAGTACTTTTTCATTTTCACTGATTAATTTGTGAAGCAGCTGGGGGTTAAAAGTGCTCACTATGCATCAAGATAAGTTACTTGGGGGGTATAGTTTCCAAAACGGAGTCACTTGTGGGGGTGCTCCAATGTTTAGGCACACAGGGGCTCTCCAAATGTGACATGGTGTCCGCTAACGATTGGAGTTAATTTTCCCTTCAAAAAGTCAAATGGTGCTCATTCCCTTCCGGGCCCTGCCGTGCGCCCAAACAGTGGTTTATGACCACATATGAGGTATCGGTGTACTCAGGAGAAATTGCCCGACAAATTTTAGGATCCATTTTATCCTGCTGCCCGTATGAAAATGAAAAAATTGATGCTAAAAGAAAATTTTTGTAAAAAAAAAGTACTTTTTCATTTTCTCGGATTAATTTGTGAAACAGCTTGGGGTTAAAAGTGCTCACTATGCATCTAGATAAGTTCCTTGGGGGGTCTAGTTCCAAAATGGGGTCACTTGTGGGGGTGCTCCAATGTTTAGACACACAGGGGCTTTCCAAATGCGACATGGTGTCCGCTAACGATTGGAGTTAAATTTCCCTTCAAAAAGTCAAATGGCGCTCCTTCCCTTCCGGGCCCTGCCGTGCACCCAAACAGTGGTTTATGACCACATATGAGGTATCAGTGTACTCAGGAGAAATTGCCCAACAAATTTCAGGATCCATTTTATCCTGCTGCCCGTGTGAAAATGAAAAAATTGATGCTAAAAGAAAATTTTTTAAAAAAAAAGTACTTTTTCATTTTCTCGGATTAATTTGTGAAACAGCTTGGGGTTAAAAGTGCTCACTATGCATCTAGATAAGTTCCTTGGGGGGTCTAGTTCCAAAATGGGGTCACTTGTGGGGGTGCTCCAATGTTTAGACACACAGGGGCTTTCCAAATGCGACATCGTGTCCGCTAACGATTGGAGTTAAATTTCCCTTCAAAAAGTCAATGGCGCTCCTTCCCTTCCGGGCCCTGCCGTGCACCCAAACAGTGGTTTATGACCACATATGAGGTATTAGTGTACTCAGGAGAAATTGCCCAACAAATTTCAGGATCCATTTTATCCTGCTGCCCGTGTGAAAATGAAAAAATTGATGCTAAAAAAAAAATTTTGTGAAAAAAAAGTACTTTTTCATTTTCACTGATTAATTTGTGAAGCAGCTGGGGGATAAAAGTGCTCACTATGCATCTAGATAAGTACCTTGGGGGGGTCTTGTTTCCAAAATGGGGTCACTTGTGGGGATGTTCCAATGTTTAGGCACACAAGGGCTCTCCAAATGCGACATGGTGTCCGCTAACGATTGGAGTTAATTTTCCCTTCAAAAAGTCAAATGGTGCTCCTTCCCTTCCGGGCCCTGCCGTGCGCCCAAACAGTGGTTTATGACCACATATGAGGTATCAGTGTACTCAGGAGAAATTGCCCAACACATTTTAGGATCCATTTTATCCTGCTGCCTGTGAGAAAATGAAAAAATTGATGTTAAAAGAAAATTTTTGTGAAAAAAAAGTCCTTTTTCATTTTCACGGATTAGTTTGTGAAGCAGCTTGGGGTTAAAAGTGTTCACTATGCATCTAGATAATTTCCTTGGGGGGTCTAGTTTCCTAAATGTGGTCATTTGTGGGGGTGCTCCAATGTTTAGGCACACAGGGGCTCTCCAAATGCGACATGGTGTCCGCTAACGATTGGAGTTAATTTTCCCTTCAAAAAGTCAAATGGTGCTCCTTCCCTTCCGGGTCCTGCCGTGCGCCCAAACAGTGGTTTATGACCACATATGAGGTATTGGTGTACTCAGGAGAAATTGCCCAACAAATTTTAGGATCCATTTTATCCTGCTGCCCGTGTGAAAATGAAAAAATTGATGCTAAAATAAAATTTTTGTAAAAAAAAAAGTACTTTTTCATTTTCACGGATTAATTTGTGAAGCAGCTGGGGGTTAAAAGTGCTCACTATGCATCTAGATAAGTTCCTTTGGGGGATCTTGTTTCCAAAATGGGGTCACTTGTGGGGGTGCTGCAATGTTTAGGCACACAGGTGCTCTCCAAATGCGACATGGTGTCCGCTAACGATTGGAGTTAATTTTCCCTTCAAAAAGTCAAATGGTGCTCCTTCCCTTCCGGGCCCTGCCGTGCGCCCAAACAGTGGTTTATGACCACATATGAGGTATCAGTGTACTCAGGAATAGTGTTGAGCGATACGATAATGTAAATATCGGCTATCGGCCGATATTAGCTCTATCGGCCTTTCGATAATTCGTTTCGATATTTTCGTCTTATCGAATACCGGAATCGGATTTGTCACTGTCACTGTGAGTGTCCGTCGGTCGGGTCTGTCAGGAGTCAGCGGCACTTACCTGGCAGAAGATCTCCGGCGGTCACGGCCTGGACTGCTTCATGGCCGCCATCATCTTTCCCCGGCGGTCACATGCAGTTTCTCGCGATAACTGCAGTGACTGCTGGGTAATCCTGGCCGTAAAGCAGTCAGTCCGATGACGTCACCGCCGGGGAAGCAGGTAATCAGCTGTGCTGCGCCGGGATGACAGGCTCTGCCTCTGTCATTCTGATGTAGCAGAGCTGGATCGTCGTGGGACACTGGTTACTATGGACTGCGTCGGTCAGGTGGTATACTTTTTTTTTCATTTTTTTACAGGAGATCGATGGCGTCGCAGGATGAGACTGTAATAAAAGTAATGAAAACTGTGTTTTTTTTTTTTTTTATTAAATTAAAAAACTTTTTTATGAACATTCACCCGTCCGGGTACATAAACAATTTAACTATTTACATACAGTGACCCTGTCCGGGTTATTTATAATTCTTTGGCAGGGGTGTTCCAGGTACCACCTGGTACTCTTCTGATGCTTGCCAAACATCCGAGGCACCAAGGACCACCAGGACCTGATGACGTCGTGTGGCCTGTACAGTCAAGTCGTGACCCGCTATCTGGGTCTGTGTGGCCACCTCTTTCATCTCCCTCCGGGTCTGGAACCCTATGTCCCGGACTGAACGAACCCCAGGGGGCCTAACAGGCGCCGGGTACGGGCCAGCTATAGTTATCATGTCAATAGCTGGGGCTGCTGAGGAGACCACTGAGGGAGGCTGGGGAAATTTACGGCGTGGGGTGGGCACTTGTGCAGAGGCCTGGATGTGGGAGGCTGAAGGCTCCGAGGGTCTCACAGGTTCCTGACACTCTGGGGAGTAGGGGTCGCACCTGGTAACATTTAGGGCGTACCATCCATTGTAACCCCAGTGTCGGGTGTAAGTCACCAAGTCTCCTGGCAACAGGTCCCTCCCGGGTGTCCTTCTGGGAGGTGAGCCTCCACGTCCCGCCGGTTCACAAAAACTTCTAAATAAAGTCCAGGCTCCTGGATGAAGCCCCAACCACCTTTCAATTTAAAGCTCCGTACTGCACCCTTACGCCGCGGCTCCCTCACCGTAATTTTATCTTTTCTCATCCGGTCCTTATCTGCCCGGTCCTTCTTCAGCTGACGTTGGCGAAGTTTTTGGGATTCTCGCTGCTCCCTTTGTCGCTCTGCTTCCTTCTCCCAACGTCTCCACTCTTCCTCCTGACGCCGGTTGAAATTCTCCTCCACCAGCAGCTCCATGTCTCCACCATCAAACTGAAGCTTACAGTGTCCGGTTTGCGGCAGCTCTCCTGGCGCCCCCCAGTCCTGGCGGCGCTCACCTGCGGAGGAAGCAGCCGGCTCTGGAACAGATGACAGTCGGGGCTCCGGTACAGACTGGTAGACCTCTGGTGCCTGCGCGGCCTCCTCCATGAGGACGGGTGTCGATTCTTCTGTCTCAGCAACGGGGGCAGACAGCGGGATCTGGGGTGCTGCCGGTGCAGAAGTTTTTGCAGGAACTGGTGCCTCCACTGCGACAACGTCAACCGGATCACATTGCAAGGGCTGGGATGCCCGCACGGACTCCTCTACTAGAACGGGTGCCTCACCTTCCGGTACAGACACTTCAGGTAAGAGGGATTGGCGCCGCTCCAAGTTTAGTTTTAGGACACGCCAGCTGGCTTCCATCCTGGCGACCTCCTCCCGGTGCCGGGCCAGGCTTCTTAGGGTATCCTCCGCTTCTTGCAGCGTAGGAGGGTTTCCAGGCCGGGTGCCCAACGGTGATTCCGTGGCGATCGGGTCGCTTCCGTGGGGGAGAGCTCTGACTGCTCCATCCCTTCACACTTCTGCTCGTGTCCATTAGCCATCTCTGCCAAGTCACATGTGTCATTAGCATCTGGAGAGGGCCCCTCTTTTGTAGTGAGGCGGGACCTTCGTGTTAGTTTCCGCACACTGAGGAGGATGAGGAGGAGAACTGAAGAGCTGTGGGGCACAATCTTACATTGCAGTACCATTTAGAGCCATCGTTTTCGCGTCACTGAGTGAGTGTGTACACCCATGAAGAGCACGCCCTTCTTCTTCACCAGTGCCTCGTCGTGACGCAGATATGGCGGAAAAATGGCAAATACATTCTCTGATGATTTTAGCAATTCTCAAGCACAAAACCAGTTCAATTCAGGCACACAGGACTCGCTTATAGCGAGCTACAGAATCCTGTTCGTGACGCCCAAGTTGAGTCGAACAGAGCCAGAGGTTTTTGGGTACTCGGCACCGAGCCCGTCGACTTCTATGGGGTATGTCACGGCTTTACCCGGCAATTGAATCAGTCTATTTTACTATGTAGAAGTGTATAAACTATAAATATATGTATATATATGTCACAATGACATGTATATATATATATATATATATATATATATATATATATATGTATTCTATGTGTGTATATTTAGTGTTTACAAGGAAACAAAGGTTTTTTTTAGTTGCGATATTTTGTTCCCATAGACTTACATTGGACTTCCGGTATCGAAATCGGATATCGACGATATTTAGTGCTATCGGTGATACAATTTCGATACGATATTTTTAGATATCGAGCAATATCGCTCAATACTACTCAGGAAAAATTGCCCAACAAATTTTAAGATTCATTTTATCCTGCTGCCTGTGAGAAAATGAAAAAATTGATGCTAAAAGAAAATTTTTGTGAAAAAAAAAGTCCTTTTTCATTTTCACGGATTAGTTTGTGAAGCAGCTTGGGGTTAAAAGTGCTCACTATGCATCTAGATAAGTTCCTTGGGGGGTCTAGTTTCCAAAATGGGGTCACTTGTGGGGGTGCTCCAATGTTTAGGCACACAGGGGCTTTCCAAATGCGACATGGTGTCGGCTAACGATTGGAGTTAAATTTCCCTTCAAAAAGTCAAATGGCGCTCCTTCCCTTCTGGGCCCTGCCGTGCACTTAAACAGTGGTTTATGACCACATATGAGTAGTGTTGAGCATTCCGATACTGCAAATATCGGGTATCGGCCGATATTCGCTGTATCGGAATTCCGATTCCGAGTACCGATATTTTTGTCATATCGGATACCGGAATCGTAATTGTCCTGTCACTGTCAGTGTCCGTCGGTCGGGTCTGTCAGAGTCAGCGGCACTTACCCGGCAGAAGCTCTCCGGTGGTCTCGTCCTGGACTGCTTGATGGCCGCCATCCTCTTCTCCCTGGCGGTCACATGCAGTTTCTCGCGATAACTGCAGTGACTGCTGGGTAATCGCGGCCGTAAAGCAGTCCGATGACGTCACCGCCAGGGAAGCAGGTAATCAGCTGTGCTGCGCCGGGATGTCAGGCTCTGCCTGACATTCCGATGTAGCAGAGCTGGATCGTCGTGGGACCCTCGTTACTATGGACTGCGTCGGACAGATGGTATACTGTTGGTTTGTTTTTTTTCTTTTTTTACAGGAGATCGATGGCGTCGCAGGATGAGCGTATAATAAAAGAAATGAAAACTGTGTTGTCTCTTTTATTTCATTAAAATACTTTTTTCTTGCTGTGTCTTTTTTTTTAAACATTTAAAAACTTTGGGATTAATAATGGATCGGTGTCTTATTGACGCCTCTCCATTATTAACCGGGCTTATTGTCACCGTGCAATCAATGGTGACATTAACCCCTTATTACCCCGCTTGCCACCGCTACAGGGCAAGTGGGAAGAGCCGGGTAAAGTGCCACAATGTGGGGCTGCTGTAGCCTGGTATTATCAGGCTGTTGAGGGCCAAAATCCATGGGCCTTGACAGTCTTTTAATACCAGGCCGCAGCAGTCTGCATTTTACTTGGCTGGTTAACAAAAATAGGGGGACCCCTACGCCATTTTTTTTTCGAGGGGATCCCCTATTTTTGTTAACCAGCCAAGATATGCAGACTGCTGTGGCCTGGTATTATCAGGCTGGCAAGGTCCATGGATCTTGGCTCCTTAACAGCCTGAAAAACCAGGCCTCAGCAGTCTGCTTCATCTGGCTGGTTAACAAAAATGGGGGGACCCCACGCCAATTTTTTTCGACGGGATCCCCTATTTTTGTTAACCAGCCAAGATAAGCTGACTGCTGTGGCCTGGTATTATCAGGCTGGCAAGCAGGGTCGGACTGAGCCACCGGGACACCGGAGAAACCTCCGGTGGGCCCCAGCTCCTGCGTGGTGGGCCCTGATTTGAAAGGATAGGTCGCGAGGCAGAGGGGCGGTGGCCCTGGGCACCGCGCTCTGAGGGGGCCCACCCGGAACTACGCTACAGTAACTGCATCGGCGTGCACAGCACGCCAATACAGTTACATTCTGCGGCAGAGCAGGGAGAATCGCTCTCCCTGCTCTGCCGCCCGGAAGCTATGGGGCCTGAACAGGTGGTGGGGGGGCCCATTGCCAGCAGTGGGCCCCCCACCCGTCATCGGAAGGTTAGCTGTATCGGCATCCAGCTGTATCGGCATCTCAGCGTCTGACAGCGGGCGCCGGCAGGTGACGTCATCGCGCCCGCTGTCAGACGCTGAGAGGGAGAACAGTGAGCAGCACAGGAGCCGGGAGGTGAGTATTGTTTTTTTTTTTTTCTTTTTAATGGGGGTGCATTATACTACAGAGGCTGTATATGGGGGGTGCATTATACTACAGAGGCTCCATATTGGGGTGCATTATACTACAGAGACTCCCTATGGGGATGCATTATACTACAGAGGCTGCCTATGGCGGTGCATTATAATATAGCGGCTGCCTATGGTGGTGCATTATATTATAGACTCTGCCTATGGGGGTTTATTATAATATAGAGGCTGCCTATGGGGGTGCTTTATACTATATTGAGGACTATCTGGTGTATTATGCTGTATGGATGCTATCTAGGGGTTATCATACAGTGTTGGACCCATTAAATAGTTTGGGGACATTAAGGTTTCAGTATATATCCAGTGAGGGGCATTATTCTGTGTATAGGGGAGATGTACAGGGGGAGACTTGGGACATTATTAAATGTAAAGTGGACACTTATTGTTATAGGGGAACTCGGGTTACTGTGACTGTCAAAGGGGCACACAGGGCATTATTACAGTCTAGGGGACAAAATGTGGGCACTGTTTTCTAGGGCACTTGCACCCGGCATTACTATATTCTAGAGGGGTGCTTTAGAATTTAGAGATCACACAGAACCACACAGCAGGTGCAATAATAGGGACACATACTGCAGCAGCAGCTCAGTATTGGGGTATCAGGTGCAGTAATAGGGACACATACGGCAGCAGCGGCTCAGTATTGGGGTATCAGCAGGATGAGGAGTTTGTGCAGGTTGAGAATAGTCCAATTGGTGACCATGACAGTGCTAAAAATATGAGAAGTGAAATGTGTCTTTGTTGTAATCTCTGCAGTCGAGTCCTGGCTGGAGAAGTCATCATGTCGGTCTGGGCCAGATGGAAAAGACATGAAAAGTGAACAATTCCATTAGAAAGAACATCAGCGGTAAGTCATTATCTATACCTGTGCTGTAATCTATTATATGTTCTGTAGGACTTGTATTATTTACCACACACCATATGGCGGTAATATCAATATTGGTCTTTTTATATATAGATTATTTTTGGCAACAGCGCGGTCATTTGCTAAGGTTCTCTGATTAGGGGCCCACTCAGAAGTTTCGCCCCCACTAAACCAAAACCCTAGCTACGCCTCTGGCTCTCTCTCTAGTCTTTCTTTCTCTCTCTAGTCTTTCTCGCTCTCTGTTCTTTCTTTCTCTCTCTCTGTTCTTTTTTCTCTCTGTTCTTTCTTTCTCTCTCTCTTTTCTTTCTTTCCTCTCTTTCTTTCTCCGTTTTTCTCTTTCTCTCTCTGATCTTTCTTTCTTTTCCTCAGTACCAGCCACTGTGCCCTCATTACCAGTCAGTGTGATCAGCAGTGCTAAATGGTACGCTTGGAGCGAGGATATGGGTGTGATTAGTTGTGAAATGGGTGTGGTCAGGGCGCGGCCTAAAACTTGCAGCGGCGCGCATAGCGCGCCGCAGCCTTTAACCCTCTTTCCTGTCTTCAAAATTTGGGAGGTATGCTGTATGACCTCCCTACAACTTCTGGGCATGCTCCTGATGAGCGCGACGGATGGTCTCCTGAGGGATCTCCTCCCACACCTGGACTAAAGCATCCACCAACTCCTGGACAGTCTGTGGTGCAATGTGGCATGGCCTAAAATTTGCTGCAGCAGGCACAGCGTGCCACAGCCTTTGTCCCTCTTTCCCTTCTTCAAAGGTTGGGAAGTATGATGGTGGGCCCCAAGAATAATTTTTCTCTGGTGGGCCAAAGGTACTCCAGTCCGACGCTGCTGGCAAGGTCCATGCATATTGGCTCCTTAACAGCCTTAAATACCATGCCCCAGCAGTCTGCTTCATCAGGCTGGTTAACAAAAATAGGGGGGACCCCACACCATTTTTTTTTCGAAGGGAACTCCTATTTTTGTTAATGAATTCCCTCTGACGTCACTGATTGTGTCCCTGGCTGACCTGAAGTGAAAGTGGAAAGCAATCAATTAAGCTTTCCACTTCCTCTCCTGTCAGCCAGGAGAGGAACTCATTCATTTGGGGGTTTACTGTGAGGCTGCAGCATTAGCTGCGGTCCCTGCAGTAAACATTAACCCTTTCTGAAGGATTACACCGTGGGACCTGACTGTGCATGGGATAGGTAAGAATAATTTTGCTTTTTTATTTTTATTACAGGAAATGGTTTTTGCAGTAAAATAAAAGATGGTCAAAAACATGTGTCTTTATTTCATTAAAATGATTTTTAATTAAAGTGTGTGTGTTTTATTTTTATTTCATGCAATAGGATTAATAATTGATAGTTGTCTAATTGACAGCTCTCAATTATTAACCTGGCTTAAGGTCACCTTTCAATAGCAAGGTGGCTTTAACCCCATATTAACCCATTCGCCACCGCTACAGGGCAATGGGAATAGACGGGCAAAGTGCCAGAAAGGGCGAATCTAATTATAGATTTGTCTTTTTGGGGTGTCTGGGGCAGATGTTAGTAGCCAGGGGGGGTCCAAAAATAATGGTCCCTCTCTGAGCTATTATTATCTGCCCCCACTCGCTGGCTTTGTCTGTCTGGTTGTGAAAATAGGGCGGGAGCTCACGCATTTTTTTCAACAATTTTACACCTCATATATATATATATACATGTCATTGAATTTGTGACACATATAATATATATATATTTATATTTATAGTTCATACACTTCTACATAGTATAATAGCCGCTAATTCAATTGCCGGCTTTTGTGAAAATGCAGAACCCGACATGAAATGACACATGGTTTACATAGAGTTAACCATGTCATTTCAAGTTGTTTGATCTATTGTTTTCACTAACAATTACATGAGTAATGTCGTTTGCTATCTGATTTGCACAAACAATTACATCAGTCTATGTGTGCAAAATTTCACACCTGTAGGGGTTAATTAAAGGTGTAAATTCGTAGCAAAAAAGTCCGTTTTTTTTACAACGAATTTACACCTTTAATTAACCCCTACAGGTGTGAAATTTTGCACACATACACTCATGTAATTGTTTGTGCAAATCAGATATCAAACTACATGAAAAGACATGGTTAACTCTATGTAAACCAAGTGTCATTTCATGTCGGGTGCTTCTGTCTTTTCACAAAAGCCGGCTTTACCCGGCAATTGAATCAGAGGCTATTTTACTATTTAGAGGTGTATAAACAATAAATATATGTATATATATATGTCACAATGACATGTATATATATATATATATGTATTCTATGTGTGTATATTTAGTGTTTACAAGGAAAGAAAGAGGTTTTTTAGTTACGATATTTCTGTCCCATAGACTTGCATTGGATTTCCGGTATCGGAATCGGGTATCGCCGACACTTTTGGGGTATCGGCGATACCCATTCCGATCCGATACTTGTTGATATCGGAAAGTATCGCTCAACCCTACATATGAGGTATCAGTGTACTCAGGAGAAATTGCCCAACAAATTTCAGGATCCATTTTATCCTGCTGCCCGTGTGAAAATGAAAAAATTGATGCTAAAAGAAAATTTTTGTGAAAAAAAAAGTACTTTTTCATTTTCACGGATTAATTTGTGAAGGACCTAGGGTTAAAAGTGCTCACTATGCATCTATATAAGTTCCTTGGGGGGTCTAGTTTCCTAAATGGGGTCACTTGTGGGGGTGCTCCAATGTTTAGGCACACAAGGGCTCTCCAAATGCGACATAGTGTCCGCTAACGATTGGAGTTAATTTTCCCTTCAAAAAGTCAAATGGCGCTCCTTCCCTTCTGGGCCCTGTCGTGCGCCCAAACAGTGGTTTATGACCACATATGTGGTATCGTTGCACTCAGGAAAAATTGCCCAACAAATTATAGGATCCAATTCATCCTAGTGGCCATGTGAAAATGAATAAATTGTTGCTAAAAAATTTTTTGTTGGAAAAAATATAATGTCCATTTTTTCCTTCCACGTTGCTTTAGTTCTGGTAAAGCACCTGAAGGGTTAATAATCTTCTTGAATGTAGTTTTAAGTACCTTGTGGGGTGCAGTTATTAGAATGGTGTCACTTTTGGGTATTTTCTGCCATATAGACCCCTCAAAGTGACTTCAAATGTGAGGTGGTCCCTAAAAAAAATGGTTTTGTAAATTTTGCTCTAAAAATGAGAAATCGCTGGTCAACTTTTAACCCTTATAACTTCCTAACAAAAAAAAATTATGTTCCCAAAATTGTGCTGATGTAAAGTAGACATGTGGGAAATGTTATTTATTAACTATTTTGTGTCACATAACTGTCTGGTTTAACAGAATAAAAATTCAAAATTTAAAAATTGTGAAATTTTTAAAATTTTCGCCAAATTTCCATTTTTTTTACAAATAAACGCAAAAATTATCGACCTAAATTTACCACTAACATGAAGCCCAATATGTCCCGAAAAAACGTTCTCAGAATCGCTAGGATCCGTTGAAGCGTTCCTGAGTTATTACCTCATAAAATGACACTGGTCTGAATTGCAAAAAATGGTAAGGTCTTTAAGGTCAAAATAGGCTGGGTCATGAAGGGGTTAATATTTTTTCAATTTTTTTTTTTTTTTACTTTATTCCAACTTTTACACTTTGGCTGGAGTCACACTGGCGACTAAATCGTACCACTAGAAAGCGATGAAAAATCGCTTTGCAGTCGAACCAATATTAAGCAATGGAGTAGGTCCCAGCATCCGATTTTTTGTGGTCCGATTTAAACGTGCGAGTGCAATCGCAGCATGCTGCGATTGTCACCGATTGTGGGTCGACTATCGCCAATGCAAGTCTATGGGTGCGATGAAAAGTGGGATTACAAACGGACCGGACGTGTGAGTTGCGCAGAAATCGCACAACTTTTCCAGGTGACAGGAAACTGCCTTTGAAATTCTCAGGAAGCCTTTACATGCTAATTAGCTAAGCACATCTTAAAAAAAAACAGGAAGAACGCCTACACGGAGTCCAGAAACATGGCATCTAGCCACATCAATGTGGAACTCCTCATCGTTTTGGTGCAGGAGAGGCCTGAATTGTGGGACCAGCGCGATCCCAATTACAGTAATCGGACGCGCAAAGAGGCTACATGGCAAAGAATATGTGAACACATTTTCACAGACTATCAGCAGAGATCCAGGGAGGACCAAAAGCGTCTTAGTAAGTATCACATGTAACGGTTTTTTAATTTTTCAAAAAATGTTGTTAAGAAAATAATAATGTAGGCTTATGTGTTTAAATGATATTTACAAAGCAGCATTATTGAACTCTTCATATTTAGAACTACACATTGATGTGTGTGTTCACAAACAATATCCATGTATCTTAAAATATCATCGATGATTTGTCATTTATTGATTCCAACATTTTGTACTCTCCTTCACCTCAGATGTAGTGTGTAGGTCCTAAAATTAAAAATCATTGAGTCTTCTTGTTAAGGGCCAAGCATTTTTGTAAATGTATGTTAGTGCTTATAACATGGACACTTCTGGTTGTATGTTGATGTCTTTTAATATTGTAAGTCACATCACACATGACCACAATTTAAATGTTCAGTGTTGCATATTTGTCGTTTTTGTTTACTAAATACATATCAGTCATAATAACCGTTATGTTGTTCTTAAATTTGTAGTGACTGATGTGACAAGACGTTGGCGCAGCTGTCGGGACTGCTACCGGAGGGAGAGGCAGATTAGGGATCGGAGTGGGGCTTCAGCTTCGAAGAAGAGGAAGTACCTATATTTTGATAGACTAAACTTCCTTGCGCCAGTGATGGATCTGCGACCGTAAGTGCATGTGTGTTGAACCACTTTCATGGCAAACTTTGTTATTTGCTGCCTTTTAATTGTTTGAATTTATTTCCTTTCTAGGACGGAGTCAAAACTAACTGAGAGGGAGACGGGGTCCGACTCCGAAGTGCTTATAGACCCCGTTGGTGATGGGTCAGAGGAGGCAGGCCCTTCCTCTGCAGCATGTGGTTCCACACAAGCAGCACCACCAGCAGCTGCAGGACCTGAGGATTCACTAAGACAGCAGCCGGAACATGAGGACCTACCTCAGAGCAGCAGCCCTAATAGGCCTCAGGATGTGTCTCCTCCTCCTTCCCAACGCACAAGGCGAGGTAGGCGGCGACGAGAAGGAGTGGGTTCTGTGACAAGGAGGCAGGTGGACCGAGGAGTTCTGGACTATTTGTCCAGTGTAGCAAATGATGATGGGGAGGAGGGATTTTCCCGCAGTCTGGCACGTTACCTCCGGGCTATTCCAAGACAGCACAGACTGCGGCTCAGAGGCGGACTGCAGATTGTTTTGGATGCTGGAACAGCGCCTAATGATCCAAGCAACCTACTAGATTATCTAGAAAAATGGCAGGTTGGTCCTGAAAATGTGTTAAGGTTGTTTGGACCCCATCCATCACAATCTGTTTCAGCCTCTGATCCTCCTCATCATCATCATCCTCCTCCTCCACCTCCTCCTTGTGTCCAACAGAACCCAACTCCTCCTCCTCATCCTACTGCAGCTCCTTCTTTCTATGGAGCTACCCAGCTCCAAGCCATGGGACAGAGTGGCCATGCACAATATGCCCACTCTACCATACCCAATGTTGTTGGCTGGCCACAACATGGATATGTTAGACATGGGCATATTGGGGGTCATTCTGCTAATGCTCAGTCATAACAATATGACTATGAGCATCAATTCCCTATGTACCCCTACCCACAAGGCCATCAGGATGCAGCCAGTAACCCAGCTGCTACCTTAGGTTCTGCACCAGCTCAGGGTCAAACACAGGTTGCAGATAGTGGAAGGCCTAATACCCAACCTGGCCCTCCATCCTCACCACCATCACCACCACCAAGCTACCATCAATTGTAGCTGTACTAAGCTTTTTTTGTATGTAAGTTATATATATTTATTTTTGCTTATTGATAATGTTCTAAATATTTTATTTTTATGTTTGGACATGTTGGTCCGGTTTACAAAATATATCAGCCTGTAAAAGGCTTAAAAACAAAATACACTAATGAGTAAAATTAGTGAAGTGCCATTGGTTGTCTGTGATTATTCTTATATGTTATGTCCTGTCTTAAGTAGGGTAAAGTGTACATAAAATAATTAGAGTCTTCCATGAATTGATGAATCAAAAGTTAGTTTATGGTATCATATAACATAAAACACACTACATAGCTATGGCCTCCTCTTGCCAAGGAATAGCACCAGCAGGGGAATCAAAATAATTGGTCAATAAGTCACGGACTTTGAGTCCAGAAGGGGGATGACGAGGATGGATGACTGCTCTCATAGGCCTCGTCATATAATCAGACTGAAGGTGAGCCATATCAGCTGATGAGCATTCATGCATTCTTGTAAAATTATGTAGTACCACACATGCTTGCACTACAAGATTAACATTTGAATCACTTAGCTGAATGGCTGATTGTAGGACACGCCATTTGGCTGTAAGAATACCAAATGTGCACTCCACCAGGCGTCGTGCACGAGAAAGGCGATAATTAAGTATGCGTCGCCCATGGTTCAGATGGCGCCGAGGATATGGCCTCATAACATGACAAGTTAATTGGAAGGCCTCATCCGCTACTACAACATATGGCACTGCATCCATATTTGAGTGTGGAAGTTGACATGCTGGTGGTAAGTCCAATTGGTTATTGCGTAGCCGCCGACCCATAATGGAAGAATTGAAGACTCTGGAGTCTCCAGTCCTTCCATAGGCCCCAATGTCTACAATTATGAAACGGTAGTTACTGTCGACCAAGCCCAACAAAACTATAGAAAAATATTGCTTGTAATTGTAGAATTGGGTCCCTGAGTTCGGCGGCTTACGCACACGTATGTGCTTCCCGTCCAGGGCTCCAATACAGTGTGGAAAATTAATGCTTTCTTCAAATCCACGTGCAATCCTCAACCAATCTTCCATTTTGGGCTCTGGCATCACCTCTTTATTTAGTCTTGACCAAATTTGTCCACAAGTACAGCTGACTATTCCGGAAATGGTGAATTTGCCTATTAAAAACTCTAAATGCAGAGCAGCGTATGAGAGCCCAGTGGAAAGAAACCTGCAATACACAAACAACAACAAACATGTACACATCAGACCAAAAAAAAAAAAAAATGCATTAACCAAATGTAAACAGTGGACATTTGTTTACTCACCCATTCACTTAATGTTATGACTTACAAAGCATTTTGACTGCTACACACAAGCATATAGGGAAAAGGCCAAAATATAATAATGCCATTGGGTACAGTATGTTAAGAAGAACAAAGTAAGAAGAATGTGAAAGTTGTTACATTCTGCAAAACATCATCAACATATCGTTGACACACATACCTTAATGTTAGAAGAAGCCTTTCCTCAGCAGAAATGGAAGGACGCATCCTGGTGTTCTGAAAGGTGATTCCGGGGCGCAATATGTCAAGCAAAATATCAAAGGTGGCAACACTCATGCGACAATAGTCAAAAAACTTGTCTGGATTCCTACGCAATGTCGAATACAGGCGCTCAAAATGCCCTTTGCTGATCCTTCGCATCACAAGGGGATGCACCCACATCCTTCTGCGGATTCTGTGAGAAACAACTACAGGGTATGGCTCCCCAAAACTTCTGGATAGCAGCCAATAGTACAGCAGACGCTCAGTTCTATTAAACATTAGTCTGTCACTCATAATTGTAACTTAGCAGCAACACAACAGGAACCACTAAGAAGCCAAACACTCCACGGCAACGTAGGGAGGGTAAGAGCAGTCAAACCACGCTTAAATATGGGGCAGGCTCATTATTCAAATTATTTGCAGGCCTCAAAAACATTAAATGTCCATTTTGCTATGATGCCACTAAAAAACGGTAGTCGCTGGGTAATCGGATATGAAACGTAAGCGTAAATGCGACAAAATCGCATCAGATACTAAAAATCGGATGCCAGTCGCATCAATGTTCATGAAATTTTAATCCGATTATCGAACGACTAAAACGGTCCGATTTTTTAGACGTTGTGTGTTATTCCAGCCTTAGTCCCACTATGGGACAATCATTTTTTGGAGGCTGATTGCTTAAATGTTGTTCTTGATGGTATTTGAACCCAGGACCCCGGTGCTAAAAGGCTGCAAGTGCTATCCTCTGATATACAGTATATATCACATTTTCACATGTACATCCTCATAGGTTGTAAGCTTGCGAGCAGGGCCCTCATTCCTCTTGGTATCTGTTTTGATCTATTTGCTTATTGTTATGCTGTAATGTCTATTGTCTGTACAAGTCCACTCTAAAGTTTAAATAAAATTAACGATAATAGTAGTAGATGTGTTCTGAAGAAGTATTCAGAATTAGGGTAGCGCACACGCTGCAGAAATACGCTGAAATTTCCACGGCAATCCCGCACCTCCCTGCCGCAGAAAATACGCATTTTTATTGGTATGCCTATTCCCGCCAGAAACTAACGTTTTGCAAGCGTAATTAGCTTGCAGAATGCTAGCGTTTTCCAAGAGATCTGTAGCATCGCTTGGAAAACTGATTGACAGGTTGGTCACACGAGTCAAACATAGTGTTTGACACGTGTGACCAACTTTTTACTATTGATGCTACCTATGCAGCATCAATAGTAAAAAGATCTAATGTTAAAAATAATAAAAAAAAATTAAAAATTGTGATATTCTAACCTTACGGCGGCCCACGCAGCCTTCCTGGTCTTCACCGACGCTCCCGGCCAATCCCGTTCCCAAGCGTCCTTAGCGACAATGACCCCAGAAGACGTAGCATCATGTGAGACCGCTACGTCATCTGGGGTCATTGTCGCTAAGTACGCCTGGAAACGGGATTGGCCGGGAGCGTTGCTGAGAGGCGGGAAGGCTGCGGAGGCCGCCGGAAGGTGAGAATATCTCTATTTTTTATTTTAATTATTGTTTTAACAGGGATATGGTACCCAGGGCTTGGAGGAGAGTTTCCTCTCCTCCAGGCCCTGGGTACCATCCGCACATGAACCACTTACTTTGCGCATGGTGGGCATAGCCACATGCGGAAAGTAAGCGGTTCAATGCATTCCTATGCCGTGAAAAGAATGTGCATGCTGCGTATTTTTCCACGATGCGATACCGCCGCGGAAAAACACGCAGCATGAGCATAGCATTGCGGAATCCCATAGAATACAATGAGTTGCGCTGGGTAAGCGTTTTTGCCGCGTTTTTGCGTTTTTCGCGGCAATAACGCTAGCAATCCGCAACGTGTGCACATAGCCTAAACCTATTTTGTATCCTGTCTGGACAAATATCATTGTTTGATAGTTTTGTTAAAAATTGTTACAGTGAATCCAAAAATATCACAGGATTTGGAGATGGTCGCAAAATTTAGCCTCTTTTTTTATTGTTTCCTACACAGCTGTTGATTTATTTTATGTTTTGCCTATAATAGAAAGAAGAATAAGCAAAAAGTCTAAATCTTAAAAAAAGAAAGGAATGTCAAATAAGTATAGTAGTGACAAATTTAACTGTCCAAGAAATGGAAATGTGTTATATTTGGAGACATTGGAAGATTACAGATAACAAAGGTTCATAGTTCAGCATAAAATGTAAGAGGTGTTCCAGGTACCTACATAAATTGTTTTAAAAAATCAGCTAGTGCTATTCTTTTAGGATGAAAAAATTCACTTAGATCAATTGCTTGTTTTAGAATAAAACCTGTTAATAGAGGTTTGCAATCTAGTGAGCTGTAGCAAAGCCCAGATTGTCTATTCCATTAAAGGACACATTTAGAACCGTACATAAATCATATGTAATCATTTTGTTTATCCTGATCATCTGTCAAAGCCTGCTTAGTCTTAGACAAAAAAGTGAAATCTCTTTTTTTATCTAAAGCTTTTGTTCCTTCACGCCCCATTTACCTTTATTTCCCATTTAACTTAAGTATGCATTTTCAACTTTCTCTAGGGTGTGCTAAAAGAATAGCTTTAGCTTTCTAACAAGGTCTATTACTCTCCAGTTTAATGGTTCTTACTATTATTCACACTGTATTTACCTTTTAGGGCAGACATTAAAAATATTTTATTTTACTAATTGTTCATTCAAATTAAATATCTAATGTACCAATATGTATAGTATAAAATGTGGTGCCATATATTTGTAGTGTTTTTACATATGAGTAAAATAAAGAAAATGCTTCTTTAGATATACTTCAAAAAAATTCAAACACATTTGCATCACTCAAAGTTCATTATTGAAAGCTAAGAACAAAATGAATATGCAAACTGTATGAAAGAAAGCCATAAGCACAGATTTATAAGAAAGGCCTATGAGAAATGGTGGATAATTAATCCTAATAACCTCATAAAAATTATTTGAGTAAAAGACAAGCAGTCAAAACCTTGCTCAGTAGTTGGTACATTTTGATCTTTGCTAAAGGTTAATTTATCTAATACATACTGATGACCACACTTCTGAATAAACAAACTTGTCTAAGATTCTACTTTCTTTTATCTTTGATTGTCTGTTTTACATACCCCATATATTCATTTATAAGCCGACCCGTGTATAAGCCGACGCCCCTAATTTTGCCACAAAAAACTTGGAAAACTTATTGACTCGCGTATAAGCCGGGTGTATAAGTAGCCGTCCTGCTCTGTGCTCCCCCATCCAGTTCTGTGCGCCCCCATTCTCCTCTGTGCTCCGCTCCTCCTGCTCCATTATCCTGTCCTGCTCCTTGCTTTCCATCCTTCCCGTCCTGCTCCGTGCTCCCCATCCAGCTCTGCACTCCCCCATTCTCCTCTGTGCCCACCCCGTCCTGCTCCGTGCTCTCCGTCCTCCCCCCGTTCTGCTCCGTGCTCTCTGTCCTCCCCCGTTCTGCTCCGTGCTCTCCGTCCTCCCCCGTTCTGCTTCGTGCTCTCCGTCCTCCCCCCTTCCTTCACCCGTGCTCTCCGTCCTCCCCGTTCTGCTCCGTGCTCTCCGTCCTCCCCCTGTCCTGCTCCGTGCTCCTTGTCCTCCTCCATGCTCCCCCCATCCTCCTCCATCATACTCACCCTCCCCGTGCCATCGCTGAACGTCCCGGCCGGCAATCCTTCGTTCTCCCCTGCTTCCTGCAGCTCTCCAGCGCTGAGCGGTGACGTATTACCGCTCATTAAGGCCATGAATATGGAGGCCACGCCCATGGGAGTGGCGTCGCGTCCATATTACATGACCTTAATGAGCTGGTATTATGTCACCGCTCAGCGCTGGAGAGCTGCAGGAAGCCGGGGAGAACGCAGGATTGCAGGGACGTTCAGCGATGGCACGGGGAGGGTGAGTATGATGTCCCAGCCACCGGCTCCTGCCGCCGCATCCCCTCCCCCGCCGGTTTCTGCCCTATGACTCGTGTATAAGCCGAGGGGGCATTTTCAGCACAAAAAAAGGTGCTGAAAATCTCGGCTTATACACGAGGATATACTGTATATCTTATAGGACTTGAAAAAAATAATGCAATAAGAATTAGGTAGGTTTTAAGGTTTAATGTTCCTCTGTGTGAGGGGTGTCTACTGTATTGCTACCTCCCACAAAACAAAAAGGCGCACACACACACATACACACACATTAACCGTCAATAAAAATATAAGAGATCAACAAAAAAGTGTTAACAACAAAACAAATGCAATTTTAGTTATACCCAAAAGCTAACAGGATCAGGGCATATAAAGAGATTATCAACTGGTAGATAAGTAAAAAAGTCATACACTAGCAAAATAATCCTGTCATATAGGGCCAATGAGTACTAAAATAAAGAGCACACAACAATTAGCAAACACAACTGAAATAGTTCCTCCATAAAGTGCTCCCACAATATGACTCTATAGGATTCCATGCATAAAGGCCAAAAATATAATAATTTTCTTAATCATAAGCATATCAAAGAGAATGGAAAATAGATTATACAGTAGATATCAGTTTAAAGGTGGATATATGATAGAAAATCATAAGCTTCCTCTTTATGGTGTTGCTATTTTGCTGCTGTAATAATCCTTCTGACAGAGATACTGAAGACAGACTGCCCTGATTATAGCAGGAAATCACATGATATATTTTCTTGTCACAAGTAAGAAGCAGTGGGATGCCTCTGCCTTTTAGACAATGGGGAACAGTAAAGATGAATAACTGTGCTCGTGTTTATAAAGATTTTACAGGAAACAGGCAGCTTGGACATGTGATCAATCTACAGGAACATCTCACAAAATTAGAATTTCATCAAAAAGTTAATTTATTTCAGTTCTTCAATACAAAAATAATTACAAACAAAGTGATCTATTTCAAGTATTTATTTTTGTTAATGTTGATATTTATGACTTACAGCCAATAAAAAACGAAAAGTCATTATCTCAGTAAATTAGAACACTTTATAACAACAGCTTGAAAAAATGATTTTAAAATCCAAAATATTGGCCTACTGAAATGTATGTTCAGTAAATGCACTCAAAACTTGGTCAGGACTTCTTTTGCGTCAATTACTGCATTAATGCGGCGTGTTATGGAGGCGATCAGCCTGTGGCACTGCTGAGGTGTTATGGAAGCCCAGGTTGCTTTCATAACAGCCTTCAACTTGTCTGCATTGATGGGTCTGGTGTCTCTCATCTTCTGCTTAACAATACCCTTTAGATTCTCTATGAGGTTAAGGTTAGTTGAGTTTGCCGGCCAATCAAACACAGTGATATCGTTGTTTTTAAATGAGGTACTGGTATTTTTGGCAGTGTGGACAGGTGCCAAGTCCTGCTGGAGAATTAAATTTCCATCTCAAAAAAGCTTGTCGACAGAGGGAAGCATGAATATCCAGTAATGAATGTTAGACACTTCAATATAAAGGATACAACATAATCTGATATGGCACATAACCATTAGATAGGAAGAGATTCCAACAAAAAATAATATACAAACACATTATTTTATTAATTGTCAAACATAAAACAGTTCATATGAAAAGACAGCAAGAAAACCTCCAAAAAGGGTGAGCATCATCTAGACTCTGGCTTATTTAAACAACTATGGGTTACCCTTGGCCTGACATGCCCCTGGATGAAGCGAGCATTGAAACGGCGCCCGTTGGGTGTTAGGGGAACACAGCCTTGCCCTACAGTCTTCCAACCTATTCTAATACATGTAATATACCAGTGGTATTCATATTAGCCTATTAAGTGTACTGTGGCATTCTGGATCCCCCTATTTTGACATTTACATATATTTATGCTGTGGTTTTCCCTCCCTTTTTGGAGTTTTTTTGGCCTGTATTTTTATATTAGCTGTTTTTATGTTTGATAATTAATAAAACAGTATGTTTTTTATTATTTTATGTTGAATCTCTTCCTATATAATGATTATATGCCATGTAAAATTATATTGTATCACTTATGGCTGGTAGTTAACTCCAACTGCACATGAGTAAGTGATTTGCATGTGCTTTATTGATCAGTAGAATCCATGCTATTTTAGCATAAGTCTCTGTATGCACTCAAACAAGAGGCTTAGTTTTGGGAAGGAATTGTAATATGTGTTTTTTGTGAATTGAGAAAGAGAGTGATGTTCTCTAGGGACAGGTCCCCTTACTTTCCACAGCATTTGACACTTAAACCCTAGTAATAGTGAGGTTCTTAAGGGATGGACTGAATGTCAGTTAGAGTCAGATGGCATTCTTTCAAACAGTCAACATAGGTATTGTGACATTACTCCCAACTCAAGAAATTCTGACCTGCATAGGTAAGATCTGAGTATGTATCCATGGAAGAACCTCTTCAACGATCTTCAATCAAGATTGCAGGAGAAGTGTCTGATGATAGTCATTTCTCTACTGAAAGAAATCCATTCAACAATTGAAAGTACTCCAAAAAGGAGGTGCTCAAATAAACTAAATGGTAAGGCCCATCTACAGTCATGGACAAAAGTTTTGAGAATGACACAAATATTAATTTTTACAAAGTCTACTGCTTCACTTTTTCTAATGGCAATTTGCATATACTCCAGAATGTTATAAAGAGTGATCAGCTTAACAGCAATTACTTGCAAAGTCAATATTTGGCTAGAAAATGAACTCTATCCCCCAAAACACATTTCAACATCATTGCAGCCCTGCCTTAAAAGGACCAGCTAACCTCTTTTCAGTGATTGCTCCATTAACACAGGTGTGGGTGTTGGAGAGGACATGGCTGGAGATCAATCTGTCATGATTAAGTAAGAATGACACCACTGGACACTTTAAAAGGAGGCTGGTGCTTGGCATCATTGTTTCTCTTCTGTTAACCATGGTTATCTCTAAAGAAACACGTGCAGTCATCATTGCAATGCACAAAAATGGCCTAACAGGGAAGAGTATCGCAGCTAGAAAGATTGCACCTCAGTCAACAATCTATCGCATCATCAAGAACTTCAAGGAGAGAGGTTCCATTGTTGCCAAAAAGGCTCCAGGGCGCCCAAGAAAGACCAGCAAGCGCCAGGACCGTCTCTTAAAAGTTTTTCAGCTGCAGGATCGGGCTACCAGCAGTGCAGAGCTTGCTCAGGAATGGCAGCAGGCAGGTGTGAGTGCATCTGCACGCACTGTGAGGCGGAGACTCTTGGAGCAAGGCCTGGTCTCAAGGAGGGCAGCAAAGAAGCCACTTCTCTCCAGAAAAACATCATGGACAGACTGATATTCTGCAAAACGTACAGGCAGTGGACTGCTGAGGACTGGGGTAAAGTTATTTTCTCTGATGAATCCCCTTTTCGATTGTTTGGGACATCAGGAAACGCCTCATTCGGAGAAGACAAGGTGAGCGCTACCACCAGTCTTGTCTCATGCCAACTGTTAAGCATCCTGAAACCATTCATGTGTGGGGTTGCTTCTCAGCCAAGGGAATCGGCTCTCTCACAGTCTTGCCTAAAAACACAGCCATGAATAAAGAATGGTACCAGAATGTCCTCCAAGAGCAACTTCTCCCAACCCTCCAAGAGCAGTTTGGCGATCAACAATGCCTTTTCCAGCATGATGGAGCACCTTGCCATAAACCAAAGGTGATAACTAAATGGCTCAGGGAACAAAACATAGAGATTTTGGGTCCATGGCCTGGAAACTCCCCAGATCTTAATCCCATTGAGAACTTGTGTTCAATCATCAAGAGACGGGTAGACAAACAAAAACCTAAAAATTCTGACAAAATGAAAGCATTGATTGTGCAAGAATGGACTGCTATCAGTCAGGATTTGGTCCAAAAGTTGATTGAGAGCATGCCAGGGAGAATTGCAGAGGTCCTGAAGAAGAAGGGTCAACACTGCAAATATTGACTTGCTGCATTAACTCATTCTAACTGTCAATAAAAGCTTTTGTTACTCATATGTTTGCAATTATATTTCTGTCTGTGATAAAAACATCTGTCAAACACACATAAAAACCAGAGGGCAGCAGATCATGTGAAAATATAATATTTGTGTCATTCTCAAAACTTTTGGCCATGACTGTACACATTGTGACATCCAGCAGTCTCATCATGCTAGGTGTACTCATAAACCTACAGAGGCAAGCTGCTGGAGAGGATCGGAAAGACTGGCAGGTGGAGGGTTGTACACAGAATAGTGATGTGGGCCGACCTATGGACTCTGAGGGTGAAGCCATTTCAGAGTCTGACCAGTAAGATGACTATGTGATAGGCAGATATCTTAATATTGGCAACAAATTGCTGCAGAGAAAAATCAATCCTGAACCAAAAAAGTAAAAAGAAAGATCAAGAAATAACGAAGAAAGATCAAGATAGAAGAAGACGGTGTCTTCTGAGGATGGAGATGTTGGGTTACGATTTACAGCAGGGAAGAGATGAATGCTGCAATGGAAGATTTCGAGATACCTACAGGTGCTTCTCACAAAATTAGAATATCATCAAAAAGTTAATTTATTTCAGTTCTTCAATACAAAAAGTGAAACTCATATATTATTATGAGTCATTACAAACAGTGATCTATTTCAAGTGTTTATTTCTGTTAATGTTGATGATTATAGCTTACAGACAATGAAAACCCAAAAGTCATTATCTCAGTTAAAGAGAATACTTTATAACACCAGCTTGAAAATGATTTTAAAATCCGAAATGTTGGCCTATTGAAATGTATGTTCAGTAAATGCACTCAAAACTTGTTCGGGGCTCCTTTTGCATCAGTGCGGTGTGGCATGGAGGCGATCAGCCTGTGGCTCTGCTGAGGTGTTATGGAAGGCCACGTTGCTTTGATAGCAGCCTTCAGCTTATCTGCATTGTTGGGTCTGGTGCCTGTCATCTTCCTCTTGAGAATACCCCACAGATTCTCTATGGGGTTAAGGCCAGGTGAGTTTGCTGACCAATCAAGCACAGTGATACTGTTGTTTTTCAACCAAGTATTGGTACTTTTGGCAGTGTGGACAGGTGCCAAATCATGCTGGAGAATGAAATTTTCTTCTTCAAAAAGCTTGTTTACAAAAGCAAGCATGAAGTGCTCTAAAATTTCCTGGTAGATGGCTGTACTGACCAGCAGATTACATGCCTCCCCAACCATCACTAATTGTGAAGTCTTCACACTTGACTTCAAGCAGCTTGGATTGTGTGCCTCTCCACTCTTCCTCCAGACTCTGAGACCTTGACTTCCAAATGAAATGCAAAATTTACTTTAATCTGAAAACAACTCATTGGACCACTTAGCAACAGTCCATTTTTTTTCTCCTTGGCCCACGTGAGGCTCTTCTGGCATTGTCTATTGGTCATGAATGGCTTGACACAAGGATTGCGACACATGTAGCTCATGTCCTGGATATGTCTGTGTGTGGTGGCTTTTGAAGCAATGACTCCAGCAGCAGTCCACTCCTTTTCAATCTCTCCCAAATTTTTGAATGGCCTTTTCGTAACAATCCTTTCAAGTATGCGGTTATCCAGGTTGCTTATGTACCTTTTTCTAGCATACTTCTTCCTTCCACTCAATTTTCCATTAATATGCTTGGATACAACACTCTGCAAACAGCCAGCTTCTTAAGCAATGACCTTTTGTGGCTTACTCTCCTTGTGAAATGTGTAAATGACTGCAATATGAACATCTCTCAAGTCAGCAGTCTTCCCCATGATTGTGGAGCCTTCTGAAACAGACTAAGGGACCTTTTTAAATGTTTAGGAAGCCTTTGCAGGTTTTTTTTTGTTAATTATTCTTATTTACTGAGATAATGACTTTTGGTTCTTATTGGCTGTAAGCCATAATCATCAACATTAACAAAAATATACACTTGAAATAGATCACTCTGTTTCTAATGACTCTATATAATATATGAGTTTCACGTTTTGCATTGAAGAACTGAAATAAATTAACTTTTTGATGATATTCTAATTTTGTGAGAAGCACTTGTATGTGCAGAATTATACTTTATTCCAAGTTATAAATGGGGTTGAGCACTTAGATAAATCCCAGCACAATACTTCCCTCAAATTTCATTGTCATGTTCTCGACAACAGGGAGAGTGCCTTGAGAAAAATAAATATCCAGTCTATGTGCTGGTAAAGATTTTAACCAGGATGAGGGGAGATTAATTTTAGCCAGTTGGTGTGGAAACATACAACAGACTAGTGACATAATTCCCCCACACCTGATACTAGACATGCCCCTATATTTGGATCTAAAAATCTGAGACAGATATGTGCTCTCTCTTTTATTCCATTGGCATCATGATGAGCATATCTGAATGAGTGTCCCCTCACCCCCTGATTCCCTGTAAACCCTTACTTACTAGACCCTGCATACCCTGGACACTTGCATTAAACCCGCTAGCCTTAACCCAATTTTGTATAATTAGTTACAATATATCTATAATATAGAAAAGAGTTAGGTGAGGTGAGAGGGCTAATATTGGATGAATGTGATTAGATAATGTTGTATATTATCAAGTAATTGTATAATTGAATATGTGATATTGATCTGATAATTTGGTATTAGTGTTGTAGTGTCAATATATCTGTATACATACATATATATACATATATCGATGTAAATGTTGTACATGGAGGTAGACACTGGAATACTGTCTCTTTAAGATCTCTACTAGGGATGAGCGAGAAGCAGTGTTGCTCAGGTCTCCCTGAGCATGCTCGGGTGATCTCCGAGTATTTTGGCGTGCTCGGAGATTTAGTTTTTGTCGTCTCAGCTGCATGATTTGCGACTTGTAGACAAGCTTAATATATGTGGGAATACCCTAACAAACAGGCATTCCACACATGTATTTAAGCTGTCTAACAGTCGCAAATCATACAGCTGAGGCGACGAAAACTAAATCTCGGAGCACGCCAAAATACTCGGAGATCACCCGAGCATGCTCTGGGAAACCCGAGCAATGAGAATACTCACTCATCACTATTCTCTACTGGTTTATTATATATGCAGCATAAGACATATTGAAGTCAAAATAAACACGGACCTTTTGGGAAAAAAACAGGAGAACAAGTTAAAGAGGTAATATAAAGCACAGTCCTTGAGGTAGCAGGGATCCGCCAGCTCAGGGTTAAGCTAAAACACACGGTTCAGGTTAGCCCAAGCACGAACACTTCTCTGGCAGTATGCTTTTGATCATTGTCCATTTGGAAGACTCATTTCCACCCAAACTTTAACTTCCTGGCTGATGCCTTGAGATGTTGATTCAGTATTGCCACATAATCTTTTTTCCTGATGACATTTATTTTGTGAAGTGAACCAGTCACTCCTGCAGCAAAGCAACCCCAAAACATGATGCTGCCACCCCCATGTTTCACAGTTGGGATGGTGTTCTTTGACTTTGCAGTAAGTAATAAAAATGCCTTAAAACATTTTCTCTTTCTCATTATTCTGGCATTTGTCAAATATTAATAAGTATGGTAATCCTAACTGACCTAAAACAGGAAAGGTTGATTCTGATTTCATGCCAGATACTGAGAAAAACATGCATATGTGTCTTTCCATATATTGAATGTAAACTGGTTTCAACTATATATATATATATATATATATATATAGTTGCCAGCTTCACTAAAAATATATATGCATGTATTTATCAGAATGTAGACTTGTCAATCACTATACAGTGATTGACAAACCCAAACATTAAAGTTCGGTGTCCTTATTGAACACCTAGTGTCCATGCTTGGATCTCAAACACAAACTTTTCCAGGAAGTCTGTGTTAGCCGATGTTTGGGATGCCAAACCCAAACACTGTTTCCAATGCTGTCATCTTTATCACAGCACAAGAAAAAAATGGCATCTCTGATAGGCAGTAAGTTAGTTACCGCCTGTCAGAGAGCTGTGGTTAACACGAGTACAACTCTCATGTAATAGCAGTGAGAGCAGGCAAGGTTGATGACAGTATTCATCAGCAGGTGCCTGTAGCATAAATAAATAAAATGAAGAGGGGTATCTTATATTGTTAGTAGAGATGAGCGACTTTCCCTTTTTTAGGGACGAGTCGGGTTTCATGAAACTCGAATTTCTCAAAAGTCGGGTTGAACGAAATTGGCCGACTATCGGGAAAAGTCAGGGGTCCGACAGAAACAAGAAACCCAATGCAAGTCAATGGGGAAAAAAGTCGCCATAGAATGGAGGACAGAAAACACACCTACAGTGCCCATTTCAATGCCAACAACATAAATTCTTATTACTTAAGCTTGGCAACCTTTAATTAACTTTATAATAATAGTTACGCATTGAAAACTAGGGGTTATTTGGCTGGTAGGGTAGGGCTGGCTCCCGGTTTTCGTGTGCCCTGGGCCAAAGAGTGTCAGTGGGCCCCTTTAACACATACCACAATTCATGATGCTCCGATACGGCACAGAAATATAGGTATAGTACAATGAAAAATACTTCACTTCTTACATGACATGACTGATATCTATGTTAAAATCTACAATAGCTCGAAAACCGGACATTATAGTCCTCCATACAGTATTATGGCTACCACATAGTGTGCCATGCAGAATAATGAGACCCATATATTTCTCCATACAGAATAATTGGTCCCATATAATGTTCCACACAGTATATGATGAGCTCCACATACTGCTCCAGTATATGATAGTCCCCATATAATGTGCCATAAAGTATAGGACGGTCCCCATAGAGTACAATGAGCCCCACATATTGCTCCATACAGTAAAATGAGTTGTATATAAAGCTCCATACAGTATATGATGGGCCCCATATATTGCCCCATACAGAACTGGCTCCATATAATACTCCATACAGAAAAGGCCCCATATGTGCCCCATATGATGCCCCATACCCTATATGATGCCCCATAAATAATGAACACTATATGATTCTCCAGTATATGATGGGCCCCATGGATGATGCTTCAGTGTCTTATGGGCCAAAATAAGGCTCCATATATAATGGGCCCCATTTATAATGCTCCATTGTATAATGGTCCCTGTAAATGCTGCTCCAGTGTCTGTTTTCCCCCTTTTAGAACGCTCCAGTATATGATGGGCCCCATGGATGCTGCTCCAGTGTCTGATCTGCCCCATTTAGAATGCTCCAGTATATGATGGTCCACATGGATGATGCTCTAATGTCTTATGGGCCAAAATTATGCTCCATATCTAATGGGCCCCATTATTAATGATCCAGTGTATAATGGGCCCAGTAAGTGCTGCTCCAGTGTCTGATGTCCCCCATTTAGAATGCTCCATTGTATGATGGCCCCTATCTATAATGCTCAAGTGTATGCTGGGCCACATATATAATTCTCCAGTGTATAATGCTCCCCATATATTGCTCCAAACATTAAAAAAAATGAAATACCTCTCCTCTCTGTGCACTGCTCTACTCTGGACTCCTCAGCGTCAACATCTTACAACTTTTTGCACTTGGACTGTTTAGGTAGAGGGCATACAGGTGTGATGTCATCGCGCTCTCTGACCTGAATGTCACTGTCAGGAAAAGCGCAAGACGTCACAGCGGTGGAGCATGGAGAGGTAAGTATTGCAAGTGCTGGGGCCCTGAGCAAGCAGGGAGGGCCGACTCGTGGGCGACGGCACTGGCACAGGGCCCCTCATAGTACGCTGGTGTGTCTGATGGTGAGTTTGCCCTCCCGCCATCAGAGACATTTTTTTGTACTATCAGGGGCCCTGTGCCAGTGCCGTTGCCAACGAGTCGGCCCCCCCACCTGCTCTGGAAACCGGCACTTGCCCAGGTGCGCCAGGTGATGAAGCCGGCCCTGGGGGGGATTTGTAGGTTTTGTAGTCCGTCCACGCTTGCAAGTGCATGTTCATTAAATGTCTAAGCATGGAACTGGTATTCTAATTTCTGATATTTTTCCCTCGGCTAAAGGTCCTTCCACACTTCTTACAAATAACCTTTGCCTCATCAATAGGATTTTGGTAAAAAAAGTGCCACACTGGACTCTTCCTGCTATAGTTTAAAATTTCATGGAACGCATGCTGTGCTAATTTGACCGTCTGGCCAAGCTGTCCTGCAACTCTTTTTGGTTTTTTTAACACGTTTTTGTACTGCTACGGGCCTGCCAGATAACCACTGATGCAATGTCGATGCCTGCTGTGGATCCTTCTCCTCTTCTGAGCTATTGCCAGCGGCACCCTCTTCACCAAAGGATGCCAATCTGGGTCAACAACTGGGTCATCCATCACCTCCTCTTCAATTTCATGTGCACCTTCCTCTGTGTCACCGTGTAAGGTGGTATAGTATGCGGGAAAGGGCACCTGAGTTTCATCAGTGTCAGATTCTGGCTCAGTAGACTGTGAGAGAAATGTAGTGCTCTGGGTGAATGTACCAGCAGAATCATATAGCAGTGGCTGTGCATCAGTGCACTCCATGTCATATTCATGCTGAACTGGGGAGTTCAGGATTTGACTTGATAACCCAGGCATGTTATGTGAAAAAAGCTCCAAGTAGTAATCTGAAGTGTGGCCTGCCACATCCTTAACTTTTGGTGGGGGTGAAGGACACAATGAAAGTTGTTGTTCCTGACCAGGAGCCTGCACTGATGACTCAGTGCTTCCATTTTTTAAAACTTCAAAAGAGGATGCAATAGAGCTGGAGGCTGTTTTGGCAATGTAAGCCAAAACCTGTTCCTGATGCTCCGCTCTTTAAAAGCGGTTTACCTACTCGCAGAAAAGGGAGCCTTCCAGGCCTTCTTGAGCAAGATGATGACGCAGGCTCAACACCTCCTGCCTTAGGTACTTTTGTGCTTTTGGCACCATCAGTACCAGCTGGCCCCCCCAGCCCACATCCGCGGCCTCTTCCAACATACTTCCTTATGTTTGGGAAAATGTACCAAAAATACCAGCAGATATATGGCACTATATGAGGAGTGTACAGCTGTATATGGTGTAGGGGAAAATGCAAATATCCGTATATATTTCCGGAGTCACACACAGACACTCAGTCAGTATGGATTTGACAGTAATACAAAGAGCAGATGAACGGTACTGTATCAGAAGCAGACAGCTGTATATGGTTTTGTGAAAATTTCAATCTCCGTATATATTTCCGGAGTCACACACAGACGCTCACCCAGTATGGATTTGACCGTAATACAAAGAGCAGATATATGGTACTGTATCAGAAGCGGACAGCTGTATACGGTTTTGGGGAAAATTTAAATCTCCATATATATTTCCAGAGTCACACACAAAAGCTCATTCAGTATGGATTTGACCGTAATACAAAGAGCAGACATACGGTACTGTATCAGAAGTGGACAGCTGTATATGGTTTTGGGGAAAATTTCAATCTCTGTATATATTTCCGGAGTCACACACTGACACTCGCTCACTATGGATTTGACAGTAATAGAAAGAGCAGAAATACTGTACTGTATCAGAAGCGGACAGCTGTGTACGGTTTTGGGGAAAATTTAACTTTTTGTATATATTTCCGGAGTCACACACAGACGCTTACTCAGTATGGATTTGACCGTAATAAAAAGAGCAGATATACGGTACTGCAGTGGACAGCTGTGTACGGTTTTGGGGAAAATTTCAATCTCCGTATATATTTCCGGAGTCACACAGAGACGCTCGCTCATTATGGATTTGACCGTAATACAAAGATCAGAAATACGGTACTGTATCTGAAGCGGACAGCTGTATACGGTTTTGTGGAAAAGTAAATCTTCGTATATATTTCCGGAGTCACACACAGACGCTTACTCAATATGGATTTGACCGTGATACAAAGAGCAGATATACGGTACTGTATCAGAAGCGGACAGCTGTATACGTTTTTTGGGAAAATTTCAATTTCCGCATATATTTCTGGAGTCACACACAGTCGCTCACTCAGTATGGATTTGACAGTAATACAAAGAGCAGATATACCGTACTGTATCAGAAGCGGACAGTTGTATACGTTTTTGGGGAAAATGTAAATTTTCATATATATTTCCGGAGTCACACACAGACGCTTACTCAGTATGGATTTGACCATAATGCAAAGAGCAGATATAAGTTACTGTATCAGAAGCGGACAGCTGTATACAGTTTTGGGGAAAATTTCAATCTCCGTATATATTTCCAGAATCACACACAGATAGTCAGCATGTATTTGTCCGTGACACCTACCAGTATACGGTAGTGTGTGAGGAGCGTACAGCTCTATACGGTGTGGGAAAAAATGAACGCTCTGTAAATGTGCTGAAAAAAAGAATAAAAGTATTAGTGCTGTGTAAAAAGCAGTCTGCACAGCAGTGTACACACAGCTTTCAGGCAGCCTAATAACCAACACTGCTGCACACAAAAAAATCCTCCCCTCTCACAGCACACTAACTGTACAGCACAATTGCTATCAGCACAAGCACATAAGAACTTCTTTTTCCTGCCCTATCTCTCTCCCTACTGACAAACAGCATCAGCAACCTCTCCCTACTGTTAAGATCAGCAGAAGTAAAATGGAGGTCGGCGCTCAGGGCTTTTATAGACACTATGACGCCCCACAAAGCAAGCTAATCACCGCAATGCCATTCTCTAAGATGGTAGTGGCCGCTGCACATGTATCTCATTGCCTACAGTGTAAGTCCTTATTTATTGGTTGAAAAAAAAGGTGCCTGAAAGCATTCTGGGAAAACCGACTCTGACGCTCGTCTTGCCGACCGCATGGCCGACTGCACGCTATGGTCGTGTTTTGGCCAATAAAACCTGACTTTGGTAAAAGTCGGCGAATTTTGAATCTGACCGACCTGTTTCGCTCAACTCTAGTACACACCATTCATAAATGACCATAATGAATATATATATATATATATATATATTGTTAGGGTCTGCGGAATGCACCAGATAAATATAAATAGTGGGTGCGTTCGCAGACCGGGGTCCACAGTGCAGGCAGAGCCTGCTGCTAGCAAGATAGCGGTATTGGCAAACTCTATTACTTCACAGAGTCGCAAATATAGATGCTGTGGTACTATATGGCAGTATAAGCGAACTCTGTTACACCACAGAGTCGCTGAGGTAGAGACGCTGAGATAGAGACTGTGTCCTGTTAACACCACAGGGATACACAGATAACTGCTGTGCGGATAGCAGTCCGTGGTCATGCAGTCAGGCAACGCAAACAAGTATCTCCTCACCGGAGAAGTCGGTATTCAAGGGGCTTATTTCAGCCAAGCTCTAAACACGTGCATACAAGTCTCCTCACCGGAGGTGCCAGTATTCTAGGGGCTTATTTCAGCTGAGCCCTAACCACATGCATGCAAGATCACACTGGCACAAAGCACATAATGCAATTGATACTAGCGCATGGTGGCACGGCCATGCCACCCTTTTATAGTAGCAACTACAGGACCTACCAGAAAAGGACCAATGAGAAACTGTACAAGAACACATCTATTTTCAGGACCTTCCTGGAGACACTAATAGGAGCTGCTGCAGTAGCCGAGCATGTGACCCCTGATCTCCTATGAGAGATCTTACCCTGGGCATGCTCAGAAAGGAAAACACAGGACTTAGTCCCAACTGAGTTTGCTTGCCGCTGACCTGCACTGGCTACAATGGCAGGACCTGGAGAGGCAGCAGTCATCCTCTGCACAGCACTAGACTGAGCGAGACGCTGGGACCGACGTCTCTGCTGAACAGGTTCCACTGCGGCCGGAGACGGATGAGAGACCGCAGCGGGGATAGCTCGAGATTCCCCTTGTGCAGGAGTGGGAACTTGACCCCTAACATTACCCCCCTCCCTAGGGCCTCCCCTCCTTTGGGCCTCACTACGCTCAAAGGCAGCAATGAGCTCCAGAGCATGAACGTGCTCAACAGGCTCCCAAGACCTATCCTCAGGCCCATAACCCCTCCAATCCACCAAATAAAACTTTTTTCCCCATACCACCTTGCACCCTACAATAGCGTTCACCTCGTGATCATCCGTAGACGAACTGTCACGGGTGTGTCGCCACGAAGATCGTCGCGATTGCACAGCCTGACTTCTCGCAGCTGAGTTTTTGGTGCTTGGTGTTTTTCGGCAGTGAGGGAGTTAATTCTCTCTCTCTGTGCTAGACGAGGCCCAGCCTCACCCAGCTGCAGTTAATTCTGCAGTATTGGGACTCCTTCAAATACCTGCCGGTCTGATAGGGTAGTTGTCGGTGAAAGCATTTCATACAGACCATCAGAGCGGATCGTGGTATTGAAGAGTTTGGAGCGAAGTGTACTCGGTGTGGTTTTTTTCCCTTCCTCGCTTTATCATTTATCTCCTTACCCGTTTGTGTTCCCTCTGTTATTGTGGTGTGAGTTTTTGTATGCAAGGTGGTTTTTGGTTTTCCCCTTGTACTGTCTCATTCGTCTTGTACTGTGTATTAGCATTTACTACCCTGTCCCCTACTGTTGTGATCGGGGTCCTTCTCAGGGCTAGATTACTGAGGTTCAGGGATCCTCAGGAGGTAGGGTTACGCTGGCGGCCTGGACCTCTGTACCATTAACAATACCTCCAGGTAGAGGGATTAGTCAGGGCCCAGCTTAGGGTCAGCATAGGACCCTGACCTCCTGTACGCAGTGACAGCGTGACACGAACCCGATGTCCCGGCAGATGACTCAGAGAACGGGGACATGACCACGGGTTTCAAGAGGGACACATGAAAGGTGTCGGAGATACCCAGGCATGGTGGAAGGGCCAAACGGTATACCACAGGGTTAACCTGTTCGAGGACTTTGAAGGGACCCAGGTAACGGGTGCTAACTTGGTCGACTCCACTCGCAGCCTGATATTACGGGCGGAGAGCCACACCAAGTAACCGGGAGCAAATGTCGGAGCGGGGCACCAATGTGCATCAGCGGAGGACCTCATCCTCTCCTTGGAGGCCTGAATGACATCCTGAGTGCGGTCCCAAATGTCCCGTGCCTCCACAGCCCAGTCTGCCACCCTGGAGTCGGTGGAAGACACGGGCATAGGCACAGGAACCCGCAGATGCTGACCGTAATTAAGGAGGAATGGTGTCTGTCCAGTGGAGTCTGCCACGGCGTTGTTCAATGCAAACTCTGCCTATGGTAACAAAGATGCCCAGTCATCCTGCCTGACGGAGACAAAGTGTCGCAGATATGTGACCAAGGTCGGTTGGCCCTCTCTACCAGCCCATTCGTCTCAGGATGATATGCCGAAGAGAGATTTAACTCAATACTGAGTAGACGACAAATCTCTCTCCAGAACCGAGACGCAAACTGGGGACCTCGGTCACTAACGATTTTGTACGGCATACCATGTAGATGAAAGATATGTCTTATGAACAACGCAGCCAGGGCCGTGCAGAAGGTAACTGTGGTAACGGTACCAGGTGCACCATTTTGGAAAAACGGTCGGTGATCACCCAAATGATGGTGCAACCCCTAGACTTGGGTAAGCCCACCACAAAGTCCATTCTGACCATATCCCAGGGCCTGTCTGCCACCGGCAAAGGGTAAAGTAACCCAGCTGGCCGTTGTCAAGGAGATTTATTTTTGGCGCAGGACACGCACGCCTGAACATAATCCCCAACATCACGGACCATATGCGACCACCAGTACATCCTCGCCAACAGCTCAGATGTCCTTTTGGTCCCAAAATGTCCACCCAGCCTGGACGAATGAGCCCAAGAGAGAACCTCCGGTCGCAAATTGGGTGGTACAAAAGTCTTGCCTGGAGGTGCAGACTCTAGCGAAACCGGCGCTACAGTTCTCAGGCTCTCAGAAGGGACAATAAGCCAAGGCTCCCCCTCTTCCTCCTCAGAGGACACCACGGATCGAGAGAGAGCATCAGCCCGAATGTTCTTCTCTCCCGAGAGATAATGGAGGGTAAAGTGAAATCGGGAGAAAAACAAGGACCATCTGGCCTGATGAGAATTTAGCCGCTGGGCTGTTTGTAAGTATACAAAATTCTTGTGATCTGTAAAGACTTGGTAGGGAAAGCAAGCCCCCTCCAACAGATGTCTCCACTCAGAGAAAGCCAACTTCATTGCTAGCAACTCCCTGTCCCCGATGGAATAATTCCTCTCCGCTGTTGAAAAGGTGTTGGAGAAGAAGAAGCAAGAATGCTTCCGACCTTGAGCATCCTTTTGAAAGAGGACTGCTCCAGCACCAACGGATGAGGCATCCACCTCCAATATGAATGGCTTGTCAACATCAGGGCGGTGTAGGATGGGAGCGCTAGCAAAATGAGACTTAATTGAGGTGAAAGCCTTGGAGACTTCTTTGGACCACAATTTGGGATTTGCTCCCTTCTTGGTGAGGGCTACCAAGGGAGCTACCAAAGTTGAGAAATGGGGAATGAACTGGTGATAGTAATTAATGAACCCCATAAAGCGCTGCACCGCTTTAAGAGAATGGGTTCTTGCCAGTCCATCACCGCCTGTAGTTTGGCAGGATCCATAGCCAATCCCTGGGGGAGATGATATAGCCCAGGAATGGTAAAGACTCCTGCTCAAACATGCATTTCTCCAACTTTGCATAAAGGGAATTTGCCCGCAAGAGGTCGAAGACTCTGCTGACATCATTCCGGTGGGAGTCAATATCTGGAGAGAAGATGAGAATATCATCCAGATAGACCCCGACTGAGGTGGAAAGCATATCCTGGAAGATGTCATTAACAAAGTCTTGGAAAACAGCTGGGGCATTACAGAGCCCGAAGAGCATCACCAGATATTCATAGTGCCCATCCCTGGTATTAAAGCCGTCTTCCACTCATCCCCCTCGTGGATGCGAATCAGGTTGTAAGCACCCCGCAGGTCTAATTTGGTAAATACCCTTGCTCCCCAGAGCCTAACAAAGAGCTCAGAAATCAGAGGCAGCGGGTATTTATTCTTAACGGTGATGGCGTTAAGACCCCTGTAATCTATGCAGCAATGTAATTCTCCTTTATTCTTTTGCACAAAGAAGAACCCTGCCCCATCAGGTGACACTGACTTCCTAATGAACCCTCTTGCCAGATTCTCCTGAATGTATTGGGACATAGCCTCCGTTTCCGGGAGAGAGAAAGGATAGACCGGTCCCCGGGGAGGTTCTGCTCCAGGCAAGAGGTCAATAGGACAGTCATAGGGGCGGTGAGGCGGAAGCGTCTTCTCAGCCTTTTTGGAGAACACGTCTACATAGGACCAATAGCACTTGGGAAGGGACATGAGATCTGCGGGTATCCCTGTAGTAGCAACCTGAACACTCTCCCTCACACATCTACCTCTACAAGACTCACTCCAACCCTGTATCTTCCCAGAGGACCACTCAATATGTGGGGAGTGAAGTCGAAGCCATGGTACTCCCAGCAGAGCCTCATCTATACCCTCAGGAAGGATAAGGAAAGAGATAATCTCCTGATGGGAAGGAGACATAGCTAATGTGAGTGGGATTGTTTGATGTGTGATCTGTGAGGGCAGTATGGATCCATTCACTACTCGAACAGTCACCGGGTTGGCGAGCATCACCTGAGGTATTGTGTGGCGGGAAGCAAAAGCAAAGGACATAAAGCTCCCCTTTGCTCCAGAATCCACACAAAGCTCTACTGTTAGAGTGGATGGACCAAATGAGATTGTCCCTTTAAACGACAGCTTGGAGGCAAATGCTGCTGACTCTAGTGAACCTCCTCCCATGGTCACTAGACGCGATCATGTTCCACATCGCTGGGGACATCTATTGGCATGAAGTCCTAACTGCTGACAATTGTTACAAACCACGGAGACTCGAACGGGCCGAGAATTAGGTCCCGCTTGAACAACCTCTATGACCTCCGGGTAGTCGGGCGTCTGAATGGGAGATTCTAGAGGTTTGGCAAAGGTGGGAGCTATCCAAAACCTCCGTCTACACTAGGCCCGCTCCAACCTCCGCTCGTGAAAGCGAAGGTCGATACGGATAGATAAGGAGATAAGCTACTCCAGTGAGGCAGGAATTTCCCTGGTGGCCAAGGCTTCCTTTACATGGTCAGCCAGACCTCTCCAGTATACCGGTATAAGGACCTCATCCGGCCACTCTAACTCGGAGGCCAGAGTTCGAAATTGGACTGAAAACTGACTGACCAAGCTCGAACCCTGTGACATTGCCAGCAGTTGAAGCGCTGAATCGTGGGTGACCTGAGGGCCTAAAAAGACCTTTTTAAGAGCCTCCATAAACCGAGGAGCACTCCTCACCACGGGATCATCACGCTCCCACAAAGGCGTTGCCCATTCCAAAGCTCTGCCCGACAGAAGTGACAATATGAAACCCACTTGTGCATGCTCTGTGGGAAAACGTGCAGCCAGAAGCTCGAGCTGTATAGAGCACTGACTCACGAATTCATGACAATGTTTGCTGTCACCAGAAAACTAGTCTGTAAGCGGGAGATGGGACAAGGTCGGAGCAGAGGTGTTGGAGGACAAACTGGCTGCTGCTGTGCTAGCAGCCTGAACAGCGACTGCGGTCACATCCACAGCTGAGGTTCTGCGCTCGAGAGCTGCCAACCTACCCTCCAGCTGCTGGATGAACTGCCGTAGGCGCTGGTCGTCTGCCATTTTACTAGCCAGACCCTGGTGCTAGTATACTGTTGGGGTCTGCTGAACGCACCAGATAAATATAAATAGTGGGTGCAATCGTAGACCGGGGTCCACCGTGCAGGCAGAGCCTGCTGCTAGCTAGATGGTGTCATTGATGAACTCTGTTACTTCACAGAGTCGCAAATATAGATGCTGTGGCACTATATGGCGGTATAAGCGAACTCTGTTACACCACAGAGTCGCTAAGGTAGAGACGCAGAAATATGGACTGTGTCCTGTTAACTTCACAGGGATGCACAGACAACTGCTGTGCGGACAGCAGTCCGTGGTAATGCAATCAGCAACCCAATCAGACAATCTCCTCACCGGAGAAGCCAATATTCTTGGGGCTTATTTAAGCCAAGCCCTAAACATGTGCATACAAGTCTCCTCACCAGAGGTGCCGGTATTCTAGGGGCTTATTTCAGCTGAGCCCTAACCACATGCATGCAAGATCACACTGGCGCAAAGCATATAATGCAATTGATACTAGCGCATGGTGGCACGGCCATGCCACCCTTTTATAGTAGCAACTACAGGACCTACCAGAAAAGGACCAATGAGAAACTGTACAAGAACATATGTAGTTTCAGGACCTTCCTGGAGGACCAATAGGAGCTGCTGCAGTAGCCGAGCATGTGACGCCTGATCTCCTATGAGAGATCTTACCCTGGGCATGCTCAGAAAGGAAAACACAGGACTTAGTCCCAACTGAGTCTGCTTGCCAGTGACCTGCACTGGCTACAATGGCAGGACTTGGAGAGGCAGCAATCATCCTCTGCACAGCACTAGACTGAGCGAGATGCTGGGACAGACATCTCTGCTGAGTAGGTTCCACTGCGGCCAGAGATGGATGGGAGACTGCAGCGGGGATAGCTTGAGATTCCCCTTGTGCAGGAGCGGAACTCGACCCCTAACATATATATACATATATACAGTACAGACCAAAAGTTTGGACACATTGAAAATATGAATATGAAAATATATCTTATTTTCTAGGTTCTTCAAAGTAGCCACCTTTTGCTTTGATGACTGCTTTGCACACTCTTTGCATTCTCTTGATGAGCTTCAAGAGGTAGTCACCGGAAATGGTCTTCCAACAATCTTGAAGGAGTTCCCAAGAGATGCTTAGCACTTGTTGGCCCTTTTGCCTTCACTCTGCGGTCCAGCTCAACCCAAACCATCTCGATTGGGTTCAGCTGTGGTGACTGTGGAGGTCAGGTCATCTGGCGTAGCACCCCATCACTCTCCTTCTTGGTCAAATAGCCCTTACACAGTCTGGAGGTGTGTTTGAGGTCATTATCCTGTTGAAAAATAAATGATGGTCCAACTAAACGCAAACCGGATGGAATAGCATGCCGCTGCAAGATGCTGTGGTAGCCATGCTGGTTCAGTATGCCTTCAATTTGAATAAATCCCCAACAGTGTCACCAGCAAAGCACCCCCACACCATCACACCTCCTCCTCCATGCTTTATGGTGGGAACCAGGCATGTAGAGTCCATCCATTCACCAATTCTGCATCGCACAAAGACACGGTGATTGGAACGAAAGATCTCAAATTTGGATCACATCAGACCAAAGCACAGATTTCCACTGGTCTCATGTCCATTCCTTGTGTTCTTTAGCCCATACAAGTCTCTTCTGCTTGTTGTCTGTCCTTAGCAGTAGTTTCCTAGCAGCTATTTTACCATGAAGGCCTGCTGCACAAAGTCTCCTCTTAACAGTTGTTATAGAGATGTGTCTGCTGCTAGAACTCTGTGTGGCATTGACCTGGTCTCTAATCTGAGCTGCTGTAAATCTGCAATTTCTGAGGCTGGTGACTCAGATAAACTTATCCTCAGAAGCAGAGGTAACTCTTGGTCTTCCTTTCCTGAGGCGTTCCTCATGTGAGCCTGTTTCTTTGTAGCGCTTGATGGTTTTTGCAACTGCTTTTTTCTTGCCGTAATACAAATTCTAACATTCTATTCAGTAGGAATATTAGTTGTGTATCCACCAGACTTCTGCACAACACAACAGATGGTCCCAACCCCATTTATAAGGCCAGAAATCCCACTTATTAAACCAGACAGGGCACACCTGTGAAGTGAAAACTATTTCCGGTGACTACCTCTTGAAGCTCATCAAGAGCATGCCAAGAGTGTACAAAGCAGTCATCAAAGGAAAAGCTGGCTACTTTGAAGAACCTAGAATATAAGACATAATTTCAGTTGTTACACACTTTTTTGTTAAGTATATAATTCCATATGTGTTAATTCATAGTTTTGATGCCTTCAGTGTGGATATACAATTTTCATAGTCATGAAAATACAGAAAAATCTTTAAATGAGAAGGTGTGTCCAAACTTTTGGTCTGTACTGTAGATGAATCTGGACAATATGAACTAACCAATTCAGTATCATTGACAAGATTAACAATATGATCACAGTTCAAGAGAAACTTAACATGTAGGTTTAGATATGGTTACCATGATTGATAATAATTTACTTTCAACAATGTTCACCTTCAACTAACTAACACTGTATCTGAAAAATAACATCAAGAAAACCAGAATTCTAATGTATCTCACCTATTGTAAAGTTTTTTCTCCTTAAAAGAAATAAATAAAAGCACTGTACAGAATACATTTTTACTGAGTAATAAAGGAAACAACCCAGAATATTGAGTTCATGGTATTTAATTTCAGTTTATGTTCAAGCTTGATCCATCTTTTCCTGTTTACCAGCTGCACGCTATTCCCTTTTGACAAGCGTAATGTAGCTGCCAGATAAATTAAGGAACAAGGTGGATTCTATTTCTTTTATTGTTTTACAGCAGCTCTGAATTATGACTGTAGGGTATCAAGCGTTATTCGATAAATATAGATAGACACAGTCAGTAGAATTTAAATTAAATGAAAAGGCGTCTAGTCAGCAGAATGCGGCTCCTACCAGAAACATGTCATATCTTCTATCACACTTTGATGATTGTGGTTCTTTATTGTTACTTTTTTTCTGATATCCTTGCCGATTTTCTTGAAGGGAAGGATGTGCAATAAAATATATTGAGCAATTCATAACTTTCTGTAGTTTTCTCAGATTAAAAGGTTTTTTTCGCACTTATGTATTGTTGACCTTTACTTAGGACAGATCATCAATATCAGATTGGCGGGGGTCTAACTCCTATCTCTCTGTAGACCAGTTGACTGAATTGGCACAACAGTTGAAAATTGGCACAACTCTGTACATTAGGTAGTACCTATAATTGGTTCTGTAGCTTATTTATATTCAACTGAATGGGAGTTATCTACAGCTCTCTTCAGACCCACAATGCAACAGACAAAACTGTAATTTCTGTTGTGTTACAACTAGAGTTGAGCGATACTTTCCGATATCCAAAAGTATCGGATCGGAATGGTATCGCCGATACACAAGAAATATCGGCGATACCCGATACCGGAAATCCAATGTAAGTCTATGGGAAAAAAATATCGGAATTAAAAAAAGCCCATTCTTGCCTTGTTGGTTAATTGTACATGAAGGAAAACAACAAAGAGTAATGTAGAATGTATTGGGGGATGTTGAGGAGACATTAAAGGCATAGATATTTAACCCAATCAAATGGAATAGCATTAATATTTTTTTTTGTAAAGATGTTCGCATTGACTAACAAATTGACAATGTTGTTAACCTTTTTTCTATTTTGGCAAATATGTATGTTTCACAACTTCCATGCTCTTCACCTTTTTAACTTTTGCCACACTTTCTCCTTCATAATCTTCAGCAGCATCATCTTTTTCATCAAATTATTCTTCATCTTCACCTTCTTTATCTTCTTAAACTTATTGCTATTCATCTTTTTGTTAACATTACTCATATTGTTCTTATTAAACTATTATTCTTCTTCATATTCTACTTCATCTTCATCATATTCTTATTTGTGACAGAGATTCCTGTACTTGTAATCTGTAAAAGTATGAATTTTTCATCCTTGCGTTCTTGCTGTCACAAAAGATTTAAATTACAACAGTATTTGTCCGTGTTCAGTTTAGCCTGCAGCAGCAGGCATTTTCCAGGGGCACCACGAGGAGGAACGGACTCACCCCCATACACTGCTTAGTCTTCTTCTGCTTATAATTTAGAGGATATATTTTGCTCTTCATTTTGGTCTTATACTTCATGTTCTTATGCTTTTTCATCTTCTGCTTATTGTTCTTCTGTCTCTTGTTCTGTATCTTGTAGTTTGTCTTAACCTTCTTTGTCCTGTTGGTGATCTTCTTCTGGGTAATCTTTTATTTCTTCTTTGTGATGGTGTTCAGGCTGGTTGGCTTCATGCTCGTCGTCCTTGTGGTCGTCATCTTCTTCGGGGTGGTCATCAGGGTCGTCGTCTTCATTGTTGGAGATCCATAGTGATTACCCAACAAAACATTTAAAAAATATTCAATTTGTAAATGTAGCTGAAGGTACAAGAAGGCTGACTAACTTCCGAGAACCAGCTGACGTTACTGGAACCCGGACTTGTATCAGATGGTACAAGAGACAATGGAAGTAACGAGGACCAGCTGACTGTGCTGGAACCCGGAGGGGCAGCAGAAGGAAAAGAGCCAATGGCACAACCGAGGACCAGCTGACGTTACTTGGACACGGTTACTAAGCAGGAGGTACCTGTGCTCCAAAGCACTACCAAGGACCAGCAGACGTTGCTGGAACTCGGATACCGAGATGGAGGCACCTAGGCCAAAGGCACTGCGGAGAACCAGTTGACGGTACTGGAACCCGTACGGGTAGCAGAAGGTACAAGAGCCAATGCAAGTAATGAGGAACAGCTGACTGTGCTGGAACCCGGAGGGCAGCAGAAGTAAAAGAGCCAATGGCACAACCGAGGACCAGCTGACGTTACTGGGACACGGTTACTAAGCAGGAGGTACCTGTGCTCCAAAGCACTACCAAGGACCAGCAGAAATTGCTGGAACTCGGATACCGAGATGGAGGCACCTAGGCCAAAGGCACTGCGGAGAACCAGTTGACGGTAGTGGAACCCGGACGGGTAGCAGAAGGCACCCATGAAAATGTAAGTTGACAGTCAGCAAGCCGTCCGCAGTTACCGAATCACACAGTCCTACAGTGGGTGCTTGTTCTATTGCTGTGACTGTGTTTTGTGAACTGCATTAATTTTGCATGGTATGAACCAAATTTCCCCAACTTTGCCAAATTGCTGTGACTGTGTTTTGTGAACTGTATTAATTTTGCATGGTATGAACCAAATTTCCCCAACTTTGCCAAATTGCTGTGACTGTGTTTTGTGAACTGCATTAATTTTGCATGGTATGAACCAAATTTCCCCAACTTTGCCAAATTGCTGTGACTGTGTTTTGTGAACTGCATTAATTTTGCATGGTATGAACCAAATTTCCCCAACTTTGCCAAATTGCTGTGACTGTGTTTTGTGAACAGCATTAATTTTGCATGTAAGCAAGTAGTCATTTTCCCCTCCATTCTCCCCAGACATCCCACCTTCTCCTCAGAACTGTTCCTCCACGTACAATCCTTTTTCTCCAGAAACACACGGCCACACCATGTCTTATCCTGTTCCCACCTTTTAACGCTCTGTCTGTTACTCCTCACTGCTGGTGATATATCCCCAAATCCTGGCCCTCCTCAACACATCCCCACACTCACTTCTATCACCCTGCCACGATCCTCTACACGTCCTCGCAACCATGATAACCTCATACCCGTTCACCCAGCCCCCACTCCCCCGGTCCCCCTACCTGGAGCACTATGGAACGCACGCTCTGTCTGCAATAAACTGTCATTTATCCACGACCTCTTCATCACCAATAAACTCTCCTTCCTTGGCATCACCGAAACCTGGCTCACCCCCTCGGACTCAGCCTCTCCAGCTGCACTTTCTTATGGCGGATTCCACCTATCTCACACCCCCCGCCCCAGCAACAAACGTGGTGGAGGAGTTGGTTTGCTCCTATCTGATACCTGCTCCTTTGCCCCAATTCCACTACCCCCCTCCGCTACTACTCCCTCATTTGAGGTGCACTCCGTCCGCATCTACTCCCCCTCCAACCTCCAGCTGGCTGTCATCTACCGCCCCCCAGAACTTGCCATCTCCACCTTTCTCGACCACTTCACCACCTGGCTGCTTTATTTCCTCTCTGCTGACATCCCCACTATCATCATGGGTGACTTCAACATCCCCATTGATGCTTCCACCCCAGCGGCCTCTAAACTTTTATCGCTCACTGCCTCCTTTGGCCTCACTCAATGGTCCTCTGCGGCCACTCACAAAGATGGTCACACGCTCGACCTTATCTTCACCCGCCTCTGTTCCCTTACTAATCTCACTAACTCACCCCTTCCCCTGTCTGACCACAACCTACTGACGTTCTCTTCTCTCTCCTCTTCTAGTGCACAACCCCCACTCCACAAACTCACTCACCCTCGCAGAAATCTCAAACACCTCAATTTACCAATGCTCTCTGAGTCCCTCCTCCCTCTTACAGACATATCTTCACTTCACGACACAGATTCTGCTGCCACCTTTTATAACACTGCAATAACAGCAGCACTTGACTCGACTGCCCCCTCACACATAGCAAAACTTGTACAATCAACAGGCAGTCCTGGCTGACCAGCCTCACCAAAGAACTGAGACGGGCTTCCAGGGTTGCTGAGCGGAGATGGAAAAAATCCCGCTCTGCCGAGCACCTAACCGCATACAAGCAGTCCCTCACCAGCTTCAAGTCCACGCTCACTGCTGCAAAGCAAACTTACTTCTCATCTCTCATATCCTCCCTGTCTCACAACCCTAAACAGCTCTTCAACACTTTCAATTCTCTACTCTGTCCCCCAGCACCTCTCCCTTCTCCTCTCATTTCTGCTGAAGACTTTGCCTCTTTCTTTAAGCAGAAGATCGATACGATCAGAGAAAGCTTTGGCCCACAGCCCCCATTGCCCTCTTAGCTGCTCAACCCTCTTCCTCCAAAGCCAACTTCTCCACCATGACAGAAGATCAGCTCTCCACCCTCCTATCAAGATCACACCTCACCACTTGCATGCTTGACCCGCTGCCATCCCACCTCATCCCTAGACTCGCCACCGTCTTCACCCCTACTCTAACACACCTCTTCAACCTCTCACTTACAAATGGTGTCTTCCCCTCATCCTTCAAACATGCCTCAATCACACCCATTCTCAAAAAGACCTCCCTTGACCCATCCTCTGTGTCTAACTATCGCCCGATATCTCTTCTCCCTTATGCCTCAAAACTACTGGAACAGCATGTCCATCTTGAACTGTCCTCCCACCTCTCCTCCTGCTCCCTCTTTGACCGCTTACAATCAGGCTTCCGACTGCATCACTCAACTGAAACTGCCCTAACTAAAGTCACCAACAACCTACTAACCGCCAAGAGCAAGCGTCACTACTCTGTCCTCCTTCTCCTGGACCTGTCTTCTGCCTTCGACACTGTGGACCATTCCCTCCTGTTACAGATTCTCTCATTACTTGGCATCACAGGCTTGGCCCTATCCTGGATCTCATCATATCTAACAAAACGAACATTCAGTGTCTCCCTCTCCCACACCACCTCCTCACCTCGCCCCCTGTCTGTCTGTGTTCCTCAAGGTTCAGTTCTTGGACCCCTACTCTTCTCCATCTACACCCTCGGCCTGGGACAGCTCATAGAATCCCATGGTCTTCAGTATCATCTCTACGCCGATGACACGCAGATCTACCTATCTGGACCTGACCTCACCTCCTTACTGACCAAAATCCCACAATGTCTGTCTGCTATTTCTGCTTTCTTCTCTGCTCGCTTTCTAAAACTGAACATGGACAAAACAGAATTCATCATCTTTCCCCCATCTCACTCTACCCCCCCACCAGACCAGTCCATTAACATCAATGGCTGCTCACTTTCCCCAGTCCCGCACGCTCGGTGCCTCGGAGTGATCCTCGACTCTGCCCTCTCTTTCAAGCCACATGTCCAAACCCTAGCCTCCTCCTGCCGTCTCAAACTCAAAAATATTTCCCGGATCCGTGCATTCCTTGACCATGAAAGTACAAAAACACTAGTGCATGCCCTCATCATCTCCCGCCTCGACTACTGCAACCTCCTACTCTCTGGCCTTCCCTCTAGCACTCTGGCACCACTCCAATCCATCCTGCACTCTGCTGCACGACTAATACACTTGTCTCCCCGCTATTCCCCAGCCTCTCCTCTCTGCCAAGCCCTTCATTGGCTTCCCATCGTTCAGAGGCTCCAGTTCAAAACCCTAACCATGACCTACAAAGCCATCCACAATCTGTCTCCTCCATACATCTGTGACATGGTCTCCCGGTACATACCCACACGCAACCTTCGATCCTCTCAAGATCTCCTCCTCTACTCCCCTCTTATCTCTTCTTCCCACAACCGCATACAAAGCTTCTCCCGAGCCTCTCCCATACTCTGGAACTCTCTACCCCAACACATCAGACTCGCGCCTACCATGGAAACCTTCAAAAAGAACCTGAAGACCCACCTCTTCCGACAAGCCTACAACCTGCAGTGATCATCAGTCTACTGAACCACCGCACGATCAGCTCTTCCCTCTCCTAGTGTATCCTCACCCATCCCTGTAGATTGTGAGCCCTCGCAGGCAGGGTCCTCTCTCCTTCTGTACTTGTGTGTGCCTTGTATTGCTCATGTTTACTGTACTTGTGTATATTTGCCCCTCTTCACATGTAAAGCGCCATGGAATAAATGGCGCTATAAAAATCTATAATAATAATAATAATTGTCACAACGGAAACAGCCTTTATTTACATATCCCACAGCACACATAGGAATGACCTAAACTGCAGGCACCATATAGTCGGCTAACCAGAATGCAACACGACAGGACAACTTATTGGAGGCTAATTGACGTTGACACTGCCAGGAAACAGCTGTCGTGCTGTAACCAGGCTGGGCAGGAGTCAGTACCCATGCCAAGTACTTACGAGCAACAACTGGCGGTGTTGGAGCCCACGGATGAGAAGAGAACAGGGTGGAGGCAGCAGGACTTTTTGCCGTACACACAGCAGGGGAACAGCTGACATTACTGAACCCCAGTAACACAGGAGCAAGTGTTGACTGTGCTAACAGCACTTCCAGGCAATACATTGGTTGCAAACACTATATAAGTACACAAAGGGGCCTTTCACACCTAGTGAACAGTTGTGTGCAGTGTTCACTGCAGTCTCTGCGGAATAACCACACTTCGGCCTTATAACTTTTCAGACTTTCTTTATCAATCTACCAAGATGAAGAAGGCAGGGAGTAAGGCACGTGGTCGTGGCCCTGGAGTTTCAGCAGGGAGAGGACGTGTGGATTCTGTGGCTGCTGCCGCCCCCAGTGACACAGCATCCACCATTTTTCCCCATGAGCGTTCCTTTATGCGCACTTTTGTAGGAGGTCGGCGTACCCCCCTGCTGCGGGAAGAACAAATTGAAGCCGTTGTTGGTTGGATGTCAGCCAATGCATCGACTTCAATTGCTTCCACCTCCTCTCAGGACCACAGCACTGTTGAGCAACCATCTGTCTCTTCACCGCCTGCCAAATTGCCCAGGCAGTCAGAGAGTTCTGTACAGGAGCCAGCTGAGTGTCAGCTTCTGTTCTCAAATCTGTTGGCTTGCAAACAGGGGCCCAGCCAAGCAGCATTCTGGAATGTGAAGAAGAGGGAGTATGCAGTGATGCACAACAGCTGTGTCTCTCTGAATCTGAAGAGGCGGGTGAGACAGTGCCGATGGTCAGCACACCGCAGAACGCATCTGATGATGATGAGACTCAGGTGCCAGTTTCTGTTGAGCATGGTGCTGGCCAGACCACCCAACAGCAGCAGGTGTTGGAAGAGGGTAGTGGAGATGATGAGGTCCAAGACCCAACATGGCGTGAGGAACAGGAAGGTGGTGGGAGCAGCTCAGAGGAATAATAATAATAATAATATTTATTTATATAGCGCCATCATATTCCGCAGCGCTTTACAGTTTAGCAGTTTCAGAACACAAGTCATAAGTAACAACGTTAACAATACAATAATTAAAGC
>JARQOD010000006.1:221759685-221762185 GCA_033576555.1 Oophaga sylvatica | reverse complement strand
AAAAAAAAAAAAAAAAAAAAAAAAAAAAAAAAAAAAAAAAAAAAAAAAAAAAAAAAAAAAAAAAAAAAAAAAAAAAAAAAAAAAAAAAAAAAAAAAAAAAAAAAAAAAAAAAAAAAAAAAAAAAAAAAAAAAAAAAAAAAAAAAAAAAAAAAAAAAAAAAAAAAAAAAAAAAAAAAAAAAAAAAAAAAAAAAAAAAAAAAAAAAAAAAAAAAAAAAAAAAAAAAAAAAAAAAAAAAAAAAAAAAAAAAAAAAAAAAAAAAAAAAAAAAAAAAAAAAAAAAAAAAAAAAAAAAAAAAAAAAAAAAAAAAAAAAAAAAAAAAAAAAAAAAAAAAAAAAAAAAAAAAAAAAAAAAAAAAAAAAAAAAAAAAAAAAAAAAAAAAAAAAAAAAAAAAAAAAAAAAAAAAAAAAAAAAAAAAAAAAAAAAAAAAAAAAAAAAAAAAAAAAAAAAAAAAAAAAAAAAAAAAAAAAAAAAAAAAAAAAAAAAAAAAAAAAAAAAAAAAAAAAAAAAAAAAAAAAAAAAAAAAAAAAAAAAAAAAAAAAAAAAAAAAAAAAAAAAAAAAAAAAAAAAAAAAAAAAAAAAAAAAAAAAAAAAAAAAAAAAAAAAAAAAAAAAAAAAAAAAAAAAAAAAAAAAAAAAAAAAAAAAAAAAAAAAAAAAAAAAAAAAAAAAAAAAAAAAAAAAAAAAAAAAAAAAAAAAAAAAAAAAAAAAAAAAAAAAAAAAAAAAAAAAAAAAAAAAAAAAAAAAAAAAAAAAAAAAAAAAAAAAAAAAAAAAAAAAAAAAAAAAAAAAAAAAAAAAAAAAAAAAAAAAAAAAAAAAAAAAAAAAAAAAAAAAAAAAAAAAAAAAAAAAAAAAAAAAAAAAAAAAAAAAAAAAAAAAAAAAAAAAAAAAAAAAAAAAAAAAAAAAAAAAAAAAAAAAAAAAAAAAAAAAAAAAAAAAAAAAAAAAAAAAAAAAAAAAAAAAAAAAAAAAAAAAAAAAAAAAAAAAAAAAAAAAAAAAAAAAAAAAAAAAAAAAAAAAAAAAAAAAAAAAAAAAAAAAAAAAAAAAAAAAAAAAAAAAAAAAAAAAAAAAAAAAAAAAAAAAAAAAAAAAAAAAAAAAAAAAAAAAAAAAAAAAAAAAAAAAAAAAAAAAAAAAAAAAAAAAAAAAAAAAAAAAAAAAAAAAAAAAAAAAAAAAAAAAAAAAAAAAAAAAAAAAAAAAAAAAAAAAAAAAAAAAAAAAAAAAAAAAAAAAAAAAAAAAAAAAAAAAAAAAAAAAAAAAAAAAAAAAAAAAAAAAAAAAAAAAAAAAAAAAAAAAAAAAAAAAAAAAAAAAAAAAAAAAAAAAAAAAAAAAAAAAAAAAAAAAAAAAAAAAAAAAAAAAAAAAAAAAAAAAAAAAAAAAAAAAAAAAAAAAAAAAAAAAAAAAAAAAAAAAAAAAAAAAAAAAAAAAAAAAAAAAAAAAAAAAAAAAAAAAAAAAAAAAAAAAAAAAAAAAAAAAAAAAAAAAAAAAAAAAAAAAAAAAAAAAAAAAAAAAAAAAAAAAAAAAAAAAAAAAAAAAAAAAAAAAAAAAAAAAAAAAAAAAAAAAAAAAAAAAAAAAAAAAAAAAAAAAAAAAAAAAAAAAAAAAAAAAAAAAAAAAAAAAAAAAAAAAAAAAAAAAAAAAAAAAAAAAAAAAAAAAAAAAAAAAAAAAAAAAAAAAAAAAAAAAAAAAAAAAAAAAAAAAAAAAAAAAAAAAAAAAAAAAAAAAAAAAAAAAAAAAAAAAAAAAAAAAAAAAAAAAAAAAAAAAAAAAAAAAAAAAAAAAAAAAAAAAAAAAAAAAAAAAAAAAAAAAAAAAAAAAAAAAAAAAAAAAAAAAAAAAAAAAAAAAAAAAAAAAAAAAAAAAAAAAAAAAAAAAAAAAAAAAAAAAAAAAAAAAAAAAAAAAAAAAAAAAAAAAAAAAAAAAAAAAAAAAAAAAAAAAAAAAAAAAAAAAAAAAAAAAAAAAAAAAAAAAAAAAAAAAAAAAAAAAAAAAAAAAAAAAAAAAAAAAAAAAAAAAAAAAAAAAAAAAAAAAAAAAAAAAAAAAAAAAAAAAAAAAAAAAAAAAAAAAAAAAAAAAAAAAAAAAAAAAAAAAAAAAAAAAAAAAAAAAAAAAAAAAAAAAAAAAAAAAAAAAAAAAAAAAAAAAAAAAAAAAAAAAAAAAAAAAAAAAAAAAAAAAAAAAAAAAAAAAAAAAAAAAAAAAAAAAAAAAAAAAAAAAAAAAAAAAAAAAAAAAAAAAAAAAAAAAAAAAAAAAAAAAAAAAAAAAAAAAAAAAAAAAAAAAAAAAAAAAAAAAAAAAAAAAAAAAAAAAAAAAAAAAAAAAAAAAAAAAAAAAAAAAAAAAAAAAAAAAAAAAAAAAAAAAAAAAAAAAAAAAAAAAAAAAAAAAAAAAAAAAAAAAAAATAAAAAAAAAAAAAAAAAAAAAAAAAAAAAAAAAAAAAAAAAAAAAAAAAAAAAAAAAAAAAAAAAAAAAAAAAAAAAAAAAAAAAAAAAAAAAAAAAAAAAAAAAAAA
>JARQOD010000006.1:221627185-221757185 GCA_033576555.1 Oophaga sylvatica | reverse complement strand
TTTCTGAAAATGAACAAGGCATGGATCTCGCATGAATTTGCCTGTCCGGTTTCAGATTAAATAACTGGTTGGCAACGTTATCCATGTCTCCTGTTATGTTCATCTTTCTACCACCTGAACTCTACTCCCTGGGCTACAACACTGCCAGTTGCTGCTCACAAGTGTTGGATGCACAGATCAAAAAAATCGCTGATGTGTTTGTGGGGTTCAGTAATGCCTGCTGTTCCCCTGCTGTGTGTCCAGCAAAAATTACTGCTAGCTAGCTACACATGTTGAAAAAACATGACATGTTAAAGTGGCTACTGCTACACATAGATAAGAGGCTACACCCTTATTTCTAAACTGTAAACAAGTGAAACGTCACCTTTAAAACCATAAAATTATTAGTCTTTGTCACAAATCTGTAACAAAATAATTGTGACATATTACTGCAGATATCCACATGTGGAACACAAATGCTAACACAAAAGCCTACTTATGCTATAGTGTACTGATGGTGAACCTTGTCACTCCATAACTTAGACAAATCCAACTCACATCATGCCTCAAATGCTGCAATGTTGGAAGTGCATAATGTGGATTGAACTTTGACAACAGCTGCAGTGCGAAGGTTAGCCTTCAGTGTTCTTGGCTTTTAAATAAAAGCATACAATAAATTTAATAATCCATTGTTGATTAAGGGACGTGATGTACACCTGTAATATTGTGGAAACAATGGATGTAGGACTAGTCCTCTTCAACATTACTTATATTTGTGTCATTTGAAAAAATACATATTTAAATACAAATTTAACAACCCATGTCATAAAGGTCCATCATGTAAAAATGAGAATCGGTAACAAAAATCATGCATTACCTTGTTAGGCTATGGTTCCACGGTCCGGAACCATAGCGCTTTGGACGGAGCGGAAATTCCGCTCCGTCTAAGCCCCGCCCCCTTTATGACGCGCGGTCTTTCCGGAGGTGTTCAGGACACCTCCGGAACACCTCCGGAAAGAGCGCAGGGCTACATAGCCCTGTGTTAATTCTGTTGCGGCGACGCACCGTCGCCGCAATACGCGAGGACATGCTGCGGTCTGAAAAGACGCGCCGCATGTCCGTTTACGCAGGTCTGCCACCTGCGTATTGTTACGCATAGTGGAGACGGGATTTCTTGAAATCCCCTCCACTATGCTGTAACATCTGGACGCTGCGTGTTTGGCGCTGCGCCAGCGCACAGCGCCAAACACGCAGCGTTTCCTGACCATGGAAACTCACCCTCAAAGTCAATAGTGCATAGTCACAATAGCTAAATATATACCTGCAAGTGGTGCTGAAACAACGACAACTGATAGAAAAGGTGAATGATATCTAGTTATCAGACTGAATAGCGACACCTGTACAATGTCGATATAATACTGTACCTTAACAAAAAGGCTGTTTGCAACCAATGTATTGTATACGGATGGAAGCGCGTCACACTAATAGATTTGAGTTATTTGAAATAGAATGGAGCAGCACCAATTAGAGAAAAATGTCAAGGATGAGGCAGTGAGACACGTTTAGCAGACTACAACCAGCAGTGGTTGAAGAACTAACTGGAGCGGGATCTGCACTCCAAAAATGAAAACCTCTGACTACAGTAAACACTGCACACAACTGTTCAGTAGCTGTGAAAGGCCCATTTGTGTACTTCTATATTGTTTGCAACCAATGTATTGGATACTGATGGAAGCACGTCACACTAATAGATTTGAATTATTTGAAATATAATGTAGCAGCAACAATTAGAGAAAACTGTCAAGGATGAGGCAGTGACACACGCTCAGCAGAGTACAAGCAGCGGTGGTTGAAGAAATAACTTGAGCGGGATCTGAATTCAAAAATTGAAACCCTCTGACTACAGTAAACAATGCACACAACTGTTCAGTAGCTGTGAAAGGCCCGTTTGTGTACTTGTATATTGTTTGCAACCAATGTATTGGATAATGATGGAAGCACGTCACACTAATAGATTGGAATTATTTGAAATATAATGTAACAGCAAACAATTACAGAAAAATGTCAAGGATGAGGCAGTGACACACGCTCAGCAGAGTACAAGCAGCGGTGGTTGAAGAACTAAATGGAGCGGGATCTGCACTGAAAAAAAAAAAAATCACAGACTACAGTGAACACTGCACACAACTGTTCACTATCTCTGAAAGGCTCCTTTGTGGACTTCCATACTGTTTGCAACCAATGTATTGGATACGGATGGAAGCACGTCACACTAATAGATTTGATTTTTTTTAAATAGAATGTAGCAGCAACAATTTGAGAAAAATGTAAAGGATGGGGCAGTGAGACACGCTCAGCAGAGTACAAGCAGCAGTGGTTGAAGAACTAAATGGAGCGGGATCTGCACTCAAAAAAAAAACCTCACAGACTACAGTGAACACTGCACACAACTGTTCACTATCTCTGAAAGGCTCCTTTGTGGACTTCTATACTGTTTGCAACCAATGTATTGGATACGGATGGAAGCACGTCACACTAATAGATTTGATTTTTTTTAAATAGAATGTAGCAGCAACAATTTGAGAAAAATGTCAAGGATGAGGCAGTGACACACGCTCAGCAGAGTACAAACAGCAGTGGTTGAAGAACTAAATGGAGCGGGATTTGCACTGAAAAAAAAAAATCACAGACTACAGTGAACACTGCACACAACTGTTCACTATCTCTGAAAGGCTCCTTTGTGGACTTCTATGCTGTTTGCAACCAATGTATTGGATACGGATGGAAGCACGTCACACTAATAGATTTGATTTTTTTTAAATAGAATGTAGCAGCAACAATTAGAGAAAAATGTAAAGGATGAGGCAGTGAGACACGCTCAGCAGAGTACAAGCAGCAGTGTTTGAAGAACTAACTGGAGCGTGATCTGCACTCAAAAAAAAAAAAACTCACAGACTAGAGTGAACACTGCACACAACTGTTCACTATCTGTGAAAGGCTCCTTTCTGTACTTCTGTAGTGTTTGCAACCAATGTATTGGATACGGATGGAAGCGCGTCACACTATAATTTCAATTGAATGGAGCAGCAAGAATTACACTAAAGAAAAAAAAAGAGTCTGTGAGTGACACGTGCAGATGCCTACAAACAGCGTTGGATGCAGAGCAAACTGCAGCGTCACCTGCACTCACACACACACCTTGCACAGAGCTGTTAAAACAACACTGCAAGGCAAAAGGAAGCTTTACACAGCGGTTGGTAAACTAGCCTGCCTAGAGCACAGTACACAAAATCGCAATCTCTAACTGTCCCTCAGAGTCAGCACAGCATCTTTTTGTCCCTAACTGAATTCACAGCACAGTGATGCTAAAATGGCGGCGGCGCCTTTTATAGTGCATTCTGACATCATTTCAGCATCCAATCACAGCCATGCCATTAGTTAACATGACCGCAGCAGTACAGGATGTGCCCACACTTCTTAGGATTCCTCATTGGCTTACTAAAATCACATTGCCTCTCAAAGAATTATGGGAACTTCCGATTCCGGTTTACGATATATGGAAAATATCGGAACTAAGTATCGGAATTCCGATACAGCGAATATCGGCCGATACCCGATACTTGCGGTATCGGAATGCTCAACTCTAGTTACAACAACTTCAGTCAGCTGATCCTTAGGGGTGCCAAGAGTTCCTCCTCCACTGAAAGGGATGGGTCAGCTGTACTAAAATTCTGGAAAACATATTTAAATTGGATCTATTGCTCATTTCATAATAAATATTGAAAACATTCTTAAGTAAATCTCTTAGATCAGCATCATTTTTAAATCTCTTAAGCTTTACATAATAACAGATTTATGCAGCTATGGACATGGCACACATGTTCAAAGCATCAAACATGGATTTTTGAAATAATATCAAACCCAGCAGGTCTAAAAAATCTACAGTATTTAGCAATGTATGTGTTAGGGTCGAGTTCCCGCTGCTGCACAAGGGGAGTCTCGAACCAGTCCCGCTTTGGTCCCCCATCCATCTCCGTCTGCAATGGAGCCTGCTCAGCAGAGACATCGGTCCCAGAGTCTTGCTCATTCCAATACTGTGCAGAGACTTGCTGCTGCCCTTCATGGATCTTCTAATATAGCCAGTGCTTGAGCAGACATCTTTGGGACGAAGTCCTGCGTTTCCCCTTCTGAGCATGCCCAGGGTAAGATCTCTCACTGGAGATCAGGAGTCACATGTTCAGGTACTGTAGCAGCTAATATTGGTCTGCCAGGAAGGTCCTGAAACTACATGTGTTTTGGAACAGTTTCTCATTGGTCCTTGTTTCTGGCAGGTCCTGTAGCTGTTACTATAAAAGGGTGGCATGGCTGGGCCGCCATGCGCTAGTATCAATTGCATTATGTGCTTTGCGCCAGTGTGATCATGCATGCATGTGGTTAGGGCTCGGCTGAAATAAGCCACTAGAATACCGGCACCTCCGGTGAGGAGATTTGAGTGCAAGTGGTTAGGGCTTGGCTGAAATAAGCCCCTAGAATACCGGCTTCTCCAGTGAGTAGATTGCTTGATTGCGTTGCTGTCTGCATGATCACGGACTGCTATCCACACAGCAGTTATCTGTGTATCCCTGTGGTGTTAACAGGATACAGTCTTTTTCTCGCTTTATAACGCTGGTTCAACGCCCTAGCGTTTTACTTTGCAGCTCACTGAAGCTAAGTGAGTTTGCACTTATCGCCATATAGCGCTGTGGCATTCCCGTTAGCGGCTCTGGGGATTAACAGAGTCGAACTTACTGCCACAGCGCGCTACGGCGTTTATTTTAGTGACTCTGCGGGATAACAGAGTTCGCTACTTTCGCCATCTTACTAGCAGCGGGCTTCGTCTGCACGGTGGACCCCGGGCTGCGAACGCACCTCTGTACTATATCTATTAGGTGCGTTCCGCAGACCCTAACAGTATGCAGCTTGCATGGTAAAATCCATTGACAGATCCATTTTAAATTTACAGTGGGTATGGAAAGTGTACAGACCTCTTTAAATTTTTCACTCTTTCTTTCATTGCAGCCATTTGGTAAATTCAAAAAAGTTAATTTTTGTTCTCATTTATGTACACTCTGCAACCCATCTTGACTGAAAAAATCAGAAATGTAGAAATTTTTGCAAATTTATTAAAAAGAAAAACTGAAATATCGCATGGTCATAAGTACTCAGACCCTTTGCTCAGTATTAAGTAGAAGCACCCTTTTGAGCTAGCACAGACATGAGTCTTCTTTTGGAATGATGTTACAAGTTTTTCACATGCCAATCTCTCCAGTCATCAGGAAAATTACTCAATTAACTGACGATTAAAGGACAAAGCCACAGCTGCTTCCATTATTATGTCAGTTATTGAGGAACTCACATTGAACGTATGGTATATCCACTTCCAATTCCAACTCATGGAATATACAGTCATGGCCAAAAGTTTTGAGAATGACACAAATATTAATTTTTACAAAGTCTACTGCTTCACTTTTTCTAATGGCAATTTGCATATACTCCAGAATGTTATGAAGAGTGATCAGCTTAACAGCAATTACTTGCAAAGTCAATATTTGGCTAGAAAATGAACTTTATCCCCCAAAACACATTTCAACATCATTGCAGCCCTGCCTTAAAAGGACCAGCTAACCTCTTTTCAGTGATTGCTCCATTAACACAGGTGTGGGTGTTGATGAGGACATTGCTGGAGATCAATCTGTCATGATTAAGTAAGAATGACACCACTGGACACTTTAAAAGGAGGCTGGTGCTTGGCATCATTGTTTCTCTTCTGTTAACCATGGTTATCTCTAAAGAAACACGTGCAGTCATCATTGCAATGCACAAAAATGGCCTAACAGGGAAGAGTATCGCAGCTAGACAGATTGCACTTCAGTCAACAATCTATCGCATCATCAAGAACTTCAAGGAGAGAGGTTCCATTGTTGCCAAAAAGGCTCCAGGGCGCCCAAGAAAGACCAGCAAGCGCCAGGACCGTCTCTTAAAAGCGTTTCAGCTGCGGGATCGGGCTACCAGCAGTGCAGAGCTTGCTCAGGAATGGCAGCAGGCAGGTGTGAGTGCATCTGCACGCACTGTGAGGCGGAGTGTTGTGAATGGGTTTGAGTTGAGTTCTGAGCAGAGACTCCCTCTGGTGGTTACAAGCGGTACTGGTCTGTTCAGTGAAGATTGTGAGGACTGGGAATCAGGTGTTACTGACTGGTCTTATATAAGGGAGTCACCTTCCCATCAGGGTTGCCGGTGATCAATTGTTCTGGTCTGAATCCTTCATTCCTGTTTCCCTTGTAGCCTGCTGTGTCGTGTCTGCATCTCCTGCTAACAGATAAGACATTTTCTTCTTTTTGTTTTTGTACTATATTTTTGCATTTTGTCCTGCACTTCTTTGGGGGCCTTCTGGGTCCCCTTCAGGGGCTTTTGCCCTCTCAGTTTAGTTCAGCCACTGATGTTTGTACTTTTGCTTTTTCCAGTTTTTTCAGTGGCTGCTGTTTTGATTTTGTTACACCAGAGAACTAATTTAGGTGGTAGAGGTCGTGTGATCTCAGGTGATTTTGAAATTAGTAGAGTTGGTGCTTTTCAGGGTTTTCTGGGATTGCAGTAAGTACCCTTCCTATCCTTTTCTATTTAGTTAGTTTGGGCCCCAGCGTTTGCTCATACTATTTTCTTTCTGTGTCAGTATTTCTTCTTGTCTAACCGCCATTACTTGTTTGGGGGCTTTCTATTATCTTTGGGGTTCTGCTCCGGGGCAGATAGCTTTCCTATTTCTATCTTTAGGTGTAGTTAGTTTCTCAGGCTGTGACGAGGCGTCTAGGACCAACGTAGGAACGCTCCACGGCTGCCTCTAGTTGTGGTGGTTAGTCAGGGTACTGCAATGTCATAGATTCCAACTGCTCTGGTGTATTGCCTTTTTTACCTGCACTCCTCAGCTACCGATACATAACAGTATCACCGGCCTAAAAATTGAAAATTGTATGGTACTCACAGAAGGGAAAAAAATATTGTGAAAGAAAAAAGGTTGTCAGAGTTGTCAGAGATATTTTTCTATTTGTTGCATTTTTTTTTTCCCTCTGTATCTCTGGGTGCTGGGGAGGATCTTTTCTCTCAATGGAGTTTGCACGGTTGTCTGGCCGTGTGGATCAGCTTTCCACTTGGTTCAGAGTATTGCTGCATATCTTGCTAGGTTGCCTGTTGTGGAACCTAGGATCCCCATGCCAGATTTGTTTTTGGGGGATCGAGCTAAGTTTCAGAATTTCAAAAATAATTGTAAATTGTTTTTTGCCTTAAAATCTAAGTCCTCAGGGAACGCAGCGCAGCAGGTTCAAATTATCATCTCTCTCCAGCGCGGCGATCCTCAGGATTGGGCTTTTTCCCTGACACCTGGGGATCCTGTTTTGAGTGATGTTGATGCATTTTTTCAGGCTTTGGGGTTATTGTACGATGAGCCTAATGTCACTGATCAAGCTGAAAAAGACTTGTTGGCATTAAATCAGGGGCCTTATGACGCTGAGTTATACTGTCAGAGATTCCGTAGGTGGGCAGTCCTGACCAAATGGAATGACGACGTTTTGGCAGCCCTTTTCCGGAAGGGTCTGTCAGATAATGTAAAGGATGTTATGGTGGGATTCCCTGTCCCCTCTGGTCTCAATGATTCTATGTCATTAGCGATTCAAATTGACAGACGTTTGCGTGAGCGGAGAAGTATGCGTGGAATGGTGTTGCCTTGTGAACCAGCTTCTGAACCCATGCAGTGTGATAGAGTGGTGTCTGGGGCACAGCGTCATGAGTTTCGAAAGCGCAATGGGTTATGTTTCTACTGTGGTGATGCCTCTCATGCTATTTCAGTCTGCCCTAAGCGGGGAAGACGTTTTGCACGCTCAGTTGTCTTGGGTAGTGTTCAGACTAAGTTTTTATTAACTGTCACTCTGATATGCTCTCTGTCCTCATTTTCTGCTCAGGCTTTCGTTGATTCTGGAGCAGCTATTAACCTGATGGATTATGATTTTGCTAAACGTTGTGGGTTTCCCTTGATACCCCTACAGAAGTCTATTCCCCTACTGGGGATCAATTCTACCCCTTTGGCTGAGAATAAACCCCAGTTTTCTACTCAGGTGATAATGAGGGTTGAACCTGATCACCAGGAGTGCTGCAAATTTTTGGTTCTGTATAATCTGCATGACATTATCGTGCTGGGTTTCCTTGGTTACAGTCTCATAATCCTGTTTTGGATTGGAAATCTGTGTCTGTAACCAGTTGGGGCTGCCAATGTGTTAATACCAACACTCCTGTTTTTTCTGCCTCCCCCAGGCTCAGGATGTTCCTGACTTTTTGATTGATTTTTCTGATGTGTTTAGCGAAAGTAAATCTGCATCCTTGCCTCCCCATAGGAGCTATGACTGCGCTATTGAATTAGTGCCGGGTAGTAAATTCCCTAAAGGTCGCCTTTTTAACTTGTCTGTACCTGAACATGACGCTATGCGGTCTTATATCAAGGAATCATTGGAGAAGGGTCATATCAGACCATCCTCTTCACCCTTAGGTGCCGGTTTTTTCTTTGTGGCCAAAAAAGATGGTTCATTAAGGCCGTGTATTGATTATCGTCTCTTGAACAATATTACTGTGAAATATCAATACCCGTTACCCTTGATTTCTGACCTGTTTTCCAGGGTGAAAAACGCTACTTGGTTTACCAAGCTTGACCTCAGGGGGGCGTATAACCTTATTCGCATTAAGCACGGGGATGAATGGAAGACGGCATTCAATACCCCTGAAGGGCATTTTGAGTACCTAGTGATGCCCTATGGGCTCACTAATGCTCCTTCCGTCTTCCAGTCCTTCATGAATGACATTTTCAGGGATTTTGTGGACAAATTTCTGATTGTTTATTTGGATGATATCTTGTTTTTTTCTAATGACTGGGACTCTCATGTGAAACATGTTCGAACTGTGTTCCAGATTTTGAGAGAGAATGCTCTGTATGTGAAGGGATCAAAGTGTCTTTTTGGCGTACAGAGGATCTCATTTCTGGGATTCATTTTGTCCCCATCTGTTATTGAAATGGACCCGGTCAAGGTTCAGGCCATCTGTGATTGGGTCCAACCTACTTCATTAAAGGCTCTTCAGAGATTTTTGGGTTTTGCCAATTTTTTTCGTAAATTTATTGGTAATTTCTCGGTTATTGTTAAACCATTAACTGATTTGACCAGAAAGGGTTCTGATGTGGTGAATTGGCCTCCTGAGGCAGTCTCTGCGTTTCAGCAACTTAAGCAAGTGGTCACGAACCGCTCCTGGCACTTTAAACCCTGGCACACTGCGATCAAAGATGATTGTAGCATTCTGGAGCAGGCAGAGTGGCTGTCAGCTCTGACAGCCCCTCTGCCTTTGGATTGGAGAGCCGCGGGGTCCCGAAAGCTGTCATGGAGACCCGATGTCGTCATGACAACATCCAGCTCTCCAGACCAGAAAGACTGCTTGTCATGCACAGTGCATGTCAGGAAGTCTCAAAGGTTAGTGAGAAATCCCTGCAGCGTTGACAGCTTATATAGCATGTAGATCTTCATGCTATAGAAGCGATCAGCCTGCAGAAAATGAGTGTCCCATAGTGGGACAAAGCGTAAAACTAAGAAGTAAATAAAAAAATTAATACTTGTAAAAATATTTAAAAATAATAATAAAAAATAATAATAAAAAAATCAATATTTATTCCATTAATAAATAAATATTTGAATTAAAAAAAATCTAAGCAATTAAAGTACACATATTTAGTATCACCGCGTCTGTAATGACCGCTCTATAAGACTGTCCCACTAGTTAACCCCTTTAGTGAACACCATTAAAAAAAACAAGACAAAAAACAATGCTTTATCATCATACCGCCCAACAAATAGTGGAATAACACGCTATCAAAAAGATGGATATAAATAAATGTGGTACCACTGAAAACATTATCTTGTCCCGAAAAAAACAAGCTGCCATACAGAATCATCAGCAAAAAATAAAAAGTTAAAGCTCTCAAAATAAAGAGATGCAAAATAATTATTTTTTATATAAAAAAGTTTTTATTGTATAAAAGCGCCAAAGCATAAAAAAATTATATAAATGAGGTATTGCTGTAATTGTACTAACCTGAAGAATAAATTTTTTCCACACACGGAACGGTATAAACACCCCACAAAAGAAAATCATGGATTGATGGTTTTTGTTCATTCTGTCTCCCAAAAATCAGAATAGAAAGTGATTAAAAAATGTCATGTGCCCAAAAATGGTACCAATAAAAATGTGAACTCGTCCCGCAAAAAATAAGACCTCACATGACTTTGTGGGCCAAAATATGGAAAAATTATAGCTCTCAAAATGTGGTGATGCAAAAACTATTTTTGCAATAAAAAACATCTTTTAGTGTGTGACAGCAGCCAAACATAAAAACCTACTATAAATAGTAAATCAAACCCTCCTTTATCACCCCCTTAGTTAGGGAAAAATAACAAAATAAAAAAAATATTTATTTCCATTTTCCCATTAGGATTAGGGTTAGGGCTAAAGTTAGGTTTAGGGTTGTGGATAAAATTAGGGTTAGGGTTGGGGATAAAGTTAGGGTTAGAGTTGGGGTAAAGTTAGGGTTAGGGTTGGGTTGGGATTAGGGTTATGGTTGGAATTAGGATTAGGGTTGGAATTAAGGTTGCGATTAGGGTTTGGGTCGGGATTAGGGCTAAATTTAGGATAAGAGTTAGGGGTGTGTTATGGTTAGGTTTGTGGTTAGGGTTATGGATAGGGATAGGATTGGGGTTAGCATTGTGTTGTGGTTAGAGTTTGAGTTAGAATTGGGGGGTTTCCACTGTTTAGGCACATAAGCGGCTCTCCAAACTTGACATGGCATCTGATCTCAAGTCCAGCCAATTTTGTATTGAAAAGTAGTGTTGAGCGACAGTGCTCGATATCTAAAAATATCGTATCAAAATTGTATCGCCGATAGCACTAAATATCGTCGATATCCGATTTCGATACCGGAAGTCCAATGTAAGTCTATGGGAACAAAATATCGCAACTAAAAAAAACCTTTATTTCCTTGTAAACACTAAATATACACACATAGAATACATATATATATATATATATATATATATATATATATATATACATGTCATTGTGACATATATATATACATATATGTATAGTTTATACACTTCTACATAGTAAAATATCCTCTGATTCAATTGCCGGGTAAAGCCGGCTTCTGTGAAAAGACAGAAGCACCCGACATGAAATGACACTTGGTGTACATAGGGTTAACCATGTCTTTTCATGTCGTTTGCAATCTGATTTGCACAAACAATTACATCAGTCTATGTGTGCAAAATTTCACACCTGTAGGGGTTAATTAAAGGTGTAAATTCGTTGTAAAAAAAACGGACTTTTTTGCTACGAATTTACACCTTTAATTAACCCCTACAGGTGTGAAATTTTGCACACTTACACTCATGCAATTGTTTGTGCAAATCAGATATCAAACTACATGAAAAGACATGGTTAACTCTATGTAAACCAAGTGTCATTTCATGTCGGGTTCTGCATTTTCACAAAAGCCGGCAATTGAATTAGCGGCTATTATACTATGTAGAAGTGTATGAACTATAAATATAAATATATATATATGTGTCACAAATTCAATGACATGTATATATATATATGAGGTGTAAAATTGCTGAAAAAAAATGCGTGGGCTCCCGCCCTATTTTCGCAACCAGACAGACAAAGCCAGTGAGTGGGGGCAGATAATAATAGCCCAGAGAGGGACCATTATTTTTGGCCCCCCCGGCTACTAACATCTGCCCCCAGACACCCCAGAAAGGGCAAATCTCTAATTAGATTTGCCCTTTCTGGCACTTTGCCCGTCTATTCCCATTGCCCTGTAGCGGTGGCGAATGGGTTAATAAGGGGTTAAAATGACCTTGCAATTGAAAGGTCACTTTAAGCCAGGTTAATAATTGAGAGCTGTCAATCAGACAACTATCAATTATTAATCCTATTGTATGAAAGAAAAATCAAACACACACACTTTAATAAAAAAGAAGTTTAATGAAATAATCACACAGTTTTTGACCATATTTTATTTACCTGCTAAAACCATTTCCTGTAATAAAAATAAAATAATAAAGCAAAATTATTCTTACCAATCCGATGTACAGTCAGGTCCCACGGTGTAATCCATCAGAAAGGGTTAATGTTTACTGCAGGGACCGCAGCTAATGCTGCAGCCTCACAGTAAACCCCCAAATGAATGAGTTCCACTCCTGGCTGACAGGAGAGGAAGTGGAAAGCTTAATTGATTGCTTTCCACTTTCACTTCAGGTTAGCCAGGGACACAATCAGTGACGTCAGAGGGAACTGGTTAACAAAAATAGGGGATCCCCTCGAATAAAAATGGCATGGGGTCCCCCCTATTTTTGTTAACCAGCCAGATGAATCAGACCGCTGAGGCCTGGATTTTCAGGCTGTTAAGGAGCCAAGATCCATGGACCTTGCCAGCCTGATAATACCAGGCCACAGCAGTCTGCATATCTTGGCTGATTAACAAAAATAGGGGATCCTCTCGAAAAAAATTGGCGTGGGGTCCCCCCTATTTTTGTTAACCAGCCAGATGAAGCAGACCGCTGAGGCCTGGTTTTTCAGGCTGGTAAGGATCCAATACCCATGGACCTTGCAAGCCTGATAATACCAGGCCACAGCAGTCTGCTTAGCTTGGCTGGTTAACAAAAATAGGGGATCCCCTCAAAAAAAAAAACGGCGTAGGGGTCCCCCTATTTTTGTTAACCAGCCAAGTAAAATGCAGACTGCTGCGGCCTGGTATTAAAAGACTGTCAAGGCCCATGGATTTTGGCCCTCAACAGCCTGATAATACCAGGCTACATCAGCCCCACATTTGGTGCATCAAAAGATGTGCCAATTGTGGCACTTTACCCGGCTCTTCCCACTTGCCCTGTAGCGGTGGCAAGCGGGGTAATAAGGGGTTAATGTCACCGTTGATTGCACGGTGACAATAAGCCCGGTTAATAATGGAGAGGCGTCAATAAGACACCGATCCATTATTAATCCCAAAGTTATTAAATGCATAAAAAAAAGACAAAGCAAGAAAAAAGTATTTTAATGAAATAAAAGAGACAACACAGTTTTCATTTCTTTTATTGTACTCTCATTCCTGCGACGCCATCGATCTCCTGTAAAAAAGAAAATAAACAAACCAACAGTATACCACCTGTCCGACGCAGTCAATAGTAACGACAGTCCCACGACGATCCAGCTCTGCTACATCGCAATGACAGGCAGAGCCTGTCATCGCGACGCAGCACAGCTGATTACCTGCTTCCCCGGCGGTGACGTCATCGGACTGACTGCTTTACGGCCGGGATTACCCAGCAGTCACTGCAGTTATCGCGAGAAACTGCATGTGACCGCCGGGGAGAAGAGGATGGTGGCCATGAAGCAGTCCAGGACGTGACCGCCGGAGATCTTCTGCCAGGTAAGTGCCGCTGACTCCTGACAGACCCGACCGACGGACACTGACAGTGACAGACCCGACCGACGGACACAGACAGTGACAGTGACAAATCCGATTCCGGTATCCGATAAGACGAAAATATCGAAACGAATTATCGAAAGGCCGATAGAGCTAATATCGGCCGATAGCCGATATTTGCATTATCGTATCGCTCAACACTATTGAAAAGTCAAACAGCGCATTTTCCCTTCTGAGCTCTACCATGTGCCCAAACAGTGATTTATCCCCAGATATGGGGTATCAGCATACTCAGGACAAATTGAACAAAAACTTTTGGTGTCAAATTTCTCCTTTGTAAAAAAAAAAAAAATTGCATCTGAAGTAAATTTTTTTGTGAAAAAAAGTTAAATTTTCATTTTTTTTAAGCTTTCCAAAACTCCTGTGAAGCACCTGAAGGATTAATAAACTTCTGTGGTTTTGAGTACCTTGAGGGGTGCATTTTTTAGAATGGAGTCACTTTTGGGTATTTTCTTTCATATAGACCCCTCAAAGTGACTTCAAATGTGATGTGTTCTCTAAAAAAAATGTTGTAAAAATGAGAAATCGTTGTTTAATATTTAACCCTTATAACTTCCTAACAAAAAATTTGGTTCCAAAATTGAGCTGATAGAAAGTAGACGTGTGGGAAATGTTACTTACTAAGTATTTTGTGTGACATATCTGTGTGATTTAAAGGCATAAAAATTCAAATTTGGAAAATTGCAAAGTTTTCAAAATTGTTGCCAAATTTCCATTTTTTTCACAAACAAACACAAGTCATATCAAAGAAATTTTACCACTATCATAAAGTACAATATGTCATCAGAAAACATTCTCAGAATCACCAGGATCCATGGTAGCATTTCAGAGTTATTACCTCATAAAAAACAGTGGTCAGAATTGTAAAAATTGGCCTGGTCATTAACGTGCAAACAACAGTGGGGGGTTAAATGGTTAAAACTTTATGACATCCGAAACTTTCAGGATACATTTGCTCCATGAGGTCCCAGGTGGGAGATATTGTCATCACATTTCCTATCGCAATTTTTAACTTTCTAGTGAGATTAAAAAAAGCCATGGATTGCATCATTCTTCAGTCCAATATTATATTGGAATAGTTTTAATGGTCTTATGGTGACATGAGTTCCCTTTGCTATATTGCAAAAATATATCTTCCATAACTATCTGATCAATGCAAACCCCAATATCCATCATTGACTACTATCTCCAAAAGGTCTGCGATCAGTGCTTTGAAAAGAGGAAGCTCTTACCTTGGAGGTGTACTTCTCCACCTTTTAATAGATGAATCCTAGGCTTAGTGTCTGGTTCCCAGAGCAGATTGATGCTTTAATTACCTGATCACAGCATGAGGTCACGGCTTCAATGGAGTTTGAAGTGTCATCTCTCGCTCAGTTTCCAAGTAATAATTAGTTTCTCACTTTCCCAGTTATAATTAACCACTTAACGACCAAGCCATTTTGTAGGTTAAAGACCAGGCCAATTTTTACAATTCTGACCACTGTCACTTTATGTGCTTATAACTCTGGAACGCTTCAACGGATCTTGGCAATTCTGAGAATGTTTTCTCGTGACATATTGCACTTCATGCTAGTGGTAAAATTTCTTCAATATAACTTGTGTTTATTTATGAAAAAAAACGGAAATATGGCAAAAATTTTGAAAATTTTTCAATTTTCAAACTTTTAATTTTTATGCCATTAAGTCAGAGAGATATGTCACAAAAATAGTTAATAAATAACATTTCCCACATGTCTACTTTACATCAGCACAATTTTGGAACCAAAATTTTTTTTTGTTAGGAAGTTATAAGTGTTAAAAGTTGACCAGCGATTTCTCATTTTTCCAACAAAATTTTCAAAAACATTTTTTTTAGGGGCCACCTCACATTTGAAGTGAATTTGAGGGGTCAATATGACAGAAAATACCCAAAAGTGACACCATTCTAAAAACTGCACCCCTCAAGGTGTTCAAAGCCACATTCAAGAAGTTTATTAACCCTTTAGGTACTTCACAAGAATTGAAGCAATGTGGAAGGAAAAAATGAACATTTAACTTTTTTCCCAAAATTTTTCTTTCGACACAATTTTTTTAAATTTTGTCAAGGGTATCAGTAGAAACTGAACCACAATATTTGTTGTACAATTTCTCCTGAGCACACCGATACCCCATGTGTGGGGGTAAACCACTATTTGGGCTCATGGCAGAGCTCGGAAGGGAAGCAGCGCCATTTGACTTTTTTGGCTGGAATTGAGATTGGACGCCATGTCGCATTTGGAGAGTCCCTGTGTACCTAAACAGTGGAAACCCCCCACAAGTGACCCCATTTTGGAAAGTAGACCCCCCAAGGAACTTATCTAAATGTGTTGTGAGAGCTTTTAACCCCCAAGGGCTTCACAGAAGGTTATAACGTAGAGCCGTAAAATTAAAAAATCATATTTTTTCCACAAAAATGATCTTTTCATCCCAATTTTTATTTTCCAAAGGATAAAAGGACCCCAAAAGTTATTGTTTATTTAGTCCTGAGTATGCTGATACCCCATATGTGGGGGTAAACCACTATTTGGGCGCATGGCAGAGCTCGGAAGGGAAGCAGCACCATTTGACTTTTTTGGCTGGAATTGAGATTGGACGCCATGTCGCATTTGGAGAGTCCCTGTGTGCCTAAACAGTGGAAACCCCTCACAAGTGACCCCATTTTGGAAACTAGACCCCCCAAGGAACTTATCTAGATGATTGGTGAGAGCTTTTAAACCCCAAGGGCTTCACAGAAGGTTATAACGTAGAGCTGCAAAATTAAAAAATCATATTTTTTCCACAAAAATGATCTTTCCACCCCCAATTTTTATTTTCCAAAGGGTAACAGGACCCCAAAAGTTATTGTGCAATTTGTCCTGAGTACGCTGATACCCCATATGTGGGGGTAAACCACTATTTTGATGCATGGCAGAGCTCGGAAGGGAAGGAGCGCCTTTTTCAAATGCAGACTTTCATGGAATGGTCTGCAGGTGTCATGTCACGTTTGGAGAGCCCCTGATGTGCCTAAACAGTAGAAACCCCCACAAGTGACTCCATTTTGGAAACTAGACCCCCAAGGAACTTATCTAGATGTGTGGTGAGCACTTTGAACCCCCAAGTGCTTCACAGAAGTTTATAACGTAGAGCCGTGAAAATAAAATAACATATTTTTAACACAAAAATAATCTTTTTGACCTCAAATTTTTATTTTTATAAGGGTAACAGGAGAAATAGGACCCCAAAAGCTATTGTGCAATTTGTTCTGAGTACGCTGATACCCCATATGTGGGGGGGAACCGCTATTTTGACGCATGGCAGAGCTCGGAAGGGAAGGAGCACTGTTTTTAAATGCAGACTTTGATGGAATGGTCTGCGGGTGTCATGTCGCGCTTGGAGAGCTCCTGATGTGCCTAAACAGTAGAAACCCCCCACAAATGACCACATTTTGCAAACTAGACCCCCCAAGGAACTTATCTAGATGTGTGGTCAGCACTTTGAACCCCAAGGGCTTCACAGAAGTTTATAACGTAGAGCCGTGAAAATAAAAAAATCATATTTTTTTCCACAAAAATGAACTTTTTTCCCCAAATTTTTATTTTTATAAGGGTGTCAGGAGAAATAGGGCCCAAAAGTTGAAGTGCATTTTGTCCTGAGTACGCTGAAACCCCATATGTGGGGGGAACCACTGTGATCGCCTTACTGCGATCTTTGGGAGGCAGAATGAACAAATCCACAAAAGGTGAAGAATTGGTTTTCTTTTTTACGCCGTTCCTCGTGCGGTATTAGTGATTAGGCGACTTTATTCCTCAGGTCGGTGCGATTACAGCGATACCAGATTTATACTCTTTTTTCGTGTTTAGCTTCTGTCACACACTAAAAGATGCTTATTTTTGGAATAATTTTTTGTAAGAAATTTTTGCATCGCAGTATTTTGAGAGCTATAATTTTTCCATATTTCGGCCGACAGAGTTATCTGTGGGCTTATTTTTTGCGGGACGAGCTGACGTTTTTATTGGTGCCAGATTCGGGCACATGACGTTTTCTGATCGCTTCCTATTCCAATTTTTCTGGAAGCAGAATGAACAAAAACCAGCAATTCAGGAATTTTTTTTTTTTTCTTCCGTTCCGCGTGTGGTAAAATTGATAAAGCAGCTTTATTCTTCGGGTCACTACGATTACAGTGATATCTCATTTATATATATTTTTATGTTTTGGCGTTTTTTACACAATAAAAAATTTTATAGAAAAAATAATTATTTTTGCATCAGTTTATTCCGCGAGCTATAACTTTTTTATTTTTTCACTGATGATGCTGTATTGTGGCTTGTTTTTTGCGGGACAAGATGATGTTTTCAGCGGTACCATGGTTATTTATATCCCACTTTTTGATCGCGTGTTATTGCACTTTTTCCAAGCAGTATGATGATACCGCTTGGAAAAAGTATAATTTACTACTTTTTTGTGTTTTTTTTTTTACGGCTTTCACCGAAGGGGTTAACTAGGGTTACACTTTTATAGATGGGATTTTTACGGACGTGGCGATACCAAACGTGTATTTTTTTGTTTTTTATCTTTTTTATTACATAAAAATGTGTATTTTTTAGGGGATTTTTTTAAAATTATTTTTTAATATTTTTTTTACAATTTTATTAAAAAAATGATTTTTTTTAACTTGTCTCTTTATGGGACTTTCACTTTTTTACTTTTTATTGCAGTTACAATGCATTGCAATGCTCCAGCATTGCAATGTATTGTAACTATAGTGAAAGCTGCTGTGACCATGATCACAGCAGCTTTCCGTAGTTAGATGACCCGGAGGTTGTCATGACAACCCCCGGGTCATCAAGGCAGAGATCGGGCCCTGCAAATACATTGCAGGGCGCTGATCTGAGGCAGAGGGAGCTCCCGACCCTCTGCCTCCCCCCTGAGCGCTGCCATCGCGCTCAATCGCAGCAGTCAGGGGGTTAACAGCCAGGGGCGGCGGGGGCACCGCTCCTGGCTGTCAGTGCAGGAAGCTCGGCCACTGCAGCGCCGGCTCCTGCACTGATCGCGCTGGAGATGCTGAAATTTCAGCATCTCCTGCACGATCGCTGCTGTGTTTGGTCAGTCAAATTGACTGACCAATCACAGCGCTGTGGGTGCGGGGACAGCTGTTGGCACTGAACTACCACTACGTGTAAACATGCAGTGGTAGTTCAAAGGGATGACGTGCACTGTCCGTCAAGGTGCCAAAACTGACACCTTGCCATGATGGACTGTGCACGTCAATGGACATTTTTAGGGGTTAATCCCATATGGGGTGATATGTCCCCTGTCTGGAGATGTCTTTATGGATTTTAATTTTTCTCTATGACACATGGTCCGAACATAAAACAGCTGCTGGGCAGGGGAGGAATCAAAAAAGAAAGTGTACAGACAAGACTGCATGGGATCACAGTATATCTGATGATGTTCCTGCATGGTCAGACACAGCAATTATATCGAGGCACATTTATAAGATTATCTCGATACAGGAACATCTTTTTTCACACATCCAGTTATTAAAACTTATTTTAACTATATGATCTACTAATTAAAATGTATCTTTGTTTGTGGGACAACCCCTTTAATTTTAATAGCCATGTCTAGAAGGCTGCATGATCTTGCAGTTGAAATGAGGATATATGCTTAAAATGCTCATTTTAATATTAAATATGGAATCTTTAAAAATGATTCACACATGATATTAAAAGTAAATATAACATACTCTTAAGGTCTAAAGTATCTTAAATAATTGAAGCAGTTAGTATTGTGAAATATGGTAGTGGATCCATTTTAACCCCTTAACGATCACACATACGCCTTTTAACGGCTGCAGTTAAGGGTATTAAACCACAGTGCTGCTTTTTAACAACGCTGAGGAATAAAGGTATAGCGCCCCCCAGAGTCAGAATTTCTCCGAGATCTCAGCTACCGAGACACCAGAGAACATGATTCTGGCTGGTTTTTACCAACCCAGGTATTGCGATCACTGTTATTAACGGTATAATGGCAACCGCAAAAAAAAGTCATATTTTCCATTTAATTTCATGTAATCGCACATCAGAAGAGAGAGAAATAGGGTTCCCAATCCCCTCCAGTACCTCTATTGTCTTTGTAACACCCCGTGAAGTCTCCGGGCCGCCTGCATCTTCTGGGAGAAAATGAAAGGTGCATGTGCAGTGCGCCCGCTGAGATCTGCTCGCTGGCACCCAGCAACAATAGGAAATTTTTCCTATTGGTTCATTTGATCACTGTAATAGATCCTATCACAGTGATCAAAATAAAAAAAATAGTAAATTAAACCCTCCTTATCTCTTATGGGCTTAAGTGAGTTAGACTAAAGTTAGTATTAGGGTTGGAGCTAAAGTTAGGGTTAGGGTTCGTGATAGGGTTGGGATAGGGTTAGGATTATGGTTAGGGTTGGAATTAGGGTTAGGGGTGTGTTAGGCTTAGGTCTGTGGTAAGGTTTATGGTTAGGGTTTGGATTAGGGTTAGGGGTGTGCTGGCGTTAGGGTTGGCGTTAGAATTTGGGATTTCCACTGTTTAGGTGCATCAGGGAGTCTCCAAACGTGACATGGAGCCACCATTGATTTCAGCCAATTTTGAGTTAAAAAAAGTCAAACGGTGCTCCCTCCCTTCTGAGCCCTGCCATACTCCCAAACAGCGACTTTTCCCCAAAATGGGTATCGGCATACTCAGGACAAATTGCACAACAAATTTTGTGGTCCATTTTCTCTTGAGTCCCTTGTGAAAATAATAAAAATCAGTTCCAAAGTAAATTTTCTGTGAGAAAAGTAAAATGTTCATTGTTTCCTTCAACATTGCTTTAGTTCTCGTGAAGCAGTTTTTAGAATGGTGTCACTTTTTGGTATTTTCTGTTATATTGTTCCCCCAAACTCACTTCAAATGTGATGTGGTCCCTAAAAAAAAGGTTTTGTAAATTTTGTTGGAAAAATGAGAAATCACTGTTCAACTTTTAACCCTTATAATGTCCTAAGAAAAAAATTATGTTTCCAAAATTGTTTTGATGTAAAGTAGACATGTGGAAAATGTTATTTATTGCAGTATGACTGATTTATGGACACAAAAATTAAAAGTTTGAAAATTGATAAATTTTTGCCAAATTTCCAATTTTTTCATGAATAAATACAAGTCATATCAAATAAATATCACCACTAGCATGAAGTAAAATATGTCACGAAAAAACAATCTCAGAATCAGTGGGGTAAGTTTAATCATTCCAGAGCTATAACCTCATAAAATGACAGTGGGCAGAATTGTAAAAATTGGCTTGGCCATTAAGTACCAAATTGGCTCTGTCACTAAAGGGTTAACACCTTAACGACAGCCGATACGCCTTTTAACGGCGTTGGCTAAGGGTACTTAAACCACTGTGGAGAAAGTACATAGCGCCCCCCAGAGTCGGATTTTCTCCGGGGTCTCAGCTACCCCTGGTAGATAACATGAATCGGGTCGGTTTTTATCAACCCCGCTTTTGCGATCACAGTTATTAACCCTATAACTGCGACTGCAAAAAACCCACGATTCTGCATTTAACTTCTCTCTCCACTGATGTGATCGCACATCAGAGGGGAGAGAAATAGCGTCCCCGGGCCCCCCGATCTGACTCCTGTAGCTCCCTATGTCCCCCGGTCCTCCCACAGCTCTTGCAGCTCCTGGCGTCTTCTTACTGGCTGGAAAGAAAATGGCGGGCGCATGCGCAGTGCGCCCGCCAAATCTGCCGGCCGGCAGATTCATTCATTCAGTGCAGGTACATTTTGATCACTGTGATAAACACTATCACAGTGATCAAAATAAAAAAAGTAAATAAATCCCCCCTTTCTCACCCCCTTAGTTAGAGACATATAATAAAAAAAAATCTATATATTTATTTTAATTTTTCCATTAGGGTTAGGATCAGGGTTAGGGTTAGGGTTATAATTAGGGTTAGGGTTATAATTAGGGTTGGGGTTACAATTAGGGTTGAGATTAGGGTTAGGATTAGGGTTAGGGTTGGGATTAGGGTTAGGGGTGTGTTGGGGTTATGGTTGGAGCTAGAATTGAGGGGTTTCCACTATTTAGGCACATCAGGGGGTCTTCAAACACGACATGGCATTCAAATAGTCAAATGGTGCTTCCTCACTTCCGAGCCCTGCCATGCGCCCAAGCAGTGGTTTACCCCAACATATGGGGTATCAGCGTACTCAGGACAAATTGCACACCAATTTTGGGATTCTAATTTCTCCTGTTACCCTTGGGAAAATAAAAAATAGCTGGCTAATAAATCATTTTTGAGGAAAAAAATGATTTTTTTTCACAGCTCTGCGTTTATAAACGTCTGTGAAGCACATCTATATAAGCTCCTTGGGGTGTCTAGTTTACAAAATGGTGTCACTTGCAGGGGGTTTCTACTGTTTAGGCACATCAAGGGCTCTGCAAATACAACATGACGCCCACAGAACATTCCATCAATGTCGGCATTAAAAAATGGCGCTCCTTCCTTTCCAAGTTCTCCCATGCACCCAAACAGTTGTTCCCCCCCAAATATGGGGTATCAGCGTACTCAGGAAAAATTGCACAGCAACTTTTGTGGTCCAATTTCTCCTGTTACCCTTGGGAAAATATAAAATAACATGCTAAAAAATCATTTTTGAGGAAAAAAATGATTTTTTTTTCACAGCTCTTCGTTATAAACTTCTGTGAAGCACTTGGAGGTTCAAAGTGCTCACCACACATCTAGATAAGTTCATTAAGGGGTCTAGTTTCCAAAATGGCGTCACTTGTGGGGGTTTCCACTGTTTAGGCACATCAGGTGCTCTCCAAACGCAACATGACGTCCAGCCAATTCTGCATTGAAAAAGTCAAACGGCGCTCCTTCCCTTGTGACCTCTGCCGTGCACCCAAAAAGTGGTTTACCCCCACATATGGGGTATCACAACAAATTTTACGGTTGATTTTCTCTTTTAACACTTGTGAAAATAAAAAAAATTGGTTCTGAAGTAAACTTTTTGCAAAAAAAAGTAAAATGATATTTTTTTTCCTTCCACATTGCTTCAGTTCCTGTGAAGCACGTTAAGGGTTAATAAACTTCTAATCTTCTTGAATGTGGTTTTGAGCACCTTGAGGGGTGCAGTTTTTAGAATGGTGTCGCTTTTGGGTATTTTCTATCATATAGACTCCTCAAAGTGACTTCAAATGTTTTGTGGTCCCTAAAAGAAAATGGTGTTGTAAAAATGAGAAATCGCTTGTCAACTGTTAACCCTTATAACTTCGTAACAAAAAAAAATTTTGTTTCCAAAAATTGTGCTGATGTAATGTAGACATGTGGAAAATGTTATTTATTAAGTAATTTGTGTGACATATCACTCTCTGATTAAAGGGCATAAAAATTTAAAGTTTGAAAATTGCAAAATTTTCAACATTTTGGCCATATTTCTGTTTTTTTCATAAATAAACGCAAGTCATATAAACATTTTTTTACCACTAATGTGAAGTACAATATGTCATGAAAAAACGTTGTCAGATCATGCGGGATTCGTTAAAGCGTTCCAGAGTTATAACCTCATAAATTGACAGTGTTCAGAATTGTAAAAATTGGCCCGGTCATTAAGCTGCAAATTGGCTCTGTCACTAAGGGGTTAAATGGTCTCTGCTGTTTGCTTATTTTTTAAACAAGCTTTGCATCATTCAACAGTACAGAGACATTTAAGAAATTTTGTATTATATATTTTGACACAAATATGCTTCTTTTGCCACTTTGTGAGCTACTTAGTATCCTCCACTCTGCTTCGTGATCTTACCATTCACCCTAAAGTCCAACTTGATCAAAAGAAGTGAAAAGTAACACTGATGTATCAGGTTACAACTACTTATTGAAGTGTGTGGAGAGGGGAAGGGGAATGGTGCCAGACAACTCTGATGGTGTTTAGAAAGTGTTTTCTCTTCCTCCTGTGCTGGATTCACAGATACACTGGTTATAACTTTTGCATGAAACCCTTTCTGCTTCCATTATTCAATGGAGATAAATTAGTGGTAATCCATTATGTCTGTGTGTACTATATATGGGACACATCACTTTAAACTATTCTTCAATCACTAGCACAGATAAAAAAAAGCATTGATAGAGCCAGTAGAGGGTGAGAATTAATGAAACGTGAAATAATTGCCAGAAATACTGGTAAATCTAATGGCAAAACAAATAAAGTCAGGTACAATGAAAGATATGCTTTGACCATGTTGCAGGCAACTTGTATCATCATTATTTCTGTGAAATTAGAATACTAAGAATCTCCCCCTCATAAATGATTATTTATGATTAAATGATTAATAGATCACAACTGCACATTCTCCATTATACACCAATGGCTATCTCTGCACTCTGAAATGAATTGGCACGTATTGGTAAATATTACCTTTTCTCAACTATCTTTGCTACAAATATGCCTATACATGATTTCCTTTGTATTTTCTTGGCAGTCACAGAGTCTTTTTTAGTAAAAGGCAGACTTTTCAGGCACCCTTAAAAAAATTGTATACGAAATTGCAATGACAGGAGATGAAGTGACACTTCTTAATTTACAAATTGTAATAGCGATCACATAGCTAGGAATCTTGCACAATGAACAATGGCCACATAGCATGCCTAAATGCCTCTAAAGCCTAAATTTGAAATTTTTACTTCTTGAAGTTTAGAAATTCCAATTGTCAGAACCAACATATTTTAATATGTGCCATAAAGAGAAATAAAAAAAAATAAATAATTATACAAAAAATATATAAAATAAAATTCTTAGAAAATCATACAAGCTTTACTAACTATTGTCATGCTCTACTACTTCTATTGGATTCTGAAACTCATTTAGAAACATATTATTAAAATAGAAAGTATTATTTCAAATACTGTGTCTGGTTACATTACATGCTTCATTATATCATAATTGCATTGGTGTTCAGGGCCTTGGTAAAGTGAAATTTATATGTTTGTTGAAATGGAAAAAAAATCAATGCAGTTTGTAGAAGTAGAAAATTAACATTCAAATCATAAATAGGAACACAAGATTCATTGTATATTGTTTCTTTTCCAAAGTACATTTGTCAAGCTGAACTAGCTCACACTATCACACATGTCAAGGGAAATAAATTCTCAAGTATTAAGATCAGTATTCTTTGATGTGCACTTCAAAAGTGTAGATTAAATGTTCTCTTTTTAATATCATATTACAGTGTATTAGGATATGTATTATGCATCTGAAAGTCTCTCACTGGAGAAAAGCAGCTTTTATAGAAGAATACAACAAAGGCTCCTCCACCGCTAATCATTCAAGCTGCTTTTCTCTAGAAAGTCTAAGAGGTCTACTTGCTTCTCTACAGTATATGGGCAGCAAAATGCCACAGTAATTTTTACTGCGAGCTTTTCCTTGTCTGCTGGGCAAAGACTTTTCACCTATTTATATATTCTTTAACTATTTTTTATTTGCATGTAAATTATTTTCTAAACCTTATTAATTTCAATTTCTATACAGATAAAGTGATATTTATTGTTTTATTTATATCTTTTTTTGTAGGTAGTAAGCTTATGGAAGGAAAACATGTTAATATTATAAATCTATCATGTTAGTTTATCTCTCTGCCTCCTTTGAAATTCAGTAATTGAAAAGCGGCTTGAATAAAGCTTTCATTGGTTGCTATAGCTGCCAGTAAACATCAGTGGCTTTTCTTCCCTGTGAAATAAAATCAATTGGCCTTGAATTTCAACATGCACAGTATTTTTTTTACCTTGACTTAACCCTTTTACCATCGAGATGGTTTGGACATCAATGACCAAGCCAAATTTTACAATTCTGATCACTGTGAATTTATCAGGTAATAATTCTAGAATGCTTTAACTGATTTCACTAATTCTGAAACGGTTTTTACGTGACATATTGCGCTTCATGATAGTGGTAAAATTTCTTCGATACAACTTGCATTTATTTTGTGAAAAAAAAAAGGAAATTTGACAAAAATTTTGAAAATTTAGCAATTTTCAAACTTTGAATTCTTGTGCCCTTAAACCAGAGAGAAATGTCACTCAGAATAGTTAATACAAATATTTCACATGTCTACTTTACATCAGCACAATTTTTAAACATTTTATTTAGAACGTTGTGAGGGTTAAATTAGACCAGCAATTTCTCCTTTTTCCAACAAAATTTACAAAAAACATTTTTTTAGAGACCATCTCACATTTTAAGTAACTTTTAAGGGTCTGCATGACAGAAAATACCCAAAAGTGGCACCACTCTAAAAACTGCACCTCTCAAGGGACACAAAACCACATTTAAGAAATTTATTAACCTTCGGGTGCTTCAAATGAATTTTTGGAATGTGAAAAAAAATTAACATTTAACTTTTTTCACAAAAAAATTAAATATATATACTTTTTTATTTTTACAAGTGTAACAGAAAAATAGACCCCAAAAATTGTTGTGCAATTTCGACAGAGCATACTGATACCTCATATGTATGGGAAAACCATTGTTTTGGCGCATGGCAGAGCACAAAAGGGAAGAAGCACCATATGACTTTTTGATAAAAAAATTTGCTGTAACAATTAGCAGACGCCATGTTGCGTTTGAGGAGCCCTTGATATGCCTAAACAGTGAAAATCCCTATATGTGACATCATTTTGGAAAGACACCACAGGGAACTTACAGGTGCTTCTCACAAAATTAGAATATCATCAAAAAATTAATTTATTTTAGCTCTTAAATACAAAAAGTGAAACATATATAGAGTCATTACAAACCGAGTGATCTATTTCAAGTGTTTATTTATGTTAATGTAGATGATTATGGCTTACAGCCAATTAAAACCCCAAAGTCATCTCATTAAATTAGAACACTTTATAACACCAGCTTGAAAAATTATTTAAAAATTCGAAATGTTGGCCTACTGAAATGTATGTTCAGTAAATGCACTCAATACCTGGTTGGTGACCCTTATGCATCAATTACTGCATCAATGCGGCATGGCATGGAGGCGATCAGCCTGTGGCACTGCCGATGAGTTATGGAATTCCAGGTTTCTTTGATAGCAGCCTTCAGCTCATCTGCATTGTTGGGTCTGGTGTCTCTCATCTTCCACTTAACAAGCTTAAGATCACATGAGTTTGCTCGCCCATAAAAGACAGTGATACTGTTGTTTTTAAACCAGGTATTGGTACTTTTGGCAGTGTGGACAGGGGCCAAGTCCTTCTGGAGAATGAAATTGACATCTTCAAAAAGCTTGTCGGCAGACGGAAGTATGAAGTGCTCCAAAATTTCCTGGTAGACTGCTGCGCAGAATTTGGTCTTGATAAAACACAATGGACCTACACCAGTAGATGACATAGCTCCTCAAATAATCCCAGATTGTAGAAACTTCACATTAGACCTCAAGCAGCAGCTTGGATTGTGTGCCTCTCCACTCTTCCTTCAGACTCTGGGATCTTGATTTCCAAATGAAATGCAAAATTTATTCTCATCTGAAAACAACACCTTGGACCACTGAGCATCAATACAGTTCTTTTTCTCCTTTGCCCAGGTAAGACACTTCTGGCATTGTCTATTGGTCATTGAGTGTCTTGATCCAAGGAATGTGACACTTGCAGTCCATGTCCTGGATACGTCTTTGCTTGTTGGCTTATCTAGCAATGACTCCAGCACCAGTCCTATCCTTGTGAATCTCCTCCATATTTTTGAATGGCCATTTCTTAAAAATCCTTTCAAGGCTGTGGCTATCCCAGTTGCTTGTGCACTTTTTTTTCCAATTTTTCCTTCCACTCAATTTTCCATTAATATGCTTGGATACAGCACTTTGTGAACAGCCATCTTCTTTAGCAATGACATTTTGTTGCTTACCCTCCTTGTGAATGACTGTTTTCTGGACATCTGTCAAGTCAGCAGTCTTCCCCATGACTGTGGAGCCTACTGAAACAGACTTTGGGACCTTTTTAAATGCTTAGGAAGCCATTGCATTTGTTTTTCAACATTAACAGAAATAAACACTTGAAATGAATCTCTCTGTTTGTAGTGACTCTATATAATATATGAGTTTCACTTTTTGTACTGAAGAACTGAAATAAATTAACTTTTTGATGATATTATTTTGTGAAAAGCACCTGTATCTAGATCAGTGTTCCCCAACTCCAGTCCTCAAGGCCCACCAACAGATAATGTTTTCAGGATTTCCTTAGTATTGCACAGGTGATAATTGCATCACCTGTGCAATACAAAAAAAATCCTGAAAACCTGATCTGTTGGTGGGCCTTGAGGCCTGGAGTTGGGGAACCCTGATCTAGATGAATGGTGAGCACAATGAACCCCCCAGGTGTTTCACAGAGATTTATAACATTGAGACATGAAAATAAAAAAAATCGTATTTTCCCCACAAAAATAATCTTTAACTCCATATTTTGCATATTCATAGAAGTAACAGGAGAAATTGCACCATTCAATTTGTAGTGCAATTTCTCATGAGTATGCCATTGCCACATATGAGGGACAAAACTACTGTTTGGGCATACGGCAGGGCTCAGAAGGGAAGCAGCATCATTTGACTTTTTGAATGTCAAATTTGCTGAAATCATTAGTGGACAATATATTCCATTTGGAGAGCCTCTCATGTGTCTAAACAGTGGAAACCCCCCACAAATGACCCATTCTTTAAAATAGACAATTCTAGGAATGCATTTAGATGTTTTTAGCACCATGAACCTCCCAGTGCTTCTAATTAAAAAAATCACATGGTCCTCACAAAAATGTTTATTAGCCCCAAATTTTACATTTTCATAAGTGTAACAAGAGATAGAGCACCACACAGTTTGTTGTGCAATTCCTCCTGAATATGCCAATAACCCAAATATGGGGGAGTACTACTTTTGAGGCATAATTCAACAACAGATACTCAGATACCAATTGCTAATAGAAATTAGCTTTATTAAATATAAATTAAAACCTACAATATAAAAAGCAAATTGCCATCAAGGGACACCAAGCAGAACAAGAGGGAAAATTGTACCAAAAATAGTATCAATCAGGGCATAGAGCACACTTTTGAAGCCCACCCTGTAAAGTAACCAAAAATGTACTAAAACTTTTGGACTACATTCAAGCAAAATCCCAGTGTAGTTACTAGAGTTGAGCGATACTTTCCGATACCCCTAAGTATCGGAATCGGAATGGTATCGCCGATACCATTAAAATATCGGCGATACCCGATACCGATACCGGAAGTCCCATGTAAGTCTATGGGAACAAAATATCGGAACTAAAAAAACCCCATTCTTTCCTTGTAAACACTAAATATACACACATAGAATACATATATATATATATATACATGTCATTGTGACATATATATATACATATATGTATAGTTTATACACTTCTACATAGTAAAATATCCTCTGATTCAATTGCCGGGTAAAGCCGGCTTCAGTGAAAAGACAGAAGCACCCGACATGAAATGACACTTGGTGTACATAGGGTTAACCATGTCTTTTCATGTCGTTTGCTATCTGATTTGCACAAACAATTAAATCAGTCTATGTTTGCAAAATTTCACACCTGTAGGGTTAATTAAAGGTGTAAATTCGTTGTAAAAAAAACGGACTTTTTTGCTACGAATTTACACCTTTAATTAACCCCTACAGGTGTGAAATTTTGCACACATAGACTGATTTAATTGTTTGTGCAAATCAGATAGCAAAGGACATGGTTAACCCTATGTACACCAAATGTCATTTCATGTCGGGTTCAGCATTTTCACAAAAGCCGGCAATTGAATTAGCGGCTATTATACTATGTAGAAGTGTATGAACTATAAATATACATATATATATATATATGTGTCACAAACTCAATGACATGTATATATATATATGAGGTGTAAAATTGTTGAAAAAAAATGCGTGGGCTCCCGCCCTATTTTCGCAACCAGACAGACAAAGCCAGTGAGTGGGGGCAGATAATAATAGCCCAGAGAGGGACCATTATTTTTGGCCCCCCCGGCTACTAACATCTGCCCCCAGACACCCCAGAAAGGGCAAATCTCTAATTAGATTTGCCCTTTCTGGCACTTTGCCCGTCTATTCCCATTGCCCTGTAGCGGTGGCGAATGGGTTAATAAGGGGTTAAAATGACCTTGCAATTGAAAGGTCACTTTAAGCCAGGTTAATAATTGAGAGCTGTCAATTAGACAACTATCAATTATTAATCCTATTGTATGAAAGAAAAATCAAACACACACACTTTAATAAAAAAGAAGTTTAATGAAATAATCACACAGTTTTTGACCATATTTTATTTACCTGCTAAAACCATTTCCTGTAATAAAAATAAAATAATAAAGCAAAATTATTCTTACCAATCCGATGCACAGTCAGGTCCCACGGTGTAATCCTTCAGAAAGGGTTAATGTTTACTGCAGGGACCGCAGCTAATGCTGCAGCCTCACAGTAAACCCCCAAATGAATGAGTTCCTCTCCTGGCTGACAGGAGAGGAAGTGGAAAGCTTAATTGATTGCTTTCCACTTTCACTTCAGGTCAGCCAGGGACACCATCAGTGACGTCAGAGGGAACTGATTAACAAAAATAGGGGTTCCCTTCGAAAAAAAAATGGCGTGGGGTCCCCCCTATTTTTGTTAACCAGCCAGATGAAGCAGACCGCTGAGGTCTGGATTTTCAGGCTGTTAAGGAGCCAAGATCCATGGACCTTGCCAGCCTGATAATACCAGGCCACAGCAGTCTGCATATCTTGGCTGATTAAGAAAAATAGGGTATCCCCTCGAAAAAAATTAGCGTGGGGTCCCCCCTATTTTTTTTAACCAGCCAGATGAAGCAGACCGCTGAGGCCTGGTTTTTCAGGCTGGTAAGGATCCAATATCCATGGACCTTGCAAGCCTGATAATACCAGGCCACAGCAGTCTGCTTAGCTTGGCTGGTTAACAAAAATAGGGAATCCCCTCGAAAAAAAAACGGCGTGGGGATCCCCCCTATTTTTGTTAACCAGCCAAGTAAAATGCAGACTGCTGCGGCCTGGTATTAAAAGACTGTCAAGGCCCATGGATTTTGGCCCTCAACAGCCTGATAATACCAGGCTACAGCAGCCCCACATTTGGCGCATCAAAAGATGTGCCAATTGTGGCACTTTACCCTGCTCTTCCCACTTGCCCTGTAGCGGTGGCAAGCGGGGTAATAAGGGGTTATTGTCACCGTTGATTGCACGGTGACAATAAGCCCGGTTAATAATGGAGAGGTGTCAATAAGACACCGATCCATTATTAATCCCAAAGTTATTAAATGTTAAAAAAAAAGACACAGCAAGAAAAAAGTCTTTTAATGAAATAAAAGAGACAACACAGTTTTCATTTTTTTTATTACTCTCTCATTCCTGCGACGCCATCGATCTCCTGTAAAAAAATAAAAAAAACAAACCAACAGTATACCACCTGTCCGACGCAGTCCATAGTAACGATTGTCCCACGACGATCCAGCTCTGCTACATCGGAATGACAGGCAGAGCCTGTCATCCCGGCGCAGCACGGCTGCTTACCAGCTTCCCCGGCGGTGACGTCATCGGACTGCTTTACGGCCGCGATTACCCAGCAGTCACTGCAGTTATCGCGAGATACTGCATGTGACCGCCGGGGAGAAGAGGATGGCGGCCATTAAGCAGCCCGGGATGTGACCGCTGGAGATCTTCTGCCGGGTAAGTGCCGCTGACTCCTGACAGACCCGACCGACGGACACTGACAGTGACAGTGACAATTCCGATTCCGGTATCCGATATGACGAAAATATCGGAACTCGGGATCGGAATTCCGATACAGCCAATATCGGCCGATACCCGATATTTGCAGTATCGTATCGCTCAACACTAGTAGTTACCTCTTGTTAGTAGATACAAGTAAAAAGAACTCTAAATATTAAAACCTCAAACAATAAAAATCACAATCTCGTGACACCCAATGAAGAGTTGCAATGGTATAGCTATAACAGCTGTAAATAAGACTGTACATTGTGCCCCAGATTGCTATGCTCTTATTAACCCCTTCATGACACAGCCTATTTTGACCTTAAAGACCTGGCCATTTTTTGCAATTCTGACCAGTGTCCCTTTATGAGGTAATAACTCAGGAACGCTTCAACGGATCCTAGTGATTCTGAGATTGTTTTTTCGTGACATATTGGGCTTCATGTTAGTGGTAAATTTAGGTCGATCATTTTTGCGTTTATTTGTAAAAAAAATGGAAAATTGGCAAAAATTTTGAAAATGTCGCAATTTTCAAATTTTGAATTTTTATTCTGTTAAACCAGAGAATTATGTGACACAAATTAGTTAATTAATAACATTTCCCACGTCTACTTTACATCAGCACAAATTTGGAAACAACATTTTTTTTTGTTAGGAAGTTATAAGGGTTAAAAGTTGACCAGCGATTTCTCATTTTTCCAACAAAATTTACAAAACCATTTTTTTTACGGACCACCTCACATTTGAAGTCACTTTGAGGGTTCTAAATGGCAGAAAATACCCAAAAGTGACACCATTATAAAAACTGCACCCTCAATCTACTCAAAACTACATTCAAGAAGATTATTAACCCTTCAGGTGCTTCACAGGAACTAAAGCAACGTGGAAGGAAAAAATGGACATTTTAATTTTTCCAACAAAAATTTTCTTTAAGCATCAATTTTTTCATTTTTACATGGGCAACAGGATAAAATGGATCCTAAAATTTGTTGGGCAATTTCTCCTGAGTACACAGATACCTCATATGTGGTCATACACCACTGTTTGGGCGCACGGCAGGGCTCAGAAGGGAAGGAGCGCCATTTGACTTTTTGAATGGAAAATTTGCTGGAATATTTAGCGGTTGCCAAGTCGCATTTGGAGAGTCCCTGTGTGCCTAAACATTAGAGCTCCCCCACAAGTGACCCCATTTTGGAAACTAGACCCCCCAAGGAACTTATCTAGATGCAAAGTGAGCACTTTGAACCCCCAGGTGCTTCACAAATTCATCACTAAAAAAAGTAAGTACTTTTTTTCACAAAATTTTTTTTTAAGCCTCATTTTTTTCATTTTCACATGGGCAACAGGATAAAATGGATCCTTAAATTTGTTGGGCAATTTCTCCTGAGTACACAGATACCATTTGACTTTTTGAATGGAAAATTAGCTCCAATCGTTAGTGGACACCATCACACATTTGGAGAGCCCTGTGTGCCTAAACAGTGAAAACCCCCCACATGTGACACCATTTTGGAAACTAGACCCCTTATGGAACTTGTCAAGATGTGTTGTGAGCAATCTGAACCCCCAAGTACTTCACAGATGTTTATAACGCAGAGCAGTGAAAATAAAAAAATAATTTTTTCCTCAAAAATTATTTTTTAGCCCGCTATTATTATTTTCACAATGGTTACAGGAGAAATTGGACCCCAAAAGTTGTTGTACAGTTTGTCCTGAGTACACTGATACCCCATATGTGGGGGGGGGAAACCACTCTTCGGGCGCACGTTTGGGCTCGGAAGGGAAGTAGTGACGTTTTGAAATACTGACTTTGATGGAAAGGTCTGCGGGCGTCATGTTACGTTTGCAGAGTCCCTGATGGGTCTAAACAGTAGAAACTCCCCAGAAATGACCCCATTTTGGAAACTAGACCCCGCAAGGAACTTATCTAGATGTGTGGTGAGCACTTTGAACCCCCAAGGGCTACACAGAAGTTTATAACGCCCGGGCATGAAAATAAAAAAATCATATTTTTTCCACAAACATGATCTTTTAGTCCCCAATTTTTTTATTTTCCCAAGGGTAACAGGAGAAATTAGACCCCAAAAGCTGTTGTCCAATTTGTCCTGAGAACGCTGATATCCCATATATGGGAGGAAACTACTGTATGGGCACACGTCGGGGCTCGGAAGGGAAGTAGTGATGTTTTGAAATGCCGACTTGATGGAATGGTCTGCGGGCATCATGTTACATTTGCAGAGCCCATGATGTGCCTAAACTGTGGAAACCCCCCAAATGACTCCATTTTGGAAACTAGACCACCCAAGGAACTTATCTAGATTTGTAGTGAGCACTTCAAACCCCCAAGTGCTTCACAAGTTTATAACCCAGAGCCATGAAAATAAAAAATCATTTTTTTTCCTCAAAAAATGATATTTTAGCCCACAATTTATTATTTTCACAAGGGTAACAGGAGAAATTGGACCACAAAAGTTGTTGTCCTGTTTGTCCTGAGTACGCTGGTACCCTATATGTGGGGGGAACCACTGTTTGGGCACACGTCGGGGCTCGGAAAGAAAGTAGAGACGTTTTGCAAATGCCAACTTGATGAAATGGTCTGCGGGCGTCATGTTACGTTTGCAGAGCCCATCATGTGCCTAAACAGTAGAAACCCCCCCAAGTGACACCATTTTGGAAACTAGATCCCCTAAGGAACTCCTCTAGATGCATGGTGAGCACTTTAAATCTCCAAGTTCTTCACAGAAGTTTATAATGCAGAGCCGTGAAAATAAAAAATCTTTTTTTTCTACAAACATGATCTTTTAGTCCCCAATTTTTTTCCCCAAGGGTAACAGAAGAAATTAGACCCCCAAAGTTGAGAAATTTTTTCTGAGTACGCTGATACCCCATATGTGGGGGTAAACTACTGTTTGGGCACATGTCGGGGCTCGGAATAAAGGGAGCACTGTTTGACTTTTTGAACGCAAAATTTGCAGGAATCAATGGTGGCGCCATGTCGCGTTTGGAGACCCCCTGATGTGCCTAAATAGTGGAAATCCCTCAATTCTAACTCCAACCCTAACCCCAACACACCCCTAACCACAACCCTAACCCCTACACACCCCTAGCCCTAAACCAAACCCTAACCATAATCCTAACCCCAACACACCCCTAACCCTAATCCCAACCCTAACCATAACCCTAACCACAAGCCTAACCCTAATCCCAACCTTAACCCCAAATCACCCCTAAAACTAATCCTAACTCTAACCACAAACCTAACCCTAACCCAAATCCTAACCCTAATTCCAACCCTAACCCAAATTCCAACCCTAACCCAAATTCCAACCCCAACCCTAATTCTAACTGTAACCCTAATTCTAACCCTAACACTAATTCTAACCCTAATGCTAAGGCTAGGTTCACATTAAGTTTTACCAGCCCGTTCAACACATAGAGTTGACGGGCTGGTAACGGTATAGCATAACGCGATCGCGTTATGCTATACCCGCTAGCGCAGATGAATCAGCAGATGATTCATCTGTGCTAGCGGTGATGGAGCCCAGATGCTGCAGCCCACGTCCGAGGCTCCGTCACTGAATGACGGCACGTATCGAACGCATGCTGCTTTATGGCATGCGTCGCGATGCGCCCTCAAATGGGGTGAATGGCAGCGTTAACAGACTGGGTTACACCACATTATATCGCAGTGTAATGCAATCCGTCTAACAGACTGCAATAACGCAATATGAAACCTAACCCTAGTCCTAACCCTAACCCTAGTCCTAACCCTAGTCCTAGTGATGAAGGGGGGGTTATTTACTATTTTTTATATTTTGATCACTGTGATAGGGTCTATCACAGTGATCAAAATGTACTTTCATTCATTTATTGAATCTGCCGGCTGGCAGATTCGGCGGGCGCACTGCGTATGCGCCCGCCATTTTGGAAGATGGCGGCGCTCATGGACCGTGCAGGAGAGACGCCGGGAGGAAGACGGCGACTTCGGCGGTAACTGGGGGTGATCGGAAGCCTGGGGGGGTATCGGAGACCAGGGGGAGGGATCTGAGGCCCGGGGGGACCGAAAAAAGGAGGGGAGCATTTAGTGACGGCGGTGACCGGTCACCGCCATTTATCGTTGGCGGCGGCCGATCGCCGCCTTTACTTGGTGTAGGTGGGGTCGGATCTTTGTCTCCAGCCATGGCAGATGCTATTGCAGCATTGGCCATGGCTGGATTGTAATATTTCACCAAATTTCATTGGTGAAATATTACAAATCACTCTGATTGGCTGTTTCACTTTTAACAGCCAATCAGAGTGATCGTAGCCACGTGGGGGTTAAGCAAACCCCCTGTGGTGAAGCACAAAGAGTCTTGTGCCTGCGGGTCGGGTGACTTTTCAGTGACCCCGGTCACCTGGCCCACAGGAACGCGATCCTTTCATGACGCCACATACGCGTCACAGGTCGGATTGGCACCGACTTTCATGATGCCTACGTGGCGTCACAGGTCGGGAAGGGGTTAATAAGGGCCAAATTACCGGTAACAAGAAGCCACAGTGGTCTGGACGGCGTCCGCTCCCCAGCTTCTTCCGGGGATGTTTCAGGGTGAAGGGCAGCTGCATATTTATGAGGAGCGCCACCAATCAGCGCTTGCTGGGGAAAGGAAGGAGAGAGGAATCCTGCAGGCCCCTATTGGCGCATGACTGATCCGCCCGCCTCTCAGATGACATACTTCCCGAACAACGCTCAGTGACACACAAGTCTCGGAAGTCAGGAGTAACGCACGTCTGCGCACAGGCAGCGAGCACACTGCAGGGAGAAAGGAGAATGCATGATTTCTAAGTTGAATGCTGGTAATATAGAGGGTTCAATATATACAGGTAACTGTGTCCAAGTATAAGGTGCATTTTCACATTAGTAGCAATAAATCTATGTAATATACTAAAGTGTCATGTGGATATATAAAGAAATATTAAAGTGACAGTGCAAAGATTAAAACCAAGAAGAGTGGCATAAAAGGGATCCTCATACTGATGACAAGTATATCCAAAGCAAAAATAATAATACAAAATGATAAAAATATATATAAACCAGGACATTTAAGAAGAAATATTAATAAACTTCATATAGAGATGGAAAAAAGGGAGCCAGTGAAACCCAAGTGAATATTGGGACAGAATAGAGGATATATACAGTATATAAAAGAGCCCTCAGTCATAATAGTTAAAACCAAGTGATAAGTCTAATATTGGACAATGACCGTTTATTAAAGTTACTGTGCATAAAAGGCAAAAGGCAAAAGCGTGACAATAATAGTAAACAATAACTATTCATTAAAGTGACTGTGCTCAGGAGCAAGAACGTGACAGGGGTTCAGAAAAGAATCCAACAAGTAGAAAAATTATCCCACATGAAAAATCCTCATTACAGAGGAGGGTATAATTACAGTCAAGTTATAAAGTGTCATTGCATAAATGTACACAACAATAAATACATAAACTAATACATGAAAATACTAGATTATACATGAATATATCCTTCTAAAAAATGGGGGGAGGGGAGGGTTAGTGGAAAGAGGGGGTGGTGAAAAAGTAGTGGGGGGAAGGGAAATAAATATGAAAAATAGGCAAAAATTAGACCAGTAAACTGCCACTTAACTAAACAGTCCTAATAAAAAATGCTGTGAACAATCTTTTTTGAAAAACTAAAAGACCAAAGGGAATTGTCCATTTATGTCCTGGTAAAGCCTCCAGATTTGTAGAAACCAAGATGTTAAAGCATTCAAACTCTTCTCTCATCCAAGGTGACTAAACCGCATGAAACATGTCTCAAAAAAAAAACCCTTCCTAAGGGCTAAAACAATAACAGGATAAACTAGGATGAAAATAAAAAATGTTAAAATCAAGATAAAAAATACATAAACATACTTGACACATCCCAAAACCCCATATTAGAACCAGATACCACCCACCCATTAAAAGATGCCCATTACAAAAATGCTGAATAACCCATGATTTCATTGAGACCAGAAGGACTAAGAGTACCCAATTGATAGATCCAATGGCATTCAAGTTGAGCCAGGGCTTAGCCAATATCGCCCCCACGGCAGCCTAAATCCAGTTGAACTATTGCCTTAACCTGTAAGCCTCGAGAGTTACATTTATTGTGCCTTCTGAAATGGCGTGGTAAAGTTTTGAGTTGCATTTCATCCTCCACAACCCGTGCCTACTCTATGTCCAAGACGTGTTCTCTGACACTGAGTTTCAGTTCAGGTGTGGTAAGTCCCACATAGAGTTTTCCAGACAGACATTCCACATGGTAAATGACCACCTTGGATGCACATGTAAGATGTTTCTGGATCTCGTATATTTGTGATCCATCAAAATTCTTAAAATTTTTACTTTTAATAAGATTCAGGCATGCCTTACCCAGGCAACAGGGAAAAAAACCTGAGGGAGAGAAGAGACATATTTGACTTTTTTTTTGAGGTTCATGGACTAAAAGATCTTTAAAATTGGTGGAGCATTTAGCCACACATTGCGGGGAACTGGAAAAAACTTGTTTAAGTACGGGGTCCGTTAGCAAAACATTCCAGTGTTTATTAATGATGTTAACAAGATTATGCCATTGACCATTGTACATTGAAGTAAAATGTACCTGATTCTTATCTTCTTTATCTGCTGTTTTCCTGGACCCATACAATAACTCGTTCCCATATGTGTGGACCACACTTTGGTATCCCTCCATTTCATCTTATGACTGTATCCCCTTTCCTTGAATCTATCCGTAAGGTCAATACATTGTTCTTCAAAAGTTCTCTGATCTGAGCATATTTTCTTAGCTCTAAGGAATTGCCCTATGGTGATGCAATGGTTGGTGCTCCTGAGTTGGGCCGAATCTGCCATTAAATACGAATTTGTAGCAGTGGGTTTTCTGTAAACATCCTTAGGCAGGGTAACATCTGTAGAAGCTTCAATCCATATATCCAGGAATTCAAGGCTCCTGCCATATATAAAAGTAAGATTTACATTGAGGTCATTGGCATTTAGTTTTTGCATGAGCCAAAGTTCATATGTAGTGCCCTCCCAGACAAATAGGATGTCATCTATGTATCTCATCCAGTTATGCACTTTACCCATCTCCACAATAACATGCTTCAGAAAAATCTTCCTCTCCCAGGCTCCCACAACAAATTAGCATAAGAGGGGTCACAAGATGCCCCCTTAGCTGTACCTTGTTGTTGAAGGTAGATTTTTCTGTTGAAAATAAACATTTTGTGCGTCATTGTGTGTCTAAAAATGAAATCAAGTAATGTCAAGATAAAATCCACGAGCTGGCCATCTATACTGCTGGACCGTAAAAAAGATGTAGCCACCAGGCCATCATTATGTTTGAGAGAAGTGTACAATGCCTCTACATCAGCTGTCACTAGGAACATGTTATCCTCCAATTGAAGTTGATCTATACACTGTAAGGCCTGATTGGTGTCCCTAATGAATGACAGGAAAGAGGAGACAATAGGTTTAAGGAAAGGATCTATAACATCTGAGAAAATTTCACACAGTCCCCCGTTCTTAGCCATTATATGTCGCCCCGTAGGGTCAGTGGGATTTTTGTGTACCTTGGGAATGAGGTAAAAAGTGGATAATCTTGGATGACAGTCGCAAATCCTCACCAGGAAAGTTTTCGATATTAAGCAATTATTGAAATCCTCCTCAAGAATATTATCTAATGTCTGTGGGAAGGAAGAAAAAGGGTTTATATGTCAGTTTTTTGTAACATTGTCCATCTTTCAACAGTTTATAAGCTTGTCTTTTATATATTTGTATTGGCCAAATAACCAGATTGCCCCCCTTATCTGCCAGTTTCAAAACAACGTCATTTCATGATCTAAGGTCTTTCAGTGCCTCACGTTCTGATTGAGATAGATTATGTGAATTCCTTTGATGTGACTCCAATCTCATAAATATCTCGACTGTAGGGCATACCCTAATGAGGGAAAATGTTTTGATTTCTTGAACAACGGATTCAGAATAGTATTGACCTCGAGTGGCTCATTCTCCTGTTGTAAGGATTCCAGTATGTTAATAGCCTCTCTCTCCTCGTCAGTTGAAAAGGTGATCAAATGTTTGGGTTTAAAATGTAATTTCCAAAGTACAATCTTCCTGGCAAATAAATTAATGTCCTTTACCATAGTAAAGGCATCTAAATGGGAAGAAGGTGAAAAAGTGAGTCTCTTTCCCAAGAGGCCTTCTTGGGTGCGAGTTAACACATGTTCAGATAAATTAATTACCTTCATTTGATCTTTATGTTTCCTTAGGCATAGTGCACAGCTCAAAAGGGAAGAAGTGCCATATTTGAGTTCTGATTTTGTTGTAATAGTTTGAGGGTGCTATGTCACATTGCCAGAGCCCATGAGGTGCCTGAACAACAGAAACCTCCCATATCTGAACTCATTTTACAAACTACACTCGCCAATTAATTAATCTAGTAGTGCAGTGATCATATTTACACCACATGTACCTCACAGAATTTTATACCACTGAACAGAGAAGAAAGAATAAATTACATTTTTACCACTAAAATGTTGTTTTAGGACCAAGTGTTTAATTTTTGTAAGAGCTAATACGATTTTTTTTGCGATAATATCCTACATGCCCGAGTTGCCTGAACAGAAAAAATCCCCATTTGACCCCATTTTACAAACTATGCCTCTCAATGAATTCATCTAGGGGTGCAGTGATCAAATTAACACAATGGGTGTGTCACGGAATTTTATAGCATCAGGCAGTGAGGAAAAAATAATTACATTTCTACCACCAAAATCTTGTTTTAGCACCATATTTTACATTTTCACACAAGAAGTGGATTAAAATGGCACCTTAATTTTTCTCACAATTTCTACTAAACATGGCAATACCCATATGTGGCTGTATTGTAGGTATTCTAATGCTTAGCCATACTAAGAGATTCGGGAGGAACAGAATGCTATTTACCTCCTGGAGCTTAGATTTTCCTAGAATAATTTACGGACTCCATATACACAGACAATAAGAGATAGAAGAGCAGAATCACTCCCTCAAGTGATCCCATTTTGGAAACTATACCCCTTTGGGAACTTATCTACAGGTGTAGTAACAATTTTGACTCCATGGATGTGTTCCAGAAACTAGCAGCAATGAATGTTGCCGAGTGAAAATTGCAAACTGCCATTGTAGTGATCAGTAAGCTGTAGTGACCAGTACGTTGTAGTGGTCAGTACCATACAGTATCCAGTACATTATGCCCAGCTTATGGTTCTGGAGACATGCACCCGTAAGTTAGGCAGGCACTCATCACTTCAAAAATGGCAAACATGTGGACGCTATATGTGGCTCAGGAACATTTTACTTAACTTTTGGGATCACATTTATCTGCCACTCTACACTGAGCACTTACATATGGGTTTCCATGTAAATCACCAAGTGATGTGATTCAGCTTTCAGGATGGCACGGCATCGCAGAAGCTAAGCTGTGGGGGACTTTCCGGCTAACAGCAAAATGCCGGCGGAGCCCCCCACGCAGAACAGAGCCCTGCTGCTGCCCCAACACCACCACCGCACGCACCACAGGGAGGCTGATCGGGACCGCCACCGGAGGCCCCTGGCAGCCATCTTTTAGGAGGCCACTGCGTCGCAGCTGCTGGGGGCTTTCTGGCATTGGGACCACCGCCGCCACCGGAATTTTAAGTATGTTGCGACCATAAGACGCACCCACATTTTCCCCAAAATTTTGGGGAAAAAGTGCGTCTTATGGCCGAAAAATACAGTAATTGATATGAGAAAAATGCTCCAAATATGCATTGTATTTAATAATACATGGTAAGTACCATAAAGATAAAAAATTGCCTCCAAAGTTCAAATAGTGACGACTCACACTATAATGTAATAAACAAGAGAAAAAGAGTCCTATTATATGAAATTATTTTATTAATAAAAAGAACACATAGCGAGAACAGGACATATGCTTATTATGCAACAAGGGTTTACAATAAACACTGAATCAGGGACAACAAGAAAGCAGAGAGTAGTACCACTATAACTGTTCAAATATATGTATATATTGCCTATGGATGGCATTGTGCAGCTAGGCACAATATTCCTGTGGGAAAGGAAAAACATATTGCACATTGCCCATAGTAATGCATAGGATCAGAGTTTATAGAAGGGATCACACAAAGGGAGCAAAAGAGTACTCCCATAGGACTCAATGGTGGACCTTCTCTGTGAGTTCATTCAAATAGTATGTAATATTACAATTGTATTATATTCAGAAATACATTACTATGGGCAGCGTGCAATATGTTTTTCCTTTCCCACTGGAATATTATGCCTAGCTGCACAATACCATACATAGGCAATATATTATATATATATATATATATATATATTTGGACAGTTATAGTGGTACTACTCTCTGCTTTCTTGTTGTCCCTGATTCAGTGTTTATTGTAAACCCTTGTTACATAATTAGCATATGTCCTGTTCTCACTATGTGTTCTTTTTATTAATAAAATAATTTCATATAATAGTTAGGACTCTTTTTCTCTTGTTTATCAGATTAAATAATTGGTTGGCAACAGTATCCAGATCTCCTGTTGTGTTCATGTTTCTACCACCTGAACTGTAATCCCTGGGCTCCAACACCGCCAGTTGCTGCTCAGAAGTGCCATCTGCACAGTCAACACTTGCTCCTGTGTTATTGGTGTTCTGTAACGTCAGCTGATCCCCTGCTATGTGTCGGGCAATATCGCCTGCTCTGTCCACATTCACACTACTACAGATATTAAACTTGCTCCAATTAGGCCTCTGGCTACACTCTGTTTCTACTGTAATCCCTGGGCTCCAACACCGCCAGTTGCTGCTCACAAGTGCCATCTGCACATTCAACACTTGCTCCTGTGTTATTGGGGTTCTGTAACGTCAGCTGATCCCCTGCTGTTTGTCCGGCAATTTCGCCTGCTCTGTCCACATTCACACTGTCTACTACAGATATTAAACTTTCTCCAATTAGGCCACTGGCTACACTCTGTTTCTACTGTAATCCCTGGGCTCCAACACTGCCAGTTGCTGCTCAGAAGTGCCATCTGCACATTCAACACTTGCTCCTGTGTTATTGGGGTTCTGTAACATCAGCTGATCCCCTGCTGTTTGTCCGGCAATTTCGCCTGCTCTGTCCACATTCACACTGTCTACTACAGATATTAAACTTTCTCCAATTAGGCCACTGGCTACACTCTGTTTCTACTGTAATCCCTGGGCTCCAACACTGCCAGTTGCTGCTCACAAGTGCCATCTGCACATTCAACACTTGCTCCTGTGTTATTGGGGTTCTGTAATGTCAGCTGATCCCTGCTGTTTGTCCAGCAATTTCGCCTGCTCTGTCCACATTCACACTGTCTACTACAGATATTAAACTTTCTCCAATTAGGCCTCTGGCTACACTCTGTTTCTACTGTAATCCCTGGGCTCCAACACCGCCAGTTGCAGCTCAGAAGTGTCTTTGGCACGGTACTCCCTCCTGCCCAGCCTGGTTCCAGCATGCCAGCCCTTTCTGGGTAGTGTCAACGACACGTCACTTTGCCTCCTATACATTGGCCTGTCGTGTTGCGGTCGGGTTAGCCGACTCTATGGTGCCTGCAGTTTAGGTGCTTCCTATGTGAGCTGCGGGATCTGGCAATGAAGGCTGGTTCCGTAGTGCCAATAATAGGACAAGCTCCCCCTGTAGGACTGTGGGTTTCGGTAACTCCGGGCTGCTCACGGCCTTGCAACTTTTTTTTTCATGTGTACCTTCTGCTTCCTATCTGAGTTCCAGTACCATTAGCTGGTTCTTTGGAAGTCAATCTTGAATATGTCCCCCTGGGTTTCAGTAACGTCAGCTGGTTCAAGGCAGAGCCTATGGCTTAGGTGCCTCCTTCTCGGTATCCGAGTTCCACCAACGTCTGCTGGTCCTTGGTAGTCCTTGGTAATTCCTGCTATTCCATTTGATTGGGCTAAACCTCTATGCCTTTAATGTCTCATCCACCTCCCCCAATACATTCTACATTATTCTTAGTTGTTTTCCTTCATGTAGAATTAACCTACAAGGAAAGTAAGGGTTTATTTTCATTCTGATATTTGTGTCCCCTTGACTTGCATTGGTTTCCGGTATTGAAATCGGCGATATCCGATCTTTTTGGGGTATCGGTCCGATCCAATCCGATCTGATATTTCCCGATTTCGGAAGGTATCGCTCAACACTAGTGATGAGAAGCCATTCCTAGATTCTTCTCCAGCTGCAACATAAATCTCCTAATAGGATCCCTTTAAGGTTGAATTCATATCTGCATAATTTCCTTTTCATCTGAAAAAAAAACAAAATATCCTGATGCATGAAAACCATCTTTAGTTTTAGAAATTTCTGCAACAAAATCTTTGAGAATTAAGTATCAAACATGAGTGTTAGCTTTGTGGTTTACTTGTATACAATGTGTGAATCTTATATTCATATATATAAAGAAGCCTACAAAAATGTACCTCCACAAATATACTTCAAAAAAGGAGAAAAATGAGGTTTTTCAATAGAAAAGGTAATTTTTATTAAACAATCATTCTAAAAGGATTTTTAAAATATGCATACATATACAAAAATCAGGGATCACAAATGCAACAAAGATGTATAACCAAAGCCTAATAAGGGTATCTATGCCAATAGTCATATAAGGTTTTTTTTTTGGATAATACAGGGAGAAAAAGGCTGCTCAAATGCAATATGTCTACCTGCTATATGGTGCAGCATAAGATTCTCCTCCTTAAATAACACCCCATTATCCATGAATATATGTCCAGTTCATATTTATATAGCCAAGTGGTTTGTAAATTATGCAAGCTAAAGAAAGTGCCTAGTACTTTATATATAGCAAATAATGCCTATATTAGATATCTGTTCCATTCAATATAAGGACATATTAAGCATATATCGAATAATGCTCACAAAGAAAAACAATTTCATGGCTGGCAAATATTCCCATACCTCTAAACAGGCTGCAGCACCCCTGACGCGCGTTTCGCTAGTCGCTTCTTCCAGAGGGGACGTGCTACTATAGCTGCCTCTGAGTGTGGTTTTTATAAGAGTATAATTAATACAAGTAACAGCTGTGGGATCGCTTCCATCCAATAGATGCAGACCGCGTCGCTAAATACCAGTATCATGTGACATCTAATTAACCTCCCATTCAACGTGGGCAGGAAGTATACATAAGTCTCCATGGTAACGCAATAAGCGTTGTGGTTATGATCGCAATCTGCTGAGAGATCATAATTGCATCGCTAGATACTGGTATTATCTAATCGTCCTCCCATTTAACATGTGGAGGTAATGTACATAAATTTCTATAGTAATGCGGTATGCGCCGTGATTACAATCGCAGCCTGCTGCCGGAGCATAGTTACGTCATTAAATACAAGTATCATGTGACATCCGATCATCCTCCCATTCAAAGTGGGAAAGAAGTGTGCATAAACCCCTATAGTGACGCGAAGTGCGCCATGGCTATAATCGCAAAATACCGACGGATCATGGCCGGTGTGCGTTGTAGTTACGATCGCAGAAAGCAGACAGACTATGGTTGCGTCATCAGCAATCGACGTCACATGACGCCCCATCGGTCTCCCAGCTCGACGCGTCAGAGCAGGGAACACGAGTAGGCGGTAGAGTGAACGCGTTACCCCGACAACGCAATCCAGGCTGTCTGCATAGAGGTGATATAGTTTTTTAAGGGGGATGAATACATAATACTTGTACCAGCAGAAAAAACCTTTCAACATCAGCATATATTATACATGTAGAAGGAAGGAGATATAATACTCACATCTCTCTCTAATTATATAAATGAATATACAATGCAAGTTATATTATTAATAAGTGCCCATATAAAGTTATGCCCCTTTTCTTTAATTTTAGATATAGTTTTTTCTGAGTGTTTATTTTATGTAAAAACTAGAACTGAGATCTAGCAGCTGAAATTCTGTTCAGTGTGATGGCTAATTGCTGTACATTTATTTTCCACAATCATGAGACTATTGGAAGACTATGGGTGGGCAGCTGCAACTGGCCATACACCAAATTCATCTTGTATAAATACAGGTGCTTCTCACAAAATTAGAATATCATCAAAAAGTTAATTTATTTCAGTTCTTCAATACAAAAAGTGAAAATCATATATTATATAGAGTCATTACAGAGTGATCTATTTCAAGTGTTTATTTCTGGTAATGTGGATGATTTTGGCTTACAGCCAATCAAAACCCAAAAGTCATTAGCTCAGGAACTTAGAATAACTAACAAAAACACCTGCAAAGGCTTCCTAAGCATTTAAAAAGGTCCCTTTTTCTGCTTCAGTAGGGTCCGCAATCATGGGGACTATTGCTGACTTGACAGATGTACAGAAGGCAGTCATTAAGTCATTAATACAATCCACAAGGAGGGTAAGCCACAAAATATCATTGCTAAAGAAGATGGCTGTTCACAGAGTGCTGTATCCAATCATATTAACGGAAAGTTGAGTGGAAGGAAAAAGTGTGGTAGAAAAAGGTGCACAAGCAACCGGGATAACCGCAGCCTTGAAAGGATTGTTAAGAAAAGGCCATTCAAAAATTTGGAGGAGATTCACAGGGAGTGGACTGCTGCTGGAGTCATTGCTTCAAGAGCACAGATATATCCAGGACATGGGCTACAATTGCCTGCATTCCTTGTGCAAGCCACTCATGACCAATAGACAATGCCAGAAGCGCCTCATCTGTGCCAAGGAAAAAAGAACTGGACTGTTTCTCAGTGGTCCAAGGTGTTTTCAGATGAAAGTAAGTTTTGCATTTCATTTGGAAATGAGGTCTCAGAGTCTGGAGGAATAGTGGAGAGGCACACAATCCAAGCTGCTTGAGGTCTAGTGTGAAGTTTCCACAATCAGTGATGGTTTGGGGAGTCATGTCATCTACTGGTGTAGGTCCACTGTGTTTTATGAAAACCAAAGTCAGCACAGCCATCTACCAGGAAATTTTAGAGCTCTTCATGCTTCACTCTGCCGACAAGCTTTTTGAAGATGGAAATTTCATTCTACAGAAGGACTTGGAAAATGTCCACACTGCCAAAAGTACCAATACCTGGTTTAAATCACGGTATCACTGTGCTTGATTGGCCAGCAAACTCACCTGACCTTAACCCCATAGAGAATCTATGGGGTATTGTCAAGAAGAATATGAGAGACCACAGACCCAGCAATGCAGATGAGCTAAAGGGTGCTATCAAAGCAACCTGGGCTTTCATAACACCTTAGCAGTGCCACAGGATGATTGCCTCTGTGCCACACCTCATTGATGCAGTAATTGATGCAAAAGGAGCCCTGACCAAGTATTGAGCGCATTTATTGAATATACATTTCAGTAGACCAATATTTCAGATTTTAAAATTTTTTTTCAAGCGGGTGTTTTAACCCCTCTCTGACATTAGACGTACTATCCCGTCCATAAAACCCGTGCCATTCTGACCATGGACGGGATAGTACGTCATGCCCTTTAATGCGACATCGCGACTTAAGTAGCGGTGATCGCATTAAAATTCCGACGCCAGCTTACCTCTTGGAAGTTGGCGTCGGCATCCCGGGCTGCGTCCTCCCCCCTCAGGCCTCCCGATCGCTGTGATTGGCTGTTGAATTCTGAACAGCCAATCACAGCCTTTCTCACTGTTTCAGCCAATCAGAGCGGCTAAAACAGTGAGATCGCAGGCTAGGATCGAGTACCGATGTACTCGATCCTAGGCCTGGGCCTAGGAAAGTCCAGACCCCCCCGGATTGGCGCGATCGCCGATCACATCGATCGCGCCAATCGCAGGGCACAGCCGCGGTATATCCGCGCTGTGCCCTGCCTGTACCTGCCTGGATCGGTGCAGTAATAGCACCGATCCTAGGCCAGGGCCTGTAGGGCATGAAGGAGCTGATTGGCGCGATCGATGTCATCGACGATCGCGCCAATCACAGGGCACAGCAGCGGTGTGACCGCTCTGTGCCCTGCTAGGTGACCTGCCGGTGACCTGCCTAGGAATCGGAGCTGTGAGCTCCGATTACTAGGCCGGTGCCTAGCAACCGGCAATGCAGGGGTCTCCTTTGATTGGTGGGATTGATGTGATCATCGATCCCACCAATGACAGGTCACAGCAGCGATGTGACCGCTCTGTGACCTGTCTGCAAACTGGATCTGACCTGTCTGACCGCACTGCAGGGGTCCTCACACTTGCTGAGGATTCCTGCTGTGCGGTCACACTGCCAGATTCTCCTCTGTGCTGGGCCTTGTGGTGCCACAGTAGCCTGTGACACCACAACTCCTGCTGAAGAGAGAAGAAAGAAGAGAGAAGAAAGAAGAGAGAAGAAAGAAGAGAAAAGAAAGAAAAGACTACAAACGTGAGTTTTTGAGCCCCGATCCCTGCCCGATCCACCCCAATCCCCCCATTCCCCCCTCCCCCTTCCCTTTCCCCCTCTTTTTACCCCCCTTTGCGCCGCCGAGCGTTGATTGGTGACGCAGTTCACCCATCAACACTTTCGCACCCCCCTCCGTGCGCACATCCAGCAGCCGCAAACTTTGATAAGTGACAGCGGTCACTTATCAGAGCTCGTGCCTGCCGTTTTTTTTTTCACCCCCCCTTTCCGCCACTCCCGTGCGCACATCCAGCAGCCACGGAACTTTGATAAGTGACACCAGTCACTTATCAGAGCTCGTTCCTGCCGTTTTTTGTTTTTTTTCACCAACTTTTCCGCCACTCCCGTGCGCACATCCAGCAGCCACGGAACTTTGATAAGTGACACCAGTCACTTATCAGAGCTCGTTCCTGCCGTTTTTTTGTTTTTTTCACGAACTTTTCGGCCACTCCCGTGCGCACATCCAGCAGCCACGGAACTTTGATAAGTGACACCAGTCACTTATCAGAGCTCGTTCCTGCTGTTCTTTTTTTGTTTTTTTTCACCAACTTTTCTGCCACTCCCGTGCGCACACCCAGCAGCCACGGAACTTTGATAAGTGACACCAGTCACTTATCAGAGCTCGTTCCTGCTGTTTTTTTTTTTTTTCACCAACTTTTCCGCCACTCCCGTGCGCACATCTAGCAGCCACGGAAGTTTGATAAGTGACACCAGTCACTTATCAGAGCTCGTTCCTGCTGTTTTTTTTTTTTTTTCCCACCAACTTTTCCGCCACTCCCGTGCGCACATCCAGCAGCCGCGGAACTTTGATAAGTGACAAAGTCACTTATCAGAGCTCGTTCCTGCTGTTTTTTTGTTTTTTTTCATCTCCCTTTCCGCCACTCCCGTGCGCACATCCAGCAGCCGCGGAACTTTGATAAGTGACAGCGGTCACTTATCAGAGCTCGTGCCTGCCAGTTTTTTTTTTCACCCCCCTTTCCGCCACTCCCGTGCGCACATCCAGCAGCCGCGGAACTTTGATAAGTGACAGCGGTCACTTATCAGAGCTCGTGCCTGCCAGTTTTTTTTTTTCACCCCCCTTTCTGCCACTCCCGTGCGCACATCCAGCAGCCGCGGAACTTTGATAAGTGACAGCGGTCACTTATCAGAGCTCGTGCCTGCCAGTTTTTTTTTTTTTTCACCCCCCTTTCCGCCACTCCCGTGCGCACATCCAGCAGCCGCGGAACTTTGATAAGTGACACCGGTCACTTATCAGAGCTCGTGCCTGCCAGTTTTTTTTTCACCCCCCTTTCCGTCACTCCCGTGCGCACATCCAGCAGCCACGGAACTTTGATAAGTGACACCGGTCACTTATCAGAGCTCGTGCCTGCTGGTTTAGACTTTTTTTCACAGGCCTTTTTTTTCCCTATTCGCTTTCTTTTCTTTTAGCTTTTTCTTTTCAGCTTAGTTTACACCAATCACTATCCCCCCCCCCACACACACACAGTTATAAATAAAGTTCACACAAAGCACCACATTCACAAAAAAAATGTCCCGCCCGTCACGCTCATCCCAACAGCGCTATTCAGTGGAGGAGGCATACGCTATCCTTGCCTCCGACACTGATAGCGAGGGAGAGGATCCCACATTTCTTTATTTTTCAGATGAAGATTCTTCTTCCTCCTCATCTTCCTCCTCGGGTCCTGCGGAACCGCCACGCAGACGCCCCAGGACAGAACATGAGGCAGCGCCCGCCCCTGAAAATGAACCAGCACACCCCTCTTCGGACCCCGTATGGACCCCGGCCCCCGAAAATTACGAGCCACTGATTCCTGATTTTGTGGCAGAATCAGGAATCAGGTTTGACTCCACCGGCTTCACAGAAATAGACTTTTTCAAAGTCTTTTTCTCTGAGGATTTAATTAACCTCATGGTGGAGCAAACAAATTTGTACGCTCGGCAATTTTTGGCGCAAAACCCCCGTTCATCATTTTCCAACTGGTCTCCTGTAGACGCAGTTGAAATGATGCAGTTTTGGGGCCTGGTCCTCCATATGGGGATCCTGAAGAAGCCAGAAATTCGGCAATATTGGAGTGTTGATATTTTATACAACACTCCACTGTTCCGAATGGTCATGGCTCGGACGCGTTTTGAGGCCATCCACAAATTCCTGCATTATAATGATAATGCACAGTGTCCCCCACGAGATGACCCCAACTTTGACCGCCTGTTCAAAGTTCGGCCGGTCATCGAACACTTCAACAAAAAGTTTGCTGAAATGTACGTGCCCCAAAGGGACATCTGCGTGGATGAGTCCTTGGTTCATTTTAAGGGACGGCTCGCATTCCGCCAGTACCTGCCCAGCAAGAGGGCAAGGTACGGAATCAAACTCTACAAGCTGTGTGAGAGTACCTCAGGGTACACACACAGCTTTAGAGTTTACGAAGGAAAGGACACCAGGATTGTACCCCCTGAGTGTCCCCCCGTCCTGGGAGTGAGTGGGAAAATTGTGTGGGATTTGGTGCACCCACTGCTGGATAAAGGTTATCACCTTTACACTGATAACTTTTATTCCAGCATCCCACTCTACAAATCCCTCTCTGCGCGAGGTACCGCAGCCTGCGGTACCGTCCGCAAAAATCAGAGAGGCCTCCCGAAGACGCTACTTGGGCAGATGCTCAGAAAGGGTGAGAGCAGAGCCCAATGTAGCGACCACCTGTTGGTGGTCAAGTACAAGGACAAGAGGGATGTCCTTCTCTTGACCACCATACATGGTGATGGCAGCGCCCTCAGCACTGTACGGGGTACCTCTACACAGGTCCGCAAACCGGACTGTGTACTGGGGTACAATAAATACATGGGGGGTGTTGATCTCTCTGATCAACTCCTCCAACCGTACAGTGCTTTGAGAAAGGCCAAGGTGTGGTACAAGAAGCTGTCCGTGCACATCGTCCAAATGGCAATGCTCAACGCTTTCCTGCTGTCACGATGTGCACGCAACAGCGATACGACGTACCTTCAGTTTCAGGAGGTAGTGGTTAAGGCCCTGATGTTTGGCGCTCAGGAAACAGCGGGCCCCAGTACTTCCGGAACTGAAGGTGCTCGTATCATACCAGGTCAGCATTTCCCGGGGTGGTCCCGCCAACTGGAAGAAAAGGTAAGCCACAAAAAAGGTGCCGAGTGTGTTACAAAGGGGAATACGCAAGGACACCACTTACCAATGCGACACCTGCCCCGAAAAACCTGGCCTGTGTATGAAGGATTGTTTCAAATTGTACCACACCTCAATGCACTACTAATTTACTTTACAGGAAAGATTAGTTCCAGAAGGGGGGCACATTTAGAAAAGTTCCTTGGGAGTCTACTTTCCAAAATTATGTCACTTGTGGGTTTTTTTTTACTGTTTAGGCACATCAGGGGCTCTGCAAACGGAACATGACGCCCGCAGACCATTCCATCAAAGTCTGCTTCCAAAACGTCACAATTTCCCTTCTGAGCCCCAAATTGTGCCCGAACAGTTTTTTCCCACATATGGGGTACCAGTGTACTCAGGACAAATTGAACAACAACTTTTGGTGTCCAATTTCTCCTCTTAACCTTGGGAAAATAAAAAATTGGGGACTAAAACATCATTTGTGTGAGGTAAAAAGTAGGTTTTTTTTTTTCACACCTGGGCATTATAAACTTTAGTGAAACACTTGGGGGTTCAAAGTGCTCATCACACACCTAGATAAGTTCCTTAGGGGGTCTAGTTTCCAAAATGGGGTCACATGTGGGGGGTTTCCACTGTTTAGGCACATCAGGGGCTCTGCTAACGGAACATGACGCCCGCAGACCATTCCATCAAAGTCTGCATTCCAAAACGTCACTGCTTCCCTTCCGAGCCCTGCCGTGTGCCCAAACAGTGTATCCCCCCAACATATGGGGTATCAGCGTACTCAGGACAAATTGGACAACCACTTTTGGGGTCCAATTTCTCCTCTTACTCTTGGGAAAATAAAAAATTGGGGACTAAAACATCACTTTTGTGGAAAAAAAAAATATTTTTTTTTTTCACGCCAGGGCATTATAAACGTTAGTGAAACACTTGGGGGTTCAAAGTGCTCACCACACACCTAGATAAGTTCCTTAGGGGGTCTAGTTTCCAAAATGGGGTCACATGTGGGGGGTTTCCACTGTTTAGGCACATCAGGGGCTCTGCTAACGGAACATGACGCCCGCAGACCATTCCATCAAAGTCTGCATTCCAAAACGTCACTGCTTCCCTTCCGAGCCCTGCCGTGTGCCCAAACAGTGTATCCTCCCAACATATGGGGTATCAGCGTACTCAGGACAAATTGGACAACCACTTTTGGGGTCCAATTTCTCCTCTTACTCTTGGGAAAATAAAAAATTGGGGACTAAAACATCACTTTTGTGGAAAAAAAAATATATTTTTTTTCACGCCAGGGCATTATAAACGTTAGTGAAACACTTGGGGGTTCAAAGTGCTCACCACACACCTAGATAAGTTCCTTAGGGGGTCTAGTTTCCAAAATGGGGTCACATGTGGGGGGTTTCCACTGTTTAGGCACATCAGGGGCTCTGCTAACGGAACATGACGCCCGCAGACCATTCCATCAAAGTCTGCATTCCAAAACGTCACTGCTTCCCTTCCGAGCCCTGCCGTGTGCCCAAACAGTGTATCCCCCCAACATATGGGGTATCAGCGTACTCAGGACAAATTGGACAACCACTTTTGGGGTCCAATTTCTCCTCTTACCCTTGGGAAAATAAAAAATTGGGGACTAAAACATCACTTTTGTGGAAAAAAAAAAATATATATTTTTTTTCACGCCAGGGCATTATAAACGTTAGTGAAACACTTGGGGGTTCAAAGTGCTCACCACACACCTAGATAAGTTCCTTAGGGGGTCTAGTTTCCAAAATGGGGTCACATGTGGGAGGTTTCCACTGTTTAGGCACATCAGGGGCCCTCCAAACGCGACATGGCGTCCGTTCGCAATTCCAGCCAATTTTGGTTTGGAAAAGTCAAACGGCGCTCCTTCCCTTTCAAGCCCTGCCGTGCGCCCAAACAGTGGTTCCCCCCACATATGGGGTATCAGCGTACTCAGGACATGTTGGACAACAACTTTTGGTGTCCAATTTCTCCTCTTACCCTTGGGAAAATAAAAAATTGGGGACTAAAACATCATGCTTGTGGAAAAAAATGTGATTTTTTTTCTTCACGGCTCTACATTACAAACTTGCGTGAAGCACTTGAGGATTCAAAGTGCTCACCACACATCTAGATAAGTTCCTTAGGGGGTCTAGTTTCCAACATGGGGTCACATGTGGGGGGTTTCCACTGTTTAGGCACATCAGGGGCCCTCCAAACGCAACATGGCGTCCGTTCGCAATTCCAGCCAATTTTGGTTTGGAAAAGTCAAACGGCGCTCCTTCCCTTTCAAGCCCTGCCGTGCGCCCAAACAGTGGTTCCCCCCCACATATGGGGTATCAGCGTACTCAGGACATGTTGGACAACAACTTTTGTGGTCCAATTTCTCCTCTTAACCTTGGGAAAATAAAAATTTGGGGACTAAAACATAATGTTTGTGGAAAAAATATGATTTTTTTTCTTCACGGCTCTACATTACAAACTTGCGTGAAGCACTTGAGGGTTCAAAGTGCTCACCACACATCTAGATAAGTTCCTTAGGGGGTCTAGTTTCCAAAATGGGGTCACATGTGGGGGGTTTCCACTGTTTAGGCACATCAGGGGCCCTCCAAACGCAACATGGCGTCCGTTCGCAATTCCAGCCAATTTTGGTGTTGGAAAAGTCAAACGGCGCTCCTTCCCTTTCAAGCCCTGCCGTGCGCCCAAACAGTGGTTCCCCCCCACATATGGGGTATCAGCGTACTCAGGACATGTTGGACAACAACTTTTGTGGTCCAATTTCTCCTCTTACCCTTGGGAAAATAAAAATTTGGGGACTAAAACATCATGTTTGTGGAAAAAATATGATTTTTTTTTCTTCACGGCTCTACATTACAAACTTGCGTGAAGCACTTGAGGGTTCAAAGTGCTCACCACACATCTAGATAAGTTCCTTAGGGGGTCTAGTTTCCAACATGGGGTCACATGTGGGGGGTTTCCACTGTTTAGGCACATCAGGGGCCCTCCAAACGCAACATGGCGTCCGTTCGCAATTCCAGCCAATTTTGGTTTGGAAAAGTCAAACGGCGCTCCTTCCCTTTCAAGCCCTGCCGTGCGCCCAAACAGTGGTTCCCCCCACATATGGGGTATCAGCGTACTCAGGACATGTTGGACAACAACTTTTGTGGTCCAATTTCTCCTCTTACCCTTGGGAAAATAAAAATTTGGGGACTAAAACATAATGTTTGTGGAAAAAATATGATTTTTTTTCTTCACGGCTCTACATTACAAACTTGCGTGAAGCACTTGAGGGTTCAAAGTGCTCACCACACATCTAGATAAGTTCCTTAGGGGGTCTAGTTTCCAAAATGGGGTCACATGTGGGGGGTTTCCACTGTTTAGGCACATCAGGGGCCCTCCAAACGCAACATGGCGTCCGTTCGCAATTCCAGCCAATTTTGGTTTGGAAAAGTCAAACGGCGCTCCTTCCCTTTCAAGCCCTGCCGTGCGCCCAAACAGTGGTTCCCCCCCACATATGGGGTATCAGCGTACTCAGGACATGTTGGACAACAACTTTTGTGGTCCAATTTCTCCTCTTACCCTGGGGAAAATAAAAAATTGGGGACTAAAACATCATGCTTGTGGAAAAAATATGATTTTTTTTCTTCACGGCTCTACATTACAAACTTGCGTGAAGCACTTGAGGGTTCAAAGTGCTCACCACACATCTAGATAAGTTCCTTAGGGGGTCTAGTTTCCAAAATGGGGTCACATGTGGGGGGCTTCCACTGTTTAGGCACGTCAGGGGCCCTCCAAATGCGACATGGCGTCCGTTCGCAATTCCAGCCAAATTTGGTTTGGAAAAGTCAAACGGCGCTCCTTCCCTTTCAAGCCCTGCCGTGCGCCCAAACAGTGGTTCCCCCCCACATATGGGGTATCGGCGTACTCAGGACATGTTGGACAACAACTTTTGTGGTCCAATTTCTCCTCTTACCCTTGGGAAAATAAAAATTTGGGGACTAAAACATCATGTTTGTGGAAAAAATATGATTTTTTTTCTTCACGGCTCTACATTACAAACTTGCGTGAAGCACTTGAGGGTTCAAAGTGCTCACCACACATCTAGATAAGTTCCTTAGCGGATCTAGTTTCCAAAATGGGGTCACATGTGGGGGGTTTCCACTGTTTAGGCACATCAGGGGCCCTCCAAACGCAACATGGCGTCCGTTCGCAATTCCAGCCAATTTTGGTTTGGAAAAGTCAAACGGCGCTCCTTCCCTTTCAAGCCCTGCCGTGCGCCCAAACAGTGGTTCCCCCCACATATGGGGTATCAGCGTACTCAGGACAAGTTGGACAACAACTTTTGTGGTTAAATTTCTCCTCTTACCCTTGGGAAAATAAAAATTTGGGGACTAAAACATCATGCTTGTGGAAAAAATATGATTTTTTTTCTTCACGGCTCTACATTACAAACTTGCGTGAAGCACTTGAGGGTTCAAACTGCTCATCACACATCTAGATAAGTTCCTTAGGGGGTCTAGTTTCCAAAATGGGGTCACATGTGGGGGGTTTCCACTGTTTAGGCACATCAGGGGCCCTCCAAATGCGACATGGCGTCCGTTCGCAATTCCAGCCAATTTTGGTTTGGAAAAGTCAAACGGCGCTCCTTCCCTTTCAAGCCCTGCCGTGCGCCCAAACAGTGGTTCCCCCCACAATATGGGGTATCAGCATACTCAGGACATGTTGGACAACAACTTTTGTGGTCCAATTTCTCCTCTTACCCTTGGGAAATAAAAAAAATGTTTGTAAAAGATCATTTTTGTGACTAAAAAGTAAAATGTTAATTTTTTCCTTCCACGTTGCTTCAGCTCCTGTGAAGCACCTGAAGGGTTAATAAACTTCTTGAATGTGGTTTTGAGTACCTTGAGGGGTGTAGTTTTTAGAATGGTGTCACTTTTGGGTATTTTCTGCTATATAGACCCTCAAAGTGACTTCAAATATGAGGTGGTCCCGAAAAAAAATGGCTTTGTAAATTTTGTTGTAAAAATGAGAAATCGCTGGTCAACTTTTAACCCTTATAATTTCCTAACAAAAAAAAATTTTGCTTCCAAAATTGTGCTGATGTAAAGTAGACATGTGGGAAATGTTATTTCTTAACTATTTTGTGTGACATATTTCTCTGTTTTAAGGGAATAAAAATTCAAAGTTTGAAAATTGCAAAATTTTCAAAATTTTTGCCATATTTGCGTTTTTTTCATAAATAAATGCAAGTTATATGGAAGAAATTTTACCACTATCATGAAGTACAATATGTCACGAGAAAACAATCTCAGAATCGCGAAGATCCGTTGAAGCGTTCCAGAGTTATAACCTCATAAAGAGGCAGTGGTCAGAATTGTAAAAATTGGCCCGGTCATTAACGTGCAAACCACCCTTGGGGGTGAAGGGGTTAAAGTATTCTAATTTAGGGTATGTGCAGACATTGCGGATTTTGTTGCTGATTCGTTGTGGATTTTGTTGCTGACACCTCTCCATTGCTAAGCCATGGGCTTGATGTCACCTTACAATACAAAGGTGACATCAACCCCACAACTATTACCCCACTTGCCACCGCTACAGGGCAAATGGGAAGAGAGAGGCTAAGTGCCGGAAATGGTGTTTTTAGGCAGGAAGGGGCCAATATTCATGGTTCCTTCCTAGGCTACTAATATCAGCCCACAGCTGTCTTCATAGCCTTTTCTGGCTATTAATTATAGGGTACCTCACATCATTTTTTTGGGTTGGCCCTCTATTTTAATAGCCATTAAAGGTAAATATACAGCTGTGAGCTGATATTAATAGCCTTGGAAGATCCTTGGTTATTACCTCCTTCCCAGGCTATAAATATCTGCCAATAATCTCTGGTTTTGAAAATTGCATGGGAGCCAACACCATTTTTTTTTAATTAAACAGATTTTGCATTTAAGGCCGGCATCATACTTGCGAGAAACTCAATACCCAGACCTGCCATGGCACTCGGGACTGGAGTGTGTGGCTGCATGTATTTCTATGCAGCTGAATGCTCCGGTCCAAGTGCCGGCGTCAGTGCCGGGTATTGAGGTGCGAGACTTGTGCGAGTTTCTTGCCAGTGTGACCCGGCCTAACGCAGATTTTGTGTGTGTGTGTCTCTATTTAGCTCTTTATGTACCATTTTATTATGTTCATTACTAAACATCGTGCTTGGTATTATTATTATTTGTTTATATAGCTCCATTAATTCCAAGGTGCTGTATATGAGAAGGGGTTACATACAAAGTTATAGATATCATTTACAGTAAACAAATTTACACTGACAGACTGGTACAGAGGGGAGAGGACTCTGTCCTTGTGGACTTACATTCCATGGGATAATGTGGAAGAGACAGAAGGTCGGGGGTGCAGCAGCTCTGGTGTTGGTGAGGCGGCAGCTCGGGAGGTGGTGACGCGGCAGAATGGTTATTGCAGGCTGCAGGCTTTCCTGAAAAAATGGGTCTTCAGGTTCCGTCTGAAGGATCTGAGGGTGGTGAATAATCGGACATGTTGAGGCGTGGAATTCCAGAGGATGGAGGATATTCGGGAGAAGTCTTGGAGGCAGTTGTGTGAGGAACAAATAAGTGTGGAGGAGAGTAGGAGGTCTTGGGAGGATCGAAGATTGCATGAGAGAAGATATTAGGAGATTAGTTCAGAGATATAGGGAGGGGACCGGTTGTGGATGGCTTTGTAGATCAGTGTTAGCAATTGAACTGGATTCGTTGGGTGAATTGGGAGCCAGTGGAGTGATTTGCAGAGGGGAGAAACAGGGGATTAGTGAGGAGAGAGGTGGATTAGTCGGGCAGCAGAGTTGAGGACAGACTGGAGTGGTGCAAGAGAGTTAGCGGGGAGGCCACAGAGAAGGGTGTTGCAGTAATCAAGGCGGGAGATGATGAGGACATGCGTAAGAGTTTTAGTAGATTGAGGGCTGAGAAAGTGACGGATTCTGGAAATATTTTTGAGTTGGAGGCGACAGGAGGTTGCAAGAGTTTGGAAGTGTGGTTTGAAGGACAGGGCAGAGTCGAGAGTTACTCTGAGGCAATGGATATCAGGTGCGGGAGAGAGCGTGATGACATTTACCATAATAGATATATTGGGTAGGGAAGATACTTGAGATGGAGGAAAGATGGTGAGTTCGGATTTGTCTACATTGAGATTTAGGAAGCGAGAGGTGAAGAAGGAGGATATGGCTGATAGACACTCCTGGATTCTGGACAGCAGACTGGGCCAAAGAGGTAGATCTGAGTGTCGTCCGGTTTACAGGTGGTACTGGAAGCTGTGGGAGTTTATGAGTTGTCCTAAGCCAAGGGTATAGATGGAAAAAGTAGGGGCCCCAGGACAGAGCCTTGAGGGTCTTCAACAGAGAGAGGGAGGGATGAGGAGGTAGTGTGGGAGTGGGAAATGCTAAATGTGCAGTCGGAAAGGTAAGAGGCGATCCAGGACAGGGCAAGTTCTTTGATGCCAAGGGAAGAAAGAATCTGTAGCAGTAGGCAGTGGTCAACAGTGTCAAAGGCAGAGGACAGGTCGAGGAGGAGGAGGATGGAGAATTGTCTGTTAGCTTTGGCTGTGAGTAAGTCATTAGTAGTGTTGAGCGATACTGCTCGATATCTAAAAATATCGTATCGGAATGGTATCGCCGATATCACTAAATATCGTCGATATCCGATTCCGATACCGGAAGTCCCATGTAAGTCTATGGGAACAAAATATCGCAACAAAAAAAACCCTTTCTTTCGTTGTAAACACAAAAATATACACATAGAATACATATATATATATATATATATATATATATATATATATATACATGTCATTGTGACATATATATATATATATATATATATATATATATATACATATATTTATAGTTTATACACTTCTACATAGTAAAATAGACTCTGATTCAATTGCCGGGTAAAGCCGTGACATACCCCATAGAAGTCGACGGGCTCGGTGCCGAGTACCCCCAAAACCTCTGACTCTGTGCGACTCAACTTGGACGTCACGAACAGGATTCTGTAGCTCGCTATAAGCGAGTCCTGTGTGCCTGAATTGAACTGGTTTTGTGCTTGAGAATTGCTAAAATCATTAGAGAATGTATTTGCCATTTTTCCGCCATATCTGCGTCACGACGAGGCACTGGTGAAGAAGAAGGGCGTGCTCTTCGTGGGTGTACACTCACTCAGTGGCGCAAAAACGATGGCCGACCACTCTAAATGGTACTGCAATGTAAGATCGTGCCCCACAGCTCTTCAGTTCCGCCTCCTCATCCTCCTCAGTGTGCGGAAACTAACACGAAGGTCCCGCCTCACTACAAAAGAGGGGCCCTCTCCAGATGCTAATGACACATGTGACTTGGCAGAGATGGCTAATGGACACGAGCAGAAGTGTGAAGGGATGGAGCAGTCAGAGCTCTCCCCCCACGGAAGCGACCCGATCGCCACGGAACCACCGTTGGGCACCCGGCCTGGAAACCCTCCTACGCTGCAAGAAGCGGAGGATACCCTAAGAGGCCTGGCCCGGCACCGGGAGGAGGTCGCCAGGATGGAAGCCAGCTGGCGTGCCCTAAAACTAAACTTGGAGCAGCGCCAATCCCTCTTACCTGAAGTGTCTGTACCGGAAGGTGAGGCACCCGTTCTAGTAGAGGAGTCCGTGCGGGCATCCCAGCCCTTGCAATGTGATCCGGTTGACGTTGTCGCAGTGGAGGCACCCGTTCCTGCAAAAAACTCTGCACCGGCAGCACCCCAGATCCCGCTGTCTGCCCCCGTCGCTGAGACAGAAGAAGCGACACCCGTCCTCATGGAGGAGGCCGCGCAGGCACCAGAGGTCTACCTGTCTGTACCGGAGCCCCGACTGTCATCTGTTCCAGAGCCGGCTGTTTCCTCCGCAGGTGAGCGCCGCCAGGACTGGGGGGCGCCAGGAGAGCTGCCGCAAACCGGACATCGTAAGCTGCAGTTTGATGGTGGAGACATGGAGATGCTGGTGGAGGAGAATTACAACCGGCGTCAGGAGGAAGAGTGGAGACGTTGGGAGCGGGAAGCAGAGCGACAAAGGGAGCAGCGCGAATCCCAGAAGCTTCACCAATGTCACATCGAGAAGGACCGGGCAGATAAGGACCGGATGAGAAAAGATAAAGGAACCCTGTGGGAGCCGCGGCGTAAGGGTGCAGTACGGAGCTTTAAATTGAAAGGTGGTTGGGCTTCATCCAGGAGCCTGGACTTTATTTAGAAGTGTTTGTGACCCGGTGGGACGTGGAGACTCACCTCCCAGAAGGATACCCGGGGAGGGACCTGTTGCCAGGAGACTTGGTGACTTACACCCGACACTGGGGTTACAATGGATGGTACGCCCTAAATGTTACCAGGTGCGACCCCTACTCCCCAGAGTGTCAGGAACCTGTGAGACCCTCGGAGCCTTCAGCCTCCCACATCCAGGCCTCTGCACAAGTGCCCACCCCACGCCGTAAATCTCCCCAGCCTCCCTCAGTGGTCTCCTCAGCAGCCCCAGCTATGGACATGATAACTATAGCTGGCCCGTACCCGGCGCCTGTTAGGCCCCCTGGGGTTCGTTCAGTCTGGGACATAGGGCTCCAGACCCGGAGGGAGATGAAAGAGGTGGCCACACAGACACAGATAGCGGGTCACGACTTGACTGTACAGGCCACACGACGTCATCAGGTCCTGGTGGTCCTTGGTGTAAGATATGAAAACTGGGCACACTCATATAGATGAATAAGTGAAAAACTCATTTAATGATGCACGTACAGTAGTCACAATCATCAAACGTTTCGGTCTGAATAGACCTTCATCAGTGAATTTAGTGAGAGTGACAGTTGTCTATTATGAGTTGCTAATAATCGTAGGGATAAGATGGTATACAGGAGCGTCAGGAGTTATACAGCACGCAGCTCCACACTTCCTGGTATCGCCCTTAGTGCCACACTACCGAATCGCATGAGTGATTTTCACTGCATGACTGTGCCTGTACCATCTTATCCCTACGATTATTAGCAACTCATAATAGACAACTGTCACTCTCACTAAGTTCACTGATGAAGGTCTATTCAGACCGATACGTTTGATGATTGTGACTACTGTACGTGCATCATTAAATGAGTTTTTCACTTATTCATCTATATGAGTGTGCCCAGTTTTCATATCTTACACTACGGCTTGGGAACCTACTGGTGCACCTCTACCACTAGGCTGTGCTAGTGTTTCCATATTACTGGTGGTCCTTGGTGTCTCGGATGTTTGGCAAGCATCAGAAGAGTACCAGGTGGTACCTGGAACACCCCTGCCAAAGAATTATAAATAACCCGGACAGGGTCCCTGTATGTAAATAGTTAAATTGTTGATGTACCCAGACGGGTGAATGTTCATAAATTTTTTTTTTAATTTAATAAAAAACACAACACAGTTTTCATTACTTTTATTACAGTCTCATCCTGCGACGCCATCGATCTCCTGTAAAAAAATGAAAAAAAAAAACAGCAGTATACCACCTGTCCGAAGCAGTCCATAGTAACAAGTGTCCCACGACGATCCAGCTCTGCTACATCAGAATGACAGGCAGAGCCTGTCATCCCGGCGCAGCACAGCTGATTACCTGCTTCCCCGGCGGTGACGTCATCGGACTGCTTTACGGCCGGGATTACCCTGCAGTCACTGAATTTATCGCGAAAAACTGCATGTGACCGCCAGGGAGAAGATAATGGCGGCCATCAAGCAGTCCAGGACGTGACCGCCGGAGATCTTCTGCCAGGTAAGTGCCGCTGACTCCTGACAGACCCGACCGACGGACACTCACAGTGACAGTGACAAATCCGATTCCGGTATCCGATATGACGAAAATATCGGTACTCGGAATCGAAAGCCCGATACAGCTAATATCGGCCGATACCCGATATTTGCAGTATCGTATCGCTCAACACTAGTCATTAGTAATTTTGGTCAGGGCAGTTTCGGTGGAGTGGTGGAGGCAGAAGTCAGATTGGAGGTTGTCAAGGAGAGAGTTAGATGAGATGTGGGAGGAAAGTTGAGCATTGACATGCTGCTTAAGGTGTTTGGAGGCAAATGGGAGTAGTGATATGGGATGTTAGTGGGGCACAGCAGTTGGGTCAAGGTTTGTTTTTTGGAGGATGGGTGTGATGGTGGCTTGTTTGAAGGCAGAGGGGAAGGTACCAGAAGATAGCGATAGGTTGAAGAGATGGGTTAGGGCTGGAATGAGCGTGTTAGTGAGGTTGGGGAGCAGGTGGGAAGGGATGGGGTCAAGTGCACAGGTGGGGAGGTGTGATTTGGAAAGGAGATGAGTAAGCTCTCCTTCAGTGATGTTGGAGAGGGAGGTTATTAGGGAAGGGCCGAGGTCTGGAATATGGAGTGGTTGGGGTTGTAGAACAGTAAAGGTTTGCCTTGTTATTATCTATCTAATTATCTAATTATCTATTACAGATATGCCTTGATATTTTCTATCTACAGTATAGATAAATCTATCTATCTATCTATCTATCTATCTATCTATCTATCTATAGATATATCTATCTTTCTATAAATATATATATATATCTACAGATATATCTATCCATAGATAGATATATCTATAGTGATATTCACTATTATGTGTTTTGTGTGTGTAAGCATTACATTTGAACATGTTATGTGATGATATTATGGTTTTCAATGAAGCATGTAAAAGAAGACGTTGGACAAGGAAATGAAATTACAATTCTTTTTTTTTTTGTTAAATAATATATCTTTATTTAGCTTACAAAAACGCATACAAATCCACATCAAATCCGCATAAAAAACGCATCAAATCCGCATGGATTTTTAACTGCGTTTTCTGCCAAGAGAGGAAGAATTTCCGCACAAAATTCCACAGGCAAATCAGCAACGTGTGCACATACCCATACTGAGATAATGACTTTTTGGTTTTCATTGGCTGTAAGCCATAATCATCAACATTAACAGAAATAAGCACTTGAAATAGATCACTCTGTTTGTAATGACTCTATATAATATAATGAGTTTCACTTTTTGTATTGAAGAACTGAAATAAATTAACTTTTTGATGATATTCTAATTTTGTGAGAAGCACCTGTATGTTCAAATTTCTTTTTTAGTCCAATGATAAATGTAAAGTACAATTAAATTTTAAAACAAAGGTATTTTTTATTTTCACAGAAATGTAAAGACATCCACATAATGTAAGTAAATTCTAATTTATGATTTTAATGAACATTATTACCAAAATGCTCAAAGGAATCACTCCCTAACTTGTCGAGTATTCTTTTTTAAAAAGTTCCAACGTTGTAATCATACTAAAGAGGTTTATAATTTCACACTAGTTCTACTTTGCTATTTTAGTCTGAGCTCCTTTCTTCACTTAATTAAAATGTTGATTAACATATTCTTCTTGGATTTATTTTTTTTCACTGTAAAAATTATGTGGAACAAGCGTAAAATTGAAATAATGAGAATAAGACAATTTGTTGTAACACATTAATGCACATGTTGCTTGTTTAACACATGCAGTGTATAAAATAAATGTGTGAGATTTTAAAATAGAGAATAGAGCTGTATATTCATTTGAAATAACTCATACAGAAACAAGTTACCTTAGATTTTTATTGTATTACAGGTAACTAATGTTTGAAAATTATTATAGTCTTGGATACCAAATCCATAAAGGGTTATATAATATATGTTAAATTCTACAGAGACAGAAGTAGCATAAAACAATGTAAAATTCCATTTTTATCCTGTTAAAACTCTGTATTTCTTCTGCTACCCCCAATATACTATTACCATCAGCTGCAGACGTTACTGTCCTTATACCCCATGAGTAGTGTTGAGCGATACGATACTGCAAATATCGGATATCGGTCGATATTAGCTGTATCGGCCTTTCGATTCCGAATACCGATATTTTCGTCATATCGAATACCGGAATCGGATTTGTCACTGTCACTGTCTGTGTCCGTCGGTCGGGTCTGTCACTGTCAGTGTCCGTCGGTCGGGTCTGTCAGGAGTCAGCGGCACTTACCTGGCAGAAGATCTCCGGCGGTCACGGCCTGGACTGCTTCATGGCCGCCATCATCTTTCCCCGGCGGTCACATGCAGTTTCTCGCGATAACTGCAGTGACTGCTGGGTAATCCCGGCCGTAAAGCAGTCAGTCCGATGACGTCACCGCCGGGGAAGCAGGTAATCAGCTGTGCTGCGCCGGGATGACAGGCTCTGCCTGTCATTCTGATGTAGCAGAGCTGGATCGTCGTGGGACACTCGTTACTATGGACTGCGTCGGACAGGTGGTATACTGCTGTTTTTTTTTTTCATTTTTTTACAGATCGATGGCGTCGCAAGATGAGACTATAATAAAAGTAATGAAAACTGTGTTGTGTTTTTTATTAAATTAAAAATTTTTTTTATGAACATTCAATCGTCCGGGTACATCAACAATTTAACTATTTACATATTTAACTATTTACATACAGGGACCCTGTCCGGGTTATTTATAATTCTTTGGCAGGGGTGTTCCAGGTACCACCTGGTACTCTTCTGATGCTTGCCAAACATCCGAGACACCAAGGACCACCAGGACCTGATGACGTCGTGTGGCCTGTACAGTCAAGTCGTGACCCGCTATATGTGTCTGTGTGGCCACCTCTTTCATCTCCCTCCGGGTCTGGACCCCTATGTCCCGGACTGAATGAACCCCAGGGGGCCTAACAGGCGCCGGGTACGGGCCAGCTATAGTTATCATGTCCATAGCTGGGGCTGCTGAGGAGACCACTGAGGGAGGCTGGGGAGATTTACGGCGTGGGGTGGGCACTTGTGCAGAGGCCTGGTTGGGGAGGCTGAAGGCTCGGAGGGTCTGTCAGTTTCCTGACACTCTGGGGAGTAGGGGGGCGTACCATCCATTGTAACCCCAGTGTCGGGTGTAAGTCACCAAGTCTCCTGGCAACAGGTCCCTCCCCGGGTGTCCTTCTGGGAGGTGAGTCTCCACGTCCCGCCGGGTCACAAAGACTTCTAAATAAAGTCCAGGCTCCTGGATGAAGCCCCAACCACCTTTCAATTTAAAGCTCCGTACTGCACCCTTACGCCGCGGCTCCCTCAGGGTACCTTTATCTTTTCTCATCCAGTCCTTATCTGCCCGGTCCTTCTCGATGTGACGTTGGCGAAGTTTCTGGGATTCGCGCTGCTCCCTTTGTCGCTCTGCTTCCTTCTCCCTTCCGGTACAGACACTTCAGGTAAGAGGGATTGGCGCCGCTCCAAGTTTAGTTTTAGGGCACGCCAGCTGGCTTCCATCCTGGCGACCTCCTCCCGGTGCCGGGCCAGGTCTCTCAGGGTATTCTCCGCTTCTTGCAGCGTAGGAGGGTTTCCAGGCCGGGTGCCCATCGGTGGTTCCGTGGCGATCGGGTCGCTTCCGTGGGGGGAGAGCTCTGACTGCTCCATCCCTTCACACTTCTGCTCGTGTCCATTAGCCATCTCTGCCAAGTCACATGTGTCATTAGCATCTGGAGAGGGCCCCTCTTTTGTAGTGAGGCGGGACCTTCGTGTTAGTTTCCGCACACTGAGGAGGATGAGGAGGCGGAACTCAAGAGCTGTGGGGCACGATCTTACATTGCAGTACCATTTAGAGTGGTCGACCACTGAGTGAGTGTACACCCACGAAGAGCACGCCCTTCTTCTTCACCAGTGCCTCGTCGTGACGCAGATATGGCGGAAAAATGGCAAATACATTCTCTGATGATTTTAGCAATTCTCAAGCACAAAACCAGTTCAATTCAGGCACACAGGACTCGCTTATAGCGAGCTACAGAATCCTGTTCATGACGCCCAAGTTGAGTCGCACAGAGCAAGAGGTTTTGGGGGTACTCGGCACCGAGCCCGTCGACTTCTATGGGGTATGTCACGGCTTTACCCGGCAATTGAATCAGAGTCTATTTTACTATGTAGAAGTGTATAAACTATAAATATATGTATATATATATATACATGTCACAATGACATGTATATATATATATATATATATATATATATATGTATTCTATGTGTGTATATTTTGTGTTTACAACGAAAGAAAGGTTTTTTTTGGTTGCGATTTTTTGTTCCCATAGACTTACATTGGACTTCCGGTATTGGAATCGGATATCGACGATATTTAGTGATATCGGCGATACCATTTCGATACAATATTTTTAGATATCGAGCAGTATCGCTCAACACTACACATGAGACTTTTACCTTTCGCAGCTGAGGCCAGTGATTAATTGCAGATATCACATGGGGAGCATGAGCTGTGATGCATGCAGCAAATGAAACAGTGTGCAATAAACAAAAGTGATCTGCTCACCTATCGTTGATTGCTCAGGATCCCATAATCCAAGGGGAGGCAGTCCATTTAGAAAAAGGAAGAAATGGATCCAGCATCTCTGTTAAAATCCCAGGCTTTATATCATGCTTTAAAACATAGTATCAGGTTAAAGTTCATACTTGACACTGATTGTATATCATATCCGAAGAGACAGTCCCACGAGAAATTTAATAACAGGGTTGACGCGTTTCAAAGCGATGCTTCTTAATCATAACCGGTCTCCTCGGATATGATGTACAATCACTGTCAAGTGTGAACTTTACCCTGATACTATATTTAAAAATATGAACTAAAGCCTGGGATTTTAACAGGGGTGCTGGATCAATTTCTTCCCTTTTCTTAATAAAACAGCATACTGTTGGGGAGCAGAGATATGGTGCTGGGAGATAAGGATGAGGGTGGATGTGGCATTTTCTTTGTGCAGCACTTTACATTTATCTTACAACTAGTGTTGAGCATTCCGATACCGCAAGTATCGGGTATCGGCCGATATTCGCGTTATCGGAATTCCGATACTTAATTCCGATACTTTTTCCATATCGTATACCGGAATCGGAAGTTCCCATAATTCTTTGAGAGGCAATGTGATTTTAGTCAGCCAATGAGGAATCCTACGAAGTGTGGGCACATCCTGTAATGATGCGGTCATCTTAACTAATGGCATGGCTGTGATTGGCTGCTGAAATGATGTCAGAATGCACTATAAAAGGCGCCGCAGCCATTTTAGCATCACTGTGCTGTGAACTCAGTTAGGGACAGAACGCTGCTGTGCTGACTCTGAGGGACAGTTAGATATTGCGATTTTGTGTACTACTGTGCTTGAGGCAGGCTAGTTTACCAACCGCTGTGTAAAGCTTCATTTTGCCAGTGTTGTTTTAACAGCTCTGTGCAAGGTGTGTGTGTGACAGTGCAGGTGACGCTGCAGTTTGCTCTGCATCCACCGCTGTTTGTAGGCATCTGCACGTGTCACTTTTTTTTTTTTTTTTTTTATTTATTTAGTGGAATTGGTGCAGCTCCATTATATTAGAAAAAAATCAAATCTATTAGTGTGACGTGCTTCCATCCGTATACAATACATTGGTTGCAAACACTATAGAAGTACAGAAAGGAGCTTTTCACAGATTGTGGACAGTTGTGTTTCAGTGTTCACTTCAGTCTGTGTTTTTTACTTTTTTGAGTGCAGATCACGCTCCAGTTACATGTTCAAGCACTGCTGCTTGTACTCTGCTGAGCGTGTCTCAGTGGCTCATCCTTTTCATTTATCTCCAATTGGTTCTGCTACATTCCATTTAAAATAAATCTAATCTATTAGTGTGATGCGCTTCCATCCGTATACAATACATTGGTTGCAAACACTATAGAAGTACAGAAAGGAGCTTTTCACAGATTGTGGACAGTTGTGTTTCAGTGTTCACTTCAGTCTGTGTTTTTTACTTTTTGAGTGCAGATCACGCTCCAGTTACATGTTCAAGCACTGCTGCTTGTACTCTGCTGAGCGTGTCTCAGTGGCTCATCCTTTTCATTTATCTCCAATTGGTTCTGCTACATTCCATTTAAAATAAATCTAATCTATTAGTGTGACGCGCTTCCATCCGTATACAATACATTGGTTGCAAACACTATAGAAGTACAGAAAGGAGCTTTTCACAGATTGTGGACAGTTGTGTTTCAGTGTTCACTTCAGTCTGTGTTTTTTACTTTTTTGAGTGCAGATCACGCTCCAGTTACATGTTCAAGCACTGCTGCTTGTACTCTGCTGAGCGTGTCTCAGTGGCTCATCCTTTTCATTTATCTCCAATTGGTTCTGCTACATTCCATTTAAAATAAATCTAATCTATTAGTGTGACGCGCTTCCATCCGTATACAATACATTGGTTGCAAACAATATAGAAGTACACAAACGGGCCTTTCACAGCTACTGAACATGGGTTTTTAATTTTTAACTAAAATATGTATTTTTTCAAATGACACAAATATAAGTAATGTTGAAGAGGAATAGTCCTACATCCATTGTTTGCACAATATTACAGGTGTACATCATGTCCCTTAATCAACAATGTATTATTATATTTACTTGTATGCTTTTATTTAAAAGCCAAGAACACAGAAGGATAACCTTCGCACTGCAGCTGTTGTCAAAGTTCAACCCACATTATGCACTTCCAACATTGCAGCATTTGAGGCATGATGTGAGTTGGATTGGTCAAAGTTATGGAGTGAGAAGGTTCACCATCAGTACCCTATAGCATAAGTATGCTTTTGTGTTAGCATTTGTGTTAGACATGTGGATATCTGCCATAATATGTCACAATTATTTAGTTACAGATTTGTTACCAACACTAATCATTGAATGGTTTTAAATTTGACGTTTCACTTGTTTACAGCTTAGAAATAAGGGTGTAGCCTGATATCTATGTGTAGCACTAGCCACTTTAACATGTCATGTTTTTTTAAACATGTGTAGCTAGGTAGCAGTAATTTTTGCCGGACACACAGCAGGGGAACAGCAGGCGTTACTGAACCCCACTATCACTATAGCTTGTGTATTGGTCTGTGGACACGACACTTCTGAGCAGCAACTGGCAGTGTTGTAGCCCAGGGAGTATAGCTCAGGTGGTAGAAAGATGAACATAACAGGAGACATGGAAAACGTTGCCAACCAGTTAGTTAATCTGAAACCGGACAGGCAAATTCAGGCGAGATCCATGCCTAGTTCATTTTCAGAAAAGTAAGCCGTTCTACATTATCGTAGGATAGTCGCATGCAACGGTCTGTTAGTACACCACCTGCAGCAGTAAAGACGCGCTCCGATAATACACTGGCAGCAGATCAAGCCAGCACCTCCAATGCATACTGGCTAAGCTCTGGCCATGTATCCAGCTTAGAGACACAAAACTTGAATGGGGAAGAGCCATCTGGGAGTACACTGAGAGGGCAAGACATGTAGTCTGTCACCATCTTACGGAAATGTTGCCTCCTGCTGACTGGAGCCGTCTCGGATGGTGTAGACATTGGTGGCGCTGCCACAAAACTTCGACACATTTGGAACATACTGTTCTTGCCCTGTGCAGAGGCGCTGCTTGTGCTCCCTCTTGTTGCAGAGCTGTCTCCACTGCCTCGACGCACAGAGCTGCTTTGTAAATCAGTAGCAGCAGCAGTGCTCTCGGCTGGAATGGAGAACATTAGGGATTGCACCAGTGTGTCTTGGTACTTCCGCATTTTACGCTCCCGGTTCAACGGTGTGATGAGGCTTTGTAAGTTGTCCCGGTAGCGAGGGGCTAGGAGGGTGTACACCCAATAATCAGACGTGGTGTGAATGTGTTCGATGCGGCGGTCGTTTCTCAGCCACTGCAGCATGAAATCAACCATGTGCTGCAGACTCCCAACTGGCCAAGAAACGTTGTCCCCTGCAAGAGGCGTCATCTCCGCCTGCTGTGCATCACCCCACCCTTGGTCTACATACTGACTAGAGCATTGTCTACCTCCCTCTGGAGCGATGTCTTCCTCCTCCATTGACTCCTCCTCATCCTCCTCACAAAGTCCTTCAAATACATATAAATTTACAAAATTTAAAACTCAAAATTTAAAAACTTTGTATCATAATTCTGTAACATCAGTTTATGGAAACACAATAGCATTACAAAAGGATAGACAAAAAATGTACATTATGTGCTTTGTAAATACATTAAAAGTTTGTAATGGTTATGAAAATATAGACAGCGACTCTGGAGGTTCAATTGTTGATACAGCATGGTACTTTGAAAGTCCTCCAGCCCTTTGTGAGGAACCACGTTGCGCTGACTGTCCAGAAGGTGATGGAATTTGTGACTCCTCATCCTCCACCTCTTCCAAAACCTCATGCCTTAGTGCTTGCAGTGTTTTTTGAAGCAGGCAGATAAGGGGGACAGTCAGGCTGACTAGTGCATCATCTGCACTCGCCATCCGCGTTGACTCATCAAACGCACGCAAAACGTGGCAGATATCCTTCATAGAGTTATTCGCCACTCATTACACTGGCAGTGGCTGCCCATTCATTATAGGATCCAATTCTAATTACTGGTTCTCACCAACAAAGCTCTCCACAGCGCAGCACCCCCCTACATCTCCTCCCTTATTTATATTTATCGGCCTAACCGACTGCTGCACTCTGCAAACGACCTTCGACTAACCTCTGCACTAATCCGTACCTCCCACTCCCAACTCCAAGACTTCACCCGCGCTGCGCCAATCCTCTGGAATGCTCTACCCCAAGAAATTAGGACTATCCGCAATTTGGATGGTTTCAGGCGCTCCCTCAAAACACATTTGTTCACAGTGGCCTATCACATTCACTAATCAAAGTCATTCTATGTGTAATTCTGTGTGTGTAGCCCATTCACTATCTCCATGCATCCCTCACTTCCTTAAAATGGCTGGACCATCATTGTAAAAAACACCATTGTATATAAACACCTGTACTTTGTATCTCCCACACCTCATTGTAGATTGTAAGCTTTCACCAGCAGGGGCGGCTGATTTTGCTTTAGTTATTGTATTGTTAACGTTGTTACTTATGACTCGTGTTTTGAAACTGTTAAACTGTAAAGCACTGCGGAATATTATGGCGCTATATAAATAAATAATATTATTATTCTTATTATAGAGGCCCACTCAGTAGTGGTGAAGTGTGAACGCCGCAAATTGCGAGTTGACTGCGCCTGATGCAGCTGATACTCCATTACTGTTGGCTGCTGCTCACACAACCGCTCCAACATATGTAACGAGGAATTCCACCTGGTGGGTACGTCACATATGATGCGATGTTCATGAAGGTGAAATCTGCGTTGCAGAGCTGCAATCAGCGATCTGGCCATGCTGGAACGTCGCAAGTGAGCGCACTCTAGGCGGACCTTGTGCAGCAGTGCATCAAGATCCGGATAGTCCCTCAAAAAACTCTGCACGACCAAGTTGAGCACATATGACAGACATGGTATGTGAGTGAGGTTGCCAAGGCCCAGAGCTGACACCAGATTTCGGCCATTGTCACACACTACCAAGCCTGCCTGTAGATTCTCTTCCAAAAACCACACGTCGCTCTCCTGCTTTATGGCATTACAGAGCTCCTGCGCTGTGTGGCTAAGATTCCCCATGGAAATTAATTTCAGGATGGCCTGTTGACATTTGGACACGGCTGTGCTCATATCGGTCGCAACAGGTAAACGTTCACGGGTCCATGTGGAGGTAGACCGTGACGGCTCCTGCAGCGATGATTCTGAGGAACTGGAATAGGAGGAGGAATCAATGTGTACAGACTTGATTCCTGCAATCCTTGGAGTTGGCAGAACACGTACAGCGCCACTCGCAAGATCAGTACCCGGCTGCACAACATTGACCCAATGGGCAGTGAGGGAAAGGTATTGTCCCTGGCCATGGGTGTTAGAACCCTCTTGTTAGGTTTTGTTTCAGTTTGCTGGTCACATGACCTTTTTTCCCTATTTAGTCTGGCTCCGCCCTTCTGGCTTTGCTTGACTTCATTGTATTATCTACTGTTAAGCTAGCCGGGTGCTTAGGTGCCTTAATCTGTCAGTTTTGCTTGATGTTAGGATCACAAAGTATTTATTTTTCTGTTTAATTATCCATGCTACAATTTATGTTAGGAGGTGTCCACCTTTTCTCACAGTCCCTAGATCTTGTAGGGATTACTCCCTCGCAACTATAGGTCTTCGTTCACACTAGATGAGGACTTTAGCGGGTCTGGTCGCAGGATCAGGTTCCCCGTTACATCGTAGGGATTCAGCTTAGTTGTATTGTAGGGACAGAATTCCCTTCTTTCCTTACTGGTTGTAGCAGATCATAACAATGGGTACTGGTCCACGCATCGGTGGTCAGGTGGACCTTGCTACTGAGGGCTTTTAGTAGCGCATGTTTAATTTTTCCCTCAACATGCTTTTGCAGACCAGGGACGGCTTGCCTGCTGAAATGAAATCGGCTTGGCACATTGTATTGTGGGATTGACAATGATATTCAGTTACGGAAACTGTCTGTCTCCACCAGCCTGAATCACAGCATTTCAAGGGACAGGAGTTTTGCAATGCCAGCATTCAGAGCCTGTGCTCGTGCATGGTTTGCGGAGTATGGCCGTCTTTTATCCCATGCCTGTGCTACCGATGGCTGTTTTGTGGCCTGGGAGTGTGAGGATGACAGGGAACTTGCTGCTGTGTGTGGAATAACAGTTTGTCTCTGGACAACAGTGGCCGAGGTTCTTCCATGGCGATCCTGTGAGGAAGCATAACCAGCTGTGTGTGAGCTCGATGAAGAGGCTTCAACACAACCTGAAGATGTAGGTGCTGCTGTAGGTTGGCCTACATCTCTAGTGTGTCTTTGTAACTCAACTATGTGCTTTGTCCGCACATGTTTCCACATATTTGTGGTATTGAGGTGACTGACACTTTTAGCTATTTTTAATTTTTAATTACACAGCTTGCATTTCACATAGCAAATATCATGTGCAAGTGTGTGAAAAAAGGACCACGCAGTGCAAGTCCTGGGAGCGCACGTTTTGACTTTTGGAAGACAACTGCTCCGAACAGGTGCCAAACTGGAGGCTACAGGCAACCGAGTCTGCAGCCTAACTCTCCCTCCTGTTTGTACCGTTGGGGCAATGTCTTCCTCTATCTTCCTTCTATCACTAACCATTTCTCTAGGCCTCTCCCAGCTTTCAACCAAAGTACTGGTTCTCACCCACAAAGCTCTCCACAGTGCAGCACCCCTCCTACATCTCCTCCCTCATTTCTATCTATCGGCCTAACCGACTGCTGCGCTCTGCAAACGACTTTCGACTAACCTCTGCACTAATACGTACCTCCCACTCCCGACTCCAAGACTTCTCCTGCTCTACGCCAATCCTCTGGAATGCTGTACCCCAAGAAATTAGGACTATCCACAATTTGCATGGTTTCAGGCGCTCCCTCAAAACACATTTGTTCAGAGCGGCCTATCACATTCACTAATCAAAGTCATTCTATGTATTCTGTGTAAGTGTGTGTGTGTCTCTAGCCCATTCACTATCTCCATCCCTCAGTCCCTTAAGATGGCTGGAACATCATTGTAAATGCACCATTGTATATAAACACCTATACTTTGTATCTCCCCCATCTCATTGTACATTGTAAGCTGTCACGAGCAGGGGCGACTTATTTATCTTAAATTATTGTATTGTTAACGTTGTTACTTATGACTTGTGTTCTGAAACTGCTAAACTGTAAAGCGCTGCGGAATATGATGGCGCTATATAAATAAATATTATTATTATTCCTCTGAGCTGCTCCCACCACCTTCCTGTTCTTCATGCCATGTTGGGTCTTGGACCTCATCATCTCCACTACCCTCTTCCAACACCTGCTGTTGGGTGGTCTGGCCAGCACCATGCTCAACAGAAACTGGCACCTGGGTCTCATCATCATCATCAGATGCGTTCTGCGGTGTGCTGACCATCGGCACTGTCTCACCCGCCTCTTCAGATTCAGAGAGACACAGCTGTTGCGCATCACTGCATACTCCCTCTTCTTCACATTACAGAATGCTGCTTGGCTGGGCCCCTGTTTGCAAGCCAATAGATTCTGAGAACAGAAGCAGACACTCAGCTGGCTCCTGTACAGAACTCTCTGACTGCCTGGGCAATTTGCCAGGCGGTGAAGAGACAGATGGTTGCCCAACAGTGCTGTGGTCCTGAGAGGAGGTGGAAGCAATTGAAGTCGATGCATTGGCTGAGATCCAAACAACAACGGCTTCAATTTGTTCTTCCCGCAGCAGGGGGGTACTCCGAGCTCCTACAAAAGTGCGCATAAAGGAACGCTCACGGCCCGGGGAAAACTGGTGGATGCTGTGTCACTGGGGGCCGCAGCAGCCACAGAATCCCCACGTCCTCTCCCTGAAGAAAACTCCACGACCACGTGCCTTACTCCCTGCCTTCTTCATCTTGGTAGATTGATAAAGAAAGTCTGAAAAGTTATAAGGTCTAAGTGTGGTTATTCCGCAGAGGACTGCAGTGAACACTGCACACAACTGTTCACTACCCAATGCGTCTCAGCAGGAAGGCAGTCTGTGCGTCAAAACAAAGGCACAAGCATACATCCATGTACCCTGTTTATACAGCTATATAAAAAAAAATATGTAGTAGTGACGCACACTTTATTGAGGTACAGTATTACATCGCCATTCACCATCTGTGGCTATGCAGTGTCATCTATATATACCTTATCTATCTGTTGTCATGCTTCCAAGTCGACAGTCAGCCATAAATAGCAATTTTCACTATGCACTATGCACTTTTTAAAGGTTATGTTTGTTAATAAAAATGATTATTGCCACATATTATGAGTATTACATGATGGAAATTGTATAATTTTGTATAAAATATTTAGGGACATTATTCAGCAAATGGAACATTTTAGTAATATCACAGATAACTTGTAATGCTGATGATGTTTTGAAGTCAGACATTCATTGTCTATACAATAAAAATGGTGTACATACTGTTACTTATCCATCATTAATGGATTCAGATATGTACTTGTATGCTTTTATGTACAACCGTATAGCAGATTCCTTAACTAATTTATTTTGTGGTTTGCATTGCTGTTCAACATGTTAATGTATGTGTTTATGTTTGTCAATTCTTTATTTATCTAGATATTAGTTTAAATGAAATCATCATCTTATGGTAGTAAAGGTTATCTTTCTCTTGTTTGAAGTATAGACATTTAAAATTGACAGGTAACAAGGAAATTACTTGATCTAGTATTTAAACATCCTCCTTGACCCTGGGCTCCAACACCGCCAGTTGTTGCTCGGAAGTGCTGTTAGCACAGTCAACACTTGCTCCTGTGTTACTGGGGTTCAGTAACGTCAGCTGGTCCTCGGTTGTGCCATTGGCTCTTTTCCTTCTGCTGCCCCTCCGGGTTCCAGCACAGTCAGCTGGTCCTCGTTACTTGCATTGGCTCTTGTACCTTCTGCTACCCGTCCGGGTTCCAGTACCGTCAACTGGTTCTCCGCAGTGCCTTTGGCCTAGGTGCCTCCATCTCGGTATCCGAGTTCCAGCAACGTCTGCTGGTCCTTGGTAGTGCTTTGGAGCACAGGTACCTCCTGCTTAGTAACCGTGTCCCAGTAACGTCAGCTGGTCCTCGGTTGTGCCATTGGCTCTTTTCCTTCTGCTGCCCCTCCGGGTTCCAGCACAGTCAGCTGGTCCTCGTTACTTGCATTGGCTCTTGTACCTTCTGCTACCCGTCCGGGTTCCAGTAACGTCAACTGGTTCTCCGCAGTGCCTTTGGCCTAGGTGCCTCCATCTCGGTATCCGAGTTCCAGCAACGTCTGCTGGTCCTTGGTAGTGCTTTGGAGCACAGGTACCTCCTGCTTAGTAACCGTGTCCCAGTAACGTCAGCTGGTCCTCGGTTGTGCCATTGGCTCTTTTCCTTCTGCTGCCCCTCCGGGTTCCAGCACAGTCAGCTGGTCCTCGTTACTTGCATTGGCTCTTGTACCTTCTGCTACCCGTCCGGGTTCCAGTACCGTCAACTGGTTCTCCGCAGTGCCTTTGGCCTAGGTGCCTCCATCTCGGTATCCGAGTTCCAGCAACGTCTGCTGGTCCTTGGTAGTGCTTTGGAGCACAGGTACCTCCTGCTTAGTAACCGTGTCCCAGTAACATCAGCTGGTACAAGATTGTGCTACAAATACAAGATACGGAACAAGAGACACAAGAACAATAAGCAGAAGATCTAAAAGCAGAAGAACATGAAGTATAAGACCAAAATGAAGAGCAAAATATATGCTCTAAATTCTAAGCAGAAGAAGACTAAGCAGTGTATGGGGGTGAGTCCGTTCCTCCTCGTGGTGCCCCTGGAAAATGCCTGCTGCTGCAGGCTAAACTGAACACGGACAAATACTGTTGTAATTTAAATCTTTTGTGACAGCAAGAACGGAAGGATGAAAAATTCATACTTTGACAGATTTCAAGTACAGGATTCTCTGTCACAAATAAGAATATGATGAAGAAGATGAAGCAGAATATGAATAAGAATAATAGTTTAATAAGAAGAATATGAGTAATGTTAACAAAGATGAATAGCAAGAAGTTTAAGAAGAAGATAAAGAAGGTGAAGATGAAGAATAATTTGATGAAAAAGATGATGCTGCAGAAGATTATGAAGGAGAAAGTGTGTGAAAAGTTAAAAAGGTGAAGATGAAGAGCATGGAAGTTGTGTAATATACATATTTGCCAAAATATAAAAAACGTTAACATTGTCAATTTCTTCGTCAATCCGAACATCTTTAAAAAAAAAAATATTTATGCTATTCCATTTGATTGGGTTAAACATCTATGCCTTTAATGTCTCCTCAACCTTCCCCAATACATTCTACATTACTCTTTCTTGTTTTCCTTCATGTACAATTAACCAACAAGGCAAGAATGGGTTTTTTTTAATTTCGATATTTTGTTCCCATAGACTTACATGGGACTTCCGGTATCGGTATCGGGTATCGCCGATATTTTTAGTGATATCGGCGATACCATTCCGATTCCGATACTTTAGGATATCGGAAAGTATCGCTCAACTCTACTTACAACTAGAGTTGAGCGATACTTTCCGATATCCTAAAGTATCGGAATCGTAATGGTATCGCCGATATCACTAAAATATCGGCGATACCCGATACCGATACCGGAAGTCCCATGTAAGTCTATGGGAACAAAATATCGAAATTAAAAAAAAACCCATTCTTGCCTTGTTGGTTAATTGTACATGAAGGAAAACAACAAAGACTAATGTAGAATGTATTGGGGGAGGTTGAGGAGACATTAAAGGCATAGATGTTTGACCCAATCCAATGGAATAGCATTAATTTTTTTTTTTTAGGAAATACGTTCGGATTGACGAACAAATTGACAATGTTGTTAACCTTTTTTCTATTTTGGCAAATATGTCTGTTTCACAACTTCCATGGTCTTCACCTTTTTAACTTTTCACACACTTTCTCCTTCATAATTTTCAGCAGCATCATCTTTCTCATCAAATTATTCTTCATCTTCACCTTATTAATCTTCTAAAACTTCTTGCTATTCATCTTTTTGTTAACATTACTTATATTGTTCTTATTAAACAGTTATTATTCTTCATATTCTACTTCTTCATCTTCTTCCTATTCATCCTTTTCATCATATTCTTATTTGTGACAGACATTCCTGTACTTGTAATCTGTAAAACTCTGAATTTTCATCCTTCCGTTCTTGCTGTCACGAAAGATTTTAATTACAACAGTATTTGTCCGCGTTCAGTTTAGCCTGCAGCAGCATCAGGCATTTTCCAGGGGCACCACGAGGAGGAACGGACTCACCCCCATACACTGCTTAGTCTTCTTCTGCTTAGAATTTAGAGCATATATTTTGCTCTTCATTTTGGTCTTATTCTTAATGTTCTTCTGCTTTTTGATCTTCTGCTTATTGTTCTTCTGTCTCTTGTTCTGTATCTTGTAGTTTGTCTTAACCTTCTTTGTCCTGTTGGTGATGGTACAAAGCCAATGGAAGTAACGAGGACCAGCTGACTGTGCTGGAACCCGGAGGGTCAGCAGAAGGAAAAGAGCCAATGGCACAACGAGGACCAGCTGACGTTACTGGGACAGGGTTACTAAGCAGGAGGTACTGTGCTCCAAAGCACTACCAAGGACCAGCAGACGTTGCTGGAACTCGGATACCGACATGGAGGCACCTAGGCCAAAGGCACTGCGGAGAACCAGCTGACGGTACTGGAACCCGGATGGGTAGCAGAAGGTACAAGAGCCAATGAAAGTAATGAGGACCAGCTGACTGTGCTGGAACCCGGAGGGTCAGCAGAAGGAAAAGAGCCAATGGCACAACCGAGGACCAGCTGACGTTACTGGGACAGGGTTACTAAGCAGGAGGTACCTGTGCTCCAAAGCACTACCAAGGACCAGCAGACGTTGCTGGAACTCGGATACCGACATGGAGGCACCTAGGCCAAAGGCACTGCGGAGAACCAGCTGACGGTACTGGAACCCGGATGGGTAGCAGAAGGTACCCATGGAAATTAAAGTTGAGGCAGCAGGACTGTTTGCCGTTCACACAGCAGGGGAACAGCTGACATTACTGAACCCCAGTAACACAGGAGCAAGTGTAGACTGTGCTAACAGCACTTCCGAGAAACAACTGGCGTGTTGTAACCAGGGATGAGAAGAGAACAGGGTGGAGGCAGCAGGACTTTTGCCGTTCACCACAGCAGGGGAACAGCTGACATTACTGAACCCAGTAACACGGGAGCAAGTGTAGACTGTGCTAACAGCACTTCCGAGAAACAACTGGCGGTGTTGTAACCCAGGGATGAGAAGAGAACATGGTGGAGGCAGCAGGACTGTTTGCCGTTCACACAGCAGGGGAACAGCTGACATTACTGAACCCCAGTAACACGGGAGCAAGTGTAGACTGTGCTAACAGCACTTCCGAGAAACAACTGGCGGTGTTGTAACCCAGGGATGAGAAGAGAACATGGGTGGAGGCAGCAGGACTTTTTGCCGTTCACACAGCAGGGGAACAGCTGACATTACTGAACCCCAGTAACACAGGAGCAAGTGTAGACTGTGCTAACAGCACTTCCGAGAAACAACTGGCGGTGTTGTAACCCAGGGATGAGAAGAGAACATGGTGGAGGCAGCAGGACTGTTTGCCGTTCACAACAGCAGGGGAACAGCTGACATTACTGAACCCCAGTAACACAGGAGCAAGTGTAGACTGTGCTAACAGCACTTCCGAGAAACAACTGGCGGTGTTGTAACCCAGGGATCAGAAGAGAACATGGTGGAGGCAGCAGGACTGTTTGCCGTTCACACAGCAGGGGAACAGCTGACATTACTGAACCCCAGTAACACGGGAGCAAGTGTAGACTGTGCTAACAGCACTTCCGAGAAACAACTGGCGGTGTTGTAGCCCAGGGATGAGAAGAGAACATGGTGGAGGCAGCAGGACTGTTTGCCGTTCACACAGCAGGGGAACAGCTGACATTACTGAACCCCAGTAACACAGGAGCAAGTGTAGACTGTGCTAACAGCACTTCCGAGAAACAACTGGCGGTGTTGTAACCCAGGGATCAGAAGAGAACATGGTGGAGGCAGCAGGACTGTTTGCCGTTCACACAGCAGGGGAACAGCTGACATTACTGAACCCCAGTAACACGGGAGCAAGTGTAGACTGTGCTAACAGCACTTCCGAGAAACAACTGGCGGTGTTGTAGCCCAGGGATGAGAAGAGAACATGGTGGAGGCAGCAGGACTGTTTGCCGTTCACACAGCAGGGGAACAGCTGACATTACTGAACCCCAGTAACACAGGAGCAAGTGTAGACTGTGCTAACAGCACTTCCGAGAAACAACTGGCGGTGTTGTAACCCAGGGATGAGAAGAGAACATGGTGGAGGCAGCAGGACTTTTGCCGTTCACACAGCAGGGGAACAGCTGACATTACTGAACCCCAGTAACACAGGAGCAAGTGTAGACTGTGCTAACAGCACTTCCGAGAAAAAACTGGCGGTGTTGTAACCCAGGGATGAGAAGAGAACATGGTGGAGGCAGCAGGACTGTTTGCCGTTCACACAGCAGGGGAACAGCTGACATTACTGAACCCCAGTAACACAGGAGCAAGTGTAGACTGTGCTAACAGCACTTCCGAGAAACAACTGGCGGTGTTGTAACCCAGGGATAGAAGAGAACATGGTGGAGGCAGCAGGACTGTTTGCCGTTCACACAGCAGGGGAACAGCTGACATTACTGAACCCCAGTAACACGGGAGCAAGTGTAGACTGTGCTAACAGCACTTCCGAGAAACAACTGGCGGTGTTGTAGCCCAGGGATGAGAAGAGAACATGGTGGAGGCAGCAGGACTGTTTGCCGTTCACACAGCAGGGGAACAGCTGACATTACTGAACCACAGTAACACAGGAGCAAGTGTAGACTGTGCTAACAGCACTTCCGAGAAACAACTGGCGGTGTTGTAACCCAGGGATCAGAAGAGAACATGGTGGAGGCAGCAGGACTGTTTGCCGTTCACACAGCAGGGGAACAGCTGACATTACTGAACCCCAGTAACACGGAGCAAGTGTAGACTGTGCTAACAGCACTTCCGAGAAACAACTGGCGGTGTTGTAGCCCAGGGATGAGAAGAGAACATGGTGGAGGCAGCAGGACTGTTTGCCGTTCACACAGCAGGGGAACAGCTGACATTACTGAACCCCAGTAACACAGGAGCAAGTGTAGACTGTGCTAACAGCACTTCCGAGAAACAACTGGCGGTGTTGTAACCCAGGGATGAGAAGAGAACATGGTGGAGGCAGCAGGACTGTTTGCCGTTCACACAGCAGGGGAACAGCTGACATTACTGAACCCCAGTAACACAGGAGCAAGTGTAGACTGTGCTAACAGCACTTCCGAGAAACAACTGGCGGTGTTGTAACCCAGGGATGAGAAGAGAACATGGTGGAGGCAGCAGGACTTTTTGCCGTTCACACAGCAGGGGAACAGCTGACATTACTGAACCCCAGTAACACAGGAGCAAGTGTAGACTGTGCTAACAGCACTTCCGAGAAACAACTGGCGGTGTTGTAACCCAGGGATGAGAAGAGAACATGGTGGAGGCAGCAGGACTGTTTGCCGTTCACACAGCAGGGGAACAGCTGACATTACTGAACCCCAGTAACACAGGAGCAAGTGTAGACTGTGCTAACAGCACTTCCGAGAAACAACTGGCGGTGTTGTAACCCAGGGATGAGAAGAGAACAGGGTGGAGGCAGCAGGACTTTTTGCCGTTCACACAGCAGGGGAACAGCTGACATTACTGAACCCCAGTAACACAGGAGCAAGTGTAGACTGTGCTAACAGCACTTCCGAGAAACAACTGGCGGTGTTGTAACCCAGGGATGAGAAGAGAACAGGGTGGAGGCAGCAGGACTTTTTGCCGTTCACACAGCAGGGGAACAGCTGACATTACTGAACCCCAGTAACACGGGAGCAAGTGTTAACTGTGCTAACAGCACTTCCGAGCAACAACTGGCGGTGTTGGAGCCCAGGGTCAAGGAGGATGTTTAAATACTAGATCAAGTATTTTCCTTGTTACGTGTCAATTAAAAATGTCTATACTCCAAACAAGAGAAATATAACCTTTAGTACCATAAGATGATGATTTTACTTTAAAAAATATATGTAAATTAATAATTGACAAACATAAACGCATACATTAACATGTTGAAAAGCAATGCAAACCACAATAAAAATCGGTTAAATAATCTGCTATACGGTTTTAAATAAAAGCATACAAGTACATATCAGAATCCATTAATGATGGATAAGTAACAGTATGTACACCATTTTCATTTGCTGAATAATATCACTAAAAAGTTTTTAAAAATATCTAAAATTTTCCATCATGTAATACTGATAATATGTGCCAATCATTTATATTAACAAAAAAAACCTTTAAAAAGTGCATAGTGAAAACAGCTATTTATGCCTGACTGTGGACTTGCAAGCATGACAACGGATAGATAAGGTATATATAGATGAGTCTGCATAGCCACAGATGGTGAATGGCGATGTAATACTGTACCTCAATAAAGTGTGCGTTACTACTACATCCTTTTTTTATATAGCTTTCTAAAAGGGTACGTGCATGTATGCTTGCGCCTTTGTTTGGACGCACAGACTGGCTTCCTGCTGTGACGCGTTGGGTATTGGAGCGTCTGTGCGTCTTATGACGCAGACTAACATTCACGGTGCGCATCGTTCATCATCGCAAGCGTACCGACAACACAAAGGCGTTGTCATGACTGCTTTACTCAGTAAACATGCACCTATGATGAAACATACACGCATGTGCCCTATTACATAACAAGCTACAAGAAAAATGCGTGTGAGGTGTGACACAGCTGTTTTGTTAAGGTACAGTATTATATCGACATTGTACAGGTGTCGCTATTCAGTCTGATAAATAGATATCATTCACCTATTCTATCAGTTGTCGTTCTTTCAGCACCACTTACAGGTATATATTTTGCTATTGTGACTATGCACTATTGACTTTACCAAGGTAATGCATGATTTTTGTTAGCGATTATCATGTTTACATGAAGGACCTTTATGATATGGGCTGTTAACTTTCTAATCAAATATGTATTTTTTAAAATGACACAAATATAAGTAATGTTGAAGAGGACTATTCCTACATGCATTGTTTGCACAATATTACAGGTGTACATCACGTCCCTTAATCAACATTGGATATTATATTTACTTGTATGCTTTTATTTCAAAGGCAAGAACACTGAAGTATAACCTTCGCACTGCAGCAGTTGTCAAAGTTCAACCCACATTATGCACTTCCAACATTGCAGTATTTGAGTCATCATGATGTGAGTTGGATTTGTCTAAGCTATGGAGTGACAAGGTTGACCATCAGTATCCTATAGCATAAGTAGGCTTTTGTGTTTGCATTTGTTTTCGACATGTGCATATCTGTAATAATATGTCACAATTATTTTGTTACCGATTTGTGACAGACAAATCATTTTATGGTTTGAAAGTTGACGTTTCAAATGTTTACAGCTTAGAAATCATGGTGTAGCCTTATATCTATGTGTAGCACTAGACACTTTGAGATGTCATGTTTTTTTCACCATGATTAGGTAGCTAGCAGTAATTTTTGCCGGACACACAGCAGGGGAACAGCAGGCGTTACTGAACCCCACAAACACATCAGCGATTGTTTTCATCTGTGCATCTAACACTTCTGAGCAGCAACTGGCGCTGTTGAAGCCCAGGGTCAAGGAGGGTGTAGGCAGAGGCCTAGTATGAGACGTTTGAAGTTGAAGTTGTAGTTAGCAGCAGTAATTTTTGCCAGACACACAGCAGGGGAACAGCAGGCGTTACTGAACCCCACAAACACATCAGCGATTGTTTTCATCTGTGCATCTAACACTTCTGAGCAGCAACTGGCGCTGTTGAAGCCAGGGTCAAGGAGGGTGTAGGCACAAAATATTGAGTTATTGCCTTGTTACGTGGCCATTGCAAATGTATGTACTTCAAACAAGAATAAATGAAGTTTTACTACGACAATAAAATGATGAATTTCAATTACAAGAATAGAAAAATATTTATACTTGACAGTCCTCTGTGGTTGATAACGTTTAATGGCTAACTGAAAATATGGTAACAAATTCAAAGCTTTCGAGACTACTCAGGTGTCTTCATCAGGCTAAGAGTAAAGCCAAAAATGAAGAATCACATATTTCTACACACAACAGGACACAGGAATAGCTAAGACAAGTGAGGGTGGGACAAGTGAGGGGAGACCGGCAACAAAAAGGAGAACAAGGATGAATTATCAGCGCCACACAATCACAGATAAATTAATGAATTTACCTGTGGCAAAAGACTTTTGTATGCCCGGTCATAGCATCATGGATATGGAATTACTGGTATTAAAATATAACTTCAAATATGAGAAACGTACAAAGGTTTCAGAATATAAGCTCATCATGACCTTTGACACTGTTAGTGATGGAATGAATAGATCACATGGATTTATGTCATTCTATATCAATTAAGGAATCTGCGTCTATGACCTTCCAGGGTCATGAAAACCCCAAAAAATACGCCAATGAGAGGGCAATCAAACTTTCTATCCTTATCTAGGAACTGTTCCAATATTTATGTTCATCCCTGTGAGATAATGACAGTTCTGATACACGTCACTTACTTGTCTTACCTATTGCACTATTCCTGTGTCCTGTTGTGTATAGAAATATGTGATGCTTAATTTTTTTAGTTAGTCTTTCCCTGATGAAGAGACGTGAGTAGCCTTGAAAGCTTGCAATTTGTTTCCATCTTTTCAGTTATCCATAAAAAGGTATCAACCACTGCTGACTCTGAAGTCTAAATATTTTTCTATCTACTGGCTAACACGGTACAAAGATACACATGTTTTCTAATTTCAAGAAGGAAAAATAAAGAAAATACAAATATAAACGCATATATGCACATGCCAAAAATAAATGGAACAACACAACACCCAAAAAATTGGTAACAAAATATAGTGTTGTAAATTTAAGAATAAAGTAAATGTTTTTTTTTATGAATAATGCTTAAGGAACGCTATGTTAAACCATAACATAGTGAAGACAATGGATTTTGTAATAGTCACTCATCATCATCATCGCAAATTTTATGTGACAGTCACAGACAATTCAATTATTTAAGTTCATAAAATCGTAACTTTCTATAGCATGTATGACATGTCCAGCATGGACTCATCAATGTGATTGATGACACAATAATGTACAATAAAAAATAACCATTTAAAAAAACATTAGGCATTGTTTGTCACAATTTAAGTGTGTGCCTGCAAGTGTAGGTGAAACAAAGGCTACGGATAGCAAAGGTATATTCTATGTCTGTATCAGACAGTGGACAGCCTCTGATGGGTAATGCCGATGTTATACTGTACGTCAATAAAGTCTGCGGCTGAAATCATGCATTTTTTGCTTGTAGAGTGTTGAAGAGGGTAAAAGAATGTCTGGTTGCGCAAAGCTTTATCCGTCAACACTACCTTCCTACTGTCACGCGTAGGGTAGGGTAGCGTGTGGCAATTAGCTGACTATCAAATGTGAGGTTAGGCTGCGTTATTGCGCACTAGGGACGCAAAAAAAAATACAGCAGTAATAATTTAATGTGTAATACTACACCTATGACAAACCAAAAAATTACGTTCCCTCTTTAACAATGTACAAGACTAACAAGCCTAATGGTTGACGCTGACTTAATTGAGATACAGTATTACATCAACATTGTCCATGAGTAACTATGCACTGTGATACCTATATACCAGTATTAATTTATATCTCTTGTGGTTGTTTCAACAGCACTTGCAGGTATAAGTACCTATTGTCAGTATGCATGATGCACTTTCTAGATGTAATAATTTATTATTGGACATTATTACCATGTTTACATGCTGGCCATTTCATATATGGTGTTTGAAGTTACAGTTGGCATCAGTATGTGTATTTTATAATGTCTGTCATAAATAAAACTCGTGATGATGATGATGATGAGGATTTAATGATTCGTACATCCATTGAGTGCATTATCTTACAGGTACAGATAAAGTTCCTTAAAAAGCATTAATTCATAAGTCTGAAATGTACTTTTATGCATTAATTTAAAAATGTGAAGAGTAGACTATGTTTTATTTTTTGTTACCATTTCTAATAGACATGTGCAGATATGCGCTGTGATGACAAATTATTATTTGTCCATATTTGTCATAAAAATTTATCATTCTAGGCCTGCAAAACTTCACAATTTCATGTTTTCAGCATAACAAGCAGGGTGACGGCTCTTCCCTATTTGGAGCATGTTGGTCAAGTGTTTTTCTGTCCATGTGTCGGGAAAAGGACACTTCTTGCCGTTGACACAGCAGGGGAACAGCTGGCGTTACTGAACCCCACTAACAGTAGAGCTTGTGTTTTGTTCTGTGGACACGACACTTCTGAGCAGCAACTGGCAGTGTTGGAGCCCAGGGAGTAGAGTTCAGGTGGTAGAAAGATGAACATAACAGGAGACATGGATAACGTTGCGAACCAGTTATTTAATCTGAAAACGGACAGAGAAATTCTGGCGAGATCCATGCCTTGTTCATTTTCAGAAAAGTAAGCCGGTCTACATTATCGGAGGATAGTCGCATGCGACGGTCTGTTAGTACACCACCTGCAGCACTAAAGACGCGCTCCGATAATACACTGGCAGCAGGGCAAGCCAGCACCTCCAATGCATACTGGCTAAGCTCTGGCCATGTATCCAGCTTAGAGACCCAAAACTTGAATGGGGAAGAGCCATCTGGGAGTACACTGAGAGGCAAAGCCAAGTAGTCTGTCACCATCTGACGGATACGTTGCCTCCCGCTGACTGGAGCCCTCTCGGATGGTGTAGACATTTGTGGCGCTGCCACAAAACTTTGCCACATTTTGAACATACTGGTCTTTCCCTGTGCAGAGGCACTGCGTGTGCTCCCTCTTGTTGCAGAGCTCTCTACACTGCCTCGACGCACAGAGCTGCTTTGTAAAGCAGTAGCAGCAGCAGTGCTCTCGGCAGTAAGGTAGAACATTAGGGATTGCACCAGTGTGACTTGGTACTCCCGCATTTTACGCTCCCGGTTCAACGGTGTGATGAGGCTTTTGACGTTGTCCCGGTAGCGAGGGTCTAGGAGGGTGTACACCCAATAATCAGACGTCGTGAGAATGTGGGCGATGCGGCGGTCGTTTCTTAGGCACTGCAGCATGAAATCAACCATGTGCTGCAGACTCCCAACTGGCAAAGAAACGCTGTCCTCTGCAAGAGGCGTTATCTCTGCCTGCTCTGCATCACCCCACCCTCGCTCTACATACTGACTAGAGCGTTGTGTACCTCCCTCTGGAGCGATGTCTTCCTCCTCCATTGACTCCTCCTCCTCATCCTCCTCACAAAGTGAGCCCTGCCCAGCCCTTTGTGAGGAACCACGTTGCGCTGACTTTCCAGAAGGTGATGGAATTTGTGACTCCTCATCCTCCACCTCTTCCAAAACCTCATCCCTTATTGCTTGCAGTGTTTTTTGAAGCAGGCAGATAAGGGGGACAGTCAGGCTGACTAGTGCATCATCTGCACTCGCCATCCGCGTTGACTCATCAAACGCACGCAAAACGTGGCACATGTCCTTCATAGTGGCCCACTCATTAATGGTGAAGTGTGGACGGCGCAAATTGCGTGTTGATTGCGCCTGATGCAGCTGATACTCCATAACTGCTGGCTGCTGCTCACACAACCGCTCCAACATATGTAACATTGAATTCCACCTGGTGGATACGTCACATATAATGCGATGTTCAGGAAGGCGCAATCTGCGTTGCAGAGCTGCAATGCGCGATCTGGCCATGCTGGAACGTCGCAAGTGAGCGCACTCTAGGCGGACCTTGTGCAGCAGTGCATCAAGATCCGGATAGTCCCTCAAAAAACTCTGCACGACCAAGTTGAGCACATGTGCCAGACATGGTATGTGAGTGAGGTTGCCAAGGCCCAGAGCTGCCACCAGATTTCGGCCATTGTCACACACTACCAAGCCTGGCTGGAGATTCGCTGGCAAAAACCACACGTCGCTCTCCTGCTTGATGGCATTCCAGACCTCCTGCGCTGTGTGGCTTCGATTCCCCATGGGAATTAATTTCAGAACGGCCTGTTGCCGTTTGGCCACGGCTGTGCTCATATCGGTCGCATCAGGTAAGCGTCCACGGGTCCATGTGGAGGTAGACAGTGACGGCTCCTGCAGCGATGATTCTGAGGAACTGGAGTAGGAGGAGGAGTCAATGTGGACAGACTTGATTCCGGCAATCCTTGGAGTTGGCAGAACACGTACAGCGCCACTCGCAAGATCTGTACCCGGCTCCACAACATTCACCCAATGGGCAGTGAGTGAAAGGTATCGTCCCTGGCCATGGGTACTGGTCCACGCATCGGTGGTCAGGTGGACCTTGCTACTGACGGCGTTTAGTAGCGCATGTTTAATTTTTGCCTCAACATGCTTTTGCAGACCAGGGACGGCTTGCCTGCTGAAATAAAATCGGCTGGGCACATTGTATTGTGGGACTGCCAATGCCATTAATTCACGGAAACTGTCAGTCTCCACCAGCCTGAATGACAGCATTTCAAGGGACAGGAGTTTTGCAATGCCAGCATTCAGAGCCTGTGCTCGTGGATGGTTTGCCGAGTATGGCCGTCTTTTATCCCATGCCTGTGCTACCGATGGCTGTTTTGTGGCCTGGGTGTGTGAGGATGACAGGGAACTTGCAGCTGTGGGTGGAATAACACTGTGTCTCTGGACAACAGTGACAGAGGTTCTTCCATGGCGATCCTTTGAGGAAGCCTTACCAGCTGTGTGTGAACTGGAGGAAGAGGCTCCAACAGGAGCTGAAGATGTAGGTGCTGCTGTAGGTTGGCCTACATCTCCAGTGTGTCTTTGTAACTCAACAAAGTGCTTTGACCGCACATGTTTCCACATATTTGTTGTATTAAGGTTACTGACACTTTTACCTCTTTTAATTTTTTGATTACACAGCTTGCATTTTACATAGCAAATATCATCTGCAACTGTATCAAAAAAGGACCACGCAGAGCAAGTCCTGGGAGTGCCCGGTTTGGCTGTTGTAAGAGAACTGCTCCGAACGGGTGCCAAACTGGAGGCTACAGGCAAGCGAGTCTGCAGCCTACCTCTCCCTACTGTTTGGACCGTTGGTGCAATCTCTTCCTCAGAGCTGCTCCCACCACCTTCCTGTTCCTCACGCCATGTTGGGTCTTGGACCTCATCATCTCCACCACTACCCTCTTCCATCACCTGCTGTTGTTGGGTGGTCTGGCCAGCACCATGCTCAACAGAAACTGGCAACTGAGTCTCATCATCATCAGATGCGTTCTGCGGTGTGCTGACCATCGGCACTGGCTCACCCGCCTCTTCAGATTCAGAGAGACACAGCTGTTGCGCATCACTGCATACTGCCTCTTCTTCACATTCCAGAATGCTGCTTGGCTGGGCCCCTGTTTCCAAGCCAACAGATTCTGAGAACAGAAGCAGAGACTCAGCTGGCTCCTGTACAGAGCTCTCTGACTGCCTGGGCAATTTGGCAGGCGGTGAAGAGACTGATGGTTGTTCAACAGTGCTGTGGTCCTGAGAGGAGGTGGAAGGTATTGAAGTCGATGCATTGGCTGCCATCCAACCAACAACGGCTTCAATTTGTTCTTCACGCAGCAGGGGGGTACGCTGAGCTCCTACAAAAGTGCGCATAAAGGAACGCTCACGGGGAAAACTGGTGGATGCTGTGTCACTGGGTGCGGCAGCAGCCACAGAATCCCCACGTCCTCTCCCTGCTGCAAATCCACGGCCTCGACCACGACCACGTGCCTCACTCACTGACTTCTTCATCTTGGTAGATTGATAAAGAAAGTCAGAAAAGTTAAGGCCTAAGTGTGGTTATTCCTCACAGACTACAGTGAACCCTGCAGACAACTGTTCAGTATCTGTGAAAGGCCCCTTTGTGTACTTCTATAGTGTTTGCAACCAATGTATTGTATACGGATGGAAGCGCGTCACACTAATAGATTAGATTTTTTTCCACTAAAATGGAGCAGCACCAATTAGAGAAAAATGTGAAGGATGATGCAGTGACACACGCTCAGCAGACTACAACCGGCAGTGGTTGAAGTACAAACTGGAGCGTAATCTGCACTCACAAAATGAAAAGCTCACAGACTACAGTGAACACTGAAACACAACTATTCACTATCTGTGAAAAGCTCCTTTGTGTACTTCTATAGTGTTTGCAACCAATGTATTGTATACGGATGGAAGCGCGTCACACTAATAGATTAGATTTTTTTCCACTAAAATGGAGCAGCACCAATTAGAGAAAAATGTGAAGGATGAGGCAGTGACACACGCTCAGCAGACTACAACCGGCAGTGGTTGAAGTACAAACTGGAGCGTAATCTGCACTCACAAAATGAAAAGCTCACAGACTACAGTGAACACTGAAACACAACTATTCACTATCTGTGAAAAGCTCCTTTGTGTACTTCTATAGTGTTTGCAACCAATGTATTGTATACGGATGGAAGCGCGTCACACTAATAGATTAGATTTTTTTCCACTAAAATGGAGCAGCACCAATTAGAGAAAAATGTGAAGGATGAGGCAGTGACACACGCTCAGCAGACTACAACCAGCAGTGGTTGAAGAACTAACTGGAGCGTGATCTGCACTCAAAAAATCAAAACCTCACAGACTGCAGTGAACACTGAAACACAACTATTCACTATCTGTGAAAAGCTCCTTTGTGTACTTCTATAGTGTTTGCAACCAATGTATTGTATACGGATGGAAGCGCGTCACACTAATAGATTAGATTTTTTTCCACTAAAATGGAGCAGCACCAATTAGAGAAAAATGTGAAGGATGAGGCAGTGACACACGCTCAGCAGACTACAACCAGCAGTGGTTGAAGAACTAACTGGAGCGTGATCTGCACTCAAAAAATCAAAACCTCACAGACTGCAGTGAACACTGAAACACAACTATTCACTATCTGTGAAAAGCTCCTTTGTGTACTTCTATAGTGTTTGCAACCAATGTATTGTATACGGATGGAAGCACGTCACACTAATAGATTTGATTTTTTTCTAATATAATGGAGCTGCACCAATTCCACTAAATAAAATTAAAAAAAAAGAGTCAGTGACACGTGCAGATGCCTACAAACAGCGGTGGATGCAGAGCAAACTGCAGCGTCACCTGCACTGTCACACACACACCTTGCACAGAGCTGTTAAAACAACACTGGCAAAATGAAGCTTTACACAGCGGTTGGTAAACTAGCCTGCCTCAAGCACAGTAGTACACAAAATCGCAATATCTAACTGTCCCTCAGAGTGAGCAGAGTAGCGTTCTGTCCCTTACTGAGTTCACAGCACAGTGACGCTAAAATGGCGGCGGCGCCTTTTATAGTGCATTCTGACATCATTTCAGCAGCCAATCACAGCCATGCCATTAGTTAAGATGACCGCAGCATTACAGGATGTGCCCTTCGTAGGATTCCTCATTGGCTGACTAAAATCACATTGCCTCTCAAAGAATTATGGGAACTTCCGATTCCGGTATACGATATGGAAAAAGTATCGGAATTAAGTATCGGAATTCCGATAACGCGAATATCGGCCGATACCCGATACTTGCGGTATCGGAATGCTCAACACTACTTACAACACATTTAAGGCTTCTTTTACATAGAATTTTTTTGCAGGATTTTTTTTATTGTATTTTGTGTTACTACACATTTCCATCCAACGATCTTGAGGATACACTGGCAGTATATTATCAAAATAACGTGCATTGGATTACCAAGTAGAAATGATCAAACATACTTGACTACAATTGAATTCCACTCGATTATTACAAAAATCCACATTTGCCAAAGTGCAACCTTTATGCTAAGCCTCTCTAACCCCCCTCCGTCCAGTCGTCAGCACTCTTTTTCTCAGTTCCATGGAGCATTGAATCCCTTTTCCTTTTCACACTGGTCCAGAACATCAGGATCTGATGAGCCCCTGGATATTTCTGCGCATGCCATCGTAAAGTTATGGCATATGTGATGTCATTACATTGAGGCTCTATACGTGCTGTCGCAGAAACGTCCCATGTCAGTGCTCAGCTGCAGTGATGTGAACATACAGTATTTCATGTACAGGATGGGCAGTGGTTAAGAACAGAGGTGAGTATAGGGTTTTTATTTCAATGCTTTACATTTATTATGATCTGGGGTCAGGAAAGACCCCAGAACATATAAAGGGACCTTCAATTTATGGAGAATAACTGTGCTGCAAATTGAATTTCCAGCAAATATCTGCACACTTTGGTGATTTGGAATTTTGTCATATCCACTCATCTCTAGTGACGACTGGTAACTTCCAACAATGTTCAATGTTACTTTGGGGAATAGGAAGTTGAATCCTTCTATGCGCCAATATTAATGTCTGTCTTATACCTTATAATGCACTTTACAATAATTTGCCTGTGGTTTATATTATTCAGTGCAACTAGTGCTGTTTACAATATGTAGGCTGAAATATAAAGTAATGCAGAAAATGTACTGGACAACACATTTTTAAAACATGCAACCCAGCCTACTATAACATGTCTCAACCATGGGGATAAAATGAAAAATCAGTTAATTTTAGATATGCACAAGCCCAAAACAAAGCACCATACAGGATCCTTGCCTTGGATAACAGATTATCAAAGGAACTCAATCTCCATTCTCACCCTCATATTTCTAGACTTGTTTTACACATAATTAGTAGCAGCTTTCAGGCATATTTTTTTTTCAAGTAATTTGGGGCTTTTTCTGTCATGTTTAAATCTTTTAAAATGGTTTTATGCATGCTTCAAATTCAAATTTTCTGATTCATGAGCCACAGAAGCACAAAGCACAAATTAAAACATTTGATTTTCTTTCCAGATGAACTGAATGTCATTAACCCCTCTAACCTCCATTCCTGTTTGTACCATCTGACCAGAAAAAAATGTTACAATTCTGACCAGGGTCAATTTATGTGGAAATAATTCTGAAATGCTTCAATGGATGCCACTACTGATTCTGAGAAACTATTTTAGTGACATATTGCATTTCATGATAGTGGTAGAATTTCTTGTAAATGACTGTAGACTCTTATGACAGTAACAGAATACGATGTAGTGGGCATTACCGAAACCTGGCTTGACGAGAGCCATGACTGGGTAACAAACATAGAGAGTTACACTACATTTAGAAAGGACAGGAAAGATTAAAAAAAAGGTGGAGGGTGTGCATCTTCATAAAATCCACATTAAAACCTGTGCTCAATGAAGACATTGGGGGAAGTTACTGCAATGTAGAGTCACTATGAGTAAATATACATGGGGATGACAATAATAAAAAGCTGCTAATAGGAGTTTACTATAAACTTCCTAATATAGCTGAACAAGTAGAGGATGAATTGCTGCAGCAAATTAAAAAGGCAGCAAACAGTATTAGGGTTCTTAACCCTAGTATGCGTGACATCAGAAATCCTCATATCAACGTATTGGGGGCCTTTTAGGCCCCTATGCAAATCATATGGAAAAACACATTTATATAACTTTTACAAGTTTATTTTAAAACTGCTAAATAAAATATGATTAGTAAACAAAATTTTAATTATAATTTTTCACCAAAAAACACCCAAAAAATATTTTTCTTCAAAATTTAACACAAGCATATGAAAAAACTTACAAAAATGCATAGAAATCTATACCAAACTAGCTGCAGCAACATTTCTATTATGTTTCTTTTCTATTATATTAGTCTTCCAAACAATTTTGACAAGTTATTTTTTCAGAAGAATGTTCTTTGCAGACATTTTCCTTACAAATTAAACAAAATCTCTCAGTTTTCCTTTCTAAGTTTCTTGGACACATGAAACAGCGCTTTCTTTTTCTTTCTCCTGGCCCTAGAATCATCTGAAACTGTACGCCACACTGTTTCATTGCTTCTTTAGTTTGCTTTAGCAAGCCTTTCACGTCACTTCGCTGTATCATGTGAGGCATTACAAGTTCATGACAAAGGTCCTTCAAAAATAGGCGTCTCCTGTCCTTCCTCCGTGCATGGAATTCTGGATGAGTTTCTGTATAAATGATGAATGAATTTAGGGCTGCTACATCAAGCATATTTGAAAAAAGTACTACAGGCCATCGTTTTGTTTGCCTCTTGCATGAATATTCTCCCACCATCTCATCCATTTTGTCTACACCTCCTTTTGTTTTATTGTAATGCAGATTGATTTCTGGTTTTAATTTTCTGTCATTGCTGTCAATACTGCAATTGTGATGCATGGTACTGAGTAAAATCACTCATTTCTCCTTCTTCGCTTTGTAAGATACCAAAGTCGCTTTGTTATTGAATCCAAAGACACTCTCATAAAGTGCTTGCTGACGATTGTGTTTCAGTGCTTCTGGAATTTCTCGTCGGTTTGGCTTGATAGTACCAACAAGTGTAATAGCTTTTGAAGCAGAAAATTGCCTAGCTCAACATTGGTGAAATAATTGTCCATGGTAATGTTTCTACCTGAATTGAATATTGGAACAGCAAAAGTTTTGACAATTTCAGACCCCAGATCCTTCTGTACTGGTGCACCAACCTCTTTGCCACAGTAGATTACGCCATTTATGCAATAATAATTTGCAGAATCACACATCCAAAATATTTTGAGTCCATATTTGGCTGGCTTGCTGGGCATGTATTGTATGAACTTGCAGCATCCTCTGAACGGTACAAGTTGCTAATCTATTATAACATTAGTACTAGGATTGTAAAGTTTGGTGAAATTTTTGATAAATATGTTCCAGATATAACTGATAGGGGCAAATTTGTCTGTTTCAATCCTCAATCCACGTGTTTGCTTATCATCAAATCGAATGTGTCTTCTATTATCCTCATATCTGTCCACTGACATTGTCGTCTTATAGTGTGGATCAGAAAGTGGGTCCAGAAATAATTCTCGTATTGGAACATCATACGATTTTTGACTCCCTGCCAGCAGTAAAAGTCCAATGTATGCATAAAGTTCCTCTTTTGAGATATTTTTCCAGGACTTATTTTTTGCAGAAGCGATGCGTCTTCCTTCTAGGTTTGAACATAAAAGGACCTCTTCTGCAATATTGTCAGAAAAAAAAGTACAGAATACGTCTTTAGGGGAAAAGTAACTGGGACTTCCCACAGCTCATTGAGCCTGTCTCACAATATTATGGATTGCAGTACGTCCAACTAATGTAGGATTACTGTCCCAAAAAACATTTGTTTTGGATGTTCTACCGTATTTTCCGGCGTATAAGACGACTGGGCGTATAAGACGACCCCCCAACTTTTACAGTCAAAATATGAATTTGTCTTAAAAGTGTGGGGGGGTCTTCTTATACGCTGGGTGTCATCTTATACACCGGCAAGGTGTTTACCTCCTCATATCAGCGAGGGTCTAGGCGCTGGGGGGCGGCGTCGGCGGCTCCTCTTGTGCAGTCTGGGAGGGCTCTGTGCTGGGGGACGGCAGCGGCTCCTCTCGTGCAGCCCCCGCAGGCTCTGTGCTGGGGGACTGCGGCGACGGCGCGGCTCCTCGTGCAGCCCCCCAGGCTCTGTGCTGGGGGACTGCGGCGACGGCTCCTCGTGCAGCCCCCCAGGCTCTGTGCTGGGGGACGGCGGCGGTGATTCTTTTCTCAATCCCCGGAGGCCCCGGCAGCTCCATTGATGCGATGCGGTGGCCTCCGAGAAAATGGCCACTGAGGGCGGCGCATGCTCAGTTTCAGATCTCGTCTCCCGAGATCTTGAGACGAGATCTGAAGCTGACCATGCAGCGGCCATTTTCCCGGAGGCCATCGCATCGCATCGCAGCAATGGAGCTGCCGGGGCCTCCGGGGATTGAGAAAAAAATCACCGCCGCCGTCCCCCAGCACAGAGCCTGGGGGGCTGCACGAGGAGCACAGAGACTGCAGGGGCTGCACGAGGAGCCGCCGCCGTCGCCGCAGTCCCCCAGCACAGAGCCTGCGGGGGCTGCACAAGAGGAGCCGCCGCCGTCGCTGCAGTCCCCCAGCACAGAGCCTGCAGGGGCAGCACAAGACGAGCCGCCGCCGCAGTCCCCCAGCGTCTAGACCCTCGTTGATATGAGGTAAACACCTCTGAAACGCCCACTCCCCCCACCGTACCCGGCGTATAAGACGACCCCCGACTTTGAAGACAATTTTCAGGGGTTAAAAAGTCGTCTTATACGCCGGAAAATACGGTACTTATCAATTCTTGAGGATCCATTGTATTCAGTTCTTCATTATCAGAAGAAGAATCACTTGAGGATGTTTGATTCTCTGGTGGCAGGTACTCGTCATCGGACTAAGATAGTTCACTTTCATCATCACTTTGAAAGACAATTGCTTCAATCTCTTGGTCACTCAGACGCTTGGAGGAAGACTGTGCCATTGCTGACTAGATGTTAGCAAGCTAAAAGAAAAAACAATGAACACAATGAGGGTTGTCCATTCTTTGCTTGTGTGTGACACACAGTAAGTGTAAAAAGCCCCCTCCCTCTTATCACCCTCAGGACCTCTTACCTTTTATACTTTCTTTTTGGTGTTGTACAATTCTCTGGATGTCCGTAGCTCAAAAGCTTTACCCTTTGCAGGCTTCTTAGATTCTGAGAAACTGAATCAGACTTCCTCTCATTTTATCTCAGGTCCTTCAGAATTAGCTCATAGTGTATACTGTCCTCATTACTCTCTACACAGCTCATTACTCTGTTCAGAAGGACCTGAGATGATGTCATGGCTTTTCTCTCCCTTCAAAAATCACATGACATCCTCATATGGCATTATCCACACCCTGGCCCCTCCACCAGCATTACTGAGTTCAAGTAAAGTAACTTGAGACACAAACACTACTGAGAACATGATAAATAAATGGGGGCCTAAAAGGCCCCCAATCTGTACAGATGTGGTTTTCACCAAAAAAAGCATTGTTACACCGAAATGCCTATGAAAAAAATTATATGAACAACTGGATATTACCAACAACGACGTACTTGAGGATTACCTGGAATTTCAAAATTCTAACTTAAGGAATTTTGCAGGTAATAGCAAAAAAGTAAGCATGGGGGCCTAAAAGGGATTTTAACCATCCAGACATTCAATGGGACATAGAATCTTCTGATTGTGCTAAAAGCTGCAATTTCTTATCTACAGTTCAAGACAATTACCTCTCTCAACTGGTAGATGAACCAACCAGGGGAGGTAATCTGCTGGATCTGGTTCTGTCAAATAGAGCAGATTAAATTTTTTGATCTACCGGTCAGGGAGCATTTGGGAAGCAGTGATCATAACATGGTAAGCTTCAATGTAATTTTCAATCAAACATTCTAAAGGCGAAATGCCAAAACCTTTTAGAAAGCTGATTTCCACAAATTAAGGGAAGAGCTTAATCATATAGACTGGGACAATGTCATGGTACCTGTGGATACCAAACATAATTGGGGCATTTTTAAGGAAATGCTACTATTATCCTGCGGAAAACTTATACCTTTTGGTAATAAAATGTCAAGGAATAACAAGAAACCATTATGGATGAATAAGACAGTACAAAGATTAATCAGACAAAAACAAAGGGCATTTAAAATCTTGAAAGCCGAGAATACTGAAATAGCATTTCAGGAGTATAAAGATCTAAATAGGAAAAGTAAAAAAGAAATCAAGATAGCAAAGTTATCTACAGAGAAACAATTTGCCATCAACATTAAAATAAATTCCAACATTTTTTATAAATACATCATTGCAAATCAGAAAAAATAGATGGTATAGGCCCCTTAAAAGACTATAATAACAAGATAATAGAGGATAAAGAAAAGGCTGAGATATAAAACAGACACTTTTCATCCAAGTTCACCAATGAACTAACTGTCTGTTCCAGGGATCAATCAACAAGGCAAAAATCAAAATTCACAATCTTATATAACTAGTTTGATACAAAAAGAAGTGCATCTACTTCTGATTAACCCCTTAATGTCCAATGACGTGCACAGTCCGTCATGGCAAGGTGTCAGTTCCGGCACCAGGACGGACTGTGCACGTCATCCCTTTGATCTACCACTGCGTGTAAACACGCAGTGGTAGATCAGTGCCGACAGCTGTCACAGACAGCTGACAGGCACGGCAAGCGGTGCGGGGACCTTTGCCGTCGGTCCCCGAACCTACAGCGCTGTGCTTGGTCAGTCAATCTGACTGACCAAACACAGCAGCGATCGTGCAGGAGAAGCTGAAATTTCAGCTTCTTCAGCGCGATCAGTGCAGGAGCCGGCGCTGCAGTGGCCAGGCTTCCTGCACTGACAGCCAGGAGCGGCGCCCCCGCCGCCCCTGGCTGTTAACCCCCTGACTGCTGCGATCGAGCGCGATCACAGCGCTCAGGGGGGGAGGCAGAGGGTCAGGATCTCCCTCTGCTTCAAATCGACGCCCTGCAATGTATTTGCAGGGTCCGATCTCTGCCTTGATGACCCGGGGGTTGCCATGACAACCTCCGGGTCATCTAGCTACGGAAAGCTGCTGTGATCATGCTCACAGCAGCTTTCATCATAGGTACAATGCATTGCAATGCTGGAGCATTGCAATGCATTGTAACTGCAATAAAAAGTAAAAAAAGTGAAAGTCCCATAAATGGACAAGTTAAAAAAATATTTTTTTAAAAAAAAATTGTAAAAAAAATATTAAAAATAATTTAAAAAAAAATCGCCTTAAAAAATACACATTTTTATGTAATAAAAAAATAAAAAACAAAAAAAATACACATGTTTTGTATCGCCACGTCCGTAAAAATCCCATCTATAAAAGCATCCCATCTACAAAAAAGTAGTAAATTATACTTTTTCCAAGCGGTATCATCATACCGCTTGGAAAAAGTGCAATAACACGCGATCAAAAAGTCAGATATAAATAATCATGGTACCGCTGAAAACGTCATCTTGTCCCGCAAAAAACAAGCCGCTATACAGCATCATCAGCGAAAAAATAAAAAAGTTATAGCTCACGGAATAAACTGATGCAAAAATAATTATTTTTTCTATAAAATTTTTTATTGTGTAAAAAAACGCCAAAACATAAAAAAATATATAAATGAGGTATCGCTGTAATCGCAGTGACCTGAAGAATAAAGCTGCTTTATCAATTTTACCACACGCGAACAGAGGAAAAAAAAAAATAAATAAAAAATTCCTGAATTGCTGGTTTTTGTTCATTCTGCTTCCACAAATATCGGAATAGGAAGCGATCAAAAAACGTTATGTGCCCGAATATGGTACCAATAAAAATGTCAGCTCATCCTGCAAAAAATAAGCCCGCAGATGACTCTTTCGGCCGACATATGGAAAAATTATAGTTCTCAAAATACGGCGATGCAAAAATTTCTTACAAAAAATTATTCAAAAAAAAAGCATCTTTTAGTGTGTGACAGAAGCTAAACATGAAAAAAGGGTATAAATCTGGTATCGCTGTAATCGCACCGATCCAAGGAATAAAGTCGCCTAATCACTAATACCGCACGAGGAACGGCGCAAAAAATAAAACCAATTCTTCACCTTTTGTGGATTTGTTCATTGTGCCTCCCAAAGATCGCAGTAAGGCGATCACAGTGGTTCCCCCCCACATATGGGATATCAGCGTACTCAGGACAAAATGCACATCAACTTTTGGGGCCCTATTTCTCCTGTTACCCTTATAAAAATAAAAATTTGGGGGCAAAAAGATTATTTTTGTGGAAAAAAATATGATTTTTTTATTTTCACGGCTCTACGTTATAAACTTCTGTGAAGCACTTTGGGGTTCAAAGTGCTCACCACACATCTACAGTCATGGCCAAAAGTTTTGAGAATGACACAAATATTAATTTTTACAAAGTCTACTGCTTCACTTTTTCTAATGGCAATTTGCATATACTCCAGAATGTTATAAAGAGTGATCAGCTTAACAGCAATTGCTTGCAAAGTCAATATTTCGCTAGAAAATGAACTTTATCCCCAAAACACATTTCAACATCATTGCAGCCCTGCCTTAAAAGGACCAGCTAACCTCTTTTCAGTGATTGCTCCATTAACACAGGTGTGGGTGTTGATGAGGACATGGCTGGAGATCAATCTGTCATGATTAAGTAAGAATGACACCACTGGACACTTTAAAAGGAGGCTGGTGCTTGGCATAATTGTTTCTCTTATGTTAAACATGGTTATCTCTAAAGAAACACGTGCAGTCATCATTGCAATGCACAAAAATGGCCTAACAGGGAAGAGTATCGCAGCTAGAAAGATTGCACCTCAGTCAACAATCTATCGCATCATCAAGAACTTCAAGGAGAGATATTCCATTGTTGCCAAAAAGGCTCCAGGGCGCCCAAGAAAGACCAGCAAGCGCCAGGAACGTCTCTTAAAAGTGTTTCAGCTGCGGGATCGGGCTACCAGCAGTGCAGAGCTTGCTCAGGAATGGCAGCAGGCAGGTGTGAGTGCATCTGCACGCACTGTGAGGCGGAGACTCTTGGAGCAAGGCATGGTCTCAAGGAGGGCAGCAAAGAAGCCACTTCTCTCCAGAAAAAACATCATGAACAGACTGATATTCTGCAAAAGGTACAGACAGTGGACTGCTGAGGACTGGGGTAAAGTTATTTTCTCTGATGAATCCCCTTTTCTATTGTTTGGGACATCAGGAAAACGCCTCATTCGGAGAAGACAAGGTGAGCGCTACCACCAGTCTTGTCTCATGCCAACTGTTAAGCATCCTGAAACCATTCATGTGTGGGGTTGCTTCTCAGCCAAGGGAATCGGCTCTCACAGTCTTGCCTAAAAACACAGCCATGAATAAAGAACGGTACCAGAATGTCCTCCAAGAGCAACTTCTCCCAACCCTCCAAGAGCAGTTTGGCGATCAACAATGCCTTTTCCAGCATGATGGAGCACCTTGCCATAAAGCAAAGGTGATAACTAAATGGCTCAGGGAACAAAACATAGAGATTTTGGGTCCATGGCCTGGAAACTCCCCAGATCTTAATCCCATTGAGAACTTGTGGTCAATAATCAAGAGACGGGTGGACAAACAAAAACCTAAAAATTCTGACAAAATGAAAGCATTGATTGTGCAAGAATGGACTGCTATCAGTCAGGATTTGGTCCAGAAGTTGATTGAGAGCATGCCAAGGAGAATTGCAGAGGTCCTGAAGAAGAAGGGTCAACACTGCAAATATTGATTTGCTGCATTTACTCATTCTAACTGTCAATATAAGCTTTTGTTACTCATATGTTTGCAATTATTATATTTCTGTCTGTGATAAAAACATCTGTCAAACACACATAAAAACCAGAGGGCAGCAGATCATGTGAAAATATAATATTTGTGTCATTCTGAAAACTTTTGGCCATGACTGTAGATAAGTTCCTTGGGGGGTCTAGTTTCCAAAATGGAGTCACTTGTGGGGGTTTCTACTGTTTAGGCACATCAGGGGCTCTCCAAACGTGACATGACATCCGCAGACCATTCCATCAAAGTCTGCATTTGAAAAAAGCGATCCTTCCCTTTTGAGTTCTGCCATGAGTCAAAATAGTGGTTTACCCCCACATATGGGGTATCAGCGTACTCAGGACAAATTGCACAATAACTTTTGGGGTCCTGTTACCCTTTGGAAAATAAAAATTGGGTGTGGAAAGATCATTTTTGTGGAAAAGATATGATTTTTTAATTTTACAGCTCTACGGTATAACCTTTTGTGAAGCCCTTGGGGTTCAAAGCTCTCACCACACATCTAGATAAGTTCCTTGGGGGGTCTAGTTTCCAAAATGGGGTTACTTATGTGGTGTTTCCACTGTTTAGGCACACAGGGGCTCTCCAAATACGACATGGCGTCCAAACTCAATTCCAGCCAAAAAAGTCAAATGGCGCTGCTTCCCTTCCGAGCTCTGCCATGTGCCCAAATAGTGGTTTACCCCACATATGGGGTATCAGCGTACTCAGGGCAAATTGCACAATAACTTTTGGGGTCCTGTTACCCTTTGGAAACTAAAAATTGGGGGTGGAAAGATCATTTTTGTGGAAAAGATATGATTTTTTAATTTTACAGCTCTACGTTATAACCTTCTGTGAAACCCTTGGGGTTCAAAGCTCTCACCACACATCTAGATAAGTTCCTTGGGGGGTCTAGTTTCCAAAATGGGGTCACTTGTGGGGGGTTTCCACTGTTTAGGCACACAGGGGCTCTCCAAATACGACATGGCGTCCAATCTCAATTCCAGCCAAAAAAGTCAAATGGCGCTGCTTCCCTTCCGAGCTCTGCCATGCGCCCAAATAGTGGTTTACCCCCACACATGGGGTATCAGTGTACTCAGGAGAAATTGTACAACAAATATTGTTGTTCATTTTCTACTGATACCCTTGACAAAATTTTAAAAAATTGTGTCGAAAGAAAAATTTTGGGAAAAAAAGTTAAATGTTCATTTTTTCCTTCCACATTGCTTCAATTTTTGTGAAGTACCTAAAGGGTTAATAAACTTCTTGAATGTGGCTTTGAACACATTGAGGGGTGCAGTTTTTAGAATGGTGTCACTTTTGGGTATTTTCTGTCATATTGACCGCTCAAATTCACTTCAAATGTGAGGTGGCCCCTAAAAAAAATGGTTTTGTAAATTTTGTTGGAAAAATGAGAAATTGCTGGTCAACTTTTAACACTTATAACTTCCTAACAAAAAAAAATTTTGGTTCCAAAATTGTGCTTATGTAAAGTAGACATGTGGGAAATGTTATTTATTAACTAATTTTTGTGACATATCTCTCTGATTTAATGGCACAAAAATTAAAAGTTTGAAAATTGCAAAATTTTCAAAATTTTGACATATTTCCATTTTTTTCATAAATAAACGCAGGTTATATTGAAGAAATTTTACCACTATCATGAAGTACGATATGTCACGAGAAAACATTCTCAGAATCGCCAAGATCCGTTGAAGCGTTCCAGAGTTATAAGCACATAAAGAGACAGTGGTCAGAATTGTAAAAATTGGCCTGGTCTTTAACCTACAAAATGGCTTGGTCGCTAAGCGGTTAATTTAAACATTGACGCATTCACCGGCCCAGATGGCATTCAATCACGATACTGAGGGAATTGAGCTCAATATTTGACAGACCACTGTATCTCATATTCTTAGACTTTTTTGTAACAGGGTTGATGCCACAGGATTGGAGGATGGCTCAAATGGTACCGATATTTAAGAAAGGTAAGAAGGTGGATCCAGTCAACAACCTTCTGGTAATCCTGAAATCAGTCTGTTAGTGCTGGCGGAACGCACTAAATAAATACAAATAATAGGTGCGTTCGCAGCCCGGGGTCCACCATGCAGGCAGAGCCTGCTTCTAGTAAGATGGCACAATATGATGGTATTAGCGAGCTCTGTTACTCCACAGAGTCGCAGATATAGAAGCTGTGGCACTATATGGCGCTATGAGCGAACTCTGTTACTTCACAGAGTCTCTGACATAGACGCAGAGATAGAGACTGTGTCCTTTTAACACCACAGGGGAACACAGATAACTGCTGGGCGGATAGCAGTCGGTGGTCATGCAGTCAGAAACGCAAACAACCTCACCGGAGTAGCCTGTATTCTAGAGGCTATTTCAGTCAAGCCCTGAACACGTGCATACAAAAACTCCTCACCGGAGTTGCCGGTATTCTAGGGGCTTATTTCAGCCGAGCCCTAACCGCATGCGTGCATGATCACACTGGCGCAAAGCACATAACATAATTGATACTAGAGCAAGGCCGTGCGGCCATGCAACCCTTTTATAGCAGCAACTACAAGACCTTCCAGAAAAGGATCAATGAGAAACTGTTTCAGAACACAAGCAGTTTCAGGACCTTCCTGGTGGACCAATAGGAGTTGCTGCAGTACCTGAGCATGTGACCCCCTGATCTCCAATGAGAGATCTTACCCTGGGCATGCTCAGAAGGGGAAACACAGGACTTAGTCCCAAAGATGTCTGCTCGACGCTGACCAGTACTGGCTACAGTAGCAGAACCTGGAGAGGCAGCAGTAATCCTCTGCACAGTATTAGACTGGGCGAGACGCTGGGACCGACGTCTCTGCTGAGCAGAGTCCACTGCTGCTGGAGACCGATGCGAGACTGCAGCGAGGATGGTTCAAGATTCCCCTTGTGCAGAAGCGGGAACTCAACCCCTAAAAATGTCTAACTAACATGTTGGGTTTCTATGAGGTGGTAAATGCAAATCTAGATGTAGGTAATGCAGCTGATGTGATTTATCTGGACTTTGCAAAGGCATTTGATACAGTTCCACATAACAGCCTTATACTTAAGCTACAGAAGCAAGGACTGGGGAAACTACACTGTTCAAAAAAATAAAGGGAACACTTAAACAACAGAATATAACTCCAAGTAAATCAAACTTCTGTGAAATCAAACTGTCCACTTAGGAAGCAACAATGATTGACAATCAATTTCACATGCTGCTATGGAAATGGAAAAGACAAGAGATGGAAATTATTGGCAATTATCAAGAAACACTCAATAAAGGATTCGTTCTGCAGCTGGGGACCACAGACCACATCTCAGTACCAATGCTTTCTGGCTGATGTTTTGGTCACTTTTGAAAGTTGGTTGTGCTTTCACACGGTCTCTACAACCCACACAAGTGACTAAGGTAGTGCAGTTAATCCAGGATGGCATATCAATGCGAGCTGTGGCAAGAAGGTTTGCTGTGTCTGTCTGCGTAGTATCCAGAGGCTGGAGGCGCTACCAGGAGACAGGCCAGTACACCAGGAGACATGGAGGGGGCCATAGGAGGGCAACAACCCAGCAGCAGGACCGTTATCTCCGCCTTTGTGCAAGGAGAAACAGGAGGAGCACTGCCAGAGCCCTGCAAAATGACCTCCAGCAGGCCACAAATGTGCATGTGTCTGCACAAATGTTACAAACTGACTTTAAGAGGATGGTCTAAGTCCCCAACATTCACAGATGGGGGTTGTGCTCACAGTCCAACATTGTGTAGGATGCTTGGCATTTGCCACAGAATACCAGGATTGGCAAATTTGCCACTGGGGCCCTGTGCTCTTCACAGGTGAAAGCAGGTTCACACTGAGCACATGTGAGAGACGTGACAGAGTCTGGAGACGCCGTGGAGAGCGATTTGCTGCCTGCAACATCCTTCAGCATGACCGATTTGGCAGTGGGTCAGTAATACTGTGGGGTGGCATTTCTTTGTAGGGCTGCACACCTCTCCATGTGCTCACCAGTGGTAGCTTGACTGCCATTAGGTAGCGAGATGAGATCCTCAGACCCCTTGTGAGAGCATATGCTGGTGCGGTTGGCCCTAGGTTCCTCCTAATGCAGGATAATGGCAGACCTCATGTGGTTGGAGTGTGTTAGCAGTTCCTGTAAGATGAAGGCATTGAAGCTATGGACTGGCCCACCCGTTCCCCTGACCTGAATCCAATTGAGCACATCTGAAACATCATGTCTCGCTCCATCCACCAACGTCACATTGCACCACAGACTGTCCAGGAGTTGGCAGATGCTTTAGTGCAGGTCTGGGAGGAGATCCCTCAGGAGACCATCCGCCGCCTCATCAGGAGCATGCCCAGGCATTGTAGCGAGGTCATACAGGCACAGGGAGGTCATACAGGCACATGGAGGCCACACACACTACTGAGCATCATTTTGCCTTGTTTTCTAAGGACATTACATTCCACTTTAATTTTGTGTGTGACTCCAAATCAAGGCCTCCATTGGTTAATAAATTTGATTTCCATTGATGATTTTTGTGTGATTTTGTTGTCATCGTATTCATCTTTGTACAGAACAAAGAATTTAATGAGAATATTTCATTCATTCAGATCTAGGAAGTGTTATTTGACTGTTCCCTTTCTTTTTTTGAGCAGTGTATATGCAGATGGGTAAGGAATTGGCTAAATGACAGGAAGCAAAGAGTTGTCATAAATGGTATATTCTTTAAATAGGATATAGTAAGAAGTGGGGTATCGTAGGGATCCTTGCTAGGACCAATTCTTTTTAACCTCTTTATTAATGACCTTGTGGATGGGATTGAGAGTAAAGTGTCAGTCTTTGCTGACGTCACCACACTAGGTAGGATTCTAAAATCTGACCTTGACATTACAGTATTGCAAAACAATTTGAATAAAATGACCAATGTGCAAACACTTAGCAAATGAGATTTAACCCCTTAGTGACAGAACCACATTTTAAAAATCTGACCAGTGTCACTTTATGTGGTAATAACTCTGGAACGATTCTATAAATTCCAGTGATTTTGAGATTGTGTTTTCGTGACACATTATACTTTATTATAATGTTAAATTTAGGTTGATATGTTTTGTGTTTATTTATAAAAAATATCAGAAATTTGACAAAAATGTTAAAAAAATTTGCAATTTTCAAACTTTGAATGATTATCCTTTTAAGTCACATAGTCATACCTTAGCAAAACATTAATAAATAATATTTCCCACATGTGTGCTTTACATCAGCACCATTTGTAAAATATTATTTTATTTTGTTAGCACTTTAGGAGGTTTAAAACTGTAGCAGTAATTTTTCATTTTTTCATGGAAATTTTCAAATTATTTCTTTTAGGGAACTATCCAGGTTTGAAGTGACTTTAGGGGTACTATATATTGGAAAACCCCCTAAAGTTATACCATTTTAAAAACAACACCTCCTGACTAGTGTTGAGCGATACGATACCGCAAGTATCGGTATCGGCCGATATTAGCTGTTTCGGCCTTTCGATACTTAGTTCCGATATTTTCCATATATCGTATACCGGAATCGGAAGTTCCCATAATTCTTTGAGAGGCAATGTGATTTTAGTCAGCCAATGAGGAATCCTAAGAAGTGTGGGCACATCCTGTACTGCTGCGGTCATGTTAACTAATGGCATGGCTGTGATTGGATGCTGAAATGATGTCAGAATGCACTATAAAAGGCGCCGCCGCCATTTTAGCGTCACTGTGCTGTGAATTCAGTAAGGGACAGAACGCTGCTGTGCTGACTCTGAGAGACAGTTAGAGATTGCGATTTAGTGTACTGTGCTGTAGGCAGGCTAGCACCAACCGCTGTGTAAAGCTTCCTTTTGCCTGCAGTGTTGTTTTAACAGCTCTGCAAGGTGTGTGTGAGTGCAGGTGACGCTGCAGTTTGCTCTGCATGCAACGCTGTCTGTAGGCATCTGCACGTGTCACTCACAGACTCTTTTTTTTTTCTTCAGTGTAATTCTTGCTGCTCCATGCAATTTAACTATTAGTGTGACGCGCTTCCATCCGTATCCAATACATTGGTTGCAAACACTATAGAAGTAGACAAAGGAGTAGCCTTTCACAGATTGTGAACAGTTGTGTTTCAGTGTTCACTTCAGTCTGTGTTTTTTATTTTTTGAGTGCACATCACGCTCCAGTTACTTGTTCAAGCACTGCTGCTTGTACTCTGCTGAGCGTGTCTCAGTGCCTCATCCTTTTCATTTCTCTCCAATTGGTTCTGCTCCATTCCATTTAAAATAAATATAATCTATTAGTGTGACGCGCTTCCATCCATATCCAATACATTGGTTGCAAACACTATAGAAGTAGACAAAGGAGTAGCCTTTCACAGATTGTGAACAGTTGTGTTTCAGTGTTCACTTCAGTCTCTGCGTAATAACCACACTTAGGCCTTATAACTTTTCTGACTTTCTTTATCAATCTACCAAGATGAAGAAGGCAGGGAGTAAGGCACGTGGTCGTGGCCTTGGAGTTTCAGCAGGGAGAGCACGTGGGGATTCTGTGGCTGCTGCCGCCCTCAGTGACACAGCATCCACCAGTTTTACCCATGAGCGTTCCTTTATGCGCAGTTTGGTAGGAGCTCGGCGTGCCCCCCTGCTGCGGGAAGAACAAATTAAAGCCGTTGTTGGTTGGATGGCAGCCAATGCATCGACTTCAATTCCTTCCACCTCCTCTCAGGAACACAACACTGTTGAGCAACCATCTGTCTGTTCACCGCCTGTCAAATTGCCCAGGCAGTCAGGGAGTTCTGTACAGGAGCCAGCTGAGTCTCTGCTTCTGTTCTCAGAATCTGTTGGCTCGCAAACACGGGCACAGGCAAGCAGCATTCTGCAATTTGAAGAAGAGGGAGTATGCAGTGATGCGCAACAGCTGTGTCTCTCTCAATCTGAAGAGGCGGGTGAGCCAGTGCCGATGGACAGCACACCGCAGAACGCATCTTATGATGATGATGAGACTCAGGTGCCAGGTTTTGTGGAGCATGGTGCTGCCCAGACCATCCAACAGCAGCAGGTGTTGGAAGAGGGTAGTGGAGATGATGAAGTCCGAGACCCAACATGGCGTGAGCAACAGGAAGGTGGTGGGAGCAGCTCTGAGGAAGAGATTGTCCCAACGGTACAAAGAGGAGGGAGAGGTAGGCTGCAGACTCGCTTGCCTGTAGCCTCCAGTTTGGCACCTGTTGGGAGCAGTTCTCTTAGAAATGTCAAAATTGGCACTCCCATGACTTGCACTGCGTGGTCCTTTTTTGACAGACTTGTAGATGATATTTGCTATGTTCAATGCAAGCTGTGTAAGCAAAAAGTTAAAAGAGGTAAAAATATCAGTAACCTGAATACCACAAATATGTGGAAACATGTACGGACAAAGCACGTAGCTGAGTTACAAAGACACACTGGAGATGTAGGCCAACCTACAGCAGCACCTACATCTTCAGGTCGTGTTGGAGCCTCTACCTCCAGCTCACACACACCTGGTTCGGCTTCCTCACAGGATCTCCATGGAAGAACCTCGGTCACTGTTGTCCATAGACAAACTGTTATTCCACCCACAGCAGCAAGTTCACAGTCATCGTCACACTCCCAGACCACAAAACAGCCATCGGTACCACAGGCATGGGATAAAAGACGGCCATACTCGGCAAACCATCCACGAGCACAGGCTCTGAATGCTGGCATTGCAAAACTCCTGTCCTTTGAAATGCTGTCATTCAGGCTGGTGGAGACTGACAGTTTCAGGAACTTTATGGCATTGGCAGTCCCACAATATAATGTGCCAAGCCGATTTTATTTCAGCAGGCAAGCCGTCCCTGCTCTGCAAAAACATGTCGAGGGAAACATTAAACATGCGCTACTAAATGCCGTCAGTAGCAGGGTCCACCTGACCACTGATGCGTGGACCAGTACCCATGGCCAGGGACGATACCTTTCCCTCACTGCCCATTGGGTCAATGTTGTGGAGCCGGGTACAGATCTTGCCAGTGGCGCTGTACGTGTTCTGCCAACTCCAAGGATTGCAGGAATCCAGTCTGTACACATTGATTCCTCCTCCTACTCCAGTTCCTCAGAATCATCGCTGCACAAGCCGTCACGGTATACCTCCACATGGACCCGTGAACGCTTACCTGTTGCGACCGATATGAGCACAGCCGTGGCCAAACGTCAACAGGCCGTCCTGAAATTAATTTCCATGGGGAATCGAAGCCACACAGCGCAGGAGCTCTGGGATGCCATCAAGCAGGAGAGCGACGTGTGGTTTTTGTCAGCTAATCTCCAGCCAGGCTTGGTAGTGTGTGACAATGGCCGAAATCTGGTGGCAGCTCTGGGCCTTGGCAACCTCACTCACATACCATGTCTGGCACATGTGCTCAACTTGGTCGTGAAGAGTTTTTTGAGGGACTATCCGGATCTTGATGCACTGCTGCACAAGGTCCGCCTAGAGTTCTCTCACTTGCGACGTTCCAGCATGGCCAGATCGCGCATTGCAGCTCTGCAAGTCAGATTTCGCCTTCCTGAACATCGCATCATATGTGACGTACCCACCAGGTGGAATTCCACGTTACATATGTTGGAGCGGTTGTGTGAGCAGCAGCCAGCAGTAATGGAGTATCAGCTGCAACAGGCGCAATCAACTCGCAATTTGCGCCGTTCACACTTCACCACTACTGAGTGGGCCTCTATGAAGGACATCTGCGACGTTTTGCGTGCGTTTGATGTCTCAACGCGGATGGCGAGTGCAGATGATGCACTAGTCAGCATGACTGTCCCCCTTATCTGCCTGCTTCAGAAATCACTGAAAGCACTAAAGGAAGAGGTTTTGGAAGAGGTGGAGGATGAGGAGTCACAAATTCAATTACCTTCAGGACAGTCAGCGCAACGTGGTTCCTCACAAAGGGCTGGGCAGGGCTCACTTTGTGAGGAGGATGAGGAGGAGGAGGAGGAGTCAATGGAGGAGGAAGAAATCCCTACAGAGGGAGGTACACAACGCTCTAGTCAGTATGTAGAGCGAGGGTGGGGTGATGTAGAGGAGGCAGAGATGACGCCTCTTCCAGAGGACAGCCTTTGTTGGCCAGTTGGGAGTCGCAGCACATGGTTGATTTCATGCTTCAGTGCCTGAGAAACGACCGCCGCATCGCCCACATTCTCACCACGTCAGATTATTGGGTGTACACCCTCCTAGACCCTCGCTACCGGGACAACTTACAAACCCTCATCACACCGGTGAACCGGGACCGTAAAATGCAGGAGTACCAAGACACACTGGTGCAATCCATACTGTTGTACATTCCAGCCGAGAGAGCTGCTGCTGCTGCTACTGCTTTACAAAGCAGCTCTGTGCGTCGAGGCAGTGTAGACACCTCTACAACAAGAGGGAGCACAAGCAGCGCCTCTGCACAGGGCAAGAGCTGTATGTTACAAATGTGGCAAAGTTTTGTGACAGCGCCAGCAAGGTCTACACCATCCGAGACGGCTCCAGTCACCAGGAAGAAACGTTTCCGTAAGATGGTGACAGACTACTTGGCTTTCCCTCTAAGTGTACTCCCAGATGCCTCTTCCCCTTTCAAATTTTGGGTCTCTAAGTTGGATACATGGCCAGAGCTTAGCCAGTATGCATTGGAGGTGCTGGCTTGCCCTGCTGCCAGTGTATTATCTGAGCGCGTCTTTAGTGCTGCAGGTGGTGTATTAACAGACCGTCGCATGCGACTATCCTCAGAGAATGTAGACCGGCTTACTTTTCTGAAAATGAACAAGGCATGGATCTCACCTGAATTTGCCTGTCCGTTTTCAGATTAAATAACTGTTTGGCAACGTTTTCCATGTCTCCTGTTATGTTCATCTTTCTACCACCTGAACTCTACTCCCTGGGCTACAACACCGCCATTTGTTGCTCGTAAGTAATTGGCAGGGGTACTGACTCCTGGCCAGCCTGGTTACAGCACGACAGCTGTTTCCTGGCAGTGTGAACGTCAATTATCCTCCAATAAGTTGTGCTGTCGTGTTGCATTCGGGTTAGCCGACTCTATGGTGCCTGCAGTTTAGGTGATTCCTATGTGTGCTGTGGGATATGTAAATAAAGGCTGTTTCCATTGTGACAATAGGACAAGCACCCACTGTAGGACTGTGTGATTCGGTAACTGCGGACGGCTTGCGTCCTGTCAACCTACATTTTCATGGGTGCGTTCTGCTACCCGTCCGGGGTCCAGTACCGTCAACTGGTTCTCCCCAGTGCCTTTGGCCTAGGTGCCTCCATCTCCGTATCCAAGTTCCACCAACGTCTGCTGGTCCTTGGTAGTGCTTTGGAGCACAGGTACCTCCTGCTTAGTAACCGTGTCACAGTAACGTCAGCTGGTACTCGGTTGTGACATTGCCTCTTTTCCTTCTGCTACCCGTCCGGGGTCCAGTACCGTCAACTGGTTCTCCCCAGTGCCTTTGGCCTAGGTGCCTCCATCTCCATATCCGAGTTCCACCAACATCTGCTGGTCCTTGGTAGTGCTTTGGAGCACAGGTACCTCCTGCTTAGTAACCGTGTCACAGTAACGTCAGCTGGTACTCGGTTGTGACATTGCCTCTTTTCCTTCTGCTACCCGTCCGGGGTCCAGTACCGTCAAGTGGTTCTCCCCAGTGCCTTTGGCCTAGGTGCCTCCATCTCGGTATCCGAGTTCCACCAACGTCTGCTGGTCCTTGGTAGTGCTTTGGAGCACAGGTACCTCCTGCTTAGTAACCGTGTCACAGTAACGTCAGCTGGTACTCGGTTGTGACATTGCCTCTTTTCCTTCTGCTGCCCTCCGGGTTCCAGCACAGTCAGCTGGTCCTCGTTACTTCCATTGTCTCTTGCTCCATCTGATACCCGTCAGGGTTCCAGTAACGTCAGCTGGTTCTCGGAAATTAGACGACCTTAAAGACCACCCAGAAGAAGATGACGACAACAAGGACGACGAGCATGAAGCCAACCAGCCTGAAAACCATCACAAAGAAAAAATAAAAGATTACCCAGAAGAAGATCACCAACAGGACAAAGAAGGTTAAGACAAACTACAAGATACAGAACAAGAGACAGAAGAACAATAAGCAGAAGATCAAAAAGCAGAAGAACATGAAGTATAAGACCAAAATGAAGAGCAAAATATATGCTCTAAATTCTAAGCAGAAGAAGACTAAGCAGTGTATGGGGTGAGTCCGTTCCTCCTCGTGGTGCCCCTGGAAAATGCCTGCTGCTGCAGGCTAAACTGAACACGGACAAATACTGTTGTAATTTAAATCTTTTGTGACAGCAAGAACGGAAGGATGAACAATTCATACTTTTACAGATTACAAGTACAGGAATCTCTGTCACAAATAAGAATATGATGAAGAAGATGAAGAGGAAGAAGATGAAGAATTTGAATATGAAGAAGATTAATTAGTTTAATAATAACAATATGAGTAATGTAAACAAAAACATGAATAGCAAGAAGTTTAAGAAGAAGATTAAGAAGGTGAAGATTAAGAATAATTTGATGAAAAAGATGATGCTGCTGAAGATTATGAAGGAGAAAGTGTGGCACTGGCAAAAGTTAAAAAGGTGAAGAGCATGGAAGTTGTGAAACATACATATTTGCCAAAATAGAAAAAAGGTTAACAACATTGTCAATTTGTTAGTCAATCCAAACGTATTTCCAAAAAAATATATATTAATGCTATTCCAATGCATTGGGTTAAACATGTATGCCTTTATTGTCTCCTCAACCTCCCCCAATACATTCTACATTAGTCTTTGTTGTTTTCCTTCATGTACAATTAACCAACAAGGCAAGAATGGGTTTTTTTAATGTCGATATTTGGTTCCCATAGACTTACATGGGACTTCCGGTATCGGAATCGGATATCGACGATATTTAGTGATATCGGCAATACCATTCCGATCCGATATTTTTAGATGTCGAGCAGTATCGCTCAACACTACTCCTGACATACTGCTCTCGGGTAGTTTATTAACCCTTAAGAGTGCTTTTCAGGAATTAATATAAAGTGGCATGATAGGAATGAAAAAGTTGATTTTTACCACCTAAATGTCTCTGACTTTTGAACAGGCCACTTTAGCTGGCAGACTCTAAAGCGTCTATTTGCTCATGAATTGCCATGGCAAACATCAGGACCACACAATCATGATATCAGGGTGCCGTGGGGATAAAGGGAGAAGCCACACTCTTTTAAACATTTATATGATATTATTATTATTATTATTACACATTTATATAGCGCCATTTATTCCATGGCGCTTTACATATGAAAAGGGAAAATATAGACAGGTACAATAAACGTGTGCTAGACAACGGACACACAAGTACAGAAGGAGAGAGGACCCTGCCCGCGAGGGCTCACAGTCTACAGGGATGGGTGAGGATACACTAGGAAAGGGTAGAGCTGGTCGTGCGATGGTTCAGTAGACTGAGGATCATTGTAGGCTGTAGGCTTGTCGGAACAGGTGCGTCTTCAGGTTCTTCTTGAAGGTTTCCGTTGTTGGTGAAAGTCTGATGTTTTGCGGCAGGGAGTTCCAGAGTATGGGGGAAGCCCGGGAGAAGTCTTTTATGCGGTTGTGGGAAGAAGAGATGAGGGGGGAGTCGAGAAGGAGATCTTGAGAGGATCGAAGGTTGCATGTGGGTAGGTAGCGAGAGACCATGTCACAGATATATGGAGGAGAAAGGTTGTGGATGGCTTTGTATGTCATTGTTAGGGTTTTGAACTGAAGCCTCTGGGCAATAGGATGCCAGGGAAGGGCCTGGCATAGGGGGGAGGCTGGGGAATAGCGGGGAGACAGGTGGATTAGTCGGGCAGCAAAGTGTAGGATGGACTGGAGTGGTGCCAGAGTGCTAGAGGGGAGGCCAAACAGTAGGAGGTTGCAGTAGTCGAGGCGGGAGATGATAAGGGCGTGCACTAGTGTTTTTGTGGTTTCATGGTTGAGGAATGAGCGGATCCGGGAAATATTTTTGATTTTGAGGCGGCAGGAGGTGGTGAGGGCTTGGATATGTGGTTTGAAAGAGAGGGCAGAGTCGAGGATCACCCCAAGGCACCGAGCATGCGGGACTGGAGAAAGCGAGCAGCCATTGACATTGATGGATAGGTCTGGTGGAGGGGAAGAATGAGGTTTGGGAAAGATGATGAATTCTGTTTTGTCCATGTTCAGTTTGAGAAAGCGAGCAGAAAAGAAGGCTGAGATAGCAGACAGACACTGTGGGATTTTGGTCAGTAGGGAGGTGAGGTCAGGTCCAGATAGGTTGATCTGCGTGTCATCGGCGTAGAGGTAATACTGCAAGCCGTGGGATTCTATGAGCTGTCCCAGGCCGAAGGTATAGATGGAGAAGAGTAGGGGTCCTAGGACTGAGCCTTGAGGAACACCGACAGACAGGGGGCGAGGTGAGGAGGTGGTGTGTGAGAGGGAGACACTGAATGTTCGGTCTGTTAGGTATGATGAGATCCAGGATAGGGCCAAGTCTGTGATGCCAAGAGATGAGAGAATCTGTAGCAGGAGGGAATGGTCCACGGTGTCGAAGGCAGAAGACAGGTCCAGGAGAAGGAGGACAGAGAAGTGTCGCTTGCTCTTGGCGGTTAGCAGGTCGTTAGTGACTTTAGTTAGGGCAGTTTTAGTTGAGTGATGCAGTCGGAAGCCAGATTGTAAATGGTCAAAGAGGGAACAGGAGGAGAGGTGGGAGGACAGTTCGAGATATACATGCTGTTCCAGTAGTTTTGAGGCGTAGGGGAGAAGAGATATCGGGCGATAGTTAGACACAGATAATGGGTCGAGGGAGGGCTTTTTGAGGATGGGAATGATTGAGGCATGTTTGAAGGATGAAGGAAAGACATCATTTGTAAGTGAAAGTTGAAGAGGTGTGTGAGAGTAGGGATGAAGACTGTGGCAAAGTTAGGAATGAGGTGGGATGGGAGTGGGTCAAGAGCGCAAGTGGTGAGGTGTGATCGTGACAGGAGAGCGGAGAACTGATCTTCTGTCATGGTGGTGAAGCTGGTTTTGGAAGAACAGGGCTGAGTGGCTAAGAGGGGCATTGTGGGCTGCGGGCCAAAGCTTTCTCTGATCATATCAATCTTTTGCTTAAAGAAGGAGGCAAAGTCTTCAGCAGAAATGAGAGGAGAGGGGGGAGGTGCTGGGGGACGGAGTAGAGAATTGAAAGTGTTGAAGAGCTGTTTAGGGTTGTGAGACAGGGAGGATATGAGAGATGTGAAGTAAGTTTGTTTTGCGGCAGACAACGTGGACTTGAAGCTGGCGAGGGACTGCTTGTATGCGTTGAGGTGCTCGGTAGAATGGGTTCTCTTCCATCTCCGCTCGGCTGCCCTGGAAGCCCGTGTCAGTTCTTTGGTCAGGCCGGTCAGCCAGGGCTGCCTGTTGATTGTACGAGTAATGCTCTGCATGTGGGGGGCGGCCGAATCAAGTGTGGCTTTTATTGTGGTGTTATAAAATGTGGCAGCAGCATCTGTGTCATTAAGTGAGGCTATGTCTGTGAGAGGTAGGATGGACTCAGAGAGCAATTGTAAATTAAGGTGTTTGAGATTTCTGCGAGGGTGGGTGAGTTTGTGGAGTGGGGGATGCATACTAACAGAGGAGAGGGAAGAGAATGTCAGTAGGTTGTGGTCAGAAAGGGGGAGTGGGGAGTTAGTGATATTAGTGAGGGAACAGAGGCGGGTGAAGATAAGGTCCAGCGTGTGACCATCTTTGTGAGTGGCCGCAGAGCACCATTGAGTGAGGCCGAGGGAAGCAGTGAGCGATAGAAATTTAGAGGCAGCCGGGGTGGAAGTGTCAATGGGGATGTTGAAATCGCCCATGATGATGGTGGGGATGTCAGCAGAGAGGAAATGGAGTAGCCAGGTGGTGAAGTGGTCGAGTAAGGTGGAGATGGCTAGTTCCAGGGGGCGGTAGATGACAGCCAGTTGGAGGTTGGAGGGGGAATAGATGCGGATGGAGTGCACCTCGAACGAGGGAATAGCAGCGGAGGGTAGAAGTTGAATAGGGGTAAAGGAGCAGGTATCAGACAGGAGTAAGCCAACCCCTCCACCACTTTTGTTGCTGGGTCGAGGGGTGTGAGAGAGATGGAATCCGCCATAGGAAAGCGCAGCTGGAGAGGCTGAGTCAGAGGGGGTGAGTATAATCACTATTGACAGCAGCATCTAAGGGGTTAAACAGATATGGATGGTGACAACACTGATCGTGGCTGATACAGCAAGTTATCGGCTTTAGTGTACAGATGACAGCTGCGGGATTGTTACCTGTATGGGGATGCTATTCTCTTACATCTCAGGTCAGTTAAAAAGATATATTGACGGTCATTAAGGGTTAATGTAGATAAATGTAAAGTAATTAATCTAGGATGAAGTAATCCTATTGCTGCATATACATCAAATGGGAGTATACTCGGGACTACAGAACAAGAGAAGGACTTCAGTATTCTCATTACAAGCAAGCTGAGCACCAGTACTCAATGTCAAGCAGCAGCCGCAAAACCAAACAAGATTTTAGGATGTATAAAAAAAAGAGAGATAAAATCCCGCGATCCCAACGTATTATTACGCCTTTATAAATCACTAGTGAGGCCACATCTAGAATATGTGATCCAGTTTTGGGCTCCACATTTTAAAAAGGATATTCAGAAGTTAGTATCAATTCAAAGATGGGCAACTAAATTATTTACGAAGGATGGAAGGCCTCTCATATGGACTTGTTGGACTTGTTTAGCTTAGAAAAAATTGCTTCAGAGGGGATCTCATTTACATGCATAAATATATGTGTGGCCAGTACAAATCACTGGCACATGACTTATTCCTTCCAAATACCGTACTGAGGACTAGGGGGCACTCATTACTGGTAGAAGAAACTCGATTCCCGCAGCTAAACAAGAAAGTGTTCTTTACAGTTAGAGCAGTCAGACTGTGGAGCAAAGGAGGTAGTAATGGCAGACACTATAACAGCTTTTAAAACAGATCTGGACAATTTCGTTGATATACATACGAGGGGTATTCATGAAATATTTCCCCTGACCCATTTCCCATGGACTGAGAGCAAAGAAACTTGGCACAGTTATTAGTCCTTCTCTACATAGGTACCACCTAAGGACACACACTTCTCCCATCTCTTTAAGCAACTGTAAACATCTCGCTTGTAGAAGTCGACAGGTTGCGCCAAAAGCCACATTGTGACTTCAGAATTCAGAGACTCATCATCTGTAAAATGCTTGCCCTTCAAAAATAACTTTGTTGTTGGAAAGATGTGGAAGTCCCATGGTGTGAGATCTGGTGAATAAGGGGGATGTGGTTAAATTTCAAAGGCACAGGAGCATGCTTTCATTTGGGCAACATGTGAGTTGTGAACTGGTGCATTGTCTTGCAGAAGGCAGCAGAATGAACAAATCATCACTAGGTGAAGAATTGGTTTATTTTTTACGCCTTTCCTCATGAAGTATAAGTGATTAAATGACTCTATTCTTCGGGTCATTGCGATTACAGCAGTACCAGATTTATATTGGGTTTATGTTTATGTTTTTGCAAAAAAAAAACTTAAAAGAGGGGGGATTTTTGCAAAAACTTGTGCATCGCCATATTTTGAGAGGTATAATGTTTCCATATTTGTACTCACAGAGTCATGGGATGGCTTGGTTTTTGCAGGAGGAGTTGATTTTTTATTGGTACCATTTTTTGGCATTATATAATATTTTTTATTTGCTTTCTGTTACAATTTTTGGGAGGCAGAATTAACAAACGCCAGCATTATTCTTCTGGTGAGTATGATTACTGAAATACCACATTTTTATAGTTTGGGAACTTTTAAGCAATAAAAACTTTTTATAGAAAAAAATAATTATTTTTACGTGGCTTTATTCTGATAGCTATAATTTATTTTATTTTACAGCTGGTAGAGCTGTATTGTGGCTGGATTTTTGCAGCATAACGTGACATTTTTATCAATATCATTTTTATTTACATTGATCCTTTTGGACGTATTTTATTCCCTTTTTTGTTCTATGGTATGATGAAAAAGCATGATTTTTTGGCTGTTTTTTTTTTCATTTTAATTATTTTCGGTGTTCACTGAACTGGTGAGAGTTCTATAGGTCAGATCGTTACAGACGCTGTGCTTTCAAGTATGAGGACTTTTTTCATATAAATATTTATTTATGGGCACTTTTAATTTTTTTTATCATTTCATGATGTTTAAAAAAATATTTTTTCAATTTTTTTTTAGCAGGCTGATCGCAGTTCTAATGCATTGCAATGCATCACAACTGCAATGCATTGGAATTGTCAGCCCTGCAGACACAAGTTAGTTTGATCATGTACTGCACATGAGCTAACTAAATTGCTAGTGCCTCGGGACCTGGATGTCATCATAATGACATTGGGTCGCCATTGCAATGATGGAGCCCCAGCAATTACTTCATGGGGGGTGACAATCAGAGTGCAGAGGGGGCTCCCTCTCTCAGCATGCCTGCTAAGTACTGCGATCACTAGAAATCTATGTATTTAAGGGGTTAAAGTGCCAGGAGCATCATTTCTCCTGTACTGAGTGCCAGGTTGTACGGTCCAAACCTATAAGTTTGCTGTCACTCTGTGAATTCCCCCAATGAATGAACTGTGTGCTGTGGGGATTCACCGTATTCTGACGAGGATCGGAGGATATGTATGACTTATACATACTTCTGGCCAATGGACATGACCTCGCTCCATACACTTGTATTGAGCGAGTATGAGCCCCGTTTAGTGACGTGATCTAACAGTGGACATGGCCTCCTAGAGGAAGCAGATTTCACTCCATACAAGTGTATGGAAAGCGAGTCTGCGTCCGCTTGCATAACTCATGTATACCCTCCGGTCCTGACTCAGAATCTGGCGAATCCCTGAAGCACAAAATGTGTGACTGCAGACTTTTCGGTTTGGACAGGACAACCTCTTTAACTGTTACCCCAAGTAAAAGTAACAACAGTGCCATTAATAGTAAAAAAAATCACTTATAATAATAATAAAAATAAGAAGAAGACTATATTAATACAAACATGGTCAAAAGATTGTCCCTGAAAGTGATAATTCAAAGAATGAACACTATACGAATCTAATCTATTCAAACATAGTTTTTAGCTGTGCAGCCTATACGCCTCTTCTGGCCTTTAGCTAGTCTGTGTAGATAGGTAACAGATTTGGCCATAGCCTTATGCTAGAACCTTAAGGCCTGGGTTACACCAATGTTGATTCTCTCATGCGAGAGTATCAGGCCGATTACGCTGACAGTCAGCTCAAACTCTGATCAGAGTTTGAGCCGAGTGTCAGCTTACTGTGATCTGATTCTCTTGCATAAGAGAATCGTATCACAGGAGTGGAGAAGACAGAGAACTTAACTTCTCCATCTTCTCCTTTGCTTGTGTCCATGTAAGGCCGAGGTCACACTTGTGAGAAACTCGCACGAGTCTCGCACCTCAATACCAGACACTGTCGCCGGCACTTGGGACCGGAGTGTGCGGCTGCATGTATTTCTATCCCGGGTATTGAGGTGCGAGACTTGTGTGAGTTTCTCGCTAGTGTGACCCCAGCCTAAATATTTTACACGCACCCATAGACTTGAATGGGTGTACTTGGCATGATTTATGAAGCTACCCGTAGCATGTTGTGATTTTTTTTCTTGTGACAATCTGCACTCCCCCATAATATAACATTGGTCCGAGTGATATCCAATAAGACACTGGATAGCACTCGTCCAAGTTATGCGCTCGTGTGAGCGAGCCCGGACAATACAGCGTAAAGTAATAAATCACAGTGGTTTTCCACATCTAATGATAACTCACCAGCAATAAAAAATGTTATGCAGTTTATTTTATCCAAGATCAGTTATGTACATATATTTTAAACCTATTCATTCAGGACAGATGTATCATCTTCAGAATGATCACCTGCCCAATTTATTTTCTCCTATATTAACAGGAGGTTATTCCTGACTTTCTGTGAACTAAAATATGATGTCATTCCCAATTAAATTCATACTGGTAGTTCTAAAACCCCTTAACACAAAGCGCCACCCTCCCGTAGTAGATAAGTTCATACAATGATTTGTTGAAGAATTCTAAACCTCTCCAGTCTCACAGTGAAAGTAAAATTAAAAACTTTCAGACTTCTTACACATTACACATAAATAATGTACCAATTTTACGAGTAATCTCATGTAAATGATTTATGTAACTGTAATGTAATATATTATCAGGCACATCTGCAATTTAGATTTAATCATGATAAATACAACATGATAGATCTATGTCTTGAAGATTTTAGAGGCCTGTTAAAAAACTAACTTTAATTATAACACTTGTATAACATGCTTTTATCTCAAGTGATTCAAGTAATTAAAATGATTAGGAAGTTGCCAGAATAGATTTTGCAAGACACTTCACAGGAAAAATATAGAACAATATCTTAAAGGATATTTTAAAGATTATGAACATTATTAACTCCTTAGTATTATGGGGCACTATTTGTGGCACCATGGCAGCTGTTAATAGGACTACCAAACGCAAGACAGACGTAGCACTAGCCACTCCGTCTACCAAATCCCAGGGGTTGCCCTTGCCTTTACTGGTGCATTATGTAGCCAAAAAACATTACAAGATACTCAAAATGATCTTCAGGTATGTTGAATGCTGTCTTCTACTCATCTCATTCTCTTTATGGATCAAGTCATATGCTTACCTAATATTAAGTTTGGTGAACTAATGGGTTCCCAACAGCTGATTATGGAGATTAGTAAGGTGTGCCAGATAATACTGATTCTTTACAGTGATTTTGTTAAGTTCCTTTTTGCAAATTATCTACATTACATTATTTTATGGTCTAAACTTCTGCACCAGAAAGATTACATATTTTACCCATGGACAAATAGAAGTTTTGAAAAAGATAAATTGCCATAATCTTTGTGTTAGGTTCCTTTTTGCAGATTTGCACTCAGAATGTACATCAGAAACATTTCTAAATATTTAAGGCAAACCAGCACAACTTTATGTAACAAAAAGCTGGCTCACTGGTTGAGATAGATCCCTTAAGCCCAGGCATACAGCCTTCAGTGCAGCAGCTAGGTGGAGCACATGGTACACTGACAGCTGAGTGACTGGACAATGCAGGCAAGCAGGAGTCATCCAGGAGACCATAGGCAAGCAGGCAGACAAGTAGAAGGCAAACTAAAGTTAATAAAATTCTGGAAATCATAAGCAGACAGGAGACGTACTGGGATCCACAGACAGACACATAAAAGGCAAACTAAATGTCTATAACCACAAACAAGTAGATGGTATGCTGGAAACTGCAGTGTGAGGGATCACATAGGGGAAGTGGGGTCAACTTAAATCACCTCGGGGAGAGGGGAGAGATGGACCTAGCAGGGACGGCTATCTGGCACCACCACTTGCCCCAAGTCAGTCAGGGAACTGCACCGAGGGCAAATAGTCGTCGGAAAGGCTTCCCTTATAGGTAGAAGTTAGTGAGGTGCTCTCAGTGAGGGGGATATATATCACCAGTCCAGGATTGGGATATACATATAAACCTCCCTGCTGTCAATGCCAGAGTTCCTCACTAAAACAATACGGTATTCTGCCACCAGTTCCTCGTTTGAAATAAGCCCCGTCCGACCGCAGGCTTATATCGGGTCAGGAATCCACCCGGATAGCGTATTATATAACCAACCAAGCATGCGGACATGGAGATTCGTGGATTGAGATAAAAGAGCATCCCAAGATTAGTTTTATATTTAAGCGACTAAAAGGCCACTAGAAATGTACAAGCATACATTTACAGAACAATATACAGGTATGCAGTCAGGAGTTTAGTACAAAGGATAGTGTATAGATAGGTTTGAATTACCATGTTATGTGGTATGTGACCACAGGGAGGCGCTGATGGATCACAGGTCCAAATCTTAGTTACATGTTTTCCTGGCTCTGTCTGATAAAGAGTCCTTCGGCCAGAGGAAAACTGAGCTCCAAGTGAGGAGCTGATAGTTATCTCTTGGCTGCTTCTCCCACACTCTGCTCCCACCCTGGGCTTGTGTAGCCTCTCTCCTCCCATCTCTGAGAGTATGATTTTCAGTCCAGAACCATGAATGGCCCACAACTTTCTGCCTGAAACTTTGAATGGAATGGCAGCCGCGTCACTGGATTTTACTGGAATTTATCTGCGCATCAAGTCCAAATATGCCCATCGTATGTAATTCCAGGTGGCTAAGCTTTAAAACACAATAGCACAGAGTGCTACAATTCGCTGCCGGGCACAGGCGTATGGGAGAAGGAACGCCGATTTGGATGTTGTGCATGGCTAGGCTCAGAGACTTTGCATCCTTTTATTATAGGTCATTTTCCAAATTCATACCTCAGAGTCTGCTGTGATTTGCTGTACAGCAATGAATATCCGTGTGCTTAGTCACACAAAAAGGCCAGCTGACTTGCAGCTGCAGAAGTTTTCACACCTTGGTGTTATGAGCTTCAAAGGCTTGTTCTTGTTTTTTAATTAAAGATAAACACTGCATGGCTTTTTATGGCCTTGGGGATGAAAGAGTGGGGGCACATTTCAAGAGAGGAAGGAGTTGTCCTGAATTTAAAATCCAAAATGGATTTTCCATTGTCCCTCACACCTCACCGCTTTAGAAAGCGCTAGGGGGCAACACATTCCTCTGTTCCCCCGAGCAAAATCCCGCAATCTCTCCTTGCTGAGATAGCCCATCAACAATGCCATGGCAACGGCCCCTTTTGCGGCAAATGGAGAAGTGGTACTGCTGGAGCGTTAGGCTCCAACGCAGCAACCTCCCAATCTTCCCGGAGACCGTGTGCAACCAGATGAGGGGGCTGTGGTCTGCCTTCATGATGAAGGAATGCCCATGCAAGGTTGCAGGTTGTATGGCTGCAGACTGTTGTGAATGGGTTTGAGATGAGTTCTGAGCAGAGGCTCCCTCTGGTGGTTACAAGCGGTACTAGTGAGGATTGTGAGGACTGGAAATCAGGTGTTACTGATTGGTCTTGTATAGGGGAGTCATTTTCCCATCAGGGTTGCCGGTGATCAATTGTTCTGGTCTGAATCCTTCTTTCCAGTTTCCCTTGTAGCCTGCTGTGTCGTGTCTGCATCTCCTGCTATCAGATAAGACAATTTCTTATTTTGTGTTTTTGCTATATTTTTGCATTTTGTCCTGCACTTCTTTGGGGCCTTCAGGGTCCCCTCCGGGGCTTCTGCCCTCTCAGTTTAGTTCAGCCACTGAGTTTTGTTCTTTTGCTTTTTCCAGTTTTTTCAGTGGCTGCTGTTTTGATTTTCTTACACCAGAGAACTAATTTAGGTGGTAGAGGTCGTGTGATCTCAGGTGATTTTGAAATTAGTAGAGTTGGTGTTTTTCAGGGTTTTCTGGGATTGCAGTAAGTACCCTTCCTGTCCTTTTCTATTTAGATAGTTTGGGCCCCAGCGTTTGCTCATACTATTTTCTTTCTGTGTCAGTATTTCCTCTTGTCTAACCGCCATTACATGTTTGGGGGCTTTCTATTATCTTTGGGGTTCTGCTCCGGGCAGATAGCTTTCCTATTTCTATCTTTAGGTGTAGTTAGTTTCTCAGGCTGTGACGAGGCGTCTAGGACCAACGTAGGAACGCTCCACGGCTGCCTCTAGTTGCGGTGGTTAGTCAGGGTACTGCAATCTCATAGATTCCAACTGCTCTGGTGTATTGCCTTTTTTACCTGCACTCCTCAGCTACCGAAACATAACAGTATCACAGGCCTAAAAATTGTATGGTACTCACAGAAGGGAAAAAATATTTTGAAGGAAGAAAAGTTGTCAGAGATATTTTTCTGTTTGTTGCATTTTTTTTTTTTTTTTTTTTTCCCTCTGTATCTCTGGGTGCTGGGGAGGATCTTTTCTCCCAATGGAGTTTGCACAGTTGTCTGGCCGTGTGGATCAGCTTGCCACTGAGGTTCGGAGTATTGCTATCTATCTTGCTGGGTTGCCTGTTGTGGAACCTAGGATCCCCATGCCAGATTTGTTTTTAGGGGATCGAGCTAAGTTTCAGAATTTCAAAAATAATTGTAAATTGTTTCTTGCCTTAAAATCTAAGTCCTCAGGAAACGCAGCGCAGCAGGTTCAAATTATCATCTCTCTCCTGCGCGGCGATCCTCAGGATTGGGCTTTTTCCCTGATACCTGGGGATCCTGTTTTGAGTGATGTTGATGCGTTTTTTCAGGCCTTGGGGTTATTGTACGATGAGCCTAATGTCACTGATCAAGCTGAAAAAGCCTTGTTGGCATTAAATCAGGGCTTGATGACGCTGAGTTATACTGTCAGAGATTCCGTAGGTGGGCAGTCCTGACCAAGTGGAATGACGACGCTTTGGCGGCCCTTTTCCGGAAGGGTTTGTCGGATAATGTAAAGGATGTTGTGGTGGGATTCCCTGTCCCCTCTGGTCTCAATGATTCTATGTCATTAGCGATTCAAATTGACAGATGTTTGCGTGAGCGGAGAAGTATGCGTGGAGTGGTGTTGCCTTGTGAGCCAGCTGCTGAGCCCATGCAGTGTGTTGGAGTGGTGTCTGGGGCACAGCGTCATGAGTTTCGAAAGCGCAATGGGTTATGTTTCTACTGTGGTGATGCCTCTCATGCTATTTCAGTCTGCCCTAAGCGGGGAAGACATTTTGCACGCTCAGTTGTCTTGGGTAGTGTTCAGACTAAGTTTTTATTAACTGTCACTCTGATATGCTCTCTGTCCTCATTTTCTGCTCAGGCTTTCGTTGATTCTGGAGCAGCTATTAACCTGATGGATTATGATTTTGCTAAACGTTGTGGATTTCCCTTGATACCCCTACAGAAGTCTATTCCTTTACTGGGGATCGATTCTACCCCTTTGGTTGAGAATAAACCCCAGTTTTCTACTCAGGTGATAATGAGGGTTGAACCTGATCACCAGGAGTGCTGCAAATTTTTGGTTCTATATAATCTGCATGACATTATAGTGCTGGGTTTCCCTTGGTTACAGTCTCATAATCCTGTTTTGGATTGGAAATCTGTGTCTGTAACCAGTTGGGGCTGCCAATGTGTTAATACCAACACTCCTGTTTTTTCTGCCTCCCCCCAGGCTGAGGATGTTCCTGACTTTTTGTTTGATTTTTCTGATGTGTTTAGCGAAAGTAAATCTGCATCCTTGCCTCCCCATAGGAGCTATGACTGCGCTATTGAATTAGTGCCGGGTAGTAAATTCCCTAAAGGTCGCCTTTTTAACTTGTCTGTACCTGAACATGACGCTATGCGGTCTTATATCAAGGAATCATTGGAGAAGGGTCATATCAGACCATCCTCTTCACCCTTAGGTGCCGGTTTTTTCTTTGTGGCCAAAAAAGATGGTTCATTAAGGCCGTGTATTGATTATCGTCTCTTGAACAATATTACTGTGAAATATCAATACCCGTTACCCTTGATTTCTGACCTGTTTTCCAGGGTGAAAAACGCTACTTGGTTTACCAAGCTTGACCTCAGGGGGGCGTATAACCTTATTCGCATTAAGCACGGGATGAATGGAAGACGGCATTTAACACCCCTGAAGGGCATTTTGAGTACCTTGTGATGCCCTTTGGGCTCACTAATGCTCCTTCCGTCTTCCAGTCCTTCATGAATGACATTTTCAGGGATTTTGTGGACAAGTTTCTGATTGTTTATTTGGATGATATCTTGATTTTTTCTAATGACTGGGACTCTCTGTCACGCGGTCTTATGATATGTGTACGATGTCAGTAAACTATTCTTAAAAGAACAACACTCTATACAACATATAGATTAGCAACATCAGCATGTAAATATAGAATAGATTTACCTGACACGATATCCGTTGAACTCAGGGTTAATCTTGAGGACTTGATACACTGTCACAGGAAAGAGGAGGACCGGGGGTCTAACCTGACCCTAAACTGGGGTCCTAACTAATCCCTCACCTTGGAGGTACTGATAATGGTTCAGAGGTCCAAGTCTCCAGCCTAACCCTGTCTCCTATCAGTCCCTGAACCCTGTAATCAGTCCTAAGAAGGATACTGATTACCACCAAAGGGATATGGGCTGATCTCTGCTAAATACACAGATTAGACATATAAGACAGACTGGAGAAAACACAGACTTGCATACACACTCAAACACAGAAGGAACATAAATGATCTGGGATATTAAACTCTAAGCGAGGTGAGCTTAAAACAACTAAGGAGCTCTTTAACTTAAGTCTATACAGATACAATCCTATCTGTGGTCTGCATGAAGAATTTCACTGGCAACTCCCAACACAGACAACCAGAGATTTAAAGGAAACCAATCAACAAATAATTAATTGCAGCCGGGAGAAACTGCACCCAGTCCCAGAACTGAGCACAGACAGAATTAACTTCCTAACTGCCAAACACAAAGAAACAGCAACTCAGCTGTGAGAAGTCAGAATGTGCAACCGCGACGATCTTCGTGGCGATGCACACATGACAGTACCCCCCCTTCTACGAGGGGCCTCCGGACCCTCAGGGCCAGGTTTGCCCGGGTGAGTTCTGTGGAAGGTCCGCACCAAACGATCTGCGTTAATGTCAGACGCAGGAACCCACGTCCTCTCCTCTGGACCATACCCCTTCCAATGCACCAAGTACTGAAGGGACCGGCGATTCAGACGTGAGTCAATGATCTTTGACACTTGAAACTCCAAGTTACCATTGACCACCACTGGAGGAGGAGGTAGAGGTGATGGTATGACTGGTGCCACGTACCTCTTAAGTAATGACTTGTGGAACACATTGTGGATTTTAAACGTAGGAGGGAGGTCCAGACGAAATGCCACAGGATTAATTATGGAACTGATCCTGTACGGCCCGATGAATCTGGGGCCCAGCTTCCAGGAGGGAACTTTAAGTTTTATATTCCTGGTAGACAACCATACCAGATCGTTCACATTAAGATCTGGACCAGAAACTCTCCTCCTATCAGTCATACGTTTATAACGGTTCCCCATAGCACTCAGATTATTCAATACACCTCTCCACACTGAAGCAAGTGACGACGAGAAACGCTCCTCCTCAGGAACCCCAGAAGGGCCCCCCCATTGAATGTACAAAACTGGGGATGAAAACCATATGCCCCAAAAAACGGGGACTTACCAGTGGACTCGCTCCGCCTGTTGTTAAGAGCGAACTCTGCCAGAGGCAAGAAAGATGACCAGTCCTCCTGGTTCTCTGAGACAAAACACCGAAGATAAGTCTCTAGTCTTTGATTCAGACGCTCTGTCTGACCATTGGTCTGCGGATGAAAAGCCGAGGAAAATAACAATTGCATCCCCCGACGTAAACAAAATGCCCTCCAAAACTTGGACACAAACTGAGACCCCCTATCTGACACCACATCAGAAGGCAACCCATGAAGTCTCACAATCTCCCCAATGAACACCTGCGCCAGAGTTTTAGCATTAGGGAGGGCAGGAAGAACAATGAAATGTGCCATCTTACTGAACCTGTCAACAACCACCAGTATGACAGTCTTCCCTGACGACTGAGGAAGGTCCGTGATGAAGTCCATAGACAAATGAGTCCATGGACGCTCCGGAAGTTTCAAGGGTAAGAGGGTCCCAGACGGACGGGTATGAGGGGTCTTAGAGCGAGCACAAACCCCACAGGACGCGACAAAAGTTAAAACATCTTTATTAACGTTAGGCCACCAAAACCGGCGAGAAAGGAGATCTAAAGTAGCCTTACTCCTTGGATGTCCTGCTAAAGCAGAATTATGATGTGCCTCAATAACCTTTTGTCTCAACTGATTTGGGACAAACAGTCTCCCTGGAGGTCCTGCAGGGGCATCCCCCTGAGCCTCTAACACCTCCTCCTCAAGCTCAGAACATACAGCCGACACTACCACCCCCTCCTGAAGGATAGGAATCGGGTCATCCATTTTCCCGGCCCCTGGGAAACTGCGAGACAAGGCATCCGCCTTAACATTCTTAGATCCAGGGCGATAAGTGACAACAAAATTAAACCTGGTAAAAAACAACGACCATCGAGCTTGTCTGGAATTCAGACGCTTAGCAGATTCCAAATACAGCAGGTTCTTGTGATCAGTAATGACGGTGACTGGGTGGACTGCCCCCTCCAAAAAGTGACGCCATTCTTCAAAAGCCAACTTAATGGCCAAAAGTTCCCTATTGCCGATATCATAATTCCTTTCGGCGGACGACAATTTTTTAGAAAAGAAAGCGCACGGATGCCATTTACCAGGGGACGGACCCTGGGACAATATTGCACCCACCCCTACGTCAGACGCGTCCACCTCCACAACGAACGGCTGTGATGCATCTGGTTGGATGAGAACGGGTGCCGAAGCAAAACATTTTTTCAAAGAGGAAAAAGCTTGGCAAGCTTTGTCCGACCATTTAGAAAAATCCGTCCCTTTTCTTGTCATGTCAGTGAGAGGTTTGACAACAGATGAGAAATTATAAATAAATTTCCGGTAGTAGTTAGCAAACCCCAGAAAACGCTCCAGAGCCTTAAGATCCTCTAGCTGATCCCATTCAAGCACTGCTCTCACCTTTTCAGGGTCCATACGGAAACCGGAGGCTGACACCAAGAAACCCAAAAACTGAAGTTCCTGTACGGCGAATACACACTTTTCCAGTTTGGCGTATAGTTTATTGTCTCGCAAGATCTGCAACACCTGTCTCACATGCTCCTGGTGAGACACAAGATCTGGTGAGTAAATTAAAATGTCATCCAAATATACGACCACAAACAGCCCCACCAGATGACGAAAAATGTCATTAACAAAATGTTGGAATACTGCTGGTGCAGTAGTCAGACCAAAAGGCATGACAAGGTTCTCATAATGTCCCTCCGCGTGTTAAACGCCGTTTTCCACTCATCCCCCTCTTTTATCCTAATCAGATTATACGCCCCCCTGAGATCCAATTTAGAGAACCATTTGGCGCCAACAATTTGATTGAAGAGATCAGGAATCAGAGGGAGTGGATACGGATCTCGAACAGTAATCCGATTAAGTTCGCGGAAATCCAAGCAAGGGCGTAGGCCTCCATCTTTTTTCTTCACAAAGAAGAACCCCGCGGCCACTGGGGAAGATGAAGGTCTAATATGCCCTTTGGCCAGACTTTCCGAAATATAATCTTTCATAGCCTGCCTCTCAGGACCAGAAAGGTTATATAACCTAGCTTTAGGTAACTTAGCATCAGGAAGTAAATTAATAGAGCAGTCATACACGCGATGAGGAGGCAACTCCTGACACCCCTCCTCAGAGAACACATCCCCAAAGTCCTCCAAAAAAGGAGGCAAAGTACTAGGCACGACCGCACTGATGACTGTGTTCATGCAGTTACTTTTGCAAAACTCCCCCCATTGGCTTATATCTCTGGACTGCCAATTAATCACAGGGTTATGTTTAACCAACCAAGGAAGTCCCAACACAATAGGAGTAGGTAGACCCTCCAACACATAACAAGATAATAGTTCCCTATGTATTGCCCCTACCCGAAGGTCAATGTTATGAACCTCATGAACAAAGCTACCTTGGCCGAGAGGCCTGGCGTCAATGGAGAATATAGGGATCGGTTTGACCAATACACTCAGATGCATACCTTGAGCCTGAGCAAACTGAGCGTCAACCAGATTAGCCCCGGACCCACTATCAAGAAGAACAGAAAATCTCTCCACTCTCGTACCAACCACCACCTCCACTGGTACAAGGAACTGAGAAGAACTAGCGGACGAAATACATACTCCCAGGTTGTCGTCCACCACACAACCTGGGATTAACAGTTTTCCGGCGACTTTTTGCTCAACAAGGCACGGGATGGACATCCCCCAACAAAATGTCCCTCTTTCCCGCAGAAGAAACACCTTCTAGTCCTGCGGCGTACCGCCAATCCCCTCCTACGAAATTATGTCCCTCCCAACTGCATAGGTTCCTCCGAACAGACAAGGGGAACCTCAACATAAGGGACTTTAGTAGTAGGTGGAGTAACAACAGGGGCGGAGTTACCTCGCACCTCTCCCGGAGCCGTCTATCAGTACGGATAGCTAGGGCCATAGCAGCCTCCAGTGATGGAGGAGAATCATACTGAGCCAAAA
>JARQOD010000006.1:221585139-221627085 GCA_033576555.1 Oophaga sylvatica | reverse complement strand
TTTCTTTGTTGGCTCAACCCCCAAGGGACGTAATTTTGTCTTTAAGAATGGTTTGTGGATTTCAGGGACCCCGTCTGTATATACCTAAACAGTCAGTTGAAGTATTGCAATCATCCACGATTCCAAGATAGCCGGGCATGGGGGAATTCTAAAACAAGAATTTTTCTCGTTTTTTTTTGGTGGCCCACTTACAGGAAAGATTCTTAAACTATGTCATTTCATGTGAAGTCTGTGCAAGAGCAAAAACCTCGCTCCTCACCAACTGGTCTGTTGCAACCTTTTCCCCACCCCGTCCCGCCCGTGGGGACCATTTCTATGGACTTCATTGTGGATTACCAACCTCTCAAGGGAAGAACACCATTCTAGTGGTGGTTAAACCTCAAAAAGGCCGCTCTTTTTCCCTTGTGTCGGCTTACCCCTGCAAAACAGACATCAGACTTGATGATTAAGAATGTGTTTCGCTTACATGGAGTACCGGATGAGGTCATTTCGGATCGAGGGGTGCAATTTCACTTCAAGGTTTTGGCAAAATTTCTGTGCAGCATTGGACATTAAAGTAAACCTTTCTTCTGTTTTTCATCCCCAGACTAAATGGACAGACAGAACGAACCAATCGACCTGGAGCAGTATCTCCGCTGTTTTATCTGCCACCTACAGGATGATTGGGTGGATCTATTCCACTGGCTGAGTTCTCTTATAACAACTCTCAGAGCGCCTCCACTAAGCAGTCTCTTTTTACTCCAATCTAGGTTATCATCCTAACATTCTTCCTCGTTTTACCCATAGATACGCCCTTTGCCGGCAGTGGCTGAAATAATCACTTCTTTACAAAAGAATATGGATCTTCTAAAGGAAAATCTAGAATTGGCTTAGGAAAGGTACAAGAAAGCAGCAGATAAATTTCGTAAACCTGCACCAGCTTTCAAGGTAGGAGATTTGGTTGGCTGTCAACCAGAAATCTTAAATTAAAGATTCCATCGTCTAAATTGGGACATAAGTACATTGGACCTTATAAGATCAATAAATTATAAGTGCTGTTGCTTGTCGTCTTCAACTACCCAGAACTATGAGAATCCACCCTGTCTTTCATGTATCCCTACTAAAGGCTGCAACACCCAATACGTTTCCTGGACGTTCTTCTCCTTGCCCTGACCCAGTGCTGGTCGATCGTCAGAAGAATTTATGGTGGAAAGGATTCTAGATTCCAGGTTGTATAGAAACAGTTGCAATATTTGATTAAATGGCAGGGCTACCCAGTGGAGGACAACTCATGGGAACCAGTCAAAATGTAAATGCTCCTCGCCTGCTCCGCCAGTTTCATCAGAGGTACCCTGACAAGCCTGGTCTGAGGTCATCCGGAGGTTGTCCCTAAGGGGGGAGTAATAAGGTTCTTTGTCTCTGTTGACATGTTCCTTGAAACTCAGTTTTCCGTCGGCCATTTTGCTTTCTGTCTTTCTGCAGCTCTTGCCCTCAGTTAATATGGATTTTCCAGTTTTCATGTTCCGGCCCTGATTCTTCCCTCTTGCTTCTTAAGCAGCCTCAGCTGAACAATCAGTGCTCCAGAATCAAGCCTCAGTCAGTCTGTGACCTGACTCCTAAAAACCTTGGACTTGTACTCCAGCTATTCCCTACTGAGGAACCTTGGAACACTTTTGGACTCTGGAAACCTGCTGTTTGGTGAATCCATTTTTGCAGAGGAATTACGGTACAGAGAAGAGATCCTGAACCTGCTTTGGAGATTTAATTGTAGTGCTTGAAGTTACTCTGGCCTGCTGTGTCTCCTGTCGCTGTTCCTGCAAACTGTGTGAACTTTTCAGCATGCTTGTATGAAGTAATACAAGTCATTTCATTTCAACCTATGTCTCCTGTGTTTCCTCGCACCCAAGCACAAGATGCTATAGGAACTGTACACTATACATGACTATGCCTTCGTGAGAACGTGACGGGGATAACCCCTGTCAAGGAATCTATCCCTTAGTTCCTTAGCCTGGAACTCGAAGGACGAACTGTTGGAACAATTCCTACGTACTCTCAGGTACTGCCCTTTGGGATACCCCTCTTCAGTAGTGTTGAGCATTCCGATACTGCAAATATCGGGTATCGGCCGATATTAGCTGTATCGGAATTCCGATTCCGAGTTCCGATATTTTCGTCTTATCGGATACCGGAATCGGGATTGTCACTGTCACTGTCAGTGTCCGTCGGTCGGGTCTGTCAGGAGTCAGTGGCACTTACCTGGCAGAAGATCTCCGGCGGTCACGTCCTGCACTGCTTCATGGCCGCCATCCTCTTCTCCCCGGCGGTCACATGCAGTTTCTCGCGATAACTGCAGTGACTGCTGGGTAATCCCGCCGTAAAGCAGTCAGTCCGATGACGTCACCGCCGGGGAAGCAGGTAATCAGCTGTGCTGCGTTGGAATGACAGCTCTGCCTGTCATTGCGATGTAGCAGAGCTGGATCGTCGTGGGACTATCGTTATGGACTGCGTCGGACAGGTGGTATACTGTTGGTTTGTTTTTTTTTTTTTTTTTACAGGAGATCGATGGCGTCGCAGGAATGAGAGAGTAATAAAAGAAAATGAAAACTGTGTTGTCTCTTTTATTTCATTAAAAGACTTTTTTCTTGCTTTGTCTTTTTTTTAAACATTTAATAACTTTGGGATTAATAATGGATCGGTGTCTTATTGACGCCTCTCCATTATTAACCGGGCTTATTGTCACCGTGCAATCACGGTGACAATAACCCCTTATTACCCCGCTTGCCACCGCTACAGGGCAAGTGGGAAGAGCCGGGTAAAGTGCCACAATTGGCGCATCTTTTGAGTGCCAAATGTGGGGCTGCTGTAGCCTGGTATTATCAGGCTGTTGAGGGCCAAAATCCATGGGCCTTGACAGTCTTTTAATACCAGGCCGCAGCAGTCTGCATTTTACTTGGCTGGTTAACAAAAATAGGGGGACCCCTACGCCGTTTTTTTTTTCGAGGGGATCCCCTATTTTTGTTAACCAGCCAAGCTAAGCAGACTGCTGTGGCCTGGTATTATCAGGCTGGCAAGGTCCATGGATATTGGATCCTTACCAGCCTGAAAAACCAGGCCTCAGCGGTCTGCTTCATCTGGCTGGTTAACAAAAATAGGGGGGACCCCACGCCATTTTTTTTTCGAGGGGATCCCCTATTTTTGTTAATCAGCCAAGATATGCAGACTGCTGTGGCGCCTGGATTATTATCAGTGCTGGCAAGGGGTCCATTGGGGTCTTGGCATCCTTTAACAGCCTGACTAATCCTGCAGGCCTCAGCGGTCTGCTTCATCTGGCTGGTTAACAAAAATAGGGGGGACCCCACGCCATTTTTTTTTCGAAGGGAACCCCTATTTTTGTTAATCAGTTCCCTCTGACGTCACTGATTGTGTCCCTGGCTGACCTGAAGTGAAAGTGGAAAGCAATCAATTAAGCTTTCCACTTAAGGGCCCGTCTCACTAGCGATATCGCTACCGAGATCGCTGCTGAGTCACTAGTTTTGTGACGCAGCAGCGAGCTCCCAGCGATATCGCTGTGTGTGACATTCAGCGACGATTCAGCCCCCCTGCGGGTATCGCTGATCGTCGCTGAAATGTCAGGACCTTTGATCGCTGGTTTCCCGCTGACAGGCACGCATCGCTGCGTGTGACAGGCGGGAGACCAGCGATCCGCTGGTAACCAAGGTACACAGCGGGTTTCCAGGCGCGGGGCTGTGCCTAGAAACCCGCTGTGTACCTTGGATACCACGCCCTGATGCAGGGAGCTGGTATCCAAGGTACACAGGGGGTTTCCAAGCGCTGCGCGGTGCCTGGAAACCCGCTGTGTACCTTGGTTACCAGCGGATTCGCTGGTCTCCCGCCTGTCACACGCAGCGATGCGTGCCTGTCAGAGGGAAACCAGCGATCAAAAAAAGGTCCTGACATTTCTCCGACGATCAGCGATACCCGGCAGGGGGCTGATCGTCGCTGAATGTCACACACAGCGATATCGCTGGTGAGCTCGCTGCTGCGTCACAAAACTAGTGACTCAGCAGCGATCTCGGTAGCGATATCGCTATGTGAGACGGGCCCTTAAGCGATGTTACCCGCAGTGTCGCTGTCCCAGATCGCTGCCTGAGCTGCCTGTTTGGCAGCTCAGCAGCGATCATGTAGCGATACACCAGCGATCCTGACAAGTGCATATCGTTGTTGGGATCGCTGGTGTATCGTTATGTGACACCCAGCCTTTACTCTCCTGTCAGGCAGGAGAGGAACTCATTCATTTGGGGTTTACTGTGAGGCTGCAGCATTAGCTGCGGTCCCTGCAGTAAACATTAACCCTTTCTGAAGGATTACACCGTGGGACCTGACTGTGCATGGGATAGGTAAGAATAATTTTGCTTTTTTATTTTATTTTTATTACAGGAAATGGTTTTTGCAGTAAAATAAAAGATGGTCAAAAACATGTGTCTTTATTTCATTAAAATGATTTTTAATTAAAGGTGTGTGTTTTATTTTTATTTCATGCAATAGGATTAATAATTGATAGTTGTCTAATTGACAGCTCTCAATTATTAACCTGGCTTAAGGTCACCTTTCAATAGCAAGGTGGCTTTAACCCCATATTAACCCATTCGCCACCGCTACAGGGCAATGGGAATAGACGGGCAAAGTGCCAGAAAGGGCGAATCTAATTATAGATTTGTCTTTCCTGGGGTGTCTGGGGGCAGATGTTAGTAGCCGGGGGGGGGCAAAAATAATGGTCCCTCTCTGGGCTATTATTATCTGCCCCCACTCACTGGCTTTGTCTGTCTGGTTGCGAAAATAGGGCGGGAGCCCACACATTTTTTTTCAGCAATTTTACACCTCATATAATATATATACATGTCATTGAATTTGTGACACATATATATATATATTTATATTTGTAGTTCATACACTTCTACATAGTATAATAGCCGCTAATTCAATTGCCGGCTTTTGTGAAAATGCAGAACCCGACATGAAATGACACTGGTGTACATAGGGTTAACCATGTCTTTTCATGTCCTTTGCTATCTAATTTGCACAAACAATTAAATCAGACTATGTGTGCAAAATTTCACACCTGTAGGGGTTAATTAAAGGTGTAAATTCGTAGCAAAAAAGTCCGTTTTTTTTACAACGAATTTACACCTTTAATTAACCCCTACAGGTGTGAAATTTTGCACACATAGTACTGATTTAATTGTTTGTGCAAATCAGATAGCAAACGACATGAAAAGACATGGTTAACCCTATGTACACCAAGTGTCATTTCATGTCGGGTGCTTCTGTCTTTTCACTGAAGCCGGCTTTACCCGGCAATTGAATCAAAGGATATTTTACTATGTAGAAGTGTATAAACTATACATATATGTATAATATATATGTCACAATGACATGTATATATATATATATATATGTATTCTATGTGTGTATATTTAGTGTTTACAAGGAAAGAATGGGTTTTTTTAGTTGCGATATTTTGTTCCCATAGACTTACATGGGACTTCCGGTATCGGTATCGGGTATCGCCGATATTTTAGTGATATCGGCGATACCATTCCGATTCCGATACTTTAGGATATCGGAAAGTATCGCTCAACTCTACTCTTCAGATGTATAGGATGGTGACTACTCCAGTGTAGCAATGAATTGGTTGATGTGGGCTTTCTGTACCTAGAGGTCATCAACTCCCCACTCTCACTCTTAACAATGAGTATGTCAAGGAACGGTAAAGTGGTCTCTTCAATCACAGATGTAAAGAATAGTGTTGAGCGATACTGCTCGATATCTAAAAATATCGGACCGGAATGGTATCGCCGATATCACTAAATATCGGCGATATCCGATTCCGATACCGGAAGTCCCATGTAAGTCTATGGGAACAAAATATCGCAACTAAAAAAACACTTTCTTTCCTTGTAAAGACAAAATATACACACTTAGAATACATATATATATATATATATATATATATATATATATATATATATATATATATATATACATGTCATTGTGACATATATAAATACATATATTTATAGTTTTTCACTTCTACATAGTAAAATAGCCTCTGATTCAATTGCCGGGTAAAGCCGGCATTTGTGAAAAGACAGAAGCACCCGAGGGTCCAGTCGCCACAGAGATGTTGCATCGCACCCAGCGGTGTGACAACTTACTCTCAGGTAAGGAGGAAACACCCCATTGACTCCAACCACTGCATTCAACAGTACACTATGCCAGCTGAGTGTAGGCGGACCCAATGGGATGGTCTAGCTCAGGCTGGTTAGAACAGGGTGTAGCTAGTTGGATGGGAGGGGTTGAGGCAGCCTTATGCTGCATGTCTTTGTAGTAAGAATTGTTTCCTTTCCTGCTTTCTTACTACGTCGCATACTCCACTCTGCTACATCATCTGCACCATTGCTCTATCTCACATCTATCTGCCCTGGAAGGATACCGTCTTACCTGTACAAGACTTATCACCTAACTGCACTACACCATCCCTGCCAGAGGACCTGCACAGCAGCGCTGGTCACCCTGACCAGGTACTACAGGTGGCGTCACGACAAACTACACAAACATTCTATCATCCCTGGAAATATTCCACATTCCAGTGAGCGACCAGGGCACGGACATAGCTGTGCTACCCGTCACATCCCCCATAGAAGTCGACGGGCTTGGTGCCGAGTACCCCCAAAACCTGTGGCTCTGTGCGACTCAACTTTGGCGTCACGAACAGTATTCAGAAGCTCGCTATAAGCGAGTCCTGTGTGCCTTAATTGAACTGTTTTTTTGCTTGAGAATTGCAAAAATCATCATAGACTGTATTTGCCATTTTTCCGTCATATCTGCGCCACGAGGCACAGGTGAAGAATAAGGGCGTGCTCTCGTGGGCGTACACTCACTCCGTGGCGCGAAAACGATGTCCGCACACTCTAAATGTTACTGCAATGTAAGATCGTGCCCCACAGCTCTGGAGTTCCGCCTCCTCATCCTCCTCAGTGGGCGGAAACGAACGCGAAGGTCCCGCCTCCCTACAAAAGATGGCGCCTCTCCTGATGCTAATGACACATGTGACTTGGCAGAGATGGCGAACGGACGTGAGCAGAAGTGGGAAGGGATGGAGGAGTCAGAGCTCTCCCCCCACGGAAGCGACCCGATCGCCACGGAGCCACCGTTTGGCACCCGGCCTGGAAACCCTCCTACGTGGAAGAAGTGGAGGATACCCTGAGAGACCTGGCCCGGCACCGGGAGGAGGTCGCCAGGATGGAAGCGAGCGTATGGCGGGCCCCTATAAACTATGAATTTGGAGGGCGGCCAATCCCTACCCCCTGAAGTGTCTGTACCGAAGGTGAGGCACCCGTTCCAGTAGAGGAGGCCGTGCGGGCATCCCAGCCCTTGCAATTTGAACCGGTTGACAGTATCTCAGTGGAGGCACCCGTTCCAGTACAGGAGGCCGTGTGGGCATCCCAGCCCTTGCAATCTGAACCGGTTGCCAGTATCACAGTGGAGGCACCCGTTCCTGCAGAAAATGCCGCACCAGCACCCCAGATCCCGCTGTCTGCCCCGTCGTTGAGGCAGAAGAAGCGACACCCGTCCTCATGGAGGAGGCCGCGCAGGCACCAGAGCTCTACCTGCCTGTACCGGAGCCCCGACCGTCATCTGTTCCAGAGCCGGCTGCTTCCGCCACAGGTGAGCGCCGCCAGGACTGGCGGGCGCCAGGAGAGCTGCCGCAAACCGGACATCGTAAGCTGGCGTTTGATGGTGGAGACATGGAGCTGCTGGTGGAGGAGAATTACAACCGGCGTCAGGAGGAAGAGTGGAGACGTCGGGAGCGGGAAGCAGAGCGACAAAGGGAGCAGCGAGAATCCCAAAAGCTTCGGCAACGTCACATGGAGAAGGACCTGGCAGAGAAGGCACGTATGAGAAAGGATAAAAGTACGGTGAGGGAGCCGCGGCGTAAGGGTGCAGTACGGAACTTTAAGTTAAAAGGTGGTTGGGGCTTCATCCAGGAGCCTGGACTTTATTTAGAAGTTTTTGTAACCCGGCGGGACGTGGAGGCTCACCTCCCAGAAGGACACCCGGGGAGGTACCTGTTGCCAGGAGACTTGGTGACTTACACCCGACACTGGGGTTACAATGGATGGTACGCCCTAAATGTTACCAGGTGCGACCTCTACTCCCCAGAGTGTCAGGAAACTGACAGACCCTACGAGCCTTCAGCCTCCCCCAACCAGGCCTCTGCACAAGTGCCCACCCCACGCTGTAAATCTCCCCAGCCTCCCTCAGTGGTCTCCTCAGCAGCCCCAACTATGGACATGATAATGATAGCTGGCCCGTACCCGGCGCCTGTTAGGCCCCCTGGGGTTCGTTCAGTCCGGGACATAGGGGTCCAGACCCGGAGGGAGACGAAAGAGGTGGCCACACAGACCCAGATAGCGGGTCACGACGTCACTGTGCAGGCCACACGACGTCATCAGGTCTGGGTGGACCCTCCTGTCACGGATGTTTGGCAAGCTCCAGAACAGTACCAGGTGGTACCTGTAAGAGGCCAGCCAAAGAAGTCTAAATAACCCGGACAGGGTCTCTGTATGTAAATAGTTAAATTATTGATGTACCCAGACGGGTGAATGTTCATAAAAAGAAGTTTATTGTTGCCTTAATATACCCAGGTTGGGTAATGGTTTGATGTACCCGGACGGGTGAATATTCAGAAGAACAAGTTTATTGTTGCCTTAATATACCCAGGTTGGGTAATGGTGTTTCACTGTAATCAAAATGTTGAACTTTGAAGCCATGAACTGTACTGGCTCACAAACTTTTCTGTAAATAGTTGGCACTTCGGTGCTCCATCTTGGTTTTACAAAAAACTTAACTGTGCACTCTTTTCAACTACCTCAGAAACTAAAAACCCGTTTGGTGTGGCCGAAAGTGAGGTCTGCTCAAGGAAAGTCTTGCAGCCCACCCAAGACCACAGTTGGAGGTTTGGAGCGGGTCCTCCACAAGCACAAGTAAAGGACACTGTGAAGTTACCCCGGTGGGGGTAGTCCTAAGAAGTCTCCACGAACTTCGGCACTAATGCTATTTGCACTTTTGTAATGTTATTATTAAAAATTTTATTATGCAACGTTTAACTTGAAGTGTTTCCTGCTTTCTTACTACGTCGCATAGTCCACTCTGCTACATCACTTTGCACCATTGCTCTATCTCACATCTATCTGCCCTGGAAGGATAGCGTGTTACCTGTAGAAGACTTTTCACCTACCTGCACTACACCATCCCTTCCAGAGGACCTGCACAGCAGCGCTGGACACCTTGACCAGGTACTACAGGTGGCGTCACGACAAACTACACGAACATTCTATCATCCCCTGGAAATATCCCACATTCCAGTGATCGCCTAGGTCACGGACCGAGCTGTGCTACTCGTGACATCCCCCATAGAAGTCGACGTGATTGGTGCCGAGTACCCCCAAAACCCCTGTCTCTGTGTGACTCAACTTCCCTCACTGTGCTGGCACTTTACATTTACAATGCCTCTGGGGTTTTTTTTTGGGGGGGTGGGGAACATTCAGACTTTTGCTATGGGGCCCCATGATTTATATGTACGCCCCTGCTGCTGAGGCATGGTATTTAAGGCTGTTAAGGAGCCAACATACATGGACCTTGCCAGCAGCGTCGGACTGGAGTACCTTGGGCCAACCAGAGAAAATATATTCTTGCGGCCCAACATCATACTTCCCAACCTTTGAATAAGGGAAAGAGGGACAAAGGCTGTGGCACGCTGTGCATGCTGCAGAAAATTTTAGGCCATGCCACGTTGCACCACAGACTGTCCAGGAGTTGGTGGATGCTTTAGTCCAGGTGTGGGAGGAGATCCCTCACGAGACCATCCGTCGCGCTCATCAGGAGCATGGCCAGAAGTTGTAGGGAGGTCATACAGCATACCTCCCAAATTTGGAAGACAGGAAAGAGGATTAAAGGCCACGGCGCGTGTTGCGCGCCGCTGAAAATTTTAGGCCACGCCCCGACAACACCCATTTCACAGCTAATCACACCCATATCCTCGCCCCAAGCGTAACCATTTAGCACTGCTGATCACACTGACTGGTAATGAGGGTACAGTGGCTGGTACTGAGGAAAAGAAAGAAAGAGCAGCGAGAGAGAAAGAACAAACAGAGAAAGAAAGAGGAGGAAAGAAAGAAAAGAGAGAAAGAAAGAACAGAGAGAAAAAAGAACAGAGAGCGAGAAGGAAAGAACAGAGAGCGAGAAAGAAAGACTAGAGAGAGAGCCATAGGCGTAGCTAGGGTTTTGGTTTAGTGGGGGCAAAACTTCTGAGTGGGCCCATCATCAGAGAACCTCAGCAAATGACCGCGCTGTTGGCCAAAATAATCTATATATAAAAAGACCAATATTGATATTACCGCCATATGGTCTGTGTTAAATAATACCAGTCCTACAGAACATATAATAGATTACAGCACAGGTACAGATAATGACTTACCGCTGATGTTCTTTCTAATGGAATTGTTCACTTTTCATGTCTTTTCCATCTGGCCCACACCGACATGACGACTTCTCCAGCCAGGACTCGACTGCACCCCCATTAAAAAAAAATCAAAAAAAACTCACCTCCCGGCTCCTGTGCTGCTCACTGTTCTCCCTCTCAGCGTCTGACAGCGGGCGCCGGCAGGTGATGTTATTGCGCCCGCTGTCATACGCTGAGAGGGGGATTATGGGAGAGAAGGAGCGCTCGCTCCTTCTCTCTCCATGCGGTCAGCTTTATCGGCCGGATGCCGATACAGCTGACCCTCCGATGATGGGTGGGGGGCCCACTGCTGGCACCGGGCCCCCCCAACGCCTGTTCAGGCCCCATAGCTTCCGGGCGGCAGAGCAGGGAGAGCGATTCTCCCTGCTCTGCCGCAGAATGTAACTGTATCGTAGCTCCGGGTGGGCCCCTCAGAGCGCGGGCCCGGGGCCATCGCCCCTCTGCCCCACGACCTATCCTTTCAAATCAGGGCCCACCACGCAGGAGCTGGGGCCCACCGTAGGTTTCTCCGGTGTCCCGGTGCCTCAGTCCGACCCTGCTTGCCAGCCTGATAATACCAGGCCACAGCAGTCTGCATATCTTGGCTGGTTAACAAAAATAGGGGATCCCCTCGAAAAAAATTTGGCGTGGGGTCCCCCCTATTTTTGTTAACCAGCCAGATGAAGCAGACTGCTGAGGCCTGGTTTTTCAGGCTGGAAAGGATCCAATATCCATGGACCTTGCCAGCCTGATAATACCAGGCCACAGCAGTCTGCTTAGCTTGGCTGGTTAACAAAAATAGGGGATCCCCTCGAAAAAAAAAACGGCGTAGGGGTCCCCCTATTTTTGTTAACCAGCCAAGTAAAATGCAGACTGCTGCGGCCTGGTATTAAAAGACTGTCAAGGCCCATGGATTTTGGCCCTCAACAGCCTGATAATACCAGGCTACAGCAGCCCCACATTTGGCGCATCAAAAAATGTGCCAATTGTGGCACTTTACCCGGCTCTTCCCACTGCCCTGTAGCGGTGGCAAGTGGGGTAATAAGGGGTTAATGTCACCGTTGATTGCACGGTGAGAATAAGCCCGGTTAATAATGGAGAGGTGTCAATAAGATACCGATCCATTATTAATCCCAAAGTTTTTAAATGTATAAAAAAAAGACACAGCAAGAAAAAAGTATTTTAATGAAATAAAAGAGACAACACAGTTTTCATTAATTTTATTATACACTCATTCCTGCGACGCCATCGATCTCCTGTAAAAAAAGAAAAAAAACAAACCAACAGTATACCACCTGTCCGACGCAGTCCATAGTAACGACAGTCCCACGACGATCCAGCTCTGCTACATCACAATGACAGGCAGAGCCTGTCATTTCGACGCAGCACAGCTGATTACCTGCTTCCCCGGCGGTGACGTCATCGGACTGACTGCTTTACGGCAGGGATTACCCAGCAGTCACTGCAGTTATCGCGAGAAACTGCATGTGACCGCCGGGGAAAGATGATGGCGGCCATCAAGCAGTCCAGCCCGTGACCGCCGGAGATCTTCTGCCAGGTAAGTGCCGCTGACTCCTGACAGACCCGACCGACGGACACTGACAGTGACAGTGACAATTCCGATTCCGGTATCCGATAAGACGAAAATATCGGAACTAAGTATCGAAAGTCCGATAGAGCTAATATCGGCCGATACCCGATACTTGCGGTATCGTATCGCTCAACACTAGTAAAGAATAATCCAATATGATTGTGATTGAGACCTGTCACAAATTTATTGAATCCCTCAATAGAATCTCTCCAAACTATAAGGATATCATCTATGTATCGTACCCACAATTCGAAGGCACGACACACAGGCGAATCGGGATCCTCAACATCAACCCAGATCATAGTTTCCTCCCACCAGCCAAGGAGGAGATTTGCATAGGCCGGGGCACAGGGACTGCCCATTGCAGTCCCCCTTAGCTGGTGGTAGACTACATGGTTGAAAACAAAATAGTTATGCGTAAGGCAAAATTGAAGAAGCTTCAGAACGAACTGGTTATGTTCCTGAAATTGGCGACCTCTCATATTCAAGAAATAACTTACTGCTTCCAGACCAAATTCATGTGGAATGGAAGAGTAAAGTGCTTCCACGTCTATACTTGCAAGAAGAGATTCAGGGCTGACAAAAAGACCGTCTAAGCGGCGAAGAATATCCGGCATGTCACATACGAAAGACTGTAAAGAAGACACAAAAGGGGACAATATCCGATCTAAATAAATACCAGCATTTTGGCATAAACTCCCAACACCTGAAACTATCGGGTGACCCTTCAATGGATGAGTCCCCTTGTGTTATTATTAACTATTTTATGTGACATATCTCTCTGACGTAATGGCATAAAAATTAAAAGTTTGAAAATTGCAAAATTTTCAAAATTTTTGCCATATTTCCATTTTTTTCATAAATAAACGCAAGTTATATTGAAGAAATTTTACAACTATCATGAAGTACAATATGTCACGAGAAAACATTTTCAGAATCACCAAGATCCGTTGAAGCGTTCCAGAGTTATAAGCACATAAAGTGACAGTGGTCAGAATAGTAAAAATTGGCCTGGTCTTTAACCTACAAAATGGCTTGGTCGTTAAGGGGTTAATAACCACCCTTTGTTTCCTATCCCTGAGCCAGTTCTTAACCCACTTACACATATTTTCCCCTATCCCCATTGTTCTCATTTTATGTATCAACCTTTTGTGTGGCACCGTATCAAAAGCTTTTGAAAAGTCCATATTCACCATGTCCACTGTGTTCCCTTGGTCGAGTCCGAAACTTACCTCTTCATAGAAACTCATCAGATTAGTCTGACAGGAACGGTGTCTTGTAAACCCATGCTGATATTGGATCATGAGGTTATTTTTCTTCAGATACTCCATTATAAAATCCCTTAGAAAACCCTCCAGGATTTTACCCACAGTAGATGTTAAGCTCACTGGCATATAATTTCCAGGTTCAGTTTTTGTCCCCTTTTTGAATATTGGCACCACATTTGCTATACACCAGTCCTGTGGTACAGACCCCGTTATTATGGAATCTTTAAAGATTAAAAATAATGGTCTATGACTGTACTTAATTCTTGCAGTACTCGGGGGTGTATCCCATCCGGGCTTGGGGATTGGTCTATTTTAGCAACTTTTAGATGCCACCGTACTTCCTGCTGGGTTAAGCAGGTGAAATTTAATGGAGAATTTTTTTTATCACTGATCATGTTACCTGTCATGGAATTTTCTTGTGTAAATACTGTTGAAAAAAAGTAATTTACCATATTGGCTTTTTCCTCATCCTCATCCACCATTTCACTCAGACTATTTTTAAGGGGACCAACACTATCATTTTTTAGTTTCTTACTATTTATGTAGTTAAGGAATATTTTGGGATTATTTTTACTTTCTCTGGCAATGAGTCTCTCTGTCTCAATCGTTGCTGTCTTGATTTGCTTTTTACAGAATTTATTTAATCTTCAGTATTTATTTAATGCCTCATCACTACCTACTTGCTTTAATTCCCTAAATGCATAGGAGATGCAAATCCAACAAAGGAGTAGTTGTGATTGCAATGAATCAATAGGGCAAGTAAGTACAAGCAGGAAATGCAAAGCCTGTGAGGTACATTTAGTCCAGAGTAAAATAGAATATTGTGGGCATATGCACAATGGATTACCTGTGTGTATGATGATCACTGGTGCAGCACACACCCCGATAAGAATTTCGGAACGTTCATCAGGGAATAAGGACACGTTCCGAAACACGCATCGGGGTGTGCGCTGCACCAGTGACCATCATACACATAGGTAATTTTTCTTTGACCATATGTTCGGTTTCCTTCTCTTTGGTCTTCACAATTCGTGAATGGTATTCCATTGCATTCTCCTTTGTACAGCAGATATATACCAATCACTTTTATGAGATCTACTATACCATCTTTTATGAGTAGAGATTTATATCCATTGCTGTGTTCAGTACGCATTTCAATTATCGACAAATATGTCTCATCATAATATACCTCCAAAGACAAAATTTGCCGTTCCCTACCATCATCTTCTTGTGACCTTGGCTACTCTAAATTTTGTGCATCGCTAAATAGCATGTCCTCCTGTCCCTTTTGGAATATGAAGGGTGAGAGGCCATAATCAAGACATGATTATGTTAAGAACTCCTTCGAGTGTCCTAGCATGGGATCACTGGTTTCCTGAGACTCAACATGGTGGGAGGAAGGATGATCATGGTGACAATTAATTGATCCAGAGTCTTTGCTGGTGAGACTGGACTGTGTGGAAGATGTGCTGGCAAGCGTGATGAGAGCATTATCTGTTATACAATCAACCACCTGTTCGCACTGGTGTTGCTTCAGAAATAGTGTCCTGTTCATCCCTGCAAAGTGGCCCAAGAAGCTTCGTGTCATGGATGGGTGTGTTGACTGTGCTCCAGCAAGAGGCATAATCACACCTGCCTCACATCCTCGCCAAATGAGTACCCCATAATCATCACTTCCACTTACCTGTCCCTTACTGTACGCCTTATGCATTTTCTAAATGATAGGCCTCTGTTAACCAAGTTTCCTTGATTAATTGAAAATAAAAAATTTTAATTAAAAAAATGGTCATATGTAGCAGAAAACTATTTTTGAAATTTCAAACCACCGTAATTTCACATAAAGCAGGTTAAGCCGCATTTTGCATTTTTTGGTATTTTCAATGATTTGAATTAAAAGCTATAATTAATCTTTTAAGAATACAGAGTTTTACGGTGAGCATATTGAATGTACTCTTATTGTTTCATTTGTTTGAGACTGTGACAGTGTTGTCCACTAATCTGAAATCACTGACAGATTGGAAAATGTTTTGCATAAGAATATTCCTGTATTTTGCACCATCCATCTTCCCTCAAATCGGACCATTTTTTCCATCCCTTCTGCCGAAAAACATCCCAGCAGCATAATCCTGCCAACCCCATGATTCACAGAGGGGATGGTGTTTTGGGGCTGATGAGCTGTGCTGGTTTGGCACCAGGCAAAGCTTTTTCTTTGGTTGCCAAAAAGTTAAATTTTGGTCTTATCTAACCACATCAACTTCCTCAATACATTTGGGGAGTCTTCCATATCTTTTAGCAAGCTCACAATGAGCCTTACAATTTTTGTGTGAAAGTAATGTCTTTTTTCTACCCACTCTGCCAAAAAGTCCACCTCTATGGAGTGTACTTCTTACTGTGCTTATTATGGACAGATATTGTAGTCTCTGCTTGATACTTGATGCTTTGATGATAATAGATTTGATGGTGCTCCGTGGGCTCATCAGACATAGGATTTTTTTTTATAACCCAACCCTAAGTTGTACTTCTCAAATAACTTTGTCCCAGACCGGTTTGGAGATCACCTTGTTCTTCATGGTGTTGTTTGGTTAGTGGTGCCTCTTGTTTAATGGTGTAGCAGCCTCTGTGACCTTTCAGAAACGATGTGTATATGTAGACTGACCATGTGACATTTTATGAAGGTAATTGTTTACATGAGAATTTTTTAGGGCTTCACAGCAAAATGGGTGAATACATATGCACATACTGTGACAAAGTCACAGGTAAAGCAATGGAGGGGTGATATGGTCACTGCATGTAATGGCGTCAGTGATGTGAAACTAAAGTATTTTCCTCCAGCATGCTATGAGTTGTGAGGGTTAACTTAAAGTTGCATCCATGGGCTGGTTTATGTGGACATCTATAGGGTGGGTGGGAAGATGTCTATCTTATCTCTACCTTCAGAGCCGGCACTGCCATGTGCTGAAAGGACCTGTGTGATGTGACAGTCATGTGATCAGTCACGTGTGTTAGGAGTCACATGGTCTGGGTTTAAATAGCTGGACTTGAGAGGCAGTATTTGTATTATGCTTGGAGAGGAAAGGCTCCAAACGGTGGCTCCATGTGAAGCTGAAGACACATGGTGGATTGAGTGGGCGAATCCATCAGACATATAGACTTTGTTATACACTACAGACCAAAAGTTTGGACACACCTTATTTAAAGATTTTTCTGTATTTTCATGACTATGAAAATTGTAAATTCACACTGAAGGCATCAAAACTACGAATTAACACATGTGAAATTATATACTAAACAAAAAAGTGTGTAACAGCTGAAATTATGTCTTATATTCTAGGTTCTTCAAAGTAGCCACCTTTTGCTTTGATGACTGCTTTACACACTCTTGGCATTCTCTTGATGTGCTTCAAGAGGTAGTCACCGGAAATGGTTTTCACTTCACAGGTGTGCTCTGTCAGGTTTAATAAGTGGGATTTCTGGCCTTATAAATGGGGTTGGGACCATCAGTTGTGTTGTGCAGAAGTCTGGTGGATACACAGCTGATAGTCCTACTGAATAGACTGTTAGAATTTGTATAATGGCAAGAAAAAAACAGCTCAGTAAAGAAAAACAAGTGGCCATCATTACTTTAAGAAATGAAGATCAGTGAGTCCGAAAAATTGGGAAAATTTGAAAGTGTCCCCAAGTGCAGTTGCAAAAATCATCAAGCGCTACAAAGAAACTGTCTCACATGAGGACTGCCCCAGGAAAGGAAGACCAAGAGTCACCTCTGCTTCTGAGGATAAGTTTATCCGAGTCACCAGCCTCAGAAATCACAGGTTTACAGCAGCTTAGATTAGAGACCAGGTCAATGCCACACAGAGTTCTAGCAGCAGACACATCTCTACAACAACTGTTAAGAGGAGACTTTGTGCAGCAGGCCTTCATGGTAAAATAGCTGCTAGGAAACCACTGCTAAGGACAGGCAACAAGCAGAAGAGACTTTTTTGGGCTAAAGATCACAAGGAATGGACATTAGACCAGTGGAAATCTGTGCTTTGGTCTGATGAGTTCAAATTTGAGATCTTTGGTTCCAACCACCGTGTCTTTGTGTGACACAGAAATGGTGAACGGATGGACTCTACATGCCTGGTTCCCACAGTGAAGCATGAAGGAGGAGGTGTGATGGTGTGGGGCTGCTTTGCTGTTGACACTGTTGGGGATTTATTCAAAATTGAAGGCATAATGAACCAGCATGGCTAACACAGCATCTTGCAGCGGCATGCTATTCCATCTGGTTTGCATTTAGTTGGACCATCATTTATTTTTAAACAGGACAATGACCCCAAACACACCTCCAGGCTGTGTAAGGGATATTTGACCAAGAGGGAGAGTGATGGGGTGCTATGCCAGATCACCTGGTCTCCACAGTCATCAGAGCTGAACCCAATTGAGATTGTTTGGGGTGAGCTGGACCACAGAGTGAAGACAAAAGGGCCAACAAGTGCTAAGCATCTCTGGGAACTCCTTCAAGGTTGGTGGAAGACCATGTCCGGTGACTACCTCTTGAAGCTCATCAAGAGAATGCCAAGAGTGTGCAAAGCAGTCATCAAAGCAAAAGGTGGCTACGTTGAAGAGCCTAGAATATAAGACATATTTTCAGTTGTTTCACACTTTTTTGTTAAGTATATAAATCCTGTTAGGCATCAGCAGAATCTGAACCTGGCTCCAAGGAGTCTGTGGTCTTCCATCCAGCCCAAGCCGAGGCAGATGCTGCTGAGCTTTGCCATCAATCCCAATGTCTAGCCAGGACCCGAGAGGCACAAATAGTGACTCAGGTTTTTGTTCATAGCAGCCTTAAACCTAGGTTATAGAACACGAAAAGACTGTTGCAAGACTAAGTCCAGGAATGCCTGCACTGAGCATGTGCGTGACATGGTGAGCCATGATTGGTGCTTAGTGTCAGCTGATCCTCTGACCTGGCATTGTCTGATTGGTCACCGATGACATCATCGGTGATGCGATTAACGAGATGGCTGGGGCGGAGCTTAGCCCTTAAATAGCTTGTCTGTCCGCGGCGCGGTGCGGTCAGATCATACTAAAATAGGCAGTGCTCATGTGTGGACGTGCCAGAATCTGGGCTCCACATGCTCTCTAGCTTTGCACTCCAGGACCTTGCCAGAGTACGCTCGGCTTATTAGCTCAGGTCCTTCAGGCAGATTCAGCTTATGCCAGGCAGGTAGCCAATATCGCAGTCTTGCTTCGAATATAGGGTAGCTATACACCCTGAGCAGACTGTGGGGTGCGTAACCTGAGCATCACCTGCCAGTTGAACAGAGAAGCTTGCTTAGTCCGGTCTCAAACAAGCTAACAGCACGCGGGCATCGCCACCAGCTGAATATTGAAGCTGCGCAGTCCGGACGTAACCCGGTTGGCAGCACGCGGGCATCGCCATCAGCTGTATAGTGAAGTTGCTCAGTCCGGTCGCACACCGGCTGACAGCACGTATGCCTGGCGTTATTCGCACACACTTCCTAGCTGCTGGCTCTTAGCTTCTGTGTAGTCAAACAGGGCTACATCTATACCAGATTGCAGCACATAGTGCTAACCTAATATCTAGCAAGTGGCTTCTGTGTTATTAACAGGGCTACATCTACACCAGTTGATAGCACATCTCCCATGACGCTAACGGAGATAGTGCCAATTCCACATCTCTCTCCTAGTGTGATGTAACACAGGCGAGATCTAATGTTTATTTCTGTTGTCCGTTTGACCCTCATACTACAGGGGTGTTCGGCAGCAGTGAACATAAACTGCATCGCGGACCCCGTGTTCGATTGCAATCCATTATATTAAAGTTGTTGCAACAGAGTGCATAACAATTCCAGATGTATTAATTCATAGTTTTGATGCCTTCAGTGTGAATGTACAATTTTCATAATCATGAAAATACAGAAAAATCTTTAAATGAGGTGTGTCCAAACGTTTGGTCTGTACTGTATGTTATCTTTTTGTTTTGCCGTTATGCCAGAAAGGCCGTGTTTACTTTGCTGAACTCTGCAATGGTTTATGCTGTTCCATAATAAACCAGCAGGTGATTTACCACAAGAAGCGTTCCTGCGTCTACCTTTGGAAGCTGTTGAGTGAGTCAACCACTCACAATATAGTTTTTGTTTTTTTGTAAAGTCCCAGGTACCTCCTTTAATATATCATCAGAACCATAATCAGTACATGAATTTACCATTAGAATTATCATAGAATGGCTAGATTGGCAGAACCACAATAAGTCTATGTATAGCACACCAAAATAATTAGCAGTACATGAATACAGCACCAGAAACACCATCAGAACATGCATACAGCAAGATAACAATCATCAGTGCATGAAAATAGCACCAGAACCATAAATAATGCACGCATACAGATTCAAAACCATCATAAATACATCAACAAAAGACATATTAACACAGTACAACAGAGTATTTAGCAACAAAAAGTCCAAATTGCCACATCAATGTATACAACCTCCATTGTAAAACTGGAGAAAAGGACGATACAATGCAAAAAAAATACCATTAAAAATTAATCTTTATTTATGCAAATAAAAAATATGTATAAAAATTATATGAAGAATCAAGCTTCTAGAGCCACAAAAAGAAGAACACAACAATCGGGACAAATGGTACCAAAAAATGTATATGCACTTGGGATATTACATCAAAGATGAAAGATATTGTTTAATCAAAAGATATAGCTACTCAAGATGATAAGTTAAACTTAATATTCAATAAATTAAGCGCAAAGTGCACAATGTAAACAACATGAGATATAAAGCCTGATCAAATACCCAATATATCAAAAAATAAATAACAAAATGAAATGCATGCCCATAAATGATGTATTCACAAAGTACAAGGAAAATACCTCTAAAATAAATAAATAAATTATACTTTATGAATAAAGTGCAAAGTGCAAACACGTAAATACCATGATTAGGCAAAATGTGAACAGAGCGCTAATTAAAGGGCATGAAAGAATTGTGCAAAATAGCTGATGTGCAAATAATAGGGTATTTAGTCAGACAGATGGAAACATGCTCAAAAATGTTCAATGTTTGTCTTATAATACATTGCCTTCATGCTTTACTCTCCTATAAAATAATGCTTCACACCATCCCCCTTATGAACTATAACTGCCACACTGTCTACTCTTATGAAATATTGAATCCATACTGTCCCTTTCTGACTTATAGACAGCACACTGTCCCTCCTTAAGAACCACAACTGCCACGCCATCCCTTCTTATGAACTATAACTACCACACTGTCTGCCCATATATTCTGTAACTGCCACACCATCCACTTTAATAGGTAAAACCATTACCCCTTCCACCTTATGATTTATAATCATCATCCCCTTTATGATCTTTAAGTGTTCTCTCTTATGACCTATAACTGTCACACAATTATTCCTTGCAGCCTATATGCTGTCTATTCTACATTCCCCTCACATTGTCCACATATCCTCACTGTCCCTTCCAATGCTGTCACCATTATCAGTGTTCTCTGAGCTATGCTACCCCTTTCCTACTTATGCACTAAAATTTATGTTTCTCCCGTTCTATATCCATGCTGTGCTTTCACACACCATACTGTCCCCCATACTATACCAACATACTATTCCTCCCTTGCTATAGTAAAAACCCATGGAAATTTCAGTTTCACTATTAAATGTTTGCCTTCACCGCTGACTTTGTCGTCTCTGTGGCACTGTTGGGATATCAGCAATATAATGAGGTGAAATCATCACGATGCTACATGTTGGGACAGAGAGGTCTTCTACTCCTACAGTGCCAGTACTCATATCTTCAGTTGTGTTCATGTCTTAAAGCACCAACCACATCAGCATTTTGTTTTATTTTATCGCTGAGGTGGTGTCACTAATCTATATTCCCTGCCATTAGTATTATTCTTACCTGCCACCATCTTCTGTTATTGATGCAGCTCTGGTCGTCATTTGCAGTTTGCTAAGTGAGTTGGAAGTCACTATTCAATGGACATTTATGAGAGCCAGAACAAAGTTCTCATAGACTTACATTGAGAGCTTGTGACCATTACCTCCGACTTCAGTCTGAAATCAGTCAGAAGTTACAGTCACAAGATGGCGAATTGGGACAGAAATGACATTAGCAACAGCTGAAGATGGAGGTTGGTAAGAATATTACTAGGGGCAGAGAACTTACATTAGTGGCACCTCTCCAGCACTAAAATTAAAAATTTGGTGGAGTTTTTCTTTAAAGGGGTTCTAAAAGAAATTTATTAAAATAAGTAAATGAAGTAAATAATACACATTTAAATATTAAATTTTTTTTAAATACCTTTATTCAGCAAATCGGTATGATTTATCTACTGCCCTCTGTCAGGACTCCACAATGGCATCTACCATTATGCCCAACCTGTCCTAGATTTTAGAGGACACGTAGTAGGACGGGCTGAGTGAAGTAGGAAGGGCTGAGTGAGGTACGACACAGAGGTCCTGTCAGGTATCCCAAACACACATACTTCTATTCAGTCAATCTGACCAGACATCAAATGGAGCTGGACTAAAAGAGGAGATAAACATGTTTCTTTAGCGGACTGAGAATGAACATCCTTCTCAGTCATCCTGACAGATTTAGTGCATTTGTCTAGTTCTTCACTCAGGCATATATATATATATATATATATATATATATATATATATATATATATATATATATATATATATATACTAGTGATGAACCCGCTCTACGCCCGGGTGGCAAGCATTTTTATAGGTACATGGTCTCCCATTCTGGAATGTGCTGCCCCCTATTATCCTGGTATGCATGGCACCCCTCATCCCTATCCTGACATGTATTGTCCCCTCACCCCCACCCAAATCTACTATGCATGGCACCCCATTCCTCATCCTGGTATGCATGGTCCCCTCATCCCCCAATCCTGGTATGCATGGTACCCCCTCATCCCTATCCTTATATGCATGGTGCCCGCTCATCCATATCCTGGTATTCATGGTTCCCTCACCCCCCAATCCTGGTATCCATGGTCCCCTCACCCCCCAATCCTGATGTGCATGGTCCCCTCACCCCCCTATCCTGATGTGCATGGTCCCCTCACCCTCCTATCCTGATGTGCATAGTCCCTCACCCCCCAATCCTGATGTGCATGGTCCCGTCACCCCGTCCTGTTGAGCATGGTCCCCTCACCCCCAAACCTGATGTGCATGGTCTCACCCCCCAATCCTGAGGTGCATGATCCCCTCACCCCAATCCTGATATGCATGGTACCCTCACCCCCAATCCTGATATGCATGGTCCCCTCACCCCCAATCCTGATATGCAAGGTCCCCTGGCAAGCATTTTTAAAGGTATATTGTCTCCCATGCTGGTATGTGCTGCCCCCCTCCTATCCTGGTATGCATGGCACCCCTCATCCTATCCTGGTATGCATGGTACCCCTCATCCCTATGCTGGTATGTATGGTCCCCTCACCCCCACACAAATCTGGTATGCATGGCACCCCATTCCTCATCCTGGTATGCATGGACCCCTCATCACCCAATCCTGGTATGCATGGTACCCCCTCATCCCTATCCTGGTATGCATCGTGCCCGCTCATCCATATCATGGTATTCATGGTTCCCTCACTCCCCAATCCCGGTATGCATGGTCCCCTCACGTCCCCAATCCGGTATGCACGGTCCCCTCACCCACCAATCCTGGTATGCAAGGTCACCTCCCGCCCAATCCTGGAATGCATGGTCCCCTCACCCCCCAATTCTGGTATGAATGGTCCCCTCACCCCCAATTCTGGTATGAATGGTCCCCTCACCCCCAATCCTGGTATGAATGGTCCCCCATCGCCCAATCCTGATGTGCATGGTCCGCTCCACCCCCCAATCCTGATGTGCATGGTCCGCTCACCCCCCAATCCTGATGTGCATGATCCCCTCACCCCCAATCCTGATATGCATGGTACCCTCACCCCCAATCCTGATATGCATGGTCCCCTCACCCCCCAATCCTGATATGTAAGGTCCCCTGGCAAGCATTTTTAAAGGTATATGGTCTCCCATGCTGGTATGTGCCGCCCCCCTCCTATCCTGGTATGCATGGCACCCCTCATCCCTATCCTGGTATGCATGGTACCCCTCATCCCTATGCTGGTATGTATGGTCCCCTCACCCCCACACAAATCTGGTATGCATGGCACCCCATTCCTCATCCTGGTATGCATGGACCCCTCATCACCCAATCCTGGTATGCATGGTACCCCATCATCCCTATCCTGGTATGCATGTGCCCGCTCATCCATATCCTGGTATTCATGGTTCCCTCACTCCCCAATCCCGGTATGCATGGTCCCCTCACGTCCCCAATCCCGGTATGCACAGTCCCCTCACCCACCAATCCTGGTATGCAAGGTCACCTCCGCCCAATCCTGGAATGCATGGTCCCCTCACCCCCCAATTCTGGTATGAATGGTCCCCTCACCCCCAATTCTGGTATGAATGGTCCCCTCACCCCCAATCCTGGTATGAATGGTCCCCTCATCGCCCAATCCTGATGTGCATGGTCCGCTCACCCCCCAATCCTGATGTGCATGGTCCGCTCACCCCCAATCCTGATGTGCATGGTCCCCTCACCCCGAATCCTGATGTGCATGGTCCTCTCGCCCCCCAACCCTGATGTGCATGATCCCCTCACCCCCCAATCCTGATGTGCATGGTCCCCTCAACCCCCAATCCTGATATGCATGGTCCCCTCACCCCCTAATCCTGATGTGCATGGTCCCTCACCCCCCAATCCTGATGTGCATGGTCCCCTCACCCCCAATCATGATGTGCATGGTCCCCTCACCCCCCAACCCTGATTTGCATGGTCCGCTCACCCCCCAACCACGATGGGCATGGTCCCCTAACCCCCCAATCCTGATGTGCATGGTCCCCTCACCCCCAACCCTGATGTGCATGGTCCCCTCATCCCCCAATCCTGATGTGCATGGTCCCCTCACCCCCAATCCTGATGTGCATGGTCCCCTCATACCCCCAATCCTGATGTGCATGGTCCCCTCACCCCCCAACCCTGATGTGCATGGTCCGCTCACCCCCCAATCCTGATGTGCATGGTCCCTCACCCCCCTATCCTGATATGCATGGCCCCCTCACCGCTATTAAACTGCACAGATACCCCAAAAAAAAAAACATTTATACTCACCTTTCATCCCTGTGCTCCAGCGCTGTTCCGTTCTGCTGGACGCTGGGGGAGGAGAGCGGCGCCGGAGTACGCGCATGCCCATACCGCACGGTCCGGCGCCATATTGCTGAAGACACACTGTAAATGTGTCTTCAGCAAAATGGCGCCGGATAGCGCTATTGCGCATGCGCGATCCGACGTGCACTCCTGGTCTCCTGCCCCGGGAGAAGAGAAGCGCCGCGGCAACACTCCTCCCGGTCAGGTAAGTATGTGAGTATGGCGCCGGAGATCGCGGTATGCATCCAGTACGCATACCGCGATCTCCGGCGCCATACAGAGTACTCACCGCTCTGGATTCCTCACTCTGTCTGGAGCCAGGCTGCGCAGGCGTGTCGCGCTTGCGCAGTCTATAAAGGCTTCAGACAGAGTGATGCTCCTAGCGTTATATATATATATATATATATATTATATTATATATATATATATATATATATATACATACTTTATTTATTTTGCTTAAATTGCAACTACCTTTGCCAAATCCTTATTCAAAGCCCTGGATTAATTAATATTGTAAAAAAAATATATAAAAAACACAATTTAGTAGCAAACCCCTTTACCCAAAATTATTATTATCACCTTTTTAAGAATAATTGTTACATCTCAATATAATCCTACCAAATACTTGACTGTGTATACCGAGAAAAAATGATGCTGTTTTGAATGAAAAGTGTGGTCATACCAAATATTGGTTTGTTTTAGATTCGCTTTTGCTCAATCACTTTGCATCTTGCTAATTGACAGATCAAAAATAACATTTATATTTTTTTAAATGCATTCATACTTTCAACCATTTTTTCCATGCCTGCCTAAATGTTTTTCACCTTACTGTATGTATACATATAAGTGGGCAGAACTAATCTGCAGCTAACTTGCATGAAGGTCACAGAGTGACTTCTCATAAAATATCAAATCATAGTTTGTTATTTCTGTTTTTATATAAAATTAGCTAACCACTATAATTATAAAATTAAGAGTACACAGTAAAGCAAATTTCTAGAATTCACCGGTGTGAATTGTTGTTGCTACCTTTTTAACTAATTTAGGAATATGGTTACCAAAATATCTGTATTTATTTTTTACTTTGTGCTGAACAGCACTGTAGAATATTATTGCATTACATAAATAAAAGATAATAATAATTTCCCAGATGGCTTCTTTCTCATGCAGAAGATTAAATACCGTAAAGTAATTCATGGAGGAGACACAAGGAGTAAGCAACAACAGCCTAGAGGTTTATTTCATGCCGAGGTTGGTTTATCTGCCTTAAATAAACTGCTTGGCTAGTTTTTCAGCTTAGCACTTTCTCCTTCTAAAGAATTTTAATTTTCTGTGGTTACAAAATAAATGAACTGCATGGTATATATATACACTGCTCACAAAAATCAAGAGAACACTCAAATAACACAGCCTAGATCTGAATGAATGAAATATTCTCATTGAATACTTTGTTCTGTACAAAGTTGAATGTACTGACAGCAAAATCACACAAAAATCATCAATGTAAATCAAATTTATTAACCAATGGAGGCCTAGATTTGGAGTCACCCACAAAATTAAAGTTGGCTGTAATGTCCTTTAAACAAGTCAAAATGATGTTCAGTAGTGTGTGTGGCCTCCATGTGCCTGTATGACCTCCATACAATGCCTGCGCATGCTCCTGATGAGGCGGTGGATGGTCTCCTGAGAGATCTCCTCCCTGACCTGGACTAAAGCATCCGCCAACTCCTGGACAGTCTGTACTGCAATGTGATGTTGATGAATGGAGAGAGACATGATGCCCAGTTGTGCTCAATTGGATTCAGGTCTGGGGAACGGGCGGGCCAGTTCATAGCTTCAATACCTTCATCTTGCAGAAACTGCTGACACACTCCAGCCACATGAGGTCTGGCATTGTCCTGCACTAGAAGGAACCCAGGGCCAACCGCTAAAGCATATGGTCTCACAAGGGGTCTCAGGATATAATCTCGATACCTAATGGCAGTCAGGCTACCTCTGGCGAGCACATGGAGGGCTGTGCGGCCCTCTAAAGAAATGCCACCCCACACCATTACTGACCCACTGCCAAAATGGTCATGCTGAAGGATGTTGCAGGCAGTAGATTGCTCTCCATGGCGTCTCCTGACTCTGTTACATCTGTCACATGTGCTCAGTGTGAACCGTCTTCATCTGTGAAGAGCACAGGGCGTCAGTGATGAATTTGCCAACCCTGGTGTTCTGTGGCAAATGCCAAGCGTCCTGCACGGTGTTTGGCTGTGGGTACAACCCCCATCTGTGGACGTCAAGCGCGCAGACCATCCTCATGGAGTCGGTTTCTAATCGTTTGTGCAGACACATGCACATTTGTGGCCTGCTGGAGGTTATTTTGCAGGGCTCTTGCAGTGCTCCTCCTGTTCCTCCTTGCACAAAGGTGGAGGTAGCGGTCCTGCTGCCGGGTTGTTGCCCTTCTACGGCCCCCTCCACGTCTCCTGGTGTACTGGCCTGTCTCCTGGTAGCGCATCCAGCTTCTGGACACTACGCTGACAGACACAGCAAACCTTCTTGCCACAGCTCGCATTGATGTGCCATCCTGGATGAGCTGTACTACCTGAGCCACTTGTGTGGGTTGTAGAGTCCATCTCATGCTACAACGAGTGTGAAAGCACAACCAACTTTCAAAAGTGACCAAAACATCAGCCAGAAAGCATTGGTACTGAGATGTGGTCTGTGGTCCCCACCTGCAGAACCACCCCTTTTTTGAGTGGATCTTGATAATTGCCAATAATTTCCATCTGTTGTCTATTCCATTTGCACAACAGCATGTGAAATTGATTGTCAATCAGTGTTGCTTCCTAGGTGGACAGTTTGATTTCGCAGAGGTTTGATTTACTTGGAGTTATATTCTGTTGTTTAAGTGTTCCCTTTTTTTTTAGCAGTAAATATATATTTAAAAAGAAGGATCACATGATGGGGGCCCAGGATGATTGACATATTAATGAGGAAGGAGCCTAGGATAGGGGACATATATTCCACGATAGACGATTTATTGGGACCATTTATACCTAAAAGAGGCCCAGTATGGGACATATAAATCTGGAAGGGACCCAGGATGAAAGACATATATACCTGGAAGGGGCCCAGGATAGAGGAAATACATACCATGAAGGAGTGTATGATGGGGGACATATACTGTATACCTGTAAGGTCCAAGATAGTGGATGTACACACCTGGAAGAGGCCCAGATTGGAGACCTTAGTACACATTAGGGATTGACTTTGAGTTAAAGTTCCTAAAATTCACAGGTCCTTGAAAATTGAAACACAACAATTAAATTCCCACAGACTGGCATACACTGATTAAGATAAAAGCTGTCAGGTGAGGCTGCACCCATTAGCTTTCACATTTTATGGTCTAGCCCAGTCAACCACTGAGGTCAGGACATCCAGTATAAAAGGTGAGCCAAGAAGTGCCATTTTATGGTTGATTAGTGTAGAGATAGGGGGTTAGAGCGCAACGCTCATTCAACCTATGGATAGAAAAGGCCTAATCTGATTGTGGTGTACTACTTCAGTGCTGACCTTGATTGGAAATGAAAGTGGTGTTCTCAGTTTTTGTATACTAATCAAAGTTTTAAATGATATATAGTGAAATTCTTTATACAGTACAGACCAAAAGTTTGGACACACCTTCTCATTCAAACATTTTTCTGTATTTTCATGACTATGAAAATTGCACATTCACACCGAAAACTATGAATCAACACATGTGGAATTATATACTTAACAAAAAGTGTGAAACAATTGAAAATATGTCTTATATTCTAGGTTCTTCAAAGTAGCCACCTTTCGCTTTGATTACTGCTTTGCACACTCTTGGCATTCTCTTGATGAGCTTTAAGAGGTAGTCACCGGAAATGGTCTTCCAACAGTCTTAAAGGAGTTCCCAGAGATGCTTAGCACTTGTTGGCCCTTTTGCCTTCACTCTGCGGTCCAGCTTACCCCAAACCATCAGGTCTGGTGACTGTGGAGGCCAGTCATCTGGTGTAGCACCCCATCACTCTCCCTCTTGGTCAAATAGCCCTTACACAGCCTGGAGGTGTGTTTGGGGTCATTGTCCTGTTGAAAAATAAATGATGGTCCAACTAAACGCAAACCAGAAGGAATAGCATGCCACTGCAAGATGGTGTGGTTGCCATGCTGGTTCAGTATGCCTTCAATTTTGAATAAATCCCCAACAGTGTCACCAGCAAAGCACCCCCACACCATCACATTTCCTCTTCCATGCTTCACGGTGGGAACCAGGCATGTAGAGTCCATCCGTTCACCTTTTCTGCGTCGCACAAAGACACGGTGGTTGGAACCAAATATCTCAAATTTGGACTCAACAGATCAAAGCACAGATTTCCACTGGTCTAATGTCTATTCCTTGTGTTCTTTAGCCCAAACAAGTCTCTTCTGCTGGTTGCCTGTCCTTAGCAGTGGTTTCCTAGCAGCTATTTTACCATGAAGGCCTGCTTTACAAAGTCTCCTCTTAACAGTTGTTGTAGAGATGTGTCTGTTGCTAGAACTCTGTGTGGCATTGACCTGGTCTCTAATCTGAGCTGCTGTTAACCTGTGACTTTTGAGGCTGGTGACTCAGATAAACTTATCCTCAGAAACAGAGGTGACTCTTGGTCTTCCTTTCCTGGGGCAGTCCTCATGTGAGCCAGTTTCTTTGTAGCGCTTGTTGGTTTTTGCAACTGCACTTGGGGACACTTTCAAAGTTTTACCAATTTTTCGGACGGACTGACCTTCATTTCTTAAAGTAATGATGGCCACTCGTTTTTCTTAGCTGCTTTTTTCTTGCCATAATACAAATTCAAACAGTCTATTCAGTAGGACTATCCGCTGTGTATCCATCAGGCTTCTGCACTACACAACTGATGGTCCCAACCCCATTTATAAGGCAAGAAATCCCACTTATTAAACCTGACAGGGCACACCTGTGAAGTGAAAACGATTTTCGGTGACTACCTCTTGAAGCTCATCAACAGAATGCCAAGAGTGTGCAAAGCAGTCATCAAAGAAAAAGGTGGTTACTTTGAAGAACCTAGAATATAAGACATAATTTTAGTTGTTACACACTTTTTTGTTAAGTATATAATTCCACATGTGTTAATTCATAGTTTTGATGCCTTCAGTGTGAATGTACAATTTTCATAGTCATATGTATAGTTAGTCAATATGACTGTGATTGATTGATCTTATTTATGCCTCAGTATTACCACCTTAATAACAGCCTTTTTTATTCTCTTCACTAATTGATATTAAGGAGGGTTGTAGTAAACCTCTGAGTGCTATTTTTGCTACTAAACAAAATCCTGAATCCAAAACCTGTATGTCACAGAAAGTGTTCTTTCTATATTTTAAAGCAGATGAGAAATATTTTTTACATCCTAAAAAAATTCTCTATAATTCAGAAATTTTACATAAATTTTACCTTAAAAGTGTATGCTTGCAAATAAATTTTGATGTAAATCCTTTTAGACAGTACATGCTTCCTAATACAGATGTTATTGCAGGTGTTGCTGTTGAATGTGCATTACGATTAAGCTATGGTTCACGGTCCGACATACCTTTTGAGGAGCGGAATCCGCTCCGTCTAAGCCCCCTTTCTGACGCGCTCTTCCGGAGGTTCAGACCTCCGACCCTCGAAATACGCAGGTACATAGCCGTGTATTATGTTGCGCGCGCACGTGCGAATACGCAGAGGACTCTGCGTCTAAAGACGCGCTGTCGTTTACGGGGTTGCACCTGTATGTTAGATGTGGGCGGATTTCTGAAATCCCTCCCTGCACATTACCTGCGTGTTGGCGCTGCGCAGCACGCGCCAACAGCCTTTCCGCGAATCACCTACTTCTTTTTAGCAAAGAACAAATCACTTGACATTCCCCAATTAGGGATCATTTTTTTACCTCTCTGTGTGCAAAGCCACTGCTTCTACCTTTTGCACTCTTTGTATATAAGCACCAGTAAGGTATACATTTGCATCTAAAAAGAGATAGTTTTTGACCTGTTTACATAATTTAAGTAACCTAAAATATCTGAAATTTCAGTTTGAGGTTAAATTGTCTGTTATCACTGGATGCTGTCCATTTACCATCTGTTTACAACTACTCAGATAGGTTGAGGTCACTTGGAAATTACAAAGGCTGTGTTTGCACAAAGTTCAAAATAGGTTCAATATACAATTTGGAGACCTCAAAGTGTTATACATGTTTTCATTATTATGATTCTGGAAAAACTTAGAAGAAGGCAACTAGAAATTTCAAACTATCCACTCATCTCTCTCTTTACAAGTCATTGCAAAGGATAAAGTCTGCAGCAAGTGTGGGAAAAATGCATAAACATGTCTAAAGCAAACTCTGCAGCCTATTCACAGCATAAAATAAAGCATGGTTCACTTAATCTGATGAAGCTAATAAATTCATAAGTTTATTCTCATAGATATATTTCTACAGTTACTCCAATGATGCATTTCTTATCTATTGCCTTTGTTATGCACCTGTCTCAGGTCTGTGCCTTGCTTCCCTCACCTTGGTCCACTAGTCTCTGCTGTGTGAATATCTCCCTTGGCCTATATAAGGCTCACCAAAACACACACCTGGAACTTGGTATTAAGATTTTAGTGTTGCCAGATTCTGGCTTGCTCCATACACCTTGATATGCTCAGCTGTTGTCTGTTGTCTCATGGACATCTTTCACCTGCATGCAATTTTCTGCATCCCAAATACCTGTCTCTGGTCTCCTGGGTATATCCCACTTGCCTCTAGTGTCCTGGACATCTTTCTCATGACTGCAGTTTCCTGGATGAATCCCAGCTTCCTGTAGTCTCCTGGATGTCTTCTACCTGCCTGGTGTTACCAGTCTCCCACCTACCTGCCTGCATTCTCCTGGCCTTCTCCACCTGCCTACAGTTTCCTAGATTCTGTCTACCTGCCTCTGGTCTCCTATACATCTTTTCCCTGCCTGCAATTTCTTGCATCCGCCTATCTGCCTGCGGTCTTCTTTATATCTTCTTCCCACCTGCAGTTTCCTGCATTCTACCTACTCACCTGAGTTCTTCAGGACGTCTCCTACCTGCCCACAGTTTCCAGCATTCAGACTGCTTGTATGTGGTTTTCTGGACATCTTTTATTTACCTGCTGTTTCCTGTCCCTCTACTGTCCATGTCCCTCCTGCCCCATATGTCCCACCTGTCTGCTGCACCGACACCCGTCGCCCATGTGTCCACCGGCACCTCAAGTTTGGAGGATTCATTTAATCTGGTGAGTCTAACAGCTTTCTATTTGTATGCTTCTCTCTTCTTTATGAATCGTTATAATTGTTATTAAATGGTTGAATGTGAATTCTATTTTAATACTTGTTAACGTCTTTACAAAAAATGTAAATTTTGATAGAAATAAATCTTCAAATATTAGGTAACTACACAAAACATACTGTGTTCGTAGTGCTTCATAATATTTAATATCTTGAAAACACAATATGATATATTATGTCTTTTTGCATGATGGAAATACAGTGCATCAGTGAATGAATACTGTATGTAAATTTAATAATTGGTAAATGTTATCTGTACATAGGAGTGTAGTAAAGGAATTAATGAAGCAGATATTGGAAAATTTGATCATACAAAGTCATCATCTTAAGAAAAAACTGATATCACGTATATATATATATATAACACTGCTCAAAAAAATAAAGGGAACACTGAAATAACACATTCTTGATCCAAATGAATGAAATATTCTCATTGAATACTTTGTTGCGTACAAAGTTGAATGTGCTGTCAACATAATCACACAAAAATCATCAATGGAAATCAATTTTTTTAACCAATGGAGGCCTGAATTTGGAGCGACCCCAAAATGAAAGTGGAAACAAGTCAAATAGAAATCAAAACAAGACAAAATTAAAGTGGAAACAAGTCAAAATGATGCTCAATATTGTGTGTGGCCTCCACGTGCCTGTACGACCTCCCTACAATGCCTGGGCATGCTCCTGATGAGGTTGCAGATGTTCTCCTGAGGGATCTCCTCCCAGACCTGGACTAAAGAATCTGTCAACTCCTGGGCAGTCTGTGGTGCATCGTGATGTTGGTGGATGGAGCGAGACATGCTGTCCCAGATGTGCGCAATCGATTCAGGTCTGGGGAACGGGCTGGCCAGTCTATAGTTTCAATGCCTTCATCTTGCAGGAACTGCTGACACAATGAATGTAATTCCTCCTAGCTTCAATGCCTTCATCTTGCAGGAACTGCTGACACACTCAATCCACATGAGGTCTGGCATTGTCCTGCATTAGGAGGGACCCAGGGCCAACCGCACCAGAAAATGGTCTCACAATAGGTCTGAGGATCTCATCTCGGTACCTAATGGCAGTCAGGCTACCTCTGGCGAGCACATTGAGGGCTGTGTGGCCCTCCAAAGAAATGCAACCTCACACCATTACTGACCCACTGCCAAACCGCTCATGCTGAAGGATGTTGCAGGCAGAAGATTGCTCTTCACGGCATCTCCAGACTCTGTCACTTCTGTCACATGTGCTGAGTGTGAACCTGCTGCCTACAACATCCTTCAGTGTGACCGGTTGGCAGTGGGTCAGTAATGGTGTGGCATTTCTTTGGAGGGCCACACAGCACTCCATGTGCTTGCCAGAGGTAGCCTGACTGCCATTAGGTACCGAGATGAGATCCTCAGACCCCTTGTGAGACAATATGCTGGTGCGGTTGGCCCTGGGTCCCTCCTAATGCAGGACAATGCCAGACCTCATGTGGATTGAGTGTGTCAGCAGTTCCTGCAAGATGAAGGCATTGAAGCTAGGAGGAATTAAATTCATTGTCAAAGCTATATTCCCATTATGAGATTTTTCTGGGTGTTTGATGTTGTAGATTTTCTGCAGTATGTCTTTATCTATTAGGTAAATTAGTGTGAAATACATTATAAAAGTCCAGTTAGGACCCAAACAATATAATAGAAATAAATAAAGTATTTTCTTTATTTAGGATCCTACAGACATCCTTATACAAAAGTCTGAGATTGGACAACTAAGGGCTCATACCCATTTGCGAGAAAAAAAACGTTCCGATTTCAGGACAAAAAAAACAGACGAGTGCTATGCGAGTATAATGAAAAGAGAACTGGCACTCAACTTAGCGAAAAGGGTAAATATTTATTGTAGTCCACGGTAGTGAAACGTTTCGGTCATAAATTTCGGACCTTCATCAGCCAGGTCTCCGCTGCATGCCGTGGGAGGGACGCGGTATCCGCCGCTGGTCCTTGTGCAGCGGCGGATACCGCGTCCCTCCCACGGCATGCAGCGGAGACCTGACTTAGAACACTCACCCAGTGGCTGATGAAAGTCCGAAATTTAGGACCGAAACGTTTCACTACCGTGGACTACAATAAATATTTACCCTTTTCTCTAAGTTGAGTGTCGAGTTCTCTTTTCATTATCTTCACGGTGTAGGAACCTACTCTGGCACCTTTCAGGCTGTGCACACGATTTATCTTTATACACTGAGTGCTATACGAGTGTCAGGCGAGTGTCATGCGAGTGAATGCGATTTCCGTTTGATTTTTCCACAGAACAGCCGTACAACATGCATATGACATGCGTATGCAATCCGTATGAAATGTGATTTTAACATGAGGTTTTACATAGCGCAGTTCTCTATATGTAAAAACTCATGTTAAAATAGCATTGTAAATAAAAACTGTGCACATCGTTTAAAAAGCAAATAATCCTCAATATATATACACCATGTTCCAAATTATTATGCAACTTGGTTTTAAGTGTCATAGCGTTTTTTTTTTGTAAATGAAACCCATTGATGGTATTGTGTCTCAAAGTTCTTTGGATCACTGAAATCAATCTCAGGAACCTGTGATAATTAGTTTTCCATGTGAGCCCAATAAAAGGAAAACTGGATGTTCCACACTATAAGGCTGGAGTCAGACGGCCGTATTTCTCGTGCGATAATCGCATCGCACTGCACGGACTGGCCTGACACCTCTCCTGACCTGAGCAAGACAGCGTGAAGGATTACTATGCAGAGGTCAAGCTCAGGTCAGGAGAGCCACAGCCAGGATGAGTTTTACAATGCGATTCTCGCACGTGAAATACTGCAGTGTGTCTCTGCCCTTAGGGTAAATTCCCATTTGCGAGAAAAAAAACGGTCCGTTTTCTGGATGGAAAAAACGGTCCGAATATATGCAATTGTCATGCGATTGTCATGCGATTTGTATGCGATTTTTAATCGCACCATCCGTTTTCCATCTGTAGGCAATGCGATTTTAACATGACGTTTTACATAGAGCAGTTCTCTCTATGTAAAAACTCATGTAAAAATCACATTGTAAAAAAAAATGTACACAAAAAGCAAATAATTATATATATATATATATATATATATATATATATATATATACACAGTACAGACCAAAAGTTTGGACACACCTTCTCATTTAAGTATTTTTCTGTATTTTCATGAATATGAAAATTGTAGAATCACACTGAAGGCATCAAAACTATGAATTAACACATGTGACATTATACATTACACTTTACAAAAAAGTGTGAAACAACTGAAAATATGTCTTATATTCTAGGTTCTTCAAAGTAGCCACCTTTTGCTTTGATTACTGCTTTGCATGCAGAAAAGGTGAATGGCTAGACTCTACATGCCTGGTTCCCACCGTGAAGCATGGAGGAGGTGGTGTGATGGTGTTGGGGTGCTTTGCTGGTGACATTGCTGGGGATTTATTCAAAATTGAAGCGGTGAGTGGTCCAGCTCACCCCAAACCATCTCGATTGGGTTCAGGTCTGGTGACTGTGGAGGCCTGGTCATCTGGCGTAGCACCCCATCACTTTCCTTCTTGGTCAAATAGGCCTTACACAGCCTGGAGGTGTGTTTGGGGTCATTGTCCTGTTGAAAAATAAATGATGGTCCAACTAAACGCAAACCGGATGGAATAGCATGCTGCTGCAAGATGCTGTGGTAGCCATGCTGCTTCAGTATGCCTTCAATTTTGAATAAATCCCCAACAGTGTCAACAGCAAAGCACCCCCACACCATCACACCTCATTCTCCATGCTTCACGGTGGGAACCAGGCATGTAGAGTCCATCCGTTCACCTGTTCTGCGTGCAAAGCAGCAATCAAAGTAAAAGGTGGCTACTTTGAAGAACCTAGAATTTAAGGCCTCTTTCACACATCCGTTTTTTTGTGTCAGGCATAATCCTTCGAATGCCTGAAGGGACGGATCCGGTGCTGAAATGAAAAAACTGATGCAACGGATCAGTTTTTTCTGGATCCGTCTTGAAATTTTGCAGCCAGAAAATGCAGGTGCGCATGTCCGGACCGAGGAGAGAGAAAGAGAGAAGAGAAGAGAGAGAGAGAAGAGAGAGACCTTGATTTCCAGAATCCGGATCAGTCTTTTGACGGATTGCACAAAAGACTGGTCCGGTTCCATACACTTGTATTATTTCCGGCGCCTGATGCGCCGCTTCAGGCACTATCAGGCGGCTCCGGAAAAAAAAAAACATTGCAGTGACCGTTTTGTCCGGCCGCCGGAATGTACAATTCCGCCAGATCCGGTCAAAAACGGATGCAATGCAATGACATCAGGCACGATCCAGCGCTAATGAAAGTCAATGCTAAAAAAACACATACGGCACCGGATCCGTTTTTTTAACAACACGCCGGATCGTGCCTGAAGTCAAAAAACAGATGTGTGAAAGAGGCCTATGACATATTTTCAGTTGTTTCACACTTTTTTGTAAAGTGTAATGTATAATTCCACATGTGTTAATTCATAGTTTTGATGCCTTCAGTGTCATTCTACAATTTTCAGTCATGAAAATACAGAAAAATCATTGAATGAGAAAGTGTGTCCAAACCTTTGGTCTATACTGTATATATATATAGGTCATACACTTCTACATAGTATAATAGCCGCTAATTCAATTGCCGGCTTTTGTGAAATTTCAGACCCGACATGAAATGATACATGGTTTACAGTAAAGATGTATATCTTTGTACCATGTTAGCCAGTAGATAGAAAAATATTTTGAGTTGAGAAAACCATGTCATTTCATGCAGTTTGATATATGGTTTTCACTAACAATGACATGAGTGCATGTGTGCAAAATTTCATACAGCGAGGGGTTAATTAAAGGTGTAAAGTCATTGAAAAAAATGTGTGGGCTCCCGCGCTATTTTCACCACCAGACAGGGAAAGCCAGTGAGTGAGGGCAGATAATAATAGCCTAGACAGGGTGCATTTATTTTGTGCCCCCCCTGGCTAATAACATCTGCCCCAGCCACCCCAGAAAAGGCAAATCTATAATGAGATGAGCGCTTTCTAGCACTTAGCCCATCTATTCCCATTGCCCGGTAGCGGTGGCTAATGGGTCAATAATGGGTTAAAGCCACCTTGCTATTGAAAGGTGACTTTAAGCCAGGTTAATAATTGAGAGTTGTCAATTAGACAACTCTCAATTATTATTCCTATTGTATGAAATAAAAATAAAACACACACTGTTGTGAATGTTTTGGAAATTAATTCTGAGCAGAAGCTCCCTCTGGTGGTTACAAACAGTACTGAACCATTCAATGAGGATTGGCAATCAGGATTCACAGACTGGCTTGATAAAAGGGAGGTTCCCTCCCATCATGGTTGCCGGTGATCAATTGTTCTTGTCTCAACTGTGGTTCCTGGTTCACTTGGAAGCTTGCTGAGTCTTGCCTCTTCTTCTGCTTTCAGATAAGATATTTTCTGTTTTTGTTTTTGTGCTTACCATTTGCATATTTCTCTGCATTTCTGTGAGGTTAGCCAGGTTTCCCCCCCCCTTGGGGGGCTTGGGCTCCTCTCAGTTCCTCCTGAGCCATTGTTATTTGTTCATTTGCCTTTTCCACTTTTTTCAGTGGCTGCGGCTTAGTTTTGTTACACCAGAGAACTGATTTAGGTGGTAGAGGTCGTGTGATCTCAGGTGTTTTTGCAATCAGTAGCGTTGGCATTTTTTAGGGTTTTTTTGGATTGCAGTGAGTATCCTTTCTATCCTTTTCTGTCTAGGCAGATTGGGCCCCAGCGTTTGCTCATACTATTTTCTGTCTGTGTTTGTATTTCCTCTTGTCTAACCGCCATTACATGTTTGGGGGCTTCCTATGTTCTTTGGGGATTTGCTCCGGGGCAGATAGCTTTCCTCTTTCTATTTTTACGTGTAGTTAATCTCTCAGGCTGTGACGAGGCATCTAGGACCAACATAGGAATGCTCCACGGCTGCCTTTAGTTGTGGTGGTTAGTCAGGGTACTGCAATCCAATAGATTCCAACCTCTCTGGTGTATTGCCGTTTTTGCCTGCTCTCCTCAGCTACCGAAACATAACAGTATCTCCGGCCTATCTGAAAATTGTATGGTACTCACAGAAGGCAAAAATAGTGTGGAAAGAAAAAAGTTGTCAGAGTTGTCAGAGATCTTTTTTTTTTTCTGTTTCTTGCATTTTTTCCCTCTTTTTCTCTGGGTGCTGAGGAGGATTTTTTTTCTCTCTCAATGGAGCTTGCACAGCTGTCTGGCCGTCTGGATCAGCTTGCCACTGAGGTTCGGAGTATTGCTGTCTATCTTGCTGGGTTGCCTGTTGTGGAACCTAGGATTCCCATGCCAGATTTGTTTTTGGGAAATCGGGCCAAATTTCTGAATTTAAAAAATAACTGTAAGTTGTTTTTTGCCTTAAAACCTATGTCCTCAGGGAACGCATCACAGTAGGTTCAAATTGTCATCTCTCTCCTGCGCGGCGATCCTCAGGATTGGGCTTTTTCCCTGACACCTGGGGACCCTGTTTTGAGTGATGTTGATGCATTTTTTCTGGCTCTGGGGTTATTGTACGATGAGCCTAATGTCACTGATCAAGCTGAAAGAACCTTGTTGGCATTAAATCAGGGGCTTGAGGACGCTGAGTTGTACTGTCAGAAATTCCAAAAATGGGCAGTCCTAACCAAATGGAAAGATGATGCTTTGGCAGCCCTTTTTCGGCAGGGGCTGTCAGAGAATGTAATAGATGTTTTGGTGGGTTTCCATGCTCCCTCTGGTCTCAATGATTCTATGTCATTAGCGATTCAAATTGACAGACGTTTGCGTGAGCGTAGAGGTATGCGTGGAATAGTGTTGCCTTGTGAGCCAGCTTCTGAACCCATGCAGTGTGATAGAGTGGCTTCTAGGGCACAGCGTCATGAGTTTCGAAAACGCAATGGGTTATGTTTCTATTGTGGTGACGCCTCTCATTCTATTTCTGTCTGCCATAAGCGGGGAAGACGTTTTGCACACTCAGTTGTCTTGGGTAGTGTTCAGACTAAATTTCTGTTGACTGTTACCCTGATTTGCTCCCTGTCCATATTTTCTGCTCAGGCTTTTGTTGATTCGGGAGCAGCTATTAACCTGATGGATTTTGATTTTGCCAAACGTTGTGAGTTTCCCTTGATACCCCTACGGAAGTCTATTCCCCTACTGGGGATTGATTCTACCCTTTGGCTGAGGATAAACCCCAGTTTTCTACTCAGGTGATAATGAGGGTTGAACCTGATCATCAGGAGAGTTGCAAATTTTTGGTACTGTATAATCTGCATGACATTATTGTACTAGGTTTCCCTTGGTTGCAGTCTCATAATCCTGTTTTGGATTGGAAATCTGTGTCTGTAACCAGTTGGGGCTGCCAATGTGTTAATGCCAACACTCCTGTTTTTTTCTGCCTCTCCCCTGTCTACAGGATGTTCCTGACTTTTTGACTGATTTTTCTGATGTGTTTAGAGAAAGTAAATCTGCATCCTTGCCCCCCCATAGAAGCTATGACTGCTATTGAATTAGTGCCTGGTAGTAAATTCCCTAAAGGTCGCCTTTTTAACTTGTCTGTACCTGAACATGACGCTATGCGGTCTTATATCAAGGAGTCATTGGAGAAGGGTCATATCAGACCATCCTCTTCACCCTTGGGTGCCGGTTTTTTCTTTGTGGCCAAAAAGAATGGTTCATTAAGGCCGTGTATTAATTATCGTCTCTTGAACAAGATCACTGTGAAATATCAATATCCATTACCCTTGATTTCTGACCTGTTTTCCAGGGTGAAAAGTGCTACTTGGTTTACCAAACTTGACCTCAGGGGGGCGTATAACCTTATTCGCATTAAGCACGGGATGAATGGAAGACGGCGTTTAATACCCCAGAGGGGCATTTTGAGTACCTAGTGATGACCTTTGGGCTCACTAATGCTCCTTCCGTCTTCCAGTCCTTCATGAATGACATTTTCAGGGATTATGTGGATAAATTTCTGATTGTTTATTTGGATGATATCTTGATTTTTTCCAATGACTGGGACTCTCATGTGAAACATGTTCGGACTGTGTTCCAGATTTTGAGAGAGAATGCTCTGTATGTGAAGGGATCAAAGTGTCTTTTTGGCGTACAGAGTATCTAATTTCTGGTATTCATTTTGTCTCCATCTGTTATTGAAATGGACCCGGTCAAGGTTCAGGCCATCTGTGATTGGGTCCAACCTACTTCATTAAAGGCTCTTCAGAGATTCTTGGGTTTTGCCAATTTTTATCGTAAATTTATTGGTAATTTCTCTGTTATTGTTAAACCATTGACTGAATTGACCAAAAAAGGGTTCTGATGTGGTGAATTGGCCTCCTGAGGCAGTCTCGGGCGTTTCAGGAACTTAAGCAGAGATTCACTTCTGCTCCTGTTCTACGGCAGCCTGATGTTTCTTTGCCATTTCAGGTGGAGGTTGATGCCTCTGAAATTGGGGCAGGTGCCGTTTTGTCCCAAAGAGATCCTGAGTAGAGTTGAGCGATACTTTCTGATATCCAAAAGTATCGGAATCGGAATGGTATCGCCGATACCCAAAAAATATCGGCGATACCCGATACCGATACCGGAAATCCAATGTAAGTCTATGGGAACAAAATATCGGAATTAAAAAAAACCCATTCTTGCCTTGTTGGTTAATTGTACATGAAGGAAAACAACAAAGAGTAATGTACAATGTATTGGGGAAGGTTGAGGAGACATTAAAGGCATTGATGTTTAACCCAATCAAATGGAATAGCATAAATATTTTTTTTTTTAAAGATGTTCAGATTGACGAAGAAATTGACAATGTTGTTAACGTTTTTTCTATTTTGGCAAATATGTATATTTCACAACTTCCATGCTCTTCACCTTTTTAACTTTTGACACACTTTCTCCTTCATAATCTTCAGCAGCATCATCTTTTTCATCAAATTATTCTTCATCTTCACCTTCTTTATCTTCTTAAACTTCTTGCTATTCATCTTTTTGTTAACATTACTCATATTCTTCTTATTAAACTATTAATCTTATTCATATTGTACTTCATCTTCTTCATCATATTCTTATTTGTGACAGAGAATCCTGTACTTGTAATCTGTCAAAGTATGAATTTTTCATCCTTCCGTTCTTGCTGTCACAAAAGATTTAAATTACAACAGTATTTGTCCGTGTTCAGTTTAGCCTGCAGCAGCAGGCATTTTCCAGGGGCACCACGAGGAGGAACGGACTCACCCCCATACACTGCTTAGTCTTCTTCTGCTTATAATTTAGAGCATATATTTTGCTCTTCATTTTGGTCTTATACTTCATGTTCTTCTGCTTTTTGATCTTCTGCTTATTGTTCTTAAGTCTCTTGTTCTGTATCTTGTAGTTTGTCTTAACCTTCTTAGTCCTGTTTGGTAATCTTTTATTTCTTCTTTGTGATGGTGTTTAGGCTGGTTGGCTTAATGCTTGTCGTCCTTGTGGTCGTCATCTTCTTCGGGGTGGTCATCAGGGTCGTCGTCTTAATTGTTGGAGATCCAGAGTGATTACCCAAAAAAGCATTGAAAAAATCTTCAATTTGTAAATGTAGCAGAAGGTACAAGAGTCAATGCAAGTAACGAGGACCAGCTGACTGTGCTGGAACCCGGTGGGGCAGCAGAAGGAAAAGAGCCAATGGCACAACCGAGGACCAGCTGACGTTACTGGGACACGGTTACTAAGCAGGAGGTACCTGTGCTCCAAAGCACTACCAAGGACCAGCAGACGTTGCTGGAACTCGGATACCGAGATGGAGGCACCTAGGCCAAAGGCACTGCGGAGAACCAGCTGACGGTACTGGAACCCGGACGGGTAGCAGAAGGTACAAGAGCCAATGCAAGTAACGAGGACCAGCTGACTGTGCTGGAACCCTGAGGGGCAGCAGAAGGAAAAG
>JARQOD010000006.1:221545553-221585039 GCA_033576555.1 Oophaga sylvatica | reverse complement strand
CAGGGAGAAAAGAAAACATGGTGGAGGCAGCAGACTGTTTTGCCGTTCACACAGCAGGGGAACAGCTGACATTACTGAAACCCAGTAACACAGGAGCAAGTGTAGACTGTGCTAACAGCACTTCCAAGCAACAACTGGCGGTGTTGGAGCCCAGGGTCAAGGAGGATGTTTAAATACTAGATCAAGTATTTTCCTTGTTACGTGTCAATTAAAAATGTCTATACTCCAAACAAGAGAAAATAACCTTTAGTACCATAAGATGATGATTTTACTTTAAAAAATATATGTAAATTAATAATTGACAAACATAAACGCATACATTAACATGTTGAAAAGCAATGCAAACCACAATAAAAATTGGTTAAATAATCTGCGATACGGTTTTAAATAAAAGCATACAAGTACATATCAGAATCCATTAATGATGGATAAGTAACAGTATGTACACCATTTTCATTTGCTGAATAATATCACTAAAAAGTTTTAAAAATATCTAAAATTTCCATCATGTAATACTGATAATATGTGCCAATCATTATATTAACAAAAAAAACCTTTAAAAAGTGCATAGTGAAAACAGCTATTTATGCCTGACTGTGGACTTGCAAGCATGACAACGGATAGATAAGGTATATATAGATGAGACTGCATAGCGACAGATGGTGAATGGCGATGTAATACTGTACCTCAATAAAGTGTGCGTTACTACTACATCCTTTTTTTTATATAGCTTTATAAAAGGGTACGTGCATGTATGCTTGCGCCTTTGTTTGGACGCACAGACTGGCTTCCTGCTGTGACGCGTTGGTATTGGAGCGTCTGTGCGTCTTATGACGCAGACTAACATTCACGGTGCGCATCGTTCATCATCGCAAGCGTACCGACAACACAAAGGCGTTGTCATGACTGCTTTACTCAGTAAACATGCACCTATGATGAAACATACACGCATGTGCCCTATTACATAACAAGCTACAAGAAAAATGCGTGTGAGGTGTGACACAGCTGTTTTGTTAAGGTACAGTATTATATCGACATTGTACAGGTGTCGCTATTCAGTCTGATAAATAGATATCATTCACCTATTCTATCAGTTGTCGTTCTTTCAGCACCACTTACAGGTATATATTTTGCTATTGTGACTATGCACTATTGACTTTACCAAGGTAATGCATGATTTTTGTTAGCGATTATCATGTTTACATGAAGGACCTTTATGATATGGGCTGTTAACTTTCTAATCAAATATGTATTTTTTAAAATGACACAAATATAAGTAATGTTGAAGAGGACTATTCCTACATGCATTGTTTGCACAATATTACAGGTGTACATCACGTCCCTTAATCAACATTGGATATTATATTTACTTGTATGCTTTTATTTCAAAGGCAAGAACACTGAAGTATAACCTTCGCACTGCAGCAGTTGTCAAAGTTCAACCCACATTATGCACTTCCAACATTGCAGTATTTGAGTCATCATGATGTGAGTTGGATTTGTCTAAGCTATGGAGTGACAAGGTTGACCATCAGTATCCTATAGCATAAGTAGGCTTTTGTGTTTGCATTTGTTTTCGACATGTGCATATCTGTAATAATATGTCACAATTATTTTGTTACAGATTTGTGACAAAGACAAATCATTTTATGGTTTGAAAGTTGACGTTTCAAATGTTACAGCTTAGAAATCATGGTGTAGCCTCATATCTATGTGTAGCACTAGACACTTTGAGATGTCATGTTTTTTTCACCATGATTAGGTAGCTAGCAGTAATTTATGCCGGACACACAGCAGGGGAACAGCAGGCGTTACTGAACCCCACAAACACATCAGCGATTGTTTTCATCTGTGCATCTAACACTTCTGAGCAGCAACTGGCGCTGTTGAAGCCCAGGGTCAAGGCTTAGCAGGTAGCCTATGTATGTAGACTGTTTGAGAGTTAAGTTTTTAGTTTAGCAGCAGTAATTTTTGCCAGACACACAGCAGGGGAACAGCAGGCGTTACTGAACCCACAAAACACATCAGCGATTGTTTTCATCTGTGCATCTAACACTTCTGAGCAGCAACTGGCGCTGTTGAAGCCCAGGGTCAAGGAGGGTGTAGGCAGAGGCCTAGTATGAGACGTTTGAAGTTGAAGTTGTAGTTAGCAGCAGTAATTTTTGCCAGACACACAGCAGGGGAACAGCAGGCGTTACTGAACCCCACAAACACATCAGCGATTGTTTTCATCTGTGCATCTAACACTTCTGAGCAGCAACTGGCGCTGTTGAAGCCCAGGGTCAAGGAGGGTGTAGGCACAAAATATTGAGTTATTGCCTTGTTACGTGGCCATTGCAAATGTATGTACTTCAAACAAGAATAAATGAACTTTTACTACAACAATAAAATGATAAATTTCAATTACAAGAATAGAAAAATATTTATACTTGACAGTCCTCTGTGGTTGATAACGTTTAATGGCTAACTGAAAATATGGTAACAAATTCAAAGCTTTCGAGACTACTCAGGTGTCTTCATCAGGCTAAGAGTAAAGCCAAAAATGAAGAATCACATATTTCTACACACAACAGGACACAGGAATAGCTAAGACAAGTGAGGGAGGGACAAGTGAGGGGAGACCGGCAACAAAAAGGAGAACAAGGATGAATTATCAGCGCCACACAATCACAGATAAATTAATGAATTTACCTGTGGCAAAAGACTTTTGTATGCCCGGTCATAGCATCATGGATATGGAATTACTGGTATTAAAATATAACTTCAAATATGAGAAACGTACAAAGGTTTCAGAATATAAGCTCATCATGACCTTTGACACTGTTAGTGATGGAATGAATAGATCACATGGATTTATGTCATTCTATATCAATTAAGGAATCTGCGTCTATGCCCTTCCAGGGTCATGAAAACCCAAAAAAATACGCCAATGAGAGGGCAATCAAACTTTCTATCCTTATCTAGGAACTGTTCCAATATTTATGTTCATCCCTGTGAGATAATGACAGTTCTGATACACGTCACTTACTTGTCTTACCTATTGCACTATTCCTGTGTCCTGTTGTGTATAGAAATATGTGATGCTTAATTTTTTTAGTTAGTCTTTCCCTGATGAAGAGACGTGAGTAGCCTTGAAAGCTTGCAATTTGTTTCCATCTTTTCAGTTATCCATTAAAAGGTATCAACCACTGCTGACTCTGAAGTCTAAATATTTTTCTATCTACTGGCTAACACGGTACAAAGATACACATGTTTTCTAATTTCAAGAAGGAAAAATAAAGAAAATACAAATATAAACGCATATATGCACATGCCAAAAATAAATGGAACAACACAACACCCAAAAAATTGGTAACAAAATATAGTGTTGTAAATTTAAGAATAAAAGTCCATTTTTTTTTTATGAATAATGCTTAAGGAACGCTATGTTAAACCATAACATAGTGAAGACAATGGATTTTGTAATAGTCACTCATCATCATCATCGCAAATTTTATGTGACAGTCACAGACATTTCAATTATTTAAGTTCATAAAATCGTAACTTTCTATAGCATGTATGACATGTCCAGCATGGACACATCAATGTGATTGATGACACAATAATGTACAATAAAAAATAACCATTTAAAAAAACATTAGGCATTGTTTGTCACAATTTAAGTGTGTGCCTGCAAGTGTAGGTGAAACAAAGGCTACGGATAGCAAAGGTATATTCTATGTCTGTATCAGACAGTGGACAGCCTCTGATGGGTAATGCCGATGTTATACTGTACGTCAATAAAGTCTGCGGCTGAAATCATGCATTTTTTGCTTGTAGAGTGTTGAGAGGGTAAAAGAATGTCTGGTTGCGCAAAGCTTTATCCGTCAACACTACCTTCCTACTGTCACGCGTAGGGTAGGGTAGCGTGTGGCAATTAGCTGACTATCAAATGTGAGGTTAGGCTGCGTTATTGCGCACTAGGGACGCAAAAAAAAAATACAGCAGTAATAATTTAATGTGTAATACTCCACCTATGACAAACAAAAAAATTACGTTCCCTCTTTAACAATGTACAAGACTAACAAGCCTAATGGTTGACGCTGACTTAATTGAGATACAGTATTACATCAACATTGTCCATGAGTAACTATGCACTGTGATACCTATATACCAGTATTAATTTATATCTCTTAAGGTTGTTTCAACAGCACTTGCAGGTATAACTACCTATTGTCAGTATGCATGATGCACTTTCTAGATGTAATAATTTATTATTGGACATTATTACCATGTTTACATGCTGGCCATTTCATATATGGTGTTTGAAGTTACAGTTGGCATCAGTATGTGTATTTTATAATGTCTGTCATAAATAAAACTTGTGATGATGATGATGAGGATTTAATGATTCGTACATCCATTGACTGCATTATCTTACAGGTACAGATAAAGTTCCTTAAAAAGCATTAATTCATAAGTCTGAAATGTACTTTTATGCATTAATTTCAAAATGTGAAGAGTAGACTATGTTTTATTTTTTGTTACCATTTCTAATAGACATGTGCAGATATGCGCTGTGATGACAAATTATTATTTGTCCATATTTGTCATAAAAATTTATCATTCTAGGCCTGCAAAACTTCACAATTTCATGTTTTCAGCATAACAAGCAGGGTGACGGCTCTTCCCTATTTGGAGCATGTTGGTCATGTGTTTTTCTGTCCATGTGTCGGGAACAGGAGACTTCTGCCGTTGACACAGCAGGGGAACAGCTGGCGTTACTGAACCCCACTAACAGTAGAGCTTGTGTTTTGTTCTGTGGACACGACACTTCTGAGCAGCAACTGGCAGTGTTGGAGCCCAGGGAGTAGAGTTCAGGTGGTAGAAAGATGAACATAACAGGAGACATGGATAACGTTGCGAACCAGTTATTTAATCTGAAAACGGACAGACAAATTCTGCCGAGATCCATGCCTTGTTCATTTTCAGAAAAGTAAGCCGGTCTACATTATCGGAGGATAGTCGCATGCGACGGTCTGTTAGTACACCACCTGCAGCACTAAAGACGCGCTCCGATAATACACTGGCAGCAGGGCAAGCCAGCACCTCCAATGCATACTGGCTAAGCTCTGGCCATGTATCCAGCTTAGAGACCCAAAACTTGAATGGGGAAGAGCCATCTGGGAGTACACTGAGAGGCAAAGCCAAGTAGTCTGTCACCATCTGACGGATACGTTGCCTCCCGCTGACTGGAGCCCTCTCGGATGGTGTAGACATTTGTGGCGCTGCCACAAAACTTTGCCACATTTTTAACATACTGGTCTTTCCCTGTGCAGAGGCACTGCGTGTGCTCCCTCTTGTTGCAGAGTCTCCACTGCCTCGACGCACAGAGCTGCTTTGTAAAGCAGTAGCAGCAGCAGTGCTCTCGGCAGTAAGGTAGAACATTAGGGATTGCACCAGTGTGTCTTGGTACTCCCGCATTTTACGCTCCCGGTTCAACGGTGTGATGAGGCTTTTGACGTTGTCCCGGTAGCGAGGGTCTAGGAGGGTGTACACCCAATAATCAGACGTCGTGAGAATGTGGGCGATGCGGCGGTCGTTTCTTAGGCACTGCAGCATGAAATCAACCATGTGCTGCAGACTCCCAACTGGCAAAGAAACGCTGTCCTCTGCAAGAGGCGTTATCTCTGCCTGCTCTGCATCACCCCACCCTCGCTCTACATACTGACTAGAGCGTTGTGTACCTCCCTCTGGAGCGATGTCTTCCTCCTCCATTGACTCTCCTCCTCATCCTCCTCACAAAGTGAGCCCTTCCCAGCCCTTTGTGAGGAACCACGTTGCGCTGACTTTCCAGAAGGTGATGGAATTTGTGACTCCTCATCCTCCACCTCTTCCAAAACCTCATCCCTTATTGCTTGCAGTGTTTTTTGAAGCAGGCAGATAAGGGGGACAGTCAGGCTGACTAGTGCATCATCTGCACTCGCCATCCGCGTTGACTCATCAAACGCACGCAAAACGTGGCACAAGTCCTTCATAGTGGCCCACTCATTAATGGTGAAGTGTGGACGGCGCAAATTGCGTGTTGATTGCGCCTGATGCAGCTGATACTCCATAACTGCTGGCTGCTGCTCACACAACCGCTCCAACATATGTAACGTTGAATTCCACCTGGTGGATACGTCACATATGATGCGATGTTCAGGAAGGCGCAATCTGCGTTGCAGAGCTGCAATGCGCGATCTGGCCATGCTGGAACGTCGCAAGTGAGCGCACTCTAGGCGGACCTTGTGCAGCAGTGCATCAAGATCCGGATAGTCCCTCAAAAAACTCTGCACGACCAAGTTGAGCACATGTGCCAGACATGGTATGTGAGTGAGGTTGCCAAGGCCCAGAGCTGCCACCAGATTTCGGCCATTGTCACACACTATCAAGCCTGGCTGGAGATTCGCTGGCAAAAACCACACGTCGCTCTCCTGCTTGATGGCATTCCAGACCTCCTGCGCTGTGTGGCTTCGATTCCCCATGGGAATTAATTTCAGAACGGCCTGTTGCCGTTTGGCCACGGCTGTGCTCATATCGGTCGCATCAGGTAAGCGTCCACGGGTCCATGTGGAGGTAGACCATGACGGCTCCTGCAGCGATGATTCTGAGGAACTGGAGTAGGAGGAGGAGTCAATGTGGACAGACTTGATTCCGGCAATCCTTGGAGTTGGCAGAACACGTACAGCGCCACTCGCAAGATCTGTACCCGGCTCCACAACATTCACCCAATGGGCAGTGAGTGAAAGGTATCGTCCCTGGCCATGGGTACTGGTCCACGCATCGGTGGTCAGGTGGACCTTGCTACTGACGGCGTTTAGTAGCGCATGTTTAATTTTTGCCTCAACATGCTTTTGCAGACCAGGGACGGCTTGCCTGCTGAAATAAAATCGGCTGGGCACATTGTATTGTGGGACTGCCAATGCCATTAATTCACGGAAACTGTCAGTCTCCACCAGCCTGAATGACAGCATTTCAAGGGACAGGAGTTTTGCAATGCCAGCATTCAGAGCCTGTGCTCGTGGATGGTTTGCCGAGTATGGCCGTCTTTTATCCCATGCCTGTGCTACCGATGGCTGTTTTGTGGCCTGGGTGTGTGAGGATGACAGGGAACTTGCAGCTGTGGGTGGAATAACACTGTGTCTCTGGACAACAGTGACAGAGGTTCTTCCATGGCGATCCTTTGAGGAAGCCGAACCAGCTGTGTGTGAACTGGAGGAAGAGGCTCCAACACGAGCTGAAGATGTAGGTGCTGCTGTAGGTTGGCCTACATCTCCAGTGTGTCTTTGTAACTCAACAAAGTGCTTTGACCGCACATGTTTCCACATATTTGTTGTATTAAGGTTACTGACACTTTTACCTCTTTTAATTTTTTGATTACACAGCTTGCATTTGACATAGCAAATATCATCTGCAACTGTATCAAAAAAGGACCACGCAGAGCAAGTCCTGGGAGCGCCCGGTTTGGCTGTTGTAAGAGAACTGCTCCGAACGGGTGCCAAACTGGAGGCTACAGGCAAGCGAGTCTGCAGCCTACCTCTCCCTACTGTTTGGACCGTTGGGGCAATCTCTTCCTCAGAGCTGCTCCCACCACCTTCCTGTTCCTCACGCCATGTTGGGTCTTGGACCTCATCATCTCCACCACTACCCTCTTCCAACACCTGCTGTTGTTGGGTGGTCTGGCCAGCACCATGCTCAACAGAAACTGGCAACTGAGTCTCATCATCATCAGATGCGTTCTGCGGTGTGCTGACCATCGGCACTGGCTCACCCGCCTCTTCAGATTCAGAAAGACACAGCTGTTGCGCATCACTGCATACTGCCTCTTCTTCACATTCCAGAATGCTGCTTGGCTGGGCCCCTGTTTGCAAGCCAACAGATTCTGAGAACAGAAGCAGAGACTCAGCTGGCTCCTGTACAGAGCTCTCTGACTGCCTGGGCAATTTGGCAGGCGGTGAAGAGACTGATGGTTGTTCAACAGTGCTGTGGTCCTGAGAGGAGGTGGAAGCTATTGAAGTCGATGCATTGGCTGCCATCCAACCAACAACGGCTTCAATTTGTTCTTCACGCAGCAGGGGGGTACGCTGAGCTCCTACAAAACTGCGCATAAAGGAACGCTCACGGGGAAAACTGGTGGATGCTGTGTCACTGGGTGCGGCAGCAGCCACAGAATCCCCACGTCCTCTCCCTGCTGCAAATCCACGGCCTCGACCACGACCACGTGCCTTACTCACTGACTTCTTCATCTTGGTAGATTGATAAAGAAAGTCAGAAAAGTTATAAGGCCTAAGTGTGGTTATTCCTCACAGACTACAGTGAACCCTGCAGACAACTGTTCAGTATCTGTGAAAGGCCCCTTTGTGTACTTCTATAGTGTTTGCAACCAATGTATTGTATACGGATGGAAGCGCATCACACTAATAGATTAGATTTTTTTCCACTAAAATGGAGCAGCACCAATTAGAGAAAAATGTGAAGGATGAGGCAGTGACACACGCTCAGCAGACTACAACCGGCAGTGGTTGAAGAACAAACTGGAGCGTAATCTGCACTCACAAAATGAAAAGCTCACAGACTACAGTGAACACTGAAACACAACTGTTCTGTAGCTGTTAAAGGCCCCTTTGTGTACTTCTATAGTGTTTGCAACCAATGTATTGTATACGGATGGAAGCGCGTCACACTAATAGATTAGATTTTTTTCCACTAAAATGGAGCAGCACCAATTATAGAAAAATGTGAAGGATGAGGCAGTGACACACGCTCAGCAGACTACAACCGGCAGTGGTTTGAAGAACAAACTGGAGCGTAATCTGCACTCACAAAATGAAAAGCTCACAGACTACAGTGAACACTGAAACACAACTGTTCTGTAGCTGTTAAAGGCCCCTTTGTGTACTTCTATAGTGTTTGCAACCAATGTATTGTATACGGATGGAAGCGCGTCACACTAATAGATTAGATTTTTTTCCAACAAAATGGAGCAGCACCAATTAGAGAAAAATGTGAAGGATGAGGCAGTGACACACGCTCAGCAGACTACAACCGGCAGTGGTTGAAGAACAAACTGGAGCGTAATCTGCACTCACAAAATGAAAAGCTCACAGACTACAGTGAACACTGAAACACAACTGTTCTGTAGCTGTTAAAGGCCCCTTTGTGTACTTCTATAGTGTTTGCAACCAATGTATTGTATACGGATGGAAGCGCGTCACACTAATAGATTAGATTTTTTTCCACTAAAATGGAGCAGCACCAATTAGAGAAAAATGTGAAGGATGAGGCAGTGACACACGCTCAGCAGACTACAACCGGCAGTGGTTGAAGAACAAACTGGAGCGTAATCTGCACTCACAAAATGAAAAGCTCACAGACTACAGTGAACACTGAAACACAACTGTTCTGTAGCTGTTAAAGGCCCCTTTGTGTACTTCTATAGTGTTTGCAACCAATGTATTGTATACGGATGGAAGCGCGTCACACTAATAGATTAGATTTTTTTCCACTAAAATGGAGCAGCACCAATTAGAGAAAAATGTGAAGGATGAGGCAGTGACACACGCTCAGCAGACTACAACCGGCAGTGGTTGAAGAACAAACTGGAGCGTAATCTGCACTCACAAAATGAAAAGCTCACAGACTACAGTGAACACTGAAACACAACTGTTCTGTAGCTGTTAAAGGCCCCTTTGTGTACTTCTATAGTGTTTGCAACCAATGTATTGTATACGGATGGAAGCGCGTCACACTAATAGATTAGTTTTTTTTTCCACTAAAATGGAGCAGCACCAATTAGAGAAAAATGTGAAGGATGAGGCAGTGACACACGCTCAGCAGACTACAACCGGCAGTGGTTGAAGAACAAACTGGAGCGTAATCTGCACTCACAAAATGAAAAGCTCACAGACTACAGTGAACACTGAAACACAACTGTTCTGTAGCTGTTAAAGGCCCCTTTGTGTACTTCTATAGTGTTTGCAACCAATGTATTGTATACGGATGGAAGCGCGTCACACTAATAGATTAGATTTTTTTCCACTAAAATGGAGCAGCACCAATTAGAGAAAAATGTGAAGGATGAGGCAGTGACACACGCTCAGCAGACTACAACCGGCAGTGGTTGAAGAACAAACTGGAGCGTAATCTGCACTCACAAAATGAAAAGCTCACAGACTACAGTGAACACTGAAACACAACTGTTCTGTAGCTGTTAAAGGCCCCTTTGTGTACTTCTATAGTGTTTGCAACCAATGTATTGTATACGGATGGAAGCGCGTCACACTAATAGATTAGATTTTTTTCCACTAAAATGGAGCAGCACCAATTAGAGAAAAATGTGAAGGATGAGGCAGTGACACACGCTCAGCAGACTACAACCGGCAGTGGTTGAAGAACAAACTGGAGCGTAATCTGCACTCACAAAATGAAAAGCTCACAGACTACAGTGAACACTGAAACACAACTGTTCTGTAGCTGTTAAAGGCCCCTTTATGTACTTCTATAGTGTTTGCAACCAATGTATTGTATACGGATGGAAGCGCGTCACACTAATAGATTAGATTTTTTTCCACTAAAATGGAGCAGCACCAATTAGAGAAAAATGTGAAGGATGAGGCAGTGACACACGCTCAGCAGACTACAACCAGCAGTGGTTGAAGAACTAACTGGAGCGTGATCTGCACTCAAAAAATCAAAACCTCACAGACTGCAGTGAACACTGAAACACAACTATTCACTATCTGTGAAAAGCTCCTTTCTGTACTTCTATAGTGTTTGCAACCAATGTATTGTATACGGATAGAAGCACGTCACACTAATAGATTTGATTTTTTTCTAATATAATGGAGCTGCACCAATTCCACTAAATAAAATAAAAAAAAAAAAAGAGTCAGTGACACGTGCAGATGCCTACAAACAGCGGTGGATGCAGAGCAAACTGCAGCGTCACCTGCACTGTCACACACACACCTTGCACAGAGCTGTTAAAACAACACTGGCAAAATGAAGCTTTACACAGCGGTTGGTAAACTAGCCTGCCTCAAGCACAGTAGTACACAAAATCGCAATATCTAACTGTCCCTCAGAGTCAGCACAGCAGCGTTCTGTCCCTTACTGAGTTCACAGCACAGTGACGCTAAAATGGCTGCGGCGCCTTTTATAGTGCATTCTGACATCATTTCAGCAGCCAATCACAGCCATGCCATTAGTTAAGATGACCGCAGCATTACAGGATGTGCCCACACTTCGTAGGATTCCTCATTGGCTGACTAAAATCACATTGCCTCTCAAAGAATTATGGGAACTTCCGATTCCGGTATACGATATTGAAAAAGTATCGGAATTAAGTATCGGAATTCCGATAACGCGAATATCGGCCGATACCCGATACTTGCGGTATCGGAATGCTCAACACTAGTGGTCACTAAAGATTTCATGAATATCCCTACTAGGGTTTACAAGGACAATCTCACCAATGGGGAACGTGAGAGGTTGGACGTCCTGAGGGCACTTCCTGATGTGGTGCTGAAACCAGCGGATAAAGGGGGTAATATAGTTATATGGCCAAAATCCCTCTATGAAAGGGAAGCTTTCAGACAGCTTAATAATTCTACCTGCTATAAACGGCTTTCATATAACCCCCTATCATCCTTTATGAAGGAACTATCTCTAATTATACAGAGAGCTGTTCAGGATGATGTTATTACCAAGGAGCTGGCTTCGGCGCTACAAATGGTTGAACCTACTATCTCTACTATGTACCTATTACCTAAGGTGCATAAAAATTTGGAGGTGCCCCCAGGACGTCCTATCATCTCAGGGTCAGGCAATTATCTTGAGAAGGTTAATCTCTGGATTGACTCTAAACTTCAACCTCTTGTGGGGAATCTCCCTTCATTTCTGTTGGATACCGGGGAGTTTCTCAAGCGAGTTGATGGTCTCTATATTGGACCGGACACAATGTTGGTGACTGGAGATGTTGAATCTCTATACACCAACATTAGGCACAAGGATGGCCTAGCTGCCACTAGATATTTTTTGACTATGTCCAACTTACCATCTGAGATCATCCACTTTGTTCTTGAGCTCCTCGAATTTTCACTCACACATAATTTTTTCATATTTAAGGGGTCCTTCTACCTGCAGCTCCAGGGAACAGCTATGGGGGCCTCATTTGCCCCTGCATATGCCAACTTGTTCCTGGGGCTGTGGGAGAGGGACCTGTCCCTGCCTGATCAGTGTTCATCGATGTACCGCATCCCTTTTTGGGTGCGGTACATCGATGATATTTTTCTGATCTGGCAGGGAACCTCTATTCAGTTGGATGAATTTATAACTATCTTAAACTCCAATGAATCCAATATCCATATCACACACATGTGTGATAGGGATACCATCAACTTTCTAGATGTGAGAATATGGAGGGATTCTGAGGATACACTGCAAACCAGCATATTCCGCAAGGAGACGTCAACCAACATGCTGCTCCATGCCTCCTCTGCACACCCGAGATCTATGATTAATGCCATTCCCACGGGCCAATTTCTGCGCCTGCGTAGGATATGTTCTACTGAACAAGGTTTTAGGATTCAGGCTAAGGATCTTTCAGAGAGATTTGTGGAACGAGGTTATAGCCGAAGGTGTATCAAAAGGGCCTTCAACAGGGCAAAAAACTCCACCCGCCATACATTATTGTATGACAAAAAGGTGAAGAAGTCTGATAACAAGATCAGATTTATCACTAACTATCATGCCCAATTCTCACGTATGAAGAATGCCCTCAACAGGGCATGGCCTATCCTTCAGGCTGATCCTATCTTGAATCAGATCCTTCCTCAAACACCAAGAATCACGATTAGAAGGTCCAGAAATTTGAGGGATTACCTAGTCCATAGTCATTACCAGGGGGAGAGGAAGTCTACTTTCTTAGATAGTGGTCGTCCTGTGTGTGGCAGTGGTCCTTGTGGTCGCTGTGTCGCCTGCCCCAATATGGATCGTACAAAAACCTTCTTCAATTCTATGGGGTCTAAGACATATGATATTAGGAGACACATTTCATGTGTCACTAAATATGTCATATATTTCGCATTATGTCCTTGTAATTTAATCTATATTGGCATGACGACACGCCAATTGAAAGTACGTGTACGCGAGCACGTTTTGGGGATTCAGGCGGCCGCCGATCACGAGGACCTTGCCACACTTAGGACCATACCACGCCACTTCAAACTCTATCATCAATGTGATAGCTCTAAATTACGGGTTAGAGGTATCGATATCATTGACCCTGGTGCCCGTGGAGGCAGTCTTACATCAAAACTGTTGCAGTGTGAGACTAAGTGGATTTGGACATTAGATACTGTCCATCCTAAGGGATTAAATGAGGCAATTAGTTTTGCCTCATTTTTGTAAAATGGTTCATCTGTCTATTGTGTTTGGTTTTTGACCAATTTTGTTGTGTAACGTGTTTCATTGTTTTTAATCTTTGTTTTTTACTTCGTTGTTTTAGATGTTTCTGCTGCTCTCTTTCATGATTACATTATGTATCATGTTATTTCCCTATGGTTTGTTCAACGATTCTTGATTGGTATGATACATCTTCTCTTCATTTGAACCACCAAACTACCAGGATTTTCATCTTCAAATTATCTTTCATGGACATTTCAAGTATATGTGGCCATTTGATGTGTCTGTATATTTGTCTCACCCATTTTTGTCCCTCCTGTATATATATACTATATGTTACCCAATATAATAATTTTGTTATACTTTTGCATACATCCATCTATGTGATTGAGCTGCCATCTGTATATATTTTCACACTTACCATCTTCTTGATCTCGGCGTCTGCTTGTACGCGTGCTTGTCGCGGCTCCTGGCCCGTCTGGTTGCTTTCGGCATCTTTCGTTGCTGTGGTGATGGTCGCTTCTTGGTGACGTCACCACCCTCGTGATGCCGACGCGGCCCGGCGTCCCAGTTTCTGTGGCAACGCGCGCGTCATCAGAGGCGGCGTCGACATCAACATATGAGAGGCAGTACTGATGTCAGCGCTAGACACACTCTCTTATATTGTAAGCATTGTTTGCATCATATAATTGTAACTGATGGCTATTTGCTCGCAGGTGGGAGATATCTGTGTGGGACATTGTATGGGTGATACCTGATGAGTTCTCTATGTGCACCACCTGCTAATTCCAATTATGGGCGGTGCAGTCACATGACCTGGTTCTATTAGTTCCATTGGTCGAGGCAGCGTTTTTAAACTCCCCTTCACTCCACTTTCACATACCCCTTGAGAAAGGCCAGTGTCGCCGAAACGCGCGTCGGGGTGGGTGCACGGAGGAGATGTCCATACCTTCATCTATCTAGGTAATCGCTGGGACTTCCGTATTTATGATCAATATCTATTGTGTATATGCTATTACCTATACTTATATAACGCTATCATTTTTTGGGTGATTTATGTATCTATCTGATTCTAGCTCTGTCCCTGCTTAGTGGACATATTGGGGTAGTATATGTGGGCAGTGTATGATCACCTGTGGTGATCTTAGATAATGAATATGCATTAGGATATATTATGATTGTTACTGTTATGCCCGTTTACTATTTCATATATCATCCTAATCTCTTGTAGCACCCTCATTTTACATATACAATTTTGGTCTTCACCTCCTTTCCCTTCTTGTCCGAATTTCCTAGATGTTATATTATTCAATAAAATTTATATTTTTATACCATTTTGGGAATTTAGTTCGTTTTTGTTGTTTTTTGTGTTTGCCTTGTTTTGCGATATTCCCTAACTTTTTTCTGACAATTGCCTATATATATCCATTTATTTATTTATTTATGGTTAATTATTTTTAGGCTATTATTTCCATGAAAGTTGTATTATAGTACATACACAGTGGTAAAAGTTTGGGCTCCCCGTGTCAAAATATCTGTTGTTGTGAACAGTTGAGCATGAAACTGAGATGAGGATGAAATAATCTCTAAAAAGCCTAAAGTTAAAGATGTCACATTTACTTTGTATTTTAGGCCAAAAATATACATATATATATTGTCATTTTTTATATTATTTAAATTCCAAAAAGGAAAATTTGCCCATGAAAAACTTTGGAAATCCTTACAGATTCGAGTGCTCAGATTACTTTGACCAAGGTTTCAGACCTTAATTAGCCTGTTTGTGCTATGGCTTGTTTCACTGTCATCATTAGGAAAGCCCAGGTGATGCAAATTTCCAAGCTTTATAAAAAAACCACTTTCCTCCCACCGTGTGCCAAAAAACAGCAGCAATGGGATCTTTTAAGCAACTGCCCAGCACTCTGAAAATGAAAATGGTGGAGGCACACAAAGAAGGAGAAAGCTATAATAGCAAAGCGTTTTCAAGTTGCCCTTTAATTATTTTGAAATGTAGTTAAGAAATGGCAATTAACAGGAACAGTGGAGGGCAAGATAAGTCTGGAAGACCAAACAAAATTTCTGTGAGAGCTGCTCGTAGGATTGTTAGAGAGGCAAATCAGAACCTCCCGCTTGACTGCAAAAGACCTTCAGAAAGATTTTGAAGGCTCTGGAGATGTGGTACTTTGCTCTACTGTTCAGAGACACCTGTACAAATATGGCTTTCATTGAAGAGTCATAAGAAGAAAACTTCTGCGTCCTCACAGTTAAATTTTGTGTCAGAGGTATGCAAAAGAAGATTTAACCCCTTAGTGACAGAGCCATTTTGCAGCTTAATGACCGGGCCAATTTTTACAATTCTGACCACTGTCACTTTATGAGGTTATAACTCTGGAACGCTTTAACGAATCCCGCTGATTCTGAGATTGTTTTTTTCGATGACATATTGTACTTCACGTTAGTGGTAAAAATTTCTTTGATATGACTTGTGTTTATTTATGAAAAAAACGGAAAATATGGCGAAAATTTTGAAAATTTAACAATTTTCAAACTTTAAATTTTTATGCCCTTAAATCAGAGAGATATGTCACACAAATTTCTTAATAAATAACATTTCCCACTGTCTACTTTACATCAGCACAATTTTGGGACCAAAATTTTTTTTTTTTACGAAGTTATAAGGGTTAAAAGTTGACCAGCGATTTCTCATTTTTACAACACCATTTTTATTTTAGGACCACCTCACATTTGAAGTCACTTTGAGGGGTCTATATGATATAAAATAGCCAAAAGTGACACCATTCTAAAAACTGCACCCCTCAAGGTGCTCAAAACCACATTCAAGAAGTTTATTAACCCTTTACGTGCTTCACAGGAACTGAAGCAATGTGGAAGGAAAAAATTAACATTTAACTTTTTTTGCAAAAACTTTAATTCGGAACCTATTTTTTTTATTTTCACAACTGTTAAAAGAAAAAATGAACCACAAAATTTGTTGTGCAATTTCTCCTGATTAAGCCATACCCCATATGTGGGGGTAAACCACTTTTTGGGCGCACGGCAGAGGTTGCAAGGGAAGGAGCGACATTTGACTTTTTCAACGCAGAATTGGCTGGACGCCATGTCGCGTTTGTAGAGGCCCTGATGTGTCTAAACAGTGGAAACCCATCACAAGTGACCCCATTTTGGAAACTAGACCCCCTAAGGAACTTATCTAGATGTGTGGTGAGCACTTTGAACCTCCAAGTGCTTCACAGAAGTTTATAACATAGAACAGTGAAAATAAAAAATCATATTTTTTCCACAAAAACAATCTTTTCACCCCAATTTTTATTTTCCCAAGGGTAACAAGACCCCAAAAGTTTTTGTGCAATTTGTCCTGAGCATTCTGATACCCCATATGTGGGGGTAAACCACTTTTTGGGCGCACGGCAGAGGTTGCAAGGGAAGGAGCGACATTTGACTTTTTCAACGCAGAATTGGCTGGACGCCATGTCGCGTTTGTAGAGGCCCTGATGTGTCTAAACAGTGGAAACCTCACAAGTGACCCCATTTTGGAAACTAGACCCCCTAAGGAACTTATCTAGATGTGTGGTGAGCACTTTGAACCTCCAAGTGCTTCACAGAAGTTTATAACATAGAACAGTGAAAATAAAAAATCATTATTTTTTCCACAAAAACGATCTGTTTACCCCAATTTTTATTTTCCCAAGGGTAACAAGACCCCAAAAGTTTTTGTGCAATTTGTCCTGAGCATGCCGATACCCCATATGTGGGGGTAAACCACTGTTTGGGCGCACGGCAGGGCTTGGAAGTGAAGGAGCGCCGTTTGACTGTTTCAAACCAAAATTGGCTGGAATTGAAATTGGTCGCCATGTCGCGTTTGGAGAGCCCCTGATACGCCTAAACAGTCGAAACCCCCACAAATCACACCATTTTGGAAACTAGACCCCTTAAGGAACTTATCTAGATGTGTGGTGAGCACTTTGAACCCCCAAGTGCTTCACAGAAATTAATAAACTTAGAGCCGTGAAAATAAAAAATCATTTTTTTCCTCAAAAATGATTCTTTAGCCCGCTATTTTTTTTTATTTTCCCAAGGGTAACAGGAGAAATTGGACCCAAAAAGTTGTTGTGCAATTTTTCCTGAGTACGCTGATACCCCATATGTGGGGTGAAACCACTGTTTGGGCGCATGGGAGTGCTTGGAAGGGAAGGAGCGCCATTTTGTAATGCAGACTTTGATGGAATGTTCTGCGGGCGTCATGTTGTGTTTGCAGAGCCCTTGATGTACCTAAACAGTAGAAACCCCCTGCAAGTGACACCATTTTGGAAACTAGACCCCCCAAGGAGCTTATCTAGATGTGTGGTGAGCACTTTGAACCCCCAAGTGCTTCACAGAAATTTATAAACGCAGAGCCGTGAAAATGAAAAATCATTTTTTTTCTCAAAAATATTTTTTTTAGCCAGCTATTTTTTATTTTCCCAAGGGTAACAGGAGAAATTAGAATCCCAAAATTGGTGTGCAATTTGTCCTGAGTACGCTGATACCCCATATGTTGGGGTAAACCACTGTTTGGGCGCACGGCAGGGCTCGGAAGGGAGGGAGCGACATTTGACTTTTTGAAAGCCACGTCGTGTTTGGAGACCCCTGATGTGTCTAAACAGTGGAAACCCCCCACAAGTGACCCCATTTTGGAAACTAGACACCTTAAGGAACTTATCTAGATGTGTGGTGAGCACTTTGAACCCCCAAGTGTTTCACAGAAATTTATAAACGCAGAGCCGTGAAAATGAAAAATCATTTTTTTTCTCAAAAATGTTTTTTTTAGCCAGCTATTTTTTATTTTCCCAAGGGTAACAGGAGAAATTAGAACCCCAAAATTGGTGTGCAATTTGTCCTGAGTATGCTGATACCCCATATGTTGGGGTAAACCACTGTTTGGGCGCACGGCAGGGCTCGGAAGGGAGGGAGCGACATTTGACTTTTTGAAAGCCACGTCGGTGTTTGGAGACCCCCTGATGTGTCTAAACAGTGGAAACCCCCCCAAGTGACCCCATTTTGGAAACTAGACCCCTTAAGGAACTTATCTAGATGTGTGGTGAGCACTTTGAACCCCCAAGTGTTTCACAGAAATTTATAAACGCAGAGCTGTGAAAATAAAAAATCATTTTTTTTCTCAAAAATGATTTTTTTAGCCAGCTATTTTTTATTTTCCCAAGGGTAACAGGAGAAATTAGAACCCCAAAATTGGTGTGCAATTTGTCCTGAGTACGCTGATACCCCATATGTTGGGGTAAACCACTGTTTGGGCGCACGGCAGGGCTCGGAAGGGAGGGAGCGCCATTTGACTTTTTGAACGCCACGTCGTGTTTGGAGACCCCCTGATGTGCCTAAATATTGGAAATCCCTCAATTCTAGCTCCAACCCTAACCCCAACACACCCCTAACCCTAATCCCAACCCTAATCCTAACCTAAATCCCAACCCTAATTCCAACCCTAACCTTAATTGTAACCCTAACCCTAATTTTAACCCTAACCCTAATTGTAACCTTAACCCTAATTATAACCCTAATTATAACCCTAACCCTAAGGCTAGGTTCATTTTGCGTTTTACCAGCCCGTTCAACACATAGCGTTGACGGGCTGGTAACGGTATAGCATAACACGATCGCGTTATGCTATACCCGCTAGCGCAGAGGAATCAGCAGATGATTCATCTGCGCTAGCGGTGACGGAGCCCAGACGCTGCAGCCCGCGTCCGAGGCTCCGTCACTGAATGATGGCACGTCGCAAACGCATCCCGCTTTACGGCATGCGTCGCGATGCGCCATCAAATGGGGGTGAATGGCAGCGTTAACGGACTGCGTTACACCGCGTTATACCGCGGTGTAACGCAGTCCGTCTAACGGACTGCCATAACGCAGTATGAACCCAGCTTAACCCTAACGCTAATTATAACCCTAACCCTAATGCTAACCCTAACCCTAATGCTAACCCTAACCCTAATTATAACCCTAACCCTAATTATAACCCTAACCCTAATTATAACCCTAACCCTAACAGAAAAATGAAAATAAATATAATTTCTATTTTTTATTATATGTCCCTAACTAAGGGGGTGATAAATGGGGGGGTTATGTACTGTTTTTTTTATTTTGATAACTGTGATAGTTTATCACAGTGATCAAAATGCACTTTTATGAGAATGAATGAAATCATTTTTGAATCTGCCGCCAAGCAGATCGGCGGGCGCACTGCGCATGCGCCCGCCATTTTTTTTTTGCAGGAAGAAGACGCCGGGATCCTGGGGCCTGCGGGAGGACGGAGGACACCGGTAAGTATACGGGGGGGCGATCGGGGGACCGGGGGACCCTCATTTTCTCCCCTCTGATGTGCGATCACATCAGAGGGGAGAGAAATCATTTTTTTTTTTTTTTTTTTTTGCGATCGCATCTATGCTTGCACAGATGCGATCGCAACACCGGGATCGGTGAATACCGACCCGGATCATGTTCTCTGGGGTCTCGGCTACCCCCGGTAGCCGAGACCCCAGAGAATATTTGCCCATCCCCCCCAGGACACAGCGGCACATAGCGGCGGGCGCACTGAGCATGCGCCCGCCATTTTCTTCATCGCGCCGGCCCCGGGGGACACCGGAGGGCCCTGGGGCCACATACAGGACATCGCGGGCCACATGGGGGTCCCGGGGACCCTTTTTCTCTGTCCTCTGATGTCCGATGACATCAGGGGACAAAGAAATTAAATGACACAACTTTTTTTTTTTGTTGTTGCGGTCGCCGTTATAGGGTTAATAACGGCGATCGCAACATCGGTGTCAGTAAAAACCGACCCGATTCATGTTCTCTGGGGTCTTGGCTACCCCCAGTAGCCGAGACCCCGAAGAAAATGCGCCTCTGGGGGGCGCTATTCACTTTTTCCACAGCACTGTTAATTAACGGCGCTGTGGTTTAAGTACCCTTAATGACCGCCGTTAAAAGGCGTATCGGCGGTCGTTAAGGGGTTAAAAAAGCCTGAAACATTTTGGAAACAAATTTTGTGGACCACTAATGTAAAATAGAACTCTTTGGTGACAATAAACAAACATTTGTGTGAAAAAAAAGGTCACAGAACTTCAGGAAAATAATATTTCTCCAACTTTCAGGATTAGGGTGTCATACTACGACAAACTTTGGTAAGGAAATGGGGCCTCAAACTGTCCCAGGAGCTCCTAACTATCCATGTCCCAAGGGTGCTCTTGAAGGTAGAAAGTTCTGTGTCTCCAACCTTACTATGCTCCTGTTAAACCCTGATTTGTCCTCTCCCCTACCTCATGAGGCATGAGACAGAAATATAGGGCACATAAGAAGCAAAGACAAAACAAGGATAACAGAAAACCTCGATCATATAAAAACAATAAGGAGGAGGAGTGGGACAGGGAGGAATAAACTAAATGTGAACAGGAACCAGGAGATAAACGCACATGTTAAACAGCAAACCACAGAACACTGCTACAGCAACCCTACTCTAACCACTTAGGTTTAGCACACAGCACAGGAAGATGAATCTTTCACCGAAAGGGTCAAGAAGGCCTGATTTGTTTTTATAGAAAAAGGTAATGACCAGATCATGAGCAGCTGAAATAGATCTGCATCAGTATAGAATGGGTCTTTAATCTATTCAGCGCCAGAGGAAACTAAATCCATTTAATATGGGACAGAAATCATGCAATCTCTAAAGAAGACCTGCATTTGATTTCTCAGTGTGACCATCTAACTCCAGGTCTTCCAGAGGGATGTGCAAACCTCATGACGGTACCATCCTTCTACTTTTGGCCACTGGACTCTCAGGACTGGGTTAATCTAGATGGGCTGCATGGGAAGACTGAATTAGTTTACTGGCATTAACCTCCAAATTACTATCAACAATAATCGGTTGCAGTGGCAAAGGTGACAGCTTAACAGGCTCTACATGTTTTTTGAGCAATGACCTGTGGAAAACGCTGTGAATTTTAACCCCTTCACGAAATGCGCCAAACATGTACTGTGCATATCGTGTCCCTCCCTTTTATGAGGGCTCCGGCACTGAGCCCACATCTTCCCTGGAACATGTCAGCTGTTTTGAACAGCTGACATATGCCCCTAACAGCCACGGGTGGAATCGTGATCTACCCATGGCTGTTAACCTGTTAAATGCTGCTGTCAATCTATAACAGCAGCATTTAATGTGATAGAAGCAAAAGCGAATCACTAATCCAGCCCATCGGCACACCCATCACATGACTGCGGGTCACCGATGGGTTGATATGACAACCCAGGATCTGCAGCAGGCCCCTGTGGTTGTCTTTGCCAGATTGCTATGAGTGCCACCCAGCGGTCGGCGCTCTTAGCAAGTGAGAATTTCTGCTACACACAGGTGATTTGATCATCTCCTGTGAGTAGCAGAGTCGATCAGATTATCGCAGCTTCTAGTCTCCTATGAAGGATATTGAAACATGCAGAAAGTAAAAAAAAAATTAAAATATATCAAAAAAGTAAAAAATAAAAGTTCAAATTATAACTCATTCGCCACATTTGCCCCATTCAAAATAAAACAATAATAAAAAAATACACATATTTGGAATCGCCGTGTTCAGAATCACCTGATCTATCAATATCTAAAAATAATTAATCCAATCGGTAAATGATATAGCGAAAAAAAATTTAAACCGCCAGAATTACTTTTTTTGGACGCCGCAACATTGCATTAAAATGTAATAACGGGCGATCTAAAGATCGTATCCATACCAAAATGGTATAATTAAAAATGTCAGCTCGGCACGCAAAAAATAAGTCCTCACGCTGCCCCAGATCATGAAAAATAGAGATGCTACGGTTCTCAGAAAATGACAATATTTTTTTCTAACAAGTTTTGGAATTTTTTTTCACCATTTAACCCCTTCCCAACCTATGACGCCTATGTAGGCATCATGAAAACCAGTGCCCTCCCGACCTCTGATGCCTACGTAGGGGTCAGCGTTGAAATTGCGTTCCTGCGGTCGGGTGACCTTTCAGTGACCCGGTCACCCGACCCACAGGTACAGGAGGACTTATACTTCACCCCAGGGGGGTGGCTTCAACCCACCCATGGCTACGATCACTTTAATTGTCTGTTTCACTTTCAACAGCCAATTAAAGCAATTGTAATATTTCACCAATGAAACTTGGTGAAATATTACAATCTAGCCATGGCCGATGCTGCAATATCTTCGGGCATGCCTGGAGACCACTATCTGCCCCCCATGACTAATGGGGCTTTCTGTCCCCGCCACCAACTGACGGCGGCGATCTGCCGCCTCCGTCAGTATTTGCTCCCCCTCTCGTGCTTCCCTCTGCCTTCTGATGCCCCACCTCCTCCCTCCCGATGCCTCCGGAGTCCCGGTGTCCCTTCTTCTTCCACCATGGGTGCTGCCATCTTTCAAAATGGAGGGTGCATGCACAATGCACCCACCTAATCTTCTGGCCGGCAGATTCATTCATTCATTGCAGGAAAAATTTGATCACTGTGATAGACCCTATCACAGTGATCAAAATAAAAAAGTAAATAAACCCCCCCCCTTTATCACCTACATAAGTAAGGAAAAAAAATAAAATTAAGAAAATATATTTAGTTTTATTTTTCCATTAGGGTTAGGGTTAGAATTAGGGTTGGAATTAGGGTTAAGGTTGGAATTAGGGTTAGGGTTGGAATTAGGGTTGGGGTTGGAATTAGGGTTAGGGTTGGAATCAGGGTTAGGGTTGGGATTAGGGTTAAGATTAGGGTTAGGAGTGTGTTGAGGTTAGGGTTGGGATTAGGGTAGGGCTTGTGGTTTGGGTTATGGTTAGGGTTGTGTTTAGGGTTAAGGGTGTGTTGGGGTTAGGGATGTGGTTAGGGGTGTGTTGGGATTAGGGTTGGAGTTAGAATTGAGGGGTTTCCACTGTTTAGGCACATCAGGGGCTTTCCCAATTCACATGGCACCACCATTGATTCGAGCCAATTTTGCATTCAAAAATTCAAAAGTTGCTCACCATACATCTATATAAGTTCCTTGAGGGGTCTAGTTTCCAAAATGGTGTCATTTGTGGGGGTTTCAACTTTTTTGGGAACATCAGGGGCTCTCCAAACGCGACATGACGTCCTGCCAATTCTGCGTTGAAAAAGTCCTTCCCTTCCAAGCTCTGCCATGCACCCAAACAGTGGTTTACCCCCACACATGGGGTATCAGTGTGCTAAGGACAAATTGCACAATAACTTTTGGGGTCTTGTTACCCTTGTGAAAATAAAAATTGGGGTGAAAAGATCATTTTTGTGGAAAAAATATGATTTTTTAATTTTACGGCTCTACGTTATAAAGTTGTGTGAAGCACTTGGGGGTTCAAAGTGCTCACCACAGATCTAGATAAGTTCATTAGGGGGTCTAGTTTCTAAAATGGGGTCACTTGTAGGGGGTTTCCACTGTTTAGGCACATTAGGGGCTCTGCAAACTGAACATGACACCCATAAAAGTCTGCATTCCAAAAGGGTCATCACTTCCTTTGCAAGCCCTGCCATGCGCCCAAACAATATTTCCCCCCAACATATGGGGATTCAGCGAACTCAGGACAAATTGGAAAACAACTTTTGGGGTCCAATTTCCTTGAGAAAAATCTAAAATTGGGACTAAAAAATAATTTTTGTGGATTTTTTTTTTTTTCACACCCAGGCATTATAAACTTTAGTGAAACACTTGGAGATTCAAAGTGCTCACCACAAATCTAGATAAGTACCTTAGGGGGTCTAGTTTCCAAAATGGGGTCACTTGTGGGGGGTTTCCACTGTTTAGGCACATCAGGGGCTCTCCAAACACAACATGGCATTCAATCTCAATTCCAGCCAATTTTGGTTTGAAAAAGTCAAATGGCACTCCTTCCCTTGTGAGCCCTGCTGTACGCCCAGAGAGTGGTTTTCCCCCACATTTGGGGTATCGGTTTACTCAGGAGAAATTTCAAAACAACTTAACTGTCCATTTTCTCCTTTTACCCTTGTAAAAATAAAAAAAATGTAAAAAATCATTTTTATGACTAAAACGTTAAAAGTTCATTTTTTACTTCCACATTGCTTCAGGTCCTGTGAAGCACCTGAAGGGTTAATAAACTTCTTGAATGTGGTTTGATCAGCTTTAGGGTGTAGGTTTTAGAATGGTGTCACCTTTGCGTTTTTTCAGCCATATAGACCCCTCAAACTGACTTCAAATGTGAGGTGGTCCCTAAAAAAATGGTTTTGTAAATTTTGTTGCAAAAATGAGAAATCGCTGGTCAACTTTTAACGCTTATAACTTCCTAACAAAAAAGTTTTGTTTCCAAAACTTTTGCTGATGTAATGTAGACTTTTGGAAAATGTTATTTATTAACTATTTTGTGTCACATAACTCTCTGATTTAACAGAATAAAAATAAAAAATTTGAAAACTGCAAAATTTTCCAAATTTTCACCAAATTTCCAATTTTTTCACAAATAAAAAGAAAAATTATTGATCTAAATTTACCACTATCATGAAGCCCAATATGTCACGAAAAAACAGTCTCAGAATCGCTAGGATCCGTTGAAGCGTTCCTGAGTTATTACCTCATAAATGGATACTGGTCAGAATTGCAAAAAATGGCCAGGTCATTAAGGTCAAAACAGGCTGGGTCATGAACGGGTTAAATAACAAATTGTTTCCAAATTAATTGTGATTTTTTTTTATTATCAGATGATATTTATTACTAATTTAAATTGTATTTTGAAATGCTTTTTTTCTTTGGTCAGACTGATTTCAAAATAAGTTGTCCTAATCATAATATTAATAATTAACTTCATTCTCAGCTCTAGTGGTGCATTTGTTGATAGCAGTTTTCTACTTTTGCACATTGGAAAGTGTTCGAAAAAGGCACAGAAAGACATATGGTTGCATTATACACAATGTAAACTTGAAAATTACTTATCATTCCTAATAATGTTGCATACTTGAAATTCTAGTGCACACCTTTAAGAGTCCTGCAGACAACAGTATTTTCGATCCAAATGCTATATGACAAAACATTGGATTCCACTCAGACCAATATTATTCTACAGTATGAGTGTCACAGATGTGTTGCTTTTAATCTGTCTTCAGAAGGTCTCAGTTTTTTGCTTTGCAGACTAGTGTCCACCTCCCGCGGTGCTAATGACCATACCTAGACCTGGGTGTTTTTAACTCTACTTCGTGTTGGGAGATGCGGGTGTTATTTCCATTCCTCCATTGAGAAGGCTTTGAGCTTCAGCAGTTGGCTAACTTCCTTTCTGGTGTTGGGAGGACGTCTAATGTTTCCTCTCTGAGTCAAAGACAAGTGTTCCCCCTGTTTGTCTATTCCAGTTGTCTGTAGTGTAGAAGGGATTGACTAGCGCTCATCCTATCCTTCCCTATGCAAGGCTTACCACTAGGGTCTGGCAGGGCTTATGTATCCTGCTCGGTGATAGGTGCAGAATCTATTTAGGGTCTTAAGGCAGACAGAGTGACCTTAGTTCTGCCTAAGGGTCTCCACTCCCTGCTTCCCTAGCATTGGGCTCCCCTTACCCTTATCCCTTTGTGTTGCAGTTAGTCTGTCTTACACCTTGAGTGACATTAACACCCGCCATTCACGTTTGTATAAGAAAAAAAAACGTACACGTGTTTTTTTTTTTTGGTGTGCTTTTTCTGTGTGTTATTTTTGTTCGGTTCATGGATCCCGTTGCTGTGCTGACAGAGCAGCTGCAAAGATTGTCACTGGAGGTGACTGACCTTCATTCTGAGGTTCGGCAGCAAAGGCTGCAGCTGCAGGTTTCTATTGTGGGGGATGTTGCAGGTAGGCGGATCCAGCTTGAACCCAAAATTGCCCTCCCTGACAAGTTTGCTGGGGGTAGGGACAAGTTTTTTGTGTTTAAAAAGGAATGTAAATTGTACTTTAAACTGCGTCTTTAATCCTCTGCAGATGAGGAGCAACAAGTAGGAATTGTTATTTCACTGTTGCAAGGGGAACCTCAGTCCTGGGCGTTTTCTCTTCCACAGGATTCTATGTGTCTGCAGTCTGTGGAAGAGTTTTTAAGGGCCCTAGCAATTATGTATGATGATCCTGACCATGTTTCCTTGGCTGAATTCAGGCTGCTTCGCATTCAGCAAGGAAATCGTCCAGTAGAGACGAATTCCACAGGTGGTCAACTGACACCAGAAGAAGAATATATACTGTATCCGAAATGCATTGTATCTACTCTATTTTAACTTATCAAATAAAACAATATGAAATATCATCTTTGAATGTGAGTCCTGGGAAGCGCTGCAATTCATGGGCTGGATGTGCTTTTTATGATTATTGGCTGGACATTTGTAAAAGTACATACCGTTTTACTTGTGTATAAGCCGAGATTTTCAGCCCATTTTTTAGGGCTGAAAGTCCTCCTCTCATCTTATACGCGAGTCGGATCATACTCACCCCTCCGCCGGCGCGTCTCTGCAGCCCCCCTGCTTCTCCCACGATCTCTGGCTCCTTCCTGCAGCGGTCACATGGTACCGCTCATTAAAGTCGTGAATATGCACATATTCATGACTTTAATGAGCGGTACCACGTGACCGCTGTAGGAAGGAAGAGCTGCGGAGACCGCCGGGAGAAGAGGAGAGGCGCCGGCGGAGGGGTGAGTATAGCGATATTTACCTGTCCCGGACCACCGCTGCACGCTGGTCCGACCACCTCGTCCGACTCCTCTGGCTGTGAATGTTCAGGCAGAGGGCGCGATGACGTCGTTAGTGTGCGCCGCGCCCCCTGCCTAATCATTCACTGCCGAGGACCCGGAAGAGGGAGCAGTGCAGCGGTGGACCGGTCCGGTGACAGGTAAATATCTCAGGTGACGGGGTCCTGAGCGAGCGGTGACAGCGGCACCTGTCCCCCATAGCGCGCCGGTGTCACCGCCTGCTCAGGACACCGGCACCTGGCCTCCAATGACGAGAGGTGTATATGTCATTTTTTTTGCAGCAGTGCGGCAGCATAAGGGACCTATACTATGGGGCATAATCTGTGCAGCATATGGGGGCATAATCTGTGGAACATATGGGGGCATAATTTGTGGAGCATTATCTGTGGAGCATATGGGGGCATAATCTGTGGAGCATATGGGGGCATAATCTGTGGAGCATATGGGGGCATAAGCTGTGGAGCATATGGGGCATAATCTGTGGAGCATATGGGGGCATAATCTGAGCAGCATATGGGGGTATAATCTGTGCAGCATATGGGGCATAATCTGTGGAGCATATGGGGCATAATCTGTGGAGCATATGGGGGCATAATCTGTGGAGCATATGGGGGCATAATCTGTGAAGCATCATATGGGGGCATAAACTATGGAGCGTATGGGGGCATAATCATTTTTCACCCTAGGCTTATACGCGCGTCAATAAGTATTCCCAGTTTTTTGTGGCAAAATTAGGGGGGTCGGCTTATACATGAGTATATACGGTAATCTAGGACGATGAAGACAATATGAAAGCAAGTAACATCCAAAATTTTCCAAAATTCTTGGGGTTTGCTTTAATGATTTAATTTGTGAATGTGATTACCAATCATAATGAAGCCTCTCCTCTATTCAGAAAGTCAAACATTGCAGATGGACAAATTAAGATCCACTTTCTTTTTTCATTAAGCTTGAAAGTGCTGTCTTATTTGTATTTTATTCTTTGCATAAAGCCCTTAGACTTTGTTTACACATTGCATTTTTATGTAAGCAGGGTACTTGGATGCAACAGCACAGACAATGTGGAGACAGTGATACTTAACCAACACTATTCATTTAACTAACAGAAAAAAGAAAATCTATTTATAAGTATATATACAAGTAAGCACTCTACAGCTGGTTACAGTAACAGGGTTAATACACCATGTTCCAAATTTTTATGCAAATTATATTTTTCTCTGATTTTCCTAAGTGATCAGTGCAAATGACAGTCAGTCTAATAAAAGTCATCACCCATTAGAGTATACATCAAATTTTATTGAAGAAACCTCCCAACGATAACAGTATAATCTCCAAAATGAATAAAAACTTAAAATGCACTGTTCCAAATTATTAGGCATAAGTAGAATTTCTAAACATTTGATATGTTTTAAAGAACTGAAAATGCTCATTTGTGGAATTTGCAGCATTAGGAGGTCACATTCACTGAACAAAAAAGCTATTTAACTCCAAAACATCCTAACAGGCCAAGTTACATGTTAACATAGGAACCCTTCTTTGATATCTTCTTCACAATTCTTGCATCCACTGAACTTGTGAGTTTTTGGAGAGTTTCTGCTTGGATTTCTTTGCATGAAGTCAGAATAGCCTCCCAGAGCTGCTGTTTTGATGTGAAAAAAACAAACTGCCAAAAAGCAGAAAAAACGTGTACTAGTCCATAGAGTATAAATAATTAACAAATTTATTGATAGAAATACATTAAAAAGATATACATTAAAATTGTTTTGATGTGAACTGCCTCCTACCCTGATAGATCTTTTGCTTGATGATACTCCAAAGGTTCTCTATAGGGTTGAGGTCGGGGAACATGGTGGCCACACCATGAGTTTCTCCTTTTATGCCCATAGCAGCCAATGACTCAGAGGTATTCTTTGCAGCATGAGATTGTGCATTGTCAGCATGAAGATGATTTTGCGCCTGAAGGCATGTTTCTGCTTTTTATACCATGGAAGAAAGTTGTCAGTCAGAAACTCTACATACTTTGCAGAGGTCATTTTCACACCTTCAGGAACCTTAAAGGGCCTTACCAGCTGTTTCCTTATGATTATGGCACAAAACATGACTCCTCCACCTCCTTGCAGACGTCGCAGCCTTGTTGGGACATGGTGGCCATCCACCAACCATCCACTACTTCATCCATCTGGACCATCCAGGGTTACTCATCACTCATCAGTAAACAAGACTGTTTGAAAATTAGTCTCCATGTATGTCTGGGCCCACTGAAACAGTTTCTGCTTGTGAGCACTGTTTAGGGGTGGCCGAATAATAAGTTTATGCACCACAGCAAGGCTTTGAAGGATCCTACACCTTGAGGTTCGAGGGACTCCAGAGGCACCAGAAGCTTCAAATATCTGTTTGCTCGTTTGTAATGGCTTTTTAGCAGCTGCTCTCTTAATACGATGAACTTGCCTGGCAGAAACCTTCCTCATTCTGCCTTTATCAGCACGAACACGTCTGTGCTCAGAATCAGCCACAAATCTCTTAACAGTACGATGATCACGCTTAAGTATTCGGCAAATATCTAATGTTTTCATTCCTTGACCAAGGCATTGCACTATTTGATGCTTTTCAGCAGCAGAGAGATCCTTTTTCTTTCCAAGTTACTTGAAAACTCTGGCCTGCTTAATAGTGTGGAACATCCAGTTTTCTTTTATTGGGCTCACATGCAAAATAATTATCACAGGTATCTGAGATTGATTTCAGTGATCCAAGGAACCCTGAGACACAATACCATCAATGGTTTCATTTAAAAAAAAAAAATGCTATGACACTTAAATCCAATTTGCATAATAATTTGGAATATGGTGTACAGTATATAATGACAAAGCAATACAACTAAATACAGTATCTATGCAAAGTTCTATTACATACACTGTACTTGTTATCTAGCAATTAAATGACTGCTAATGCTTATATGTCTCAACTTCACGGGTGTCACTCTCAGCACTAGGCCCATCCTTGTCATAACACCTCTGATCATTACACTGGCCCTAGCGGTATTTCGCGCTAAGCCACAAGTTTCTGATATGCGAATCACTGGGTACAAAGTGTGCTTGTAACACTGGCTGTCTCTGTTCCCTGAAGCATGACCACAGCTCATACCCTGTACCGTATGTCGCTGCTGGAAGTAATGGCCCACAGAAATGGTCCTCTGCTACAGCTGGATAATCTCCAAACTTGGTTGAGATCTGGTCATGGACTTCTACTGGGGTTGAATACGGACTTTTACTTGCTCTTCTTACAGACTTCCACTTGTGCTGCTTACCGACCACTACTGAACCTTGTCACAGACTTCTACTGGCACTGATTACAGATCGTCCTCACAGTTAAGGCCTTCTTCATGCATCTAACTGATCTTTGGATACTTCTGTGGTGATGGTGGCTTTAAGCCCACCTAACAGCCACATGACCTGTCCTGGTACAGGTTCTGGTGGAAACTGTCTCTTCTCAGCCAGGCCAGGCATTTTATAATTAGTAACTATGACACAGGTGTCATCTGACTTAGTGTTGTCTTTAAAATGTTCCTCTGGGAACATAGAAGTGAAGCTCTCGTGTGTGGTAACTCTGTCAGTAGTCCCTAAAAAATACCTTTTAATTCATTGATTAAAAATATCATTAATAGACACACAGACAAGGCTGGTGGATACCAGGAATAATATCAAAAGGAAAATATCTTCTTATATTATTATATTTACTTATTTTGTGTTTTTTCTGTGTATCCCATTTTCTGGCTTTAGGGCGATACAGGGTTCATTAGGGGCATCGACGTTGAGCGGGGGCACCATGTCATCAACAACTAGGGTGCCAACCTCCGCGGTCAGGAAGGGAATCACTAGGGCCCATTTGGGTGATTCTAGATTTTTTGCCCCAAAATAAGTAAATATAATAATATATGAAGATTTTTTCCTTTTCATATTATTCCTGGTATCCCCCAGCCTTGTCTGTGTGTCTATTAATGATATTTTTAATCAATGAATTAAAAGGTATTTTTTAGGGATTTTTTTGTGTGTTCTTTCTGGTTTACTTTTGAATTGTCCCTATATATACATATTTTTGAGGTGTTTAACTCTGTCAGTTGCATCAGCATCATGTCTCCATCACCTGGCTGTGCATTAGGCATTAGGTGCGATTCCTATCTTCGAATCTTCATCTTCAACTATCATGGCGAATACTGGTTCCACCTAAGTCGCTTTCAAACACAAGGGAAATGTCGACGTTTTTTCTGCAGGCAACTGACAATATCTTTGTCAACCTTTGGTGTTCTGCATCACGGCTCCATCTTGCATTGTGTGAGGTTCTTCTCTGCTTACCATTTTGATTCAACCAGGCCTCTGCCCATACTCTGTTGTCACTCTACAATGAGTGGCCCTTCTCTCTCCACTTCACCCTATCGGGGTAGGCTTTCCTAACCATGGACCAACTCTTCCAGGCATGGCACTCCCCCAGTAGGCGAAACCTATGGAGAACTGAGCGAATCCTCCATCCATTTCTTTTCTGCAAAACCGATGATGAGAAGAGCTTTCGCTTTGGGCTGTACCACCTTTCACTGTCATACTTCATTCATTCTCAATGTCACAGTAGGTCCACTTCACCAGTATGATCCCCTTCTTTCCTTTCCTAAATTCTTCCCACAGTCAAGCATCTCCATCCTTCCACCCCCACCACTGGGATAGGTAACTGGTTGGCAGCCGTCAGTCAGATAACTGGGCCCTGGCTGAATTGGGTGACATTGGGGAAATGTTGATGGAACTATGCTTCTTGCATTGTGGTCACCTGGGATCCATGTCCATTAAGCAGTGAATCCTGTGTCCATTTAACTCAGCCCATGTAGGGGACTCTCATAAACAATGTCGTCAGAGCCATCAGTTCTGTATCTGGTTTGACTCAGCACCACGGTGTGCTCCCTTTTTCTAGGGGACACATTAGTTTAATTGATGACACTACTGTTGGCTGCCTCGAGTGGGGCAGTCCCTTGACATATGTCTCTTACCTCCACAAGTCCAACAGTCAACTCTGAGCTCGTCTGGTGGTCGTCTAGGCCTATGTCGCTGTTCTTCAGTATGGGGATACCTTCTCTAGTCATTTCTAATTCTGGGGTACAGGATTTGGTTCCAAGGTTTGGGGTTTTACTAATGCTCTGTAGATCTAAACTGATTTCTCACATTTTCTGCCATAATTCAAGGGCCTAGTCTGGTTCAGTATTGGGCATCCTTTAAGGAGGTTAATTCCTGGCTTCGGACCATTGCAGACATCATTGAAGTCTCTTGTTCCTGGACTCTAGCTTCTACTCAGATCCCCTTGGAGAGGCTTATGTTAGGATTTTAGCACAAATGTTACCTCAGGGCCTGTCTCAGGTAAGTATATCTTAGGCTTACAACCAGATGGTTCTTAATACCTTCATGCATGGAACCTAGTCCTCTATTTTCACCTTCAGTTTTTTTTAGTAATGTGAGCCTTTACTTCCTGCAGGGTTCCCATATTCAGATACAAACCATCGATAGTCATAGCAACCCATCTGCAACCTGTGATGTGGGTGGATGGGTGAGCATGAAACTGCAATCCCCTAAAACCATGTGCATAAAATATCACAAAAAGACAATGAAATGTGGCATTTAAGTGGTTTTCAGCAGCATGCTGGGTTTAGCTCCACTCAGTGCTGTTAGAGATATATCTTAGAATAATCATACAGCTAATGACCATCCAGTATTGCATGCTTGGGTGTCATCTGAGCATATTGGAGTGCTCGAATAATATGCTTGTGTCACCATGACTGCATGATTCGTGGCTGCTAGACAGCGGTAACTTATGCAGGTATTGCCTGTTTGTTACGCAATCCCTGCATGTGTTTCATCTGTCTATCAGCCGCAAAACATGCAGCCGCAGGGTCTCGAACATATTATTGGAGAATGCTATGTTAACATGTTAACTAGTGTTGAGCGATACGATAATGCAAATATCGGCTATAGGCCGATATTAGCTCTATCGGGCTTTCGATAATTTGTTTCGATGTTTTCGTCTTATCGAATACCGGAATCGGATTTGTCACTGTCACTGTGAGTGTCCGTCGGTCGGGTCAGGTCAGGAGTCAGCGGCACTTACCTGGCAGAAGATCTCCGACGGTCACGTCCTGGACTGCTTGATGGCCGCCATTATCTTCTCCCTGGCGGTCACATGCAGTTTTTCGCGATAACTGCAGTGACTGCAGGGTAATCCCGGCCGTAAACCAGTCGATGACGTCACCGCCGGGGAAGCAGGTAATCAGCTGTGCTGCGCCGGGATTCTGATGTAGCAGAGCTGGATCGTCGTGGGACACTCGTTACTATGGACTGCATCGGTCAGGTGGTATACTTTTTTTTTTTTTTTCATTTTTTTACAGGAGATCGATGGCGTCGCAGGATGAGACTGTAATAAAAGTAATGAAAACTGTGTTTTTTTTTTTTTATTAAATTAAAAAACTTTTTTATAAACATTCACCCGTCCGGGTACATAAACAATTTAACTATTTATCAACAATTTAACTTTTTACATACAGGGACCCTGTCCGGGTTATTTATACTTCTTTGGCAGGGGTGTTCCAGGTACCACCTGGTACTCTTCTGATGCTTGCCAAACATCCGAGGCACCAAGGACCACCAGGACCTGATGACGTCGTGTGGCCTGTACAGTCAAGTCGTGACCCGCTATCTGGGTCTGTGTGGCCACCTCTTTCATCTCCCTCCGGGTCTGGAGCCCTATGTCCCGGACTGAATGAACCCCAGGGGGCCTAACAGGCGCCGGGTACGGGCCAGCTATACTTATCATGTCCATAGCTGGGGCTGCTGAGGAGACCACTGAGGAAGGCTTGGGAGATTTACGGCGTGGGGTGGGCACTTTTGCAGAGGCCTGGATGTGGGAGGCTGAAGGCTCCGAGGGTCTCACAGGTTCCTGACACACTGGGGAGTAGGGGTCGCACCTGGTAACATTTAGGGCGTACCATCCATTGTAACCCCAGTGTCGGGTGTAAATCACCAAGTCTCCTGGCAACAGGTCCCTGCCCGGGTGTCCTTCTGGGAGGTGAGCCTCCACGTCCCGCCGGTTCACAAAGACTTCTAAATAAAGTCCAGGCTCCTTGATGAAGCCCCAACCACCTTTCAATTTAAAGCTCCGTACTGCACCCTTACGCCGCGGCTCACACAGGGTTCCTTTATCCTTTCTCATCCGGTCCTTATCTGCCCGGTCCTTCTCCAGGTGACGTTGGCGAAGTTTTAGGGTTTCTCGCTGCTCCCTTTGTCGCTCTGCTTCCCGCTCCCAACGTCTCCACTCTTCCTCCTGACGCCGGTTGTAATTCTCCTCCACCAGCTGCTCCATGTCTCCACCACTCCACTGCAGCTTACAGTGTCCAGTTTGCGGCAGCTCTCCTGTCGCCCCCCAGTCCTGGCAGCGCTCCCCTGCGGAGGAAGCAGACGGCTCTAAATCAGATGACAGTCGGGGCTCCGGTACAGGCAGGTAGTGCTCTGGTGCCTGCGCGGCTCCTCCATGAGGACGGGTGTCGCTTCTTCTGTCTCAGCGACGGGGGCAGACAGCGGGATCTGGGGTGCTGACGGTGCTGCGGTTTTTGCAGGAACGGGTGCCTCCACTGCGACAACGTCAACCGGATCACATTGCAAGGCTGGGATGCCCGCACGGACTCCTCTACTAGAACGGGTGCCTCACCTTCCGGTACAGACACTTCAGGTAAGAGGGATTGGCGCCGCTCCAAGTTTAGTTTTAGGGCACGCCAGCTCGCTTCCATCCTGGCGACCTCCTCCCGGTGCCGGGCCAGGCCTCTTAGGGTATCCTCCGCTTCTTGCAGGTAGGAGGGTTTCCAGGCCGGGTGCCCAACGGTGGTTCCGTGGCGATCGGGTCGCTTCCGTGGGGGGAGAGCTCTGACTGCTCCATCCCTTCACACTTCTGCTCGTGTCCATTAGCCATCTCTGCCAAGTCACATGTGTCATTAGCATCTGGAGAGGGCCCCTCTTTTGTAGGGAGGCGGGACCTTCGTGTTAGTTTCCACACACTGAGGAGGATGAGGAGGCGGACCTGAAGAGCTGTGGGGCACGATCTTACATTGCAGTACCATTTAGAGCCATCGTTTTCGCGTCACTGAGTGAGTGTACAGTACACCCATGAAGAGCACGCCCTTCTTCTTCACCAGTGCCTCGTCGTGACGCAGATATGGCGGAAAAATGGCAAATACATTCTCTGATGATTTTAGCAATTCTCAAGCACAAAACCAGTTCAATTCAGGCACACAGTACTCACTTATAGCGAGCTACAGAATCCTGTTCGTGACGCCCAAGTTGAGTCGCACAGAGCCAGAGGTTTTGGGGGTACTCGGCACCGAGCCCGTCGACTTCTATGGGGTATGTCACGGCTTTACCCGGCAATTGAATCAGAGTCTATTTTACTATGTAGAAGTGTATAAACTATAAATATATGTATATATATGTCACAATGACATGTTAATTATATATATATATATATATATACATAATATATATATATATATATGTATTCTATGTGTGTATATTTTGTGCTTACAACGTAAGAAAGGGTTTTTTTTTGTTGCGATATTTTGTTCCCATAGACTTACATGGGACTTCCGCTATCGAAATTGGATATCGACGATATTTAGTGCTATCGGCGATACAATTTCGATACGATATTTTTAGATATCGAGCACTATCGCTCAACACTAATGTTAACACTATAATACATTATCCGAGCACGTTCGCTTACCACTACCTGCCAGCAATGTTGCAGGCCCCAAGTTAGGCTGTGGTGTAGTCAGATACTATTAATTTATGAATGATTTATGTATCTTAAAGTGAATTTGTCACCACTCTTTTGCTGCCTCATCTGAGAGCTGTATAATGTAGAGTAATAGACCCTGAATCCAACAATGTATCACTTAGTTTACTAGGTGCAGCACTTCATATACAGTCAGAGTGTTTAGATGTAGCATGCAGCAGAGCTAAGAAAGCTAACCCCACCTACACTCCTGATTAGCAACTTTAAGTATACATTGTATATTAACAGTAAGCTGCTAATCAGTGCTAGAGGTGTGGTTGAACCACAATGCATTCAGGCAGCTAGTCATGCAGTGATAATCTTGCTCATAAAATACTCATTGTATTGAAACAACAGCGCACAGCCTAGTAAATGACACATAGCTGAAATCTGTATCTCAGCCACTACCTCATGCTGTCCTCAGATTACATAGCAAAAACTCACAGAAAGATTCCCTTTTATGAATCAGGAGCATCTGAAAGTGGCATGTGACTTATTTCAGTCAGGGGCTGAAGTGAGATATCTAGTATAAGGAATGACATAGCTCATCATGAATTAGAGAAGCAGTGGTGTCACATCCCCATACTGCCCCTGCCCAGTTCTGCCTATTTTAAAATGCTAAAAGTTGCTCCACATAGCAAAAAAAAAATTGTGACTTATAAAAACTATTAATATCACAATTCTGATGTAATCGCTTAGAAGAATCAAGGCCTTAGATTTTTAGTACAACATCATGGAGAATGTGTGAGATGAATCCTCCTTGTCATCCTGTGACTCCAAAATAACCAAATCCAAGTTCATCTGAGGAAAAGAACAAGGATATAGAAATCCAACACTGCAACTAGTGTCGTTCCTGTGCTCATCATGTTAGTATTTTGACCTGCTACCCTATCACATAATTCTCTCGAATCTGCAAACCCAAAGGATTACATGTTGCTGTTAAGAGTACTGAAGAAAGCCCCCCAAAATTATTCAAAATCAATTTCCATTAAGAACACAAGACTACAGAACATAAGATATGCAAGATGTGAGAAGCAAGTAAAAATAAAGTTATGCTCACCTGTCTGGTCCCATCACTGTTCTCTGCCCACAGTTCAGACATCACAGCCACCGCTTATTTCCCCATAATGAGCTGCATGGGCAGGCTTGTTTATTGTAAGCTGGGATGTCTGGCCATGACCACGACTGGGAGATTATCGGGTGTCACCGTGACCCCCAAGGAAAGATTATGGACAGAAGTTAAGGCCACAAGTTAACAAGGCAGAACTACAATGACAGACAGAAGAAGCCATGATGACTGGATGCTGATCAGTGAGCAGTGCTGTTTTTCATCTGGTCCTCTTTTTCCGATGCTGCATCTTCAATGTGCAATGCACAGTGACCTTCAAGGCCTGGTTGAGGCAGGAAATCCTGACCTAGAGTGAATAGGCTGAGAGATGCAGCTTGTGATGGGTAAAGAAGGTGCGTCACTGATGACAAGACAGCAGGAAGCAGTGGTGGGCCGGGCAGGTGAGCGCTGCCGACTATACTTTCTTTGCTTTTAAATTTTGTCAGTCATTTACGGCTCAGCAAAGTGGTTGTCATTCACCTGACATTTTACTGAATCTGTAAAAAGCCAGCTAACAAAAATCCATATTCTAACAAATGCTATGACTATGTTTTTGAATATTTGAGCAGAAATCAATTACAATCCAACACATTTGCTTGATTCTTGTTAGAAGCGTTAACATTTTTCAGCAATTTTCTTCTTTTTCAAGTAAATTTACAAATCTGATGTTTTTAACGGACCTATTCAATTTTGCAGGAAATTTAAAAGGCATATTTATTGTAAAACTACAAGAATTGATAACAATTTACACATTGCACCCCTTGACCTACACTACTGACAGGAAATGTGTTAACCTTTCAAATAATGCCAAAAACTAAGAGAAAATAGATTAAAAAAAAATCACACTAAAAAAATGTTTTAGCAGCACATTTTCATTTTCACAAGGAGTAATAGGAGAAATTGGTCATGAAACTGCTGCTGGGTACATAGCAGAGTTGGGCAGGGAAGAAGCACTATTTGTTTTTTTGAAGCAAAAAATTGTCTGAAATAGATTTGATACCGTTTAACATTTACATATCTCTAGATACAAAAACATCAGAATTCCCCATTGGAGAGTCCATTTAAGAAAATAAACCATTCAAGGAATTCCGCTAATTCGCCCTTCACACATCCTGATGATACTGGTTCTGGATAAACCAGTTGCGGTGCTTTCATTTTTGCATCTCCATGTGACACAATTGCGTCATCCATCTGGCATCAGTGGGACATCCGTGTGTATGTGTATGTAACTTGTGTGACGTCCATAAAAATAAATTATAAATAATTATTTCTATGTGCTAAAGGTTTGTAAACTTTGCAAAGACCCTTCATAGACCGATAGATAGTCATCTATTTTCCCAACATTAGGACAGATTACAAAAAAAGGCTCCTTTTAGAGCTTTTATGTTCATCTACTGTTAGGGTTATAGACAAATAAATAAATACAAAGACATGGAGTCCCATCAGTTAAAATAGACATCTGATAGCTGATAATATGAGGCTGGGATGATCCATGGTTATTGGGCCTAGTGTAAAAATACCAGCCCCATAAAGGGCGCATCACATAAGATGATCCAATTCTTTACTTTTACTCTTCCCGATGTCCAGGTGCTTTGGCAATCGGAGTAATGGTAGTTGCGGTTAATGTCAGCTATGAATTGTCCAACAACACAGCTGACAGTAAGACCTTGTTTAAGTAATGGAGAGGTATCTATCAGACACCCCCATTAATAACCCAGTACTAAAAAGAAAAAACACACACAAAAATACTTTATTTGAAAAAAAAAACAGTCCCAGATTCTTTCCTTGGTTCACCAATTTATTAGAAAGAAAAGTTCCCAGGAGAGGATTCCCATTAGGCTAGGTTCCCAGCATAGAAGATCGCCTTGTCATGGCTGATGAGGATGCATGAATTGGCCAATTTATGTACTAAATATCAATGTTTTTCCTATTTTCTAGAGCAGTAATGCTGTTCCAATTTCATATATTTCATGTTTGCATGCTATAGCACTACAGAGTGCTACTTTATTTGTTAGTAATGTAACTCCATGAGACACAAAATTTATTTAGAATTCCTTGCTGATTTTATAGATCAAAAAATAAAAAAAAATAGTCAATACTTTACAGAGAAGACACAGTGTCATCCAGCAGGTTAAAAATGCAATCACCTGGTGCTAGAGCAGCCTGAAAATGGATGCAGATGATGACTGGCAGGTATGTCACTCCACTCATACAGGCATGCGTGACTGAAAAAAAGGGAGACATTTAAAAAAATAAAACACTGGTGTGTTTAAACTTTTGTAAAACATACTGAACTACTGCTGAAATACTAAACCGCATGCAGAAATGTCTCTAACCATCATATTGTACAGTTGGAACTTTAGAATAAAACT
>JARQOD010000006.1:221507492-221545453 GCA_033576555.1 Oophaga sylvatica | reverse complement strand
GGGAGAGTCTGTACGGGGGCCACTGGTCTTGCTTTTTTCCCAAAATTGTTGGTTGCAAACAGGGGCCCACCAGCAGCTTTTGGAATGTGAAGAAGAGGGAGTATGCAGTGATGCGCAACAGCTGTGTCTTCTGATTTGAAGAGGCAGGTGAGCCAGTGCCGATGGTCAGCACACCGCAGAACCCCATCTGATGAATGATGAGACCAGATGCCAGTTTCTGTTGAGCATGGTGCTGGCCAGACCACCCAACAGCAGCAGGTGTTGGAAGAGGGTAGTGGAGATGATGAGGTCCAAAAACCAAACAGGGCGTGAGGAACAGAAGGTGATGGGAGCAGCTCTGAGGAAGAGATTGCCCCAACGGTCCAAACAGGAGGGAGAGGTTTGGGCTGCAGACTCGGTTGCCTGTGCCTCCAGTTTGGCACCCGTTCGGAGCAGTTCTCTTCCAAAGCCAAAAGGGCGCTCCCGGGACTTGCACTGCGTGGTCCTTTTTTGACTCACTTGCAGAGATATTTGCTATGTCAAATGCAAGTGTGTAATCAAAAAGTAAAAGAGGTAAAAGTGTCAGTAACCCCCAATACCAGAAAAAATGTGGAAACATGTGCGGACAAGCACGTGGTTGAGTAACAAGACACACTGGAGATGTAGGCCAACCTACAGCAGCACCTACATCTTCAGCTCGTGTTGGAGCCTCTTCCTCCAGCTCACACACAGCTGGTTCGGTTTCCCTCACAGGATCGCCATGGAGAACCTCTGTCACTGTTGTCCAGGACCCAGTGTTATTCCACCCCAGCTGCAAGTTCCCTGTCTCCCCACACTCCCAGGCCACAAAACAGCCATCGGTAGCACCGGCTGGGATAAAAGACGGCCATACTCGGCAAACCATCCACGAGCACAGGCTCTGAATGCTGGCATTGCAAAACTCCTGTCCCTTGAAATGCTGTCATTCAGGCTGGTGGAGACTGACAGTTTCCGTAACTTAATGGCATTGGCAGTCCCACAATACAATGTGCCCAGCCGATTTTATTTCAGCAGGCAAGCCGTGCCTGGTCTGCAAAAGCATGTTGAGGGAAAAATTAAACATGCGCTACTAAACGCCGTCAGTAGCAAGGTCCACCTGACCACCGATGCGTGGACCAGTACCCATGGCCAGTGACGATACCTTTCCCTCACTGCCCATTGGGTCAATGTTGTGGAGCCGGGTACAGATCTTGCGAGTGGCGCTGTACGTGTTCTGCCAACTCCAAGGATTGCAGGAATCCAGTCTGTACACATTGACTCCTCCTCCTACTCCAGTTCCTCAGAATCATCGCTGCAGGAGCCGTCACGGTCTACCTCCACATGGACCCGTGAACGCTTACCTGTTGCGACCGATATGAGCACAGCCGTGGCCAAATGTCAACAGGCCGTCCTGAAATTAATTTCCATGGGGAATCGAAGCCACACAGCGCAGGAGCTCTGGAATACCATCAAGCAGGAGAGCGACGTGTGGTTTTTGCCAGCGAATCTCCAGCCAGGCTTGGTAGTGTGTGACAATGGCCGAAATCTGGTGGCAGCTCTGGGCCTTGGCAACCTCACTCACATACCATGTCTGGCACATGTGCTCAACTTGGTCGTGCAGGGTTTTTTGAGGGACTATCCGGATCTTGATGCACTGCTGCACAAGGTCCGCCTAGAGTGCGCTCACTTGCGACGTTCCAGCATGGCCAGATCGCGCATTGCAGCTCTGCAACGCAGATTTCGCCTTCCTGAACATCGCATCATATGTGACGTACCCACCAGGTGGAATTCCACGTTACATATGTTGGAGCAGTTGTGTGAGCAGCAGCCAGCAGTAATTGAGTATCAGCTGCATCAGGCGCAATCAACTCGCAATTTGCGCCGTTCACACTTCACCACTACTGAGTGGGCCTCTATGAAGGACATACCACGTTTTGCGTGCGTTTGATGAGTCAACATGGATGGCGAGTGCAGATGATGCACTAGTCAGCCTGACTGTCCCCCTTATCTGCCTGCTTCAAAAAACACTGCAAGCACTAAGGGATGAGGTTTTGGAAGAGGTGGAGGATGAGGAGTCACAAATTCCATCACCTTCTGGACAGTCAGCGCAACGTGGTTCCTCACAAAGGGCTGGGCAGGGCTCACTTTGTGAGGAGGATGAGGAGGAGTCAATGGAGGAGGAAGACATCGCTCCAGAGGGAGGTACACAAAGCTCTAGTCAGTATGTAGAGCAAAGGTGGGGTGATGCAGAGCAGGCAGAGATGACGCCTCTTGCAGGGGACAGCGTTTCTTGGCCAGTTGGGAGTCTGCAGCACATGGTTGATTTCATGCTGCAGTGCCTGAGAAACGACCGCCGCATCGCCCACATTCTCACCACGTCTGATTATTGGGTGTACACCCTCCTAGACCCTCGCTACCGGGACAACTTACAAAGCCTCATCACACCGTTGAACCGGGAGCGTAAAATGCGGGAGTACCAAGACACACTGGTGCAATCCATAATGTTCTCCATTCCAGCCGAGAGCACTGCTGCTGCTACTGCTTTACAAAGCAGCTCTGTGCGTCGAGGCAGTGGAGACAGCTCTGCAACAAGAGGGAGCACAAGCGGCGCCTCTGCACAAGGCAAGACCAGTAATTTCCAAATGTGGCGAAGTTTTGTGGCAGCGCCACCAATGTCTACACCATCCGAGACGGCTCCAGTCAGCAGGAGGCAACGTTTCCGTAAGATGGTGACAGACTACATGTCTTGCCCTCTCAGTGTACTCCCAGATGGCTCTTCTCCATTCAAGTTTTGGGTCTCTAAGCTGGATACATGGCCAGAGCTTAGCCAGTATGCATTGGAGGTGCTGGCTTGCCCTGCTGCCAGTGTATTATCGGAGCACGTCTTTAGTGCTGCAGGTGGTGTACTAACAGACCGTCGCATGCGACTATCCTCTGATAATGTAGACCGGCTTACTTTTCTGAAAATGAACAAGGCATGGATCTCGCCTGAATTTGCCTGTCCGGTTTCCGATTAAATAACTGGTTGGCAACGTTATCCATGTCTCCTGTTATGTTCATCTTTCTACCACCTGAACTGTACTCCCTGGGCTACAACACTGCCAGTTGCTGCTCAGAAGTGTCGTGTCCACAGACCAATACACAAGCTATAGTGTTAGTGGGGTTCAGTTACGCCAGCTGTTCCCCTGCTGTGTGTCCGGCAAGAAGTCTCCTGTTCCCTACACATGCACAGAAAAACCCATGTCGAACATGCTCCAAATAGGGAAGATCCGTCACCCTGATTGTTATGCTTAAAACAGGAAAGTTTGAAGTTTTCCAGGCCTAGAATGATAAATTTTTATAAGAAATATGGACAAATAATAATTTGTCATCACAGTGCATATCTGCACATGTCTATTAGAAATGGTAACAAAAACTAAAACATAGTGTTCACTTTTTGAAATTAATGCATAAAAGTACATTTCATACTTATCAATTAATGCTTTTTAAGGAACTTTATCTGTGCCTGTAACATAATGCAGTCAATGGATGTACGAATCATAAAATCATCATCATCATCCTCACGAGTTATATTTATGACAGACATAATAAAATACACAGACTGATGCCAACTGTAACTTCACACACCATATATGAAATGGCCAGCATCTAAACCTGGTAATTATGTGCAATAATAAATTATTACATCTAGAAAGTGCATCATGCATACTGACAATAGGTAGTTATACCTGCAAGTGCTGGTGAAACAACCACAACAGATATAAATTAATAATGGTATATAGGTATCACAGTGCATAGTTACTCATGGACAATGTCGATCTAATACTGTACCTCAATAAAGGCAGCGTCAACCATCATGCTTGTTAGTCTTGTAGATTGTTAAAGAGGGAACGTGCTTTTTTTTGTTGCTCATAGGTGGAGTATTATACAGTAAATGATTACTGCTGTCGTATTTTAGGCGTCCCTAGGGCAGAATAACGCTGCGTAAGGTCACATTTTATAGAGAGTCATATAATAGACACACGCTACCCTACCCTACGCGTGACAGTAGGAAGGTAGTGTTGACGGATAAAGCCTTGCGCAACCAGACATGATTTTACCCTCTTCAACACTGTACAAGCAAAAAATGCATGATTGCAGCCGCAGACTTTATTGACGTACAGTATAACATTGCCATTACCCATCAGAGGCTTTCCACTGTCTGATACAGACATAGAATATACCTTTGCTATCCGTAGCCTTTGTTTCACCTACACTTGCAGGCACACACTTAAATTGTGACAATGCATTATGTTTTTTTAAATGGTTATTTTTTATCGTACATTATTGTGTCATCACATTGATGAGTCCATGCTGGACATGTCATACATGCTGTCCAAAGTAACAATTTTCTTAACTGAAATATTTGAAATGTGTGTGACTGTCACACATAAATTGCAATGATGATGATGAGTGACTATTACAAAATCCATTGTCTTCACTATATTATGGTTTAACATAGCGTTCCTTACGCATTATTACTAAATACAAAAATGGACTTTTATTATTAAATTTACAACACTATATTTTGTAAACTAATTTTTGGGTGGTGTGTTGTTCCATTTCTTGTTCCATGTGCTTATATGCGTTTATATTTGCAGGGTGTTTATTTTTATTCTTGGAATTAGGAAAGATGTGTATCTTCGTACCGTGTTAGCCAGTAGATAGAAAAATATTTAGACTTGAGAGAGTCCTCAGTGGTTGATACCTTTTAATGGCTAACTGAAAAGATGGTAACAAATTGCAAGCTTTCGAGACTACTCAGGTCTCTTCATCAGGCAAAGACTAAAACAAAAACTGAAGAATCACATATTTATATACACAACAGGACACAGGAATAGTGCAATAGGTAAGACAAGTGACGTGAAGCAGAACTGTCATTATGGCAGAGGGATGAACATAAATATTGGAACAGTTCATAAATAAGGAGAGAAAGTTTTATTGCCCTCTGATTGGGGTCTGGTGTTGTGTTTTGATGCCCCTAGAAGGTCAGAGACGCAGATTCCTTAATTGATATAGAATGACATGAATCCGTGTGATATATTGATTCCAGCAGTAAGAGTGTCAAAGGTCATCATGAGCTTATATTCCCAAACCTTTCTATCTTTCTCAGATTTGAATTTAGATTTTAATACCAGTAATTCCATATCCATCATGCTATGACTGGGCATACAAAAGTGTTTTGCCACAGGTTAATCCATTCTTTTTTCTCTTAGTGTGTGGCGATGAGAATTCATCCTTTTTCTCAGTTTTTGCCCGGTCTCCCCCACATACAGACCCCCAGTTGGACATTTAGTACATATAATTAGGTACACCACATTAGATGTGATGCAGCTGAAAGTACCTGGATATTGTAGTCCTGATGGGAGTTGGGGATCTTTATCTTGTCCGTGGTCATTATAGATGCACAGGTTTTACATTTCTTCTTGTTGAAAGGAAAGGTTCCTGCAGCTGTTGGGGAGGACAGGGAGCTTCTGACAATGATGCTTCTTAGATTTGGGGGCTGCCTAAAACACAGTAGTGGGGGGTCTGGAAATATGGATTGTAATCGGGCATCTTTTTGTAGTAAAGGTTGTAGTTTCCGTGTAGCTCCCCTTAGCACCTCCAGATTTAGATTGTAGGTGACCACTAGAGGCACCCGGTTATTTTCTTCTTTAATTCTGTAATGTAGCAGGTGATTCCTTGATATTCTGGTGGCTCTTGAAATTTGGTTTTCAATTGTTCTTGGATGGTAGCCCTGGTTCAAAAAAGTCTTTCTGAGGCGACCACCCACTACTGTGTTTTAGGCAGCCCCCAAATCTAAGAAGCATCATTGTCAGAAGCTCCTGTCCTCCCCAACAGTTGCAGGAACCTTTCCTTGCAACAAGAAGAAATGTAAAACCTGTGCATCTATAATGACCACGGACAAGATAAACATCCCCAACTCCCATCAGGACTACAAGATCACAGGTACTTTCAGCTGCATCACATCTAATGTGGTGTACCTAATTATATGTACTAAATGTCCAACTGGGGGTCTGTATGTGGGGAGACCGGGCAAAAACTGAGAACAAAGATGAATTCTCATCGCCACACTCTAAGAGAAAAAAGAATGGATTTACCTGTGGCAAAACACTTTTGTATGCCCGGTCATAGCATGATGGATATGGAATTACTGGTATTAAAATCTAACTTCAAATCTGAGAAAGATAGAAAGGTTTGGGAATATAAGCTCATGATGACCTTTGACACTCTTAGTGCTGGAATCAATATATCACACGGATTCATGTCATTCTATATCAATTAAGGAATCTGCGTCTCTGACCTTCTAGGGGCATCAAAACACAACACCAGACCCCAATCAGAGGGCAATAAAACTTTCTCTCCTTATTTATGAACTGTTCCAATATTTATGTTCATCCCTCTGCCATAATGACAGTTCTGCTTCACGTCACTTGTCTTACCTATTGCACTATTCCTGTGTCCTGTTGTGTATATAAATATGTGATTCTTCATTTTTTGTTTTAGTCTTTGCCTAATGAAGAGACCTGAGTAGTCTCGAAAGCTTGCAATTTGTTACCATATTTTCAGTTAGCCATTAAAAGGTATCAACCACTGAGGACTCTCAAGTCTAAATATTTTTCTATTCTTGGAATTGAAATTCATCATTTTATTTTCCTAGTATAACTTCATTTATTCTTGTTTGAAGTACATACATTTGCAATGGCCACGTAACAAGGCAATAACTCAATACTTTATTTCAAAACCCTCCTTGACCCTGGGCTTCAACACCGCCAGTTGCTGCTCAGAAGTGTTGGATGCACAGATGAAAACAATCGCTGATGTGTTTGTGGGGTTCAGTAACGCCTGCTGTTCCCCAGCTGTGTGTCCGGCAAAAATTACTGCTAGCTACCTACACATGGTGAAAAAAACATGACATGTCAACGTGGCTAGTGCTACACATAGATATGAGGCTACACCCTGATTTCTAAGCTGTAAACAAGTGAAACGTCAGCTTTAAAACCATAAAATGATTAGTCTTTGTCACAAATCTGTAACAAAATAATTGTGACATATTATTGCAGATATGCACATATCGAACACAAATGCTAACGCAAAAGCCTACTTATGCTATAGGATACTGATGGTCAACCTTGTCACTCCATAGCTTAGACAAATCCAACTTACATCATGACTCAAATGCTGCAATGTTGGAAGTGCATAATGTGGGTTGAACTTTGACAACAGCTGCAGTGCGAAGGTTAGACTTCAGTGTTCTTGGCTTTTAAATAAAAGCATACAAGTAAATATAATAATCCAATGTTGATTAAGGGAAGTGATGTACACCTGTAATATTGTGCAAACAATGGATGTAGGAATAGTCCTCTTCAACATTACTTATATTTGTGTCATTTTAAAAAATACATATTTAATTAGAAAGTTAACAGCCCATATCATAAAGGTCCATCATGTAAACATGATAATCGGTAACAAAAATCATGCATTACCTTGTTAAAGTCAATAGTGCATAGTCACAATAGCAAAATATATACCTGCAAGTGGTGCTGAAACAACGACAACTGATAGAAAAGGTGAATGATATCTAGTTATCAGACTGAATAGCGACACCTGTACAATGTCGATATAATACTGTACCTTAACAAAACAGCTGTGTCACACCTCACAACGCGTTTTTCTTGTAGCTTCTTATGTAATAGGGCACATGCGTGTATGTTTCATCATAGGTGCATGTTTACTGAGTAAAGCAGTCATGACAACGCCTTTGTGTTGTCGGTACGCTTGCGATGATGAACGATGCGCAACGTGAATGTTAGTCTGCGTCATAAGACGCACAGACGCTCCAATACCCAACGCGTCACAGCAGGAAGCCAGTCTGTGCGTCCAAACAAAGGCGCAAGCATACATGCACGTACCCTTTTTATAAAGCTATATAAAAAAGGATGTAGTAGTGACGCACACTTTATTGAGGTACAGTATTACATCGCCATTCACCATCTGTGGCTATCCAGTCTCATCTATATATACCTTATCTATCCGTTGTCATGCTTTTAAGTCCACAGTAGTGTTGAGCATTCCGATACTGCAAATATCGGGTATCGGCCGATATTAGCTGTATCGGAATTCCGATTCCGAGTTCCGATATTTTCGTCTTATCGGATACCGGAATCGGGATGTCACTGTCACTGTCAGTGTCCGTCTGTCGGGTCTGTCAGGAGTCAGCGGCACTTACCTGGCAGAAGATCTCCGGCGGTCACGTCCTGGACTGCTTCATGGCCGCCATCCTCTTCTCCCCGGCGGTCACATGCAGTTTCTCGCGATAACTGCAGTGACTGCTGGGTAATCCCGGCCGTAAAGCAGTCAGTCCGATGACGTCACCGCCGGGGAAGCAGGTAATCAGCTGTGCTGCGTTGCAATGACAGGCTCTGCCTGTCATTGCGATGTAGCAGAGTTGGATCGTCGTGGGACACTCGTTACTATGGACTGCGTCGGACAGGTGGTATACTGTTGGTTTGTTTTTTTTCTTTTTTACAGGAGATCGATGGCGTCGCAGGAATGAGTGTATAATAAAAGAAATGAAAACTGTGTTGTCTCTTTTATTTCATTAAAATACTTTTTTCTTGCTTTGTCTTTTTTTTACACATTTAATAACTTTGGGATTAATAATGGATCGGTGTCTTATTGACACCTCTCCATTATTAACCGGGCTTATTGTCACCGTGCAATCAACGGTGACATTAACCCCTTATTACCCCGCTTGCCACCGCTACAGGGCAAGTGGGAAGAGCCGGGTAAAGTGCCACAATTGGCACATCTTTTGATGCGCCAAATGTGGGGCTGCTGTAGCCTGGTATTATCAGGCTGTTGAGGGCCAAAATCCATGGGCCTTGACAGTCTTTTAATACCAGGCCGCAGCAGTCTGCATTTTACTTGGCTGGTTAACAAAAATAGGGGGGATCCCCACGCCGTTTTTTTTTTCGAGGGGATCCCCTATTTTTGTTAACCAGCCAAGCTAAGCAGACTGCTGTGGCCTGGTATTATCAGGCTTGCAAGGTCCATGGATATTGGATCCTTACCAGCCTGAAAAACCAGGCCTCAGCGGTCTGCTTCATCTGGCTGGTTAACAAAAATAGGGGGGACCCCACGCTAATTTTTTTCGAGGGGATCCCCTATTTTTTGTTAATCAGCCAAGATATGCAGACTGCTGTGGCCTGGTATTATCAGGCTGGCAAGGTCCATGGATCTTGGCTCCTTAACAGCCTGAAAATCCAGGCCTCAGCGGTCTGCTTCATCTGGCTGGTTAACAAAAATAGGGGGGACCCCACGCCAATTTTTTTCGAGGGGATCCCCTATTTTTGTTAATCAGCCAAGATATGCAGACTGCTGTGGCCTGGTATTATCAGGCTGGCAAGGTCCATGGATCTTGGCTCCTTAACAGCCTGAAAATCCAGGCCTCAGCGGTCTGCTTCATCTGGCTGGTTAACAAAAATAGGGGGACCCCACGCCAATTTTTTTCGAGGGATCCCCTATTTTTGTTAATCAGCCAAGATATGCAGACTGCTGTGGCCTGGTATTATCAGGCTGGCAAGGTCCATGGATCTTGGCTCCTTAACAGCCTGAAAATCCTGGCCTCAGCGGTCTGCTTCATCTGGCTGGTTAACAAAAATAGGGGGGACCCCACGCCATTTTTTTTTTCGAAGGGAACCCCTATTTTTGTTAATCAGTTCCCTCTGACGTCACTGATTGTGTCCCTGGCTGACCTGAAGTGAAAGTGGAAAGCAATCAATTAAGCTTTCCACTTAAGGGCCCGTCTCACATAGCGATATCGCTACCGAGATCGCTGCTGAGTCACTAGTTTTGTGACGCAGCAGCGAGCTCACCAGCGATATCGCTGTGTGTGACATTCAGCGACGATCAGCCCCCCTGCCGGGTATCGCTGATCGTCGCTGAAATGTCAGGACCTTTGATCGCTGGTTTCCCGCCTGTCACACGCAGCGATGCGTGCCTGTCAGAGGGAAACCAGCGATCAAAAAAAGGTCCTGACATTTCTGCGACGATCAGCGATACCCGGCAGGGGGGCTGATCGTCGCTGAATGTCACACACAGCGATATCGCTGGTGAGCTCGCTGCTGCGTCACAAAACTAGTGACTCAGCAGCGATCTCGGTAGCAATATCGCTATGTGAGACGGGCCCTTAAGCGATGTTACCCGCAGTGTCGCTGTCCCAGATCGCTGCCTGAGCTGCCTGTTTGGCAGCTCAGCAGCGATCATGTAGCGATACACCAGCGATCCTGACAAGTGCATATCGTTGTCGGGATCGCTGGTGTATCGTTATGTGACACCCAGCCTTTACTCTCCTGTCAGGCAGGAGAGGAACTCATTCATTTGGGGTTTACTGTGAGGCTGCAGCATTAGCTGCGGTCCCTGCAGTAAACATTAACCCTTTCTGAAGGATTACACCGTGGGACCTGACTGTGCATGGGATAGGTAAGAATAATTTTGCTTTTTTATTTTATTTTTATTACAGGAAATGGTTTTTGCAGTAAAATAAAAGATGGTCAAAAACATGTGTCTTTATTTCATTAAAATGATTTTTAATTAAAGTGTGTGTGTTTTATTTTTATTTCATGCAATAGGATTAATAATTGATAGTTGTCTAATTGACAGCTCTCAATTATTAACCTGGCTTAAGGTCACCTTTCAATAGCAAGGTGGCTTTAACCCCATATTAACCCATTCGCCACCGCTACAGGGCAATGGGAATAGACGGGCAAAGTGCCAGAAAGGGCGAATCTAATTATAGATTTGTCTTTCCTGGGGTGTCTGGGGGCAGATGTTAGTAGCCGGGGGGGGGCAAAAATAATGGTCCCTCTCTGGGCTATTATTATCTGCCCCCACTCACTGGCTTTGTCTGTCTGGTTGCGAAAATAGGGCGGGAGCCCACGCATTTTTTTTCAGCAATTTTACACCTCATATATATATATACATGTCATTGAATTTGTGACACATATATATATATATTTATATTTGTAGTTCATACACTTCTACATAGTATAATAGCCGCTAATTCAATTGCCGGCTTTTGTGAAAATGCAGAACCCGACATGAAATGACACTTGGTGTACATAGGGTTAGCCATGTCTTTTCATGTCCTTTGCTATCTAATTTGCACAAACAATTAAATCAGACTATGTGTGCAAAATTTCACACCTCTAGGGGTTAATTAAAGGTGTAAATTCGTAGCAAAAAAGTCCGTTTTTTTTACAACGAATTTACACCTTTAATTAACCCCTAGAGGTGTGAAATTTTGCACACATAGTCTGATTTAATTGTTTGTGCAAATTAGATAGCAAAGGACATGAAAAGAAATGTTTAACCCTATGTACACCAAGTGTCATTTCATGTCGGGTGACCCGACATGAAATGACACTTGGTGTACATAGGGTTAACCATGTCTTTTCATGTCCTTTGCTATCTAATTTGCACAAACAATTAAATCAGACTATGTGTGCAAAATTTCACACCTCTATGGGTTAATTAAAGGTGTAAATTCGTAGCAAAAAAGTCCGTTTTTTTTACAACGAATTTACACCTTTAATTAACCCCTACAGGTGTGAAATTTTGCACACATAGTCTGATTTAATTGTTTGTGCAAATTAGATAGCAAAGGACATGAAAAGAAATGTTTAACCCTATGTACACCAAGTGTCATTTCATGTCGGTGCTTCTGTCTTTTCACTGAAGCCGGCTTTACCCGGCAATTGAATCAAAGGATATTTTACTATGTAGAAGTGTATAAACTATACATATATGTATATATATATGTCACAATGACATGTATATATATATATATATGTATTCTATGTGTGTATATTTAGTGTTTACAAGGAAAGAATGGGGTTTTTTTAGTTGCGATATTTTGTTCCCATAGACTTACATGGGACTTCCGGTATCGGTATCGGGTATCGCCGATATTTTAGTGATATCGGCGATACCATTCCGATTCCGATACTTTAGCATATCGGAAAGTATCGCTCAACTCTAGTCCACAGTCAGGCATAAATAGCTATTTTCACAATGCACTATGCACTTTTTAAAGGTTATGTTTGTTAATATAAATGATTGGCACATATTATCAGTATTACATGATGGAAATTTTATATATTTTTATAAACTGTTTAGTGATATTATTCTGCAAATGTAAAGTTTTATGAATGTCACAGATAACTTGTAATGCTGATTATGTTTTGAAGTCAGACATTCATTGTCTATACAATAAAAATGGTGTACATACTGTTACTTATCCATCATTAATGGATTCTGATATGTACTTGTATGCTTTTATTTAAAACCGTATAGCAGATTATTTAACCATTTTTTTGGGGGTTTGCATTGCTTTTCAACATGTTAATGTATGCGTTTATGTTTGTCAATTCTTAATTTATATTGATTTTTTAAAGTAAAATCATCATCTTATGGTACTAAAGGTTGTATTTCTCTTGTTTGGAGCATAGACATTTTTAATTGACACGTAACAAGGAAAATACTTAATCTAGTATTTAAACATCCTCCTTGACCCTGGGCTCCAACACCGCCAGTTGTTGCTCGGAAGTGCTGTTAGCACAGTCAACACTTGCTCCTGTGTTTCTGGGGTTCAGTAATGTCAGCTGTTCCCCTGCTGTGTGAACGGCAAAAAGTCCTGCTGCCTCCACCCTGTTCTCCTCTCATCCCTGGGCTCCAACACCGCCAGTTGTTGCTCGGAAGTGCTGTTAGCACAGTCAACACTTGTTCCTGTGTTACTGGGTTCAGTAATGTCAGCTGTTACCCTGCTGTGTGAACGGCAAAAAGTCCTGCTGCCTCCACTCTGTTCTCTTCTCATCCCTGGGCTCCAACACCGCCAGTTGTTGCTCGGAAGTGCTGTTAGCACAGTCAACACTTGCTCCTGTGTTACTGGGGTTCAGTAATGTCAGCTGTTCCCCTGCTGTGTGAACGGCAAAAAGTCCTGCTTCCTCCACTCTTCTCCTCTCATCCCTGGGCTCCAACACTGCCAGTTGTTGCTCGGAAGTGCTGTTAGCACAGTCAACACTTGCTCCTGTGTTACTGGGGTTCAGTAATGTCAGCTGTTCCCCTGCTGTGTGAACGGCAAAAAATCCTGCTTCCTCCACTCTGTTCTCCTCTCATCCCTGGGCTCCAACACCACCAGTTGTTGCTCGGAAGTGCTGTTAGCACAGTCAACACTTGCTTCTGTGTTACTGGGTTTCAGTAATGTCAGCTGTTCCCCTGCTGTGTGAACAGCAAAAAGTCCTGCTGCCTCCACCCTGTTCTCTTCTCATCCCTGGGCTCCAACACCGCCAGTTGTTGCTCGGAAGTGCTGTTAGCACAGTCAACACTTGCTCCTGTGTTACTGGGGTTCAGTAATGTCAGCTGTTCCCCTGCTGTGTGAACGGCAAAAAGTCCTGCTGCCTCCACTCTGTTCTCCTCTCATCCCTGGGCTCCAACACCGCCAGTTGTTGCTCGGAAGTGCTGTTAGCACAGTCAACACTTGCTCCTGTGTTACTGGTGTTCTGTAATGTCAGCTGTTCCCCCGCTGTGTGAACGGCAAAAAGTCCTGCTGCCTCCACTCTGTTCTCCTCTCATTCCTGGGCTCCAACACCGCCAGTTGTTGCTCGGAAGTGCTGTTAGCACAGTCAACACTTGCTCCTGTGTTACTGGGGTTCAGTAATGTCAGCTTTTCCCCTGCTGTGTGAACGGCAAAAAGTCCTGCTACCTCCACTCTGTTCTTCTCTCATCCCTGGGCTCCAACACCGCCAGTTGTTGCCTGGAAGTGCTGTTAGCTCAGTCAACACTTGCTCCTGTGTTACTGGGGTTCAGTAATGTCAGCTGTTCCCCTGCTGTGTGAACGGCAAAAAGTCCTGCTGCCTCCACTCTGTTCTCCTCTCATCCCTGGGCTCCAACACCGCCAGTTGTTGCTCGGAAGTGCTGTTAGCACAGTCAACACTTGCTCCTGTGTTACTGGGGTTCAGTAATGTCAGCTGTTCCCCTGCTGTGTGAACAGCAAAAAGTCCTGCTGCCTCCACTCTTCTCCTCTCATCCCTGGGCTCCAACACCGCCAGTTGTTGCTCGGAAGTGCTGTTAGCACAGTCAACACTTGCTCCTGTGTTACTGTGGTTCAGTAATGTCAGCTGTTTCCCTGCTGTGTGAACGGCAAAAAGTCCTGCTGCCTCCACTCTGTTCTCCTCTCATCCCTGGGCTCCAACACCGCCAGTTGTTGCTCGGAAGTGCTGTTAGCACAGTCAACACTTGCTCCTGTGTTACTGGGGTTCAGTAATGTCAGCTGTTCCCTGCTGTGTGAACGGCAAAAAGTCCTGCTGCCTCCACTCTGTTCTCTTCTCATCCCTGGGCTCCAACACCGCCAGTTGTTGCTCGGAAGTGTAATTGGCACGGGTACTCACTCCTGCCCAGACTGGTAACAGCACGCCAGCTGTTTCCTGTCAGTGTAAACGTCACTTAGCCTCCAATAAGTTGTCCTGTCGTGTTGCGGTCGGGTTAGCCGACGCTATGGTGCCTGCAGTTTAGGTGCTTCCTATGTGTGCTGCGGGATATGTAAATAAAGGCTGTTTCCATTGTGACAATAGGACAATCACCCACTGTAGGACTGTGGGATTCGGTAACCGCTGCCGGCTCGCGGCCTGTCAACTTAAGTTTCCATGGGTACCTCCTGCTACCCTCCGGGTTCCAGTACCGTCAGCTGGTTCTCCGCAGTGCCTTTGGCCTAGGTGCCTCCATCTCAGTATCAGAGTTCCAGCAACGTCTGCTGGTCCTTGGTAGTGCTGTGGAGCACAGGTACCTCCTGCTTAGTAATCGTGTCCCAGTAACGTCAGCTGGTCCTCGGTTGTGCCATTGGCTCTTTTCCTTCTGCTGCCCCTCCGGGTTCCAGTACAGTCAGCTGGTCCTCGTTACTTCCATTGGCTCTTGTACCTTCTGCTACCCATCCGGGTTCCAGTACCATCAGCTGGTTCTCCGCAGTGCCTTTGGCCTAGGTGCCTCCATCTCGGTATCCGAGTTCCAGCAACGTCTGCTAGTACTTGGTAGTGCTTTGGAGCACAGGTACCTCCTGCTTAGTAACCGTGTACCAGTAACACCAGCTGGTCCTCGGTTGTGCCATTGGCTCTTTTCCTTCTGCTGCCCCTCCGGGTTCCAGCACAGTCAGCTGGTCCTCGTTACTTCCATTGTCTCTTGTACCATCTGATACCCGTCCGGGTTCCAGTAACGCCAGCTGGTCCTCGGTTGTGCCATTGGCTCTTTTCCTTCTGCTGCCCCTCCGGGTTCCAGCACAGTCAGCTGGTCCTCGTTACTTCCATTGTCTCTTGTACCATCTGATACCCGTCCGGGTTCCAGTAACGTCAGCTGGTTCTCGGAAGTTAGTCAGCCTTCTTGTACCTTCAGCTACATTTCCAAATTGAAGATTTTTTAAATTTTTTTGGGTAATCACTATGGATTTCCAACAATGAAGACGACGACCCTGATGACCACCCCGAAGAAGACGACGACCACAAGGACGACGAGCATCAAGCCAACCAGCCTGAACACCATCACAAAGAACAAATAAAAGATTACCCAGAAGAAGATCACCAACAGGACAAAAGAAGGTTAAGACAAACTACAATATATAGAACAAGAGACAGAAGAACAATAAGCAGAAGAACATAAAGTACAAGACCAAAATGAAGAGATAAATATATGCTCTAAATTATAAGCAGAAGAAGACTAAGCAGTGTATGGGGGTGAGTCCGTTCCTCCTCGTGGTGCCCCTGGAAAAGGCCTGCTGCTGCTGCAGAGCTAAACTGAACGCGGACAAACACTGTTGTAATTTAAATCTTTGGTGACAGCAAGAACGGAAGGATGAAAAATGCATACTTTTACAGATTACAAGTACAGGAATCTCTGTCACAAATAAGAATATGATGAAGATGAATAGGAAGAAGATGAAGAAGTAGAATGTGAAGAAGAAGAATAGTTTAATAAGAAGAATATGAGTAATGTTAACAAAAAGATCAATAGCAAGAAGTTTAAGAAGAAGATAAATAAGGTGAAGATGAATAATTTAATGAAAAAGATGATGCTGCTGAAGATTATGAAGGAGAAAGTGTGGCAGAAGTTATAAAGGTGAAGAGCATGGAAGTTGTGAAACATACATATTTGCAAAAATAGAAAAAAGGTTAACAACATTGTCAATTTCTTCGTCAATCCAAACGTCTTTAAAAAAAAAGGATTACTGCTATTTATTTGATTGGGTTAAACATCTATGCCTTTAATGTCTCCTCAACCTCCCCCAATACATTCTACATTACTCTTTGTTGTTTTCCTTCATGTACAATTAACCTACAAGGCAAGAATGGGTTTTTTTAATTCCGATATTTTGTTCCCATAGACTTACATTGGATTTCTGGTATCGGTATCGGGTATCGCCGATACTTTTTGGGTATCGGCGATACCCATTCCGATCCGATACTTATTGATATCGGAAAGTATCGCTCAACTCTAATACTAACCAAACACCATGAAGATCAAGTAGATCTCCAAGCAAGTCAGGGACAAAGTTGATGAGAAGTCCAAGTCAGAGTTGGGTTCTAAAAGAAATATACCAATCCTTGATGATCCTTCGGAGTACCATCAACTCCATTATCATCAAATGGAAAAAAGATGGTACCACAAAAAACCTGCCAAGAAAGGGCCACTCGCCAAAACTCTCAGCATGGGCAAAAATAAAAGAGGCAACAAAGAGACCCAAGGTAACCCTGAAGGAGCTGCAGAGTTCCCAAGCAGAGACTGATGTATCTGTCCATATGACCACAAAAAGCCATCCACTCCATAAGAGTTGGACATAATAGATGAGTGGGCAGAAAAAATCCTTTACTTACACACAACATTGTAAAAATCTTTTTGAGCTTGCCAAAACACATGTGGGAGACTCTCCAAATTTATGGAGGAAGGTGCTGTGGTCAGATGAGACAAAAATTGAACTTTTTGGCCACCATACTTGACCGCCGTAAAATCAACACAGCTCATCACTCTAAGGGTATGTTCCCATGGTCAATAACAAGCAGCGCTTTAAACGCAGCCAATGTCAGCTGCATCCAAAGCTCTGCCAGCTTTTGAACGCAGGTGATTCCGCATGTGTTCATTGAACCGTGCAGAATAACTGCGTCTCATACATTGCACTGGTAATATTTATCTTGCAGAGACTCGCGTCTCCACAAGATAAATAGATGTGCTGTGGTCGGGAAAGATGCGTCATATGTGCCACTCCGCAGAGAAGTCGCTGGCGCCAGTGCACACACAGTGGGCATGGGATTTCTTGAAATCCCATCCACTATGCTGTAACATCTGGATGCTATGGGTTGAACACTGCAGATGTACGCAGCATCCAACTCCCAGCTTTTGCTGACCATGGGAACATACCCTTAGAACACCATCCCCACAGTAAAACATGGTGGTGGAAGCATTATCATGCTGTGGAGATGTTTTTTGGCAGCAGGGACAGGGAAAATGGTCTGACTCAAGGTGAAGATGGATTGTCCGAAATACAGGGACAGTTTTGAGCAAAACCTGTTTCAGTCTGTCAGTGATTTGAAACTCGGACAGGGGTTCACCTTCCAAGACAATGACCCAAAGCATACTGATAAAGCAACACTCGAGTGGTTTAAGAGGAAAAGCATAAATGTTTCAGAGTGGCCTAGTCAAAGCCCAGACCTTAATCCAGTTGAGAGTCTGTGGTCAGACTTGAAGATTGCTGTTCAGCAGAGGAAACCATGTAATGTTATAGAATGGACAAAAATCCCAGTGTCAAGATGAGGAAAGCTCATAAAGATTTATGCAAAACGATTTGCAGCTATAACTGATACAAAAGGTGGCTCTACAAAGTGCTGTCTTTAGGGGAGTAAATAGTTATGCACACAAAATTTTCAGTTATTTTGTCCCAAATATTCACTGTTGTAGGCGTGTTGTTTACATATACTGATGCAAACCCCTGCAAAAAAACAGTGAAATTCCAGGTTGTGAGGAAACAAAACACGGAAAATACCAAGGGGGATGAATGCTTTCACAAGCCATTGTATGAAGACATGGGAATTCAGGTTGCGTTTGAAGGTGGGGAAGAGTCCATCACATTGAAGTGAACTGGAACTGTGGCAAAGTACCAGAATAAGGTATGATTACTAAACAGTGTAGAGAGCTATAGCATCCGAGCGCTATACACTGTTTACCTATGGCCACCCTGGGACCTGCAAACAGTGGATAAGTGGGGGTGCCGGACAGTCTAACACCAGTCTAGTATAAAGTATGTAAGGTAGCAACACAGGGAAAAATGTCAATGGGTGAATACTTTTGCAAGCAACTATAATATTTTTGAAGTATTTGACTTTATAATATCAAATTAATAATTTGAGTTAATTTATTTAAAACCTTTTTTCCTGCACAATAGGCTTTTTTATTAATTTTCAATGCTTTCACTGCTCTTGTGGCTTTAGAGTTGAAAGTATTGAGTTGTAGAAATGCCAGGTTGCTGGCCAGATTGAATAATAATAAAGCTTCTTCGTGCATGTATTTGCAATTAAAAATGACTCAAGCTTGAAAATAAGTTTGGTCAAGTGAAGAAACATAAATAAATATTCAGAAATGTGTGCTCAAATGTATTAAGATTGAATTGTTGCTTTTATAGCAACCTAATGTGTCTATTGTTTTTAATGGCCAATTTCTAATCTTTATATTTAATCTATGTAAAAAGTTAAAACGCATTTTAAAAATGTTTAGTTTCCCAATTTTTACAACAATCACAATATTTACTAATATTTACTAGTATTAAATCTCAGTTTATCATCTCCTTTGCAAAGTTGAACATGGATTTACGTTCTACTGCTATAGTGTGGATTTATGGAAAAGACTCAAGTACTTAGAAAAGGAAGATGCCGCGGTGTTATATAAGTGCTTTTTAACAGTCTAATTGCCACTGCCAGTTAAAACAATGATATATAAGCATTTGTTAGTGCTCTGTGTCAATTCATTCACTCATCTACACCTTTACTTTACTTGTTGCTCATGCTACCATTCTGCTGCTTCATTTTGCTATATATACACTTCTCAGCATGGAACTTGCAGCATCAAAAAATGAGTTGTGGAATTATGAAAATCACAGAATCGATAAACATGTTAATGATATGCAAAAGGAAAAACAAAATGTTTAAATATCTTGATATATTCAGTATCCAGTGTGAGTGCAGAGTTCAGAAAAACACTTACTTGCTTTGGCATTCTAAGTGAAATCTGTAAGCAGGTTTTTTCTATTTAATATGAGAACAAAACGTTATAGGACACATGGATCTGATTACAGGAATATGTCACTTATTAAACTGTGTGTTGTAGTTTCAATATAGTCAGTATTTTATCAGCAGGAATTAACTCTACAGGACTACTTCTTACGTGCCAAGAAGTCAGACTAATCTGTGTAATCCCACCCTCACCACTGATTGGCATCTTGCTGACAGTTCACATTGTACACATGAAGCTATCAGTCAGGGGAGTGGGTGAAGTTGTACGCAGCCCAAAAGTCTTGGCTCTGCCACATCTACATCAGATAAAGCAAGGACTCGATCAAAATTATACTAAGCAGTTTAATAGGTGATTCATCCCTGGAATCAGATTTCCTTGCCCTACATTATTCTGCTTTCAGATTTTATAGAAAAAATCCTGCTGACAGATTTGCTCTAATTGTTGTATAAAGAATGTTCCGCCATATAATATGCATATAATCAAGATCCTTTACAATTGTTTATCAATGAAATTCCAGCTGTGCTTGATGAGAGACAAGTCCACAGATGTTGCATGCCATGATAGCACATGTAGGCCATTCATGTATGACATTAAACATATTGCATATCATTGTTGATTTAATTAATGGCCATTCTCTAAGAAACATAGAAAATCAACAAAGTGTTTCATACAACTGATTATTGCAATCTGCTTCCTCATTAAACTTTTGAAGACCACTGAATAGGTGAATCACTCCTACAGATTGGAGAAAATCTTGAACCAGAAATCCTTTCTAGATCAGCCTTTGTTAAATTTAGGCAACATTGAAAATGTTACAGAAATTTTCTGTTTATCAGCAAAAACGGATAACACATATCCAATAACACCGCTCAAAAAGGTAATGACTATGATATAGAAAAAATAAATTAATTTTTATTGAACAAATTACACATTAAAATAATACATGAATCAAAGAGTACCCACGATACATGTATGAGGAATAGAGGAAACAATCAAGTCAACATGGGTGGTAAAGCGGAACAGTATCAGGCTGCAGGTATTTAATTGTAGCCATGCAAAAGATTCATGTTGCCAAAGGTATATTAACTAATAGAGAAATGCATGAAATGATCATATATTTGACCTGATCTAATAAAAAAAGATGTACAATATATCTTACCCACATTGCTTTAAGCCGCCCATCTGCAACAGCACAGACGCCCCGACGCACGTTTTGCAGATATGCTTTCTCAAGGGTAGTGCGTCTGATCTTACCTCGTGTCATCTATATATATATCAATGCTACCATCAGAGTTGGCAGATCATAATCAGTGCATGTCAACAACTCCTCTGTGTCCCAGCTGCATCGCGTTCAGGTTCTATGCTCCGGCTTGTGTATGGAGGAAATCCTTCCGTGACGCCATTATCACACGCCGGTAGCTGTAAGAGGCCATCTTGCCTCTTCCATAGACAAAGAGTGTGATGCGCATGCGAATTGCCATTTTTTTGGAGTGCAGTGTACGTCGCCATTATTGTGGTGCTTGAAAATCAAATACTGCGCTCTTATAAATTTGTGTCACCTTTTCTGTATGCCATAATCAGGGCTGCCGAAGAGAACATGCCGATAATGACAGGTCGTCTTTCAATGCTCGAAGATACGGGTGCAGTGCGCAGGTGCAAGCAAACAGTCACACCCTTGGAGTCCCATGGAAGCCGCCATTCTTGCAGTGTTTGCCAGTCAGATACAGCGTGTGTACACACGCGCATCGCCATCTCCCCACAGTACAACAAAGACCGCCATGAAACGGTTTAAAAAACCTAATCTTGGAATCAGAGAGGGGAAAAAAAGAGGAAAGAAGAGGACACGCAGAGAAAACTAGTGAATGCCTGAAAAAAAAAAGAATAAAAAGTGCAAGAAAAAGCTAAATATAACCCAATAAGATTTAAAAGGAAAAAACCTCAAAAAATAATAGTAAATAGCTCAAAATCATATACAAACCAAAAGAACAAAGAGAAGAGCTTAATCACTGAATAAAAATAATTTTATTGAAAATGAGATATAATATAATAATGAATAAAATAGTTTTCAAGCTAATAAACAAATGCTAAATTAATCCACAGACATTCTTAAGGAGACCTCAATATATAAAAAACTCACATATAACCAAAGTTTTAAAAGTGATATATACAAAAATTCATAAGGAAAAATTCATAAGGCAGAAGGTAAATGGCTATCAGGAATCATACATATCTTTATAATATAAAAATCAACAAGGTACAATATAGGTGTGCAAAAAAAGTGCATATAGTGCTGTAAACATCAAAAAATCTGGCAAATGTCAAAAAATATTAATGCATACCCATATAATGAAAACACAAAATAATGTGAATATTATTGAAACCAAAAGGAAAAATAAATGACTGCAAAGATTAGATTATAGTGCCACAAAAATAAAAACACTACAAAAAGTGCAAAGTGCAAAGCATAACCCTGGTATGAGTCTTTTAAGCATCAGTATCTAAAATATCAATGGCATGAATCCTTCAAAAATCAAAATGTAATAACACTAATCCCTGGAAATAAACTTACATAAGTGAGTGAAGTCAAAAAAGAGGATCTCCAGCCGCCCCAACACGCGTTTCGTGAAAGTCACTTCCTCAGGATAAGGTAGATATATTAGCAACCAGAATATACCAAACACGATACAAACTCAAAACAGCAATAAATAGGGTTCTGAGGCCACCTCGTGGATTGAATACCTTATTAACATGGGTAATTTTACCTTATATACTCTTTACATTGTGTATATTTTATATGCACTTTTACATAAAGACTGTTAGGGTTCGAGTTCCCGCTGCTGCACAAGGGGAGTCTCGAACCCGTCCCGCTGCGGTTTCCCATTCATCTCCGGCCGCAGTGGAGCCTGCTCAGCAGAGACGTCGGTCCAGGCGTCTTGCCCACTCCTCTACTGTGCAGTGACTTGCTGCTGCCTTTCCTGGATCTGCTATTATAGCCAGTGCTGGAGCAGCCGTCTTTGAGACAAAGTCCTGCGTTTTCCCATCTGAGCATGCCCAGAGTGAGATCTCTCATTGGAGATCAGGGGTCACATGTTCAGGTGCTGCAGCGGCTCCTATTGGTCCACCAGGAAGGTCATGTAGCTACGTGTGTTTGTAACAGCTTCTCATTGGTCCTTGTTCCTGGAAGGTCCTGTAGCTGTTGCTATAAAGGGGTAGCATGGCTGGGCCGCCATGCGCTAATATCAACCATTGTATGCTATGCGCCAGTGTGATCATGCGTATGTGTGGTTAGGGACCCGGCTGAAATAAGCCACTAGAATACCGACTTAATCGGTGAGGAGTTTGGTATGGTAGCTGCCAGGGTCGGTGTCCTAGATGCCCTAGATTACCGGTGTAACCGGTGAGGAGTTTTGATTGCCGTATTCAGGGTCTGGCGTTCAGACACCATAGATTGCGGGTGACTCCCGCGAGGACATTAGCACATGATCACGCGTTATGTACGCTTAGCACTTAACTGTGTACCTGAGAGCCTGACAGGACACAGCACTTTTCCTCAGCGGCCCTGTGACGTAACAGGGTTTGCTTTCGACGCTAGACAGCGCCCTAGCGTTTTACTTTGCGGCTCACTGAAGCTAAGTGAGTTCGCACCTATCGCCATATAGCGCTGTGGCATTTCCGTTAGCGGCTCTGGGTATTAACAGAGTTCGCACTTACTGCCACAACGCGCTACGGCGTTTATTTTAGCGACTCTGCGGGATAACAGAGTTCGCTACTTTCGCCATTTTACTAGCAGCAGGTTCCGCCTGCACGGTGGACCCCGGGCTCCGAACGCACCTCTCTACCTTATATATTTGGTGCGTTCTGCAGACCCTAACAAAGACTCCCTTTGTACTTTTTGCATTAGATGCTTGTCTTAGCTTTTTGTGTTATATCCTATTGGATTCATGTAGTCCCAATGCCGGGAAATAATCAGGTTTTCACAAGCCTTCTCTATGACTATTGTGAGCGTCTTATGCATATTTAATGTGCTTTGCATATTTTTGCTATCCACTTGATAACCTCTTTCCATACATTTTCTCTGAGAATCATCATTTTATCCATATGTTTATTTATTGACTGATTTATAAAAAGTACATGTTTTTGTAACTTTTATGGTACATATTTATCTATAATAAAATTGTGGTATTTTTTGGAGATACAATTTTTGACTCATTTTGCTCCTTCATTATTTATATATAACCCAAGAAGGGACTAAATTAATCCATAAATAAAATATGACCATTCTTATAGAAGACTGACATTTTGTTCACATTTAGATATCATAAGGTGCATTTGCGCCAATAACAGAGTGCAAAATACCATGACATCACAGACATGATACCAATAACACAATAAAGAACAGTGATGATTGTAGAGCATAGTAGCTATAAAAATACAATATAATAAGTGGTGTTTAGTACCAACCTAAGACGGTAGAATACCTATCTCCCAATATCAAGAAGTCCCAGGATTGAAGAAAACCTTAAAGATGGTCTTTCGGTGTATATCAGAGGATCAATCTCCATCTCATGATCCGTAGTGATGGTACATGGTTAAGTTCGTCACATCAAAAAATTGGATGCTCAAGCTCCAGGATTGATATCCACTTGACCACTTCTTAATGACTCCATCCACAGACATTGGTATATATTAAAACTTAGGAAAAGATGGATATGAAAGGACCTCTGTAAAAAGAACAATAATGTTAAAAAAATGTGACAAACAAAAGACACACATAAAAATTAAAAATCAGGTTAATACTAAAAAGAAAACAAAGATTACAGAAAGATAGCAAAACTTAATCTTTCATTAAAGGCACCTAATTCCACAATCCACCTGGATTCAACTTGTGCCAGGGTTTGTTTGAGATTATGAGATGGAGATTAATCCTCTGATATATGCTGAATGACCATCTTTAGGGTTTTGTTCAATCCTGGAACTTTTTTATATTGGGAGATATGTATACTTACCGTCTTAGGTTGGAGCTATACACCACATATTATTTTAGGAATGTCTCTTGTAGACAGATGAGACCAAGATAGAGCTTTTTGATAAAGCACATCATTCTTCTGTTTACAGAAAATGTAGTGAGGACTACAAAAAAAATGAACACAGTACCTACATTCATATATGGTGGAAGTTAAAAGATGTTTTGGGCTTGTTTTGCTCCCTCGGGTAATGGGTGCCTTGATTGTGCACAAGGCATCACGAAATGTGAAGATTACCAAAGGATTTTGGGTCGCAATGTAGTGCCCGAGGTCAGAGAGCTGGGTTTGCATGGTAGCAGGTCAAGGGTCTTCCAAAAAGACAATAACCCCAAGTATACTTCAAGAAGCACCTAGAAATAGATGGAAACAAAGCACTGGCAAGTTCAGTAGTAATTGCAGCTCCAGTAGCATAAAGTCTCCCACTACTACTTCTTACAAATACAAACAGATGCTAGAGAGAAACTTTGAATGAACACATTAAAGAATTTAATTTTGTCTGCTTTGATGAATTTCTGAGTGCAGAACAACGTAAAAAACATGAATCCGTCAATAAATTCATGGAAAAAACAGCAGCAACACTTAGAATTTATAAGGCAATAATCCCTGACTAGATGCCTGTCATATGACATATGATATACCTACTGCCAAACCTCACCATAGATTAATTGCAGATAAGAGTAGTATTATTATAACAGACTAGAATCTATTTGAATTTGCCTTGAAAAACGTGATTAGTTTAATGTAGCAGCATCAAGGACTGTAATTTCATCAACCCTGCTGGGGATTATAATGAAGCGTTTTGCATCTACTCAGCCTCATATGGAGAATACTAGGATCTTCTGTACTTACTGTACAGACTCTCATGTCTCAGCTGTGTAATCCTGTATGCAGTGTGAAATCTCCCTACGTGATGACTATCTGATAGCCCACAGCAGGACACTAGATCATCTGCCTTTTTGGTTTCAAAAAATGTTCTCTCAACTAGATGGTGGATCCACATAAAAGCATTTTTTCCCATTACTAGGGAGTGAGTCTCAACACAGGTAAAGCGTATGCACTAAGTGCAAGGGATGGCAAAAATTAGAAGTAGGCACTCCAGTAACCCATTGAAGAGACGTGGAGGGCCTCATAAAACATTTTTTTCCCATTGTTAAGGAGTGGGTATCCTTGACTGGTAATGCTCAAAAATAATGCTGAAAAACATTTACCCCTGGGACCCAAGGGAGTTTAAAAAAAGTTTAAGGTAAGCCTCTAAAAATTGTCAATAAGGGCATCATAAACACCCTTAAAAATTTATAGCAAGGGTACCATGATCATTCTGTTGATATGGTGGTGGAGGAGCACAGCACAAAAAAGATGAAATCCTGAGGTGCATACCCATGTTTGGGTAGCAAAGGTTGCATGGGAATATACCAAGAAAAACAACAAACACTGGATATGAGTTTATGTTCCACAGATGTCATCCTGTGTTTTACAGAAGTCAGGCCCAATCCATCCCACGTTCATTTTGCTAAGAGTCAGCCTGTCAGCATTCTCAGTTGACAGGCGGATGCGCCTATCTGTTATAATACCCCCGGGGGCACTAAAAATCCGCTCTGACAAAATGCTAGTGCTCCAAGGTGAAGAGACAGTTCCTGCCTTGTGTCTAGCTTGTATCCCCAATAGTTGTAAGGCACAGAGGAATCATGGAGGATTCTGGTATGGTCGGAATGGTGCTCCTTCACCATCTTCCAAAACATTTCTTTACTTGTCAGAGTACCCAGCGCATCAGTGGTATTTTGGACAAGCTGGTATGGTCTGACAAAACTGTTGCAGACCTTTGAGAGTGTTCCTCTGCCTCTGCTGCATCTGGTGTGTGTCTACCTAGTCTCCTCTCCTTGTGTCACGCTGTATAGCAGATATATATATATGTGATGACAGTAATCTATATCAAAAGGGCAACATACAATATAACATGCGCATAGATATATGATAACATAGAATTACCTGACAGAAAGTCCAGTGGGTCAATACGGAATCCGTTATACGCTGTCTCCGGCTAGAGGGTGACCGGGGTCTATGCTGACCCTAAACTGGGGTCCTAACTAATCCCTTACCTGGAGGTACTGTTAAAGGTACAGAGGTCCAGGCCACCAGCGTAAACCCAGTCTCCTATCAATCCCTGCCAACTGTAATCTAGTCCTAAGAAGGACCCTGATTACCACCAAAGGGAATGAACAGGTAACGGTTAATGAACAGAAAGACATACAAGAAAGACAAGAAATAAAGTAAATAAAGTCTTACATACAACACTCACACACAGTAGGAACACCTAAGGTCTCAGAGATAAACTATAAGCTATAAGAGTAAAAACAACTAAGGAGCTCTTAGCTTAAGTATTCTCAGAACCGATCCAGTCTGCTAGACTACATAAAGGCTTTCACCGGCCTCTAACAAGCAGACTGGCAGGTATATGAAGGAATCTAATTAGAACATAATCAAAAGCAGCCGGCGAGGCTGGACCTAGTCTTAGCAAAGAGCTAGGTAAAATTAACTCCCTCATTACCAAACACAAAGAAACAGCAACTCAGCTGTGAGAAGTCAGAGTGTGTAATCGCGACGATCCTAGTGGCGATACACCCATGACAGTACCCCCCCCTCTACGAGGGGACTCCGGACCCTCAGGGCCAGGTCTGCCCGGGTGAGTTGTGTGAAAGGTCCGAACCAATCGATCTGCGTTAACATCAGACGCAGGGACCCACGTCCTCTCCACAGGACCATACCCCCTCCAATGAACCAAGTACTGAAGGGATCGGCGACTGAGACGTGAGTCAATGATTTTCGACCCATGAAATTCCACGTTATCATTGACCACCACTGAAGGCGGAGGTAGAGGTGACGGTATGACTGGTGCCACATACTTTTTAAGTAATGACTTGTGAAACACATTATGAATTTTAAACGTAGGAGGGAGGTCCAGACGAAATGCCACAGGATTAATTATGGAACTGATCATGTACGGCCCGATGAATCTGGGACCCAACCTCCAGGAGGAAACTTTAAGTTTTATATTCCTGGTAGACAACCAAACTAGATCGTTCACCTTCAGATCTAGACCAGAAACTCTCCCCCTATCAGCCATCCGTTTGTAACGGTTCCCCGTAACCTTCAGTCTTAACCAATCTGGAACGATCAGTCTCCCTGGAAGTCCCACCGGGGCGTCCCCCTGAGCCCCCAATACCTCCCCCTCAAGCTCAGAGCATACAGCTGACACTACAACTCCCTCCTGAGGAATAGGAACCGGATCATCCGTCTTCCCGGCCCCTGGGAAAGTACGAGATAAGGCATCAGGAAGCAACTTTATTGAGCAGTCATATGCGCGATGAGGAGGTAACTCTTTACACCCCTCCTCTGAGAACATCTCCCCAAAGTCCTCCAGAAAAGGAGACAAAGTCCTAGGCACAACCGCACCGATGACCGTGCATATGCAGTTATTCCTGCAAAATTCACCCCACTGGCTTATCTTTCCGGATTGCCAATCAATCACTGGGTTATGTTTAGCCAACCAAGGAAGTCCCAACACAATAGGAGTAGGTAGACCCTCCAACACATAACAAGACAATTGCTCTTTATGTCTTGCCCCTACTCGAAGATCTATGTTATGAACAGCTTGTACCAAGCTACCTTGACCGAGAGGTCTAGAATCAATAGAGACTATAGGGACCGGTTTGGCCAATACACTCAGTTGCATACCATGCACCTGGGCAAACCGAGCGTCCACCAGATTAGCCCCGGACCCACTATCAAGAAAAACAGAAATCCTCTCAGTTCTAGTACCAATCACCACCTCCGCAGGCACGAGAAACTGAGAGGGATTTGGGGACGAAATACACACTCCCAGGTTAACTCCTTTGCTCAAAGAGGCCCGGGATGGACACCCCCCAACAAAATGTCCCTCTCTCCCGCAAAAGAAACACCTTCTAGTCTTGCGGTGCACCGCCAATTCCCTCCTACAAAAAGATGTCCCTCCCAACTGCATGGGTTCCTCAGAACAGACCAGGGGAACCTCAGTATAAGGGACTTTAGTAGTAGGTGGAGTCATCACGGGAGGCGGAGTTACCTCGCGTCTTCCCCGAATTCGTCTATCCATGCAAATAGCGAGGGCCATAGCAGCCTCCAGTGATGGAGGAGAATCATACTGAGCCAACACATCTTTTAATTTGTCAGACAACCCTTGACAAAACTGGCTCCTAAGAGCTGGGTCATTCCACTGAGTATCTGTTGCCCATCTACGGAACTCAGAAGAATATTCCTCCGCTGGACGATTTCCTTGCCGTATTTTACGTAACTTTGTTTCAGCAAGGGAAACTCGATCCGGATCATCATATACCAGACCCAGGGCAGTAAAAAATCGATCCACTGACTGGAGATCTGGGGAGCCTGGAGGAATAGAGAACGCCCAAGATTGAGGGTCCCCTTGTAAGAGCGAGATAACAATTCCCACCCTCTGCTCTTCACTCCCAGATGACCGAGGCCGCAGCCGAAAGTACAATTTACATGCCTCCCGGAAAGTAAAAAATTTGTCCCGCCCACCAGTGAACCTGTCCGGGAGAGCAACCTTAGGTTCAGATCTGGTTTGCTCCGGGGGGAACAAAACCTTGGACTTAATGTCTGCAAACTCCATGGACAACCCCTGCAACTGCCGGGCCAGCTGGGCTACTGGATCCATGACAGCTGGAGAGAATCTTTAGTATGGCCGGTGAAAATGTCACGCTGTATAGCAGATATATATATATGTGATGACAGTAATCTATATCAAAAGGGCAACATACAATATAACATGCGCATAGATATATGATAACATAGAATTACCTGACAGAAAGTCCAGTGGGTCAATACGGAATCCGTTATACGCTGTCTCCGGCTAGAGGGTGACCGGGGTCTATGCTGACCCTAAACTGGGGTCCTAACTAATCCCTCTACCTGGAGGTACTGTTAAAGGTACAGAGGTCCAGGCCACCAGCGTAAACCCTGTCTCCTATCAATCCCTGCCAACTGTAATCTAGTCCTAAGAAGGACCCTGATTACCACCAAAGGGAATGAACAGGTAACGGTTAATGAACAGAAAGACATACAAGAAAGACAAGAAATAAAGTAAATAAAGTCTTACATACAACACTCACACACAGTAGGAACACCTAAGGTCTCAGAGATAAACTATAAGCTATAAGAGTAAAAACAACTAAGGAGCTCTTAGCTTAAGTATTCTCAGAACCGATCCAGTCTGCTAGACTACATAAAGGCTTTCACCGGCCTCTAACAAGCAGACTGGCAGGTGTATGAAGGAATCTAATTAGAACATAATCAAAAGCAGCCGGGCGAGGCTGGACCTAGTCTTAGCAAAGAGCTAGGTAAAATTAACTCCCTCATTACCAAACACAAAGAAACAGCAACTCAGCTGTGAGAAGTCAGAGTGTGTAATCGCGACGATCCTAGTGGCGATACACCCATGACACCTTGGTTGCGTTTTCAGATGGGAATTTTTTAAATAATTCTTCAACTAGGGTTTTCTGGTACTGCAACATTTTATTAGACCTCTCCGTAATGGGAAGAATAGTTCTACTTGTAGCATGGGTCTAGAAGAATGACCAACCAGTATTTAGTGTTGGCCAAAATACATACAACATCAGGGTCATTGGAAAGGCATATACTCACCAAATCATTTATGGAATACCCATAAACGATACAAAAGTGAAAAAGCAAGAAATGATATTAAAACATAATTTGTTTATTGTATTGTTAAAAATAAAAAACATACATTTAAAAAAACAGGACAATGGACCTCCAATTAGAGAAAAGAGACTACAAAAAATGTAATTATGATTATGGAATAAACGAAAGTTATTTGTTATATCTAAGATCAGTCCAATATGGTCCTTAATTCAGAAGCACGATGTTCTCCTCTGTAGTTGATTCTTCAAAGTTGTAATGAGTTCCTCAAATTGGGGGGTCCTTCAATAATTCAACGATAATCTCATTTGACCAAGAAGATGTCTTAGTTATTAATTAGAAACACACAGGGTGAGTATCCAAAAGTTTTGATACAGAACACATATACATAATTAAAAACACCTAAAATGACACCTAGAAAAACCGTTAAAAACGGATGCAAATTACAGAAAGGAACTAAAGCCAAGATTTTCATTTAAACCCTGAGGTGAGATAGTTTGGAGGCGGTAAATCCATTTACTTTCTAGTTGAGCAAGAGTTTTGCCCAGATCTCCACCTCGTATGCCCAGATTGATTTGATCAATTGCCATAAAGATAAGTGCTTTTGAATTAGAATTATGGTAAGTCTTGAAATGTCTTGGTAAGGTTTTTAATTGGGAAATTCATCGATAGATTTAGCCTTTTCAATATCTCTTATATGCTCCCTGACTCAAACTTTCAATTCACGGTTAGTCAGACCCACATATATCAATTTGCATGGGCAGGTAGCATGATATATAACCCCTTTGGAGGAACATGTTAGATGTTTCCTAATCTCATATTTCCTAGACCCATCGCATTGATGAAAAAGAGGGATTTCCTCATATTATTACATGCCCTGCAGTGTCCACACGTAAAAAATCCCCTAGGTAGATCATTATTTGTAGAATCAGGAAAGGGATCATAGTGGCTATGTACCAACAGGTCTTTTAAATTACGGCTTCGTTTTGCCACAAAAGAAGGTGCTGATGGTAGTATTTTACGCAATGTGGGGTCAGTCATTAGAATGTTCCAATGTTTTTTAAAAGATAATTTAATGTCTTTCCACTGGTTATTATACGTGGATATAAATCTGATTTGATCCTGATTTTGGATATCAGGTTTAAGGTTGGAATAAAGAAGTTGTTCTCTCGGTGTTCTCACCGCCCTTCTGTAGCCATTTTTGATGCTACGCTTGCTATAGCCCGATTTAAGAATCTCTTAGTTAAGTCAGCTGCTTGGTGCTCAAAATTATGATTTGTAGAGCAGATACGTTTGGCCCTTAGAAATTGTCCAATGGGTATGGCTCTGACAGTAGATGGTGGATGTGATGATGTAGCGTGGAGAAGGGAATTTGTTGCCGTAGGCTTCCTATATAGATTGGTGGTAATCAGTCCTTCTGTAGACACTTGAATTTTAAGATCCAAAAACTCAAGGTCTCTTCCAGTATTATAGGTCAGTTTGATGTTCAAATTGTTATCATTTAAGCTAGCCATTAGGTTGGAAAGTCTATCGCTTGAGCCTTCCCATATAAACCACACATTGTCTATATATCTCATCCATCCCTGAACAAATTCAATATCAGGTACCGAGTCACCCAGAAAAATGTCCCTCTCCCATAGGGAGTGAGTCTCCAACACAGGTAAAGAGTATGCACTAAGTGCAAGGGATGGCAAAAATTAGAAGTAGGCACTCCAGTAACCCATTGAAGAGATGTGGAGGGCCTCATAAAACATTTTTTTCCCATTGTTAAGGAGTGGGTATCCTTGACTGGTAATGCTCAAAAATAATGCTGAAAAACATTTACCCCTGGGACCAAAGGGAGTTTAAAAAAAGTTTAAGGTAAGCCTCTAAAAATTGTCAATAAGGGCATCATAAACACCCTTAAAAATTTATAGCAAGGGTACCATGATCATTCTGTTGATATGGTGGTGGAGGAGCACAGCACAAAAAAGATGAAATCCTGAGGTGCATACCCATGTTTGGGTAGCAAAGGTTGCATGGGAATATACCAAGAAAAACAACAAACACTGGATATGAGTTTATGTTCCACAGATGTCATCCTGTGTTTTACAGAAGTCAGGCCCAATCCATCCCACGTTCATTTTGCTAAGAGTCAGCCTGTCAGCATTCTCAGTTGACAGGCGGATGCGCCTATCTGTTATAATACCCCCGGGGGCACTAAAAATCCGCTCTGACAAAATGCTAGTGCTCCAAGGTGAAGAGAGACAGTTCCTGCCTTGTGTCTAGCTTGTATCCCCAATAGTTGTAAGGCACAGAGGAATCATGGAGGATTCTGGTACGGTCGGAATGGTGCTCCTTCACCATCTTCCAAAACATTTCTTTACTTGTCAGAGTACCCAGCGCATCAGTGGTATTTTGGACAAGCTGGTATGGTCTGACAAAACTGTTGCAGACCTTTGAGAGTGTTCCTCTGCCTCTGCTGCATCTGGTGTGTGTCTACCTAGTCTCCTCTCCTTGGTTGCGTTTTCAGATGGGAATTTTTTAAATAATTCTTCAACTAGGGTCTTCTGGTACTGCAACATTTTATTAGACCTCTCCGTAATGGGAAGAATTGTTCTACTTGTAGCATGGGTCTAGAAGAATGAACAACCAGTATTTAGTGTTGGCCAAAATACATACAACGTCAGGGTCATTGGAAAGGCAGCAGAACATAAAGTCAGCTATGTGTGCCAGACTGCCAACATCCAAGACTTCCCTGTCCCCACAAAGAGGCCAATTGTACATGTTGCCCTCTTCATCCTTCCTCTTCTCCTCATCTTCAGGCCATCCATGCTGAACTGATAGGATGAAGGTGTTTTGAGTACTACCACCTGTAGCACAGGCAACCAACTCTTGTTCCTCCTCCTCATTATTACCCAGTCAATGTTGAGAAGATGAGATGACGCTGGGCTGTGTATCATCACCCAGTATAGTTTCTTGCTTCATCTCATCTTGCTCTGCTTGGAAAGCCTCCTCTTTAATTATGAGCAATGAGCGTTTCAGAAGACAGAGAAGTTGGATGGTTACTCTGATTATGGCGTAATCGCAGCTCACCATCTTGAGTCCTCAAAGTTTTGGAGAACAGCACAGATGTCAGATATCCATGTCCATTCATTAGCTCTCTTATGCAGAGGCTGACCGGAGTACCGACAGGCATAGTGTAGCTGGTATTCAAATACTGCCCTCTGCTTCTCATAAAGCCTTGTTAAACATGTAACACTGAGTTCAAACTGCTGGTTACATCGCACACCAGTCAGTGAGCTGGAAGTTGAAAATGCTGCGGCAGCAATTCCAGGGTGGCAGCAGCTGTAGCTGACTTGAGGAAATGGGCACATACATGGCATACATTCATAAGTAGCTCAGGCAGATATTAGTATGTTTTGAGAAACCGCTGAACCGCTAAATTGAGCAGGTGGGACTGGTATGTTGTGTTATTGAGGTTTTCAATCTTTGGAGCTGCCACCAGGATACGGCCATTGTTACACACCACCATGCATGGTTCAAGGTTCAGGGGCGAGAGCTAAAGCTCACTCTGGTCTGTTAGAACTTTAAACAACTCTCAGGCAGTGTGCGGTTTGTCTCCTAAGCAGATGGTAGCACATGTTCCACTCCAGTGTTTGACTCGGTTACAGCTTTCACAATGTTTACCCAGTGTGCATTCTGGGAAATGTACTGTCCTTGGCCATAAGCACTTGTCCAGGTGTCCATGGTGAAGTGGACCTTTCCAATCAAAGTGTTGGTCAGGACATGGCTGATGTTATGGGACACATGCTTGTGTAAAGTGGGGACAGCACACCGGAAGAATTAGTGGGGCCGGGGACTGAGTACCGACGGGCAGCCAAGCGGAAAGGTTCTGTCTCCACAATCCTAAATGGCAACATTTCCAGGGTAAGCAGTCTTGAAATGTGGCCATTTGGTATAGTAGCCTGTGGGTGGGTGGCTGCATTTTTACCATTGCTTTCCAAGGAATGTGATTTGGACAATTGAAATCTGTGCTGAGAAAAGAACGTGGACGTGGATGCTGACGGTGGTTGCAAGTGTGCAACAGGGAGGCATCTTTGCCTACATCATGGACAGGGAATGGAGAGTTGAAAATCTGACCCCAATGCAATTCAATGGAGAATAAAAGTTGGCAGGGAGTGGAGGACAGTAAACACACCTACAGTGCCCATTTCAATGCCAACGACATCAATTCTTATTACTTAAGCTTGTCAACCTTAATTAGCTTTATAATAATAGTAATGCATTGAAGACTGGGGGTTATTTGGCTAAACTTGTGGGGGGGTGGCAGGGCTGGCTCCAGGTTTTCGTGGGCCCCGGGTGAAAGAGTCTCAGTGGGCCCCTTTACACATACCACAATTCATGATGCTCCGATACGGAACAGAAATATAGGTATAGTACAATGTCAAATACTTTACTTCTTACATTACATGACTGATATCTATTTTAAATTCTACAATAGCTAAAAAAACGGACAGTATAGTCCTCCATACAGTATTATGGGCACCACATAGTGTGCCATACAGAATAATGAGCCCCATAATTGCTCCATACGGAATGGGCTCCATATAATGCTCCATACAGAAAATGCCCCATATGTGCTCCATATGATACTCCATATATAAAGGGCCCTATATGATGCCCCATAAATAATGAACCCCATATGATGCTCTAGTATATGATGGGCCCCATATATGATGTTCCAGTGTATGATAAGCACCATATAATGCTCCAAATATAATGGTCCCCATATATAATGCTCCATATATAATGGTCTCCATGTGATGTCCATATATAATGTTCCCCATATGATGTGCCATATATAATGGGCCCCATATGATGCTCCAGTATATGATGTGCCCCATGGATGATGCTCTAGTGTATAATGGGCCCTATCTATGATCCTCAAGTGTATGATGGGCCCCATATATAATTCTCCAGTGTGTAATGCTCTCCATATATTTCTCCAACCATTAAAAAAATGAAATACCTCTCCTGGCTGGGCACTGCTCTACTCTGGTCTCCTCAGCGTCGCCATCTTCCAGCTCTCTGCACTGTCACTGTTCAGGCAGAGGGTGCACAGACGTGACATCATTGCACTCTCTGACCTGTATGTCACTGTCAGGAAATGTGAAAGACGTCACAGCGGTGGAGCAGGGAGAGGTAAGTGTTGCAAGTGCTGGGGCCCTGAGCAAGCAGGGTGGGCACACTCATGGGTGCCGGGAACTGGCACAGAGCCCCTCATAGTACGCCGGTGTCTCTGACGGCGAGTGGTCCCCCCAACCTGCTCAGGGCCCTGACACTTGCCCGGGTGCGCCACATGCTGACACCGGCCCTGGGGGGGTACAGCACAGTTAGGGAGATGGAAAAAGTGGCATATGTTGAAGTGTAGGCTGGACATTCAGCAGCTGCACAAGGAGGAATTTTAGAAGTCGGAGGAAGAGGAGGACAAAGCGATCCATTTTGCTGGCAACCTATGTGTGATCAGGGGAAGGTGGCACAAAATCCTTTGAAACCCAGGCATGGTTCATTTTAATGAAGGTGAGAGCACCTACATTTTGGATCGACAGCCGGGTCCTTCTTTCTGTCAGGATTGATCCAGCAGCACTGAAGACCTTCCTGATAGCACACTCCCAGCAGGGCAAGCGAGCTCCTGTTAGGCATATTGTGCCAATTCAGGCCACGTGTCCAGTTTACAGGCCCAGTAGTCAAAGGGGAATGAACTGTGAGGGAGAACATCGATAGGGGAGGAGAGGTAATTTTGAACCATATTTGACAACTGATGTCTCTTGTCTGTTGCAATCGATTCAGTATTACCAGTCGTGTGAGCTTTACTCGAGAAATCAGACCACAACATGGTCATGAAACCCCTATCTCCAACGCCACTTCGGCTGTGTGCACCACGAACACCTCTTCCATTTGGTCCAGTAAGGCTCGTGGTAGAACCTGCACCCCTGTTGTGTGCTGGGAATGCCTCTAACAAAAGGTTTACCAGAGTTGCTTGTTTGTTCGCCAATATAAGCTCTAGGTTCTCCTGTGGCATGATGTTCTGTAATTTGCCTTTATAACGTGGATCGAGGATGCTGGCCAACCAGAAGTCGTCATCCTTTATCATTTTGGCAATGCGGAGGTCCCTTTTTAGGATCCCCAAGACATAATCACACATGTGGGCCAATGTTCCAGGTGTCATTGATGCACTGCCAGTGGAGGGTGGAGGAGCACTTTCTGCCAAATCCACATCCCTCCAGTCACGCACAAACCCTGTACCTGACCTTGGCAAGCCAACATTTTCTCTTGCCCCCTGAGAAGCATAATCCTCCCCAAAATAATCATCCCCCTCATCCTCATCCTCCTCCTCTTCATCTTCTTCTTCTACCACCACCTCGTCCAGTACAGTTCCCTGAGCAGACAAAGCCTGACTGTCATGAAGGATTCCCTCCTCTTCAGACGCCCGATCCTTAATGTGTGTCAAAGTTTGCATGAGCAGATGCATAAGTGGGACGCTCATGCTTATGATGGCGTCGTCTGCGCTTACCAGCCATGTGCATTCCTCAAAACACTGAAGGACTTTACAGAGGTCTTTCAGCTTTGACCACTGCACACCCGACAACTCCATATCCGCCCTCAAATAGCCTGCCCATGTATCCTCCCACAAATGCATTACAGCCTGCCACTGTTCGCACAGCCTCTCAACCATGTGCATGGTGGAGTTCCACCTTGTTGCAACGTCTTTTATTAGGCAGTGCGATCGCTGCAGCCTCTGCATACGACTGGAGTCTACGGGTGAGTGACGGATGTGCGAGCAGTCTTCGCACCTTATGGAGCAGGGCTGGTAATTCCTCATAATTATTTATGAAGCACTGCACCACCAGGTTCAAGGTGTGAGCCAGGCAAGGTATGTGTCTGAGTTTTGCCAGGGCTATGGCCGACACAAAATTACGGCTGTTATCACTGACTACCTTGCCTTGCTCAAGATGTAGACTGCCCAGCCATGACTCAGTTTCTTGCTGCAAGTAGTCGGCCAGTACCTCCGCGGTGTGTCTGTTGTCGCCCAAAGAAATCTTCTTTAAAACAGCCTGCTGACGCTTACCATTAGCTGATCGATAGTGGGACACCTCGTGTGCAACACTGGCAGTTGCAGATGGAGTGCTCGTGCAACTGTGCTCTGTCGACGAGCTTTTGCATCTGGAGGAGGAGGGTCGAACACCTACAGCCAACTGTTGCCTATACCATGGGCTGGGCAGCACTGTCCAACCGCCGCTATCCCCTGTGGACCCTGCATCCACCACATTAACCCAGTGTGAAGTGATGGACATGTAACTGCCATGATCATGCCTACTGGCCCATGCATCTGTTGTGAGGTGCACCTTTCCACTCACTGATTGTTTGAGTGCATGGACAATGTGGTCTTTCACATGCAGGTGGAGGGCAGTGATGGCTTTTCTAGAAAAGAAGTGCCGACTGGGTAGGTTACAGTGTTGGACAGCGTAGGCCATGAGCTCTCGGAGCACTGCACTTTCAACCAAACGGAAGGGCATCATCTCTAATGAGATCAGATTGACAATGTAGGCGTTCAAAGCCAGTGAGGTTTTGTAGTCCGTCCACGCTTGCAAGTGCATGGTGTTTAAATGTCTAAGCATGCAACTGGTATTCAATTTTCGGAGATTTTTCCCTCTGGTTTTCGTCTTCTGCTCTTCTTACAGATAACCTTTGCCTCACCAACAGGATTTTGGTCAAATAGTGCTACACTGCACTCTTCCTACTATGGGGTAAATTTTCATGGCTTGCATGCTGTGCTAATTTGACCGTCTGGCCAAGCTGTCCTGCAACTCTTTTTGCTCTTTT
>JARQOD010000006.1:221463158-221501642 GCA_033576555.1 Oophaga sylvatica | reverse complement strand
TCCGATCGAGTAGATTTCTCATCAAATCTGAGAAACCTCATAATTTCAACAAAGTTGTCCCTAGACATTGTCGCTTTGCAAAACGGTATTCCCCAGTCATTACACCAAATACTGCTAATCGAGTGACGGTTTGTGCCAGATATTCCACGAGCATAGAATATCGCAATGAATGCATCTAGCTCCTCATCAGATAGAGTAAACTGTAAATTATTGTTCCTGCATGCTTCTGCAAGCGTACAGTTCTTTATATGTGTCAATATATATGAATCAAAAATTAGCATAAGATAAGAGCCTAGAGTAAACAAGCTATTTTGTTCAGCATTACACAGTAATACAAGCAGGTAAAACACAAGGAAAATGTGAAAAGTTGACATGTAAATTGAACTACATCTATATGAACATCAGGGTAAATAAGACAGAGTGAAAAAATTATGCACAAAACTTTATAGCAACATTTAGTGACAAAAGGACCTCAAAATATAGTAGGGAGTCAAAATGACTCCCTTCAGTAGTTCTTGGTAAATTTTGAAAAAAACGCGCAAATTTTTCACCAAAATTATTTATTCTCACAAAATCTTTTTTCACATCATATTTGAGGAAAAGTCACCGAGTTTCAAGCCGGAATTCTGAAAAATGTAGTCACAGAAGAGAAATAAAAAACGAAAGGAGTCAAAATGACTCCATCAGTAGTTCTAGTGTTAAAGTGATGAGACCAAAATTGAACTTTTGGGCCACAACCATAAACGTTACATTTGGAGAGAGGTCAACAAAGCCTATGTTGAAAGGAACACTATTCCTACTGTAAAGCACAGAAGTGGATCAATGATGTTTTGGGATGTGTGAGCTGCAAAGGCACAGGAAACTTGGTCAAAGTTGAAGTAAAGATGAATGCAGTGAGTTATCAGCAAATAATGGAGGCAAATTTGCAATCATCAGCCCGGAAGCTGCGCATGGGACGCACTTGGACGTTCCAACATGGCAACGATCCAAAACACAAGGACTAGTAGACCTGTCATTGGCTGCAGCAGAACAAAGTGAATGTTCTGGAGTGGCCATCTCAGTTTCCTGACCTCAATATCATTGAGCCACTCTGGGGAGATCTCAAGCATGCAGTTCATGCTAGACAGCCCAGGAATTGACAGGAACTGGAGGCTTTTTGCAAAGAGGAGTGGGTAGCTTTAGCATCTGAGAAAATAAAGAACCTCATCCACAACTGCCACAAAAGACTTCAAGCTGTCATTGATGTTAGAGGTATAGTGATAGGTGAGCACTAAAATGTTTGGGTGCTTGTTGCTCGGGTTGATAAAATTGGAATGCATGGGTGCTCGATCTGAGCAACGAGCCCAATGTAAGTCTATGGGAAACCAGAGGTTTTTTGCCGTGACCTCCCCCAGTGGTCTTTTTAGGGTATAAAAACATCAGAAATCTATGGGAACAGTGCTCAATTGACATGGGAACATCATGGGGAAGTACCCAGGAAGCATTTCTGACTCCTAAGTCACTGCTGTGAACAATGTTGTCAGAGCGTTGTGCCACTTTTTCAGCCACGAAAACATACAAAAATGAAACCAAAATGGATTTTCCTGGCAAATATGTTAAGTAACATCCTTTCCAAGGTAATGATTTTTATGTCAGGCAAAATAAATAACGCCCCCCAAAAAAGTACCTCCAGTGCTTGGGTTATGTTCAAAGGGATTCTGAAAGTCACAAAGCCTATTTTTATAGGGTCATCAGGCAGCATTAATATTCTTAAAGAGCCATCAGCCAGCTATGCTTTGTGGTTCCTATTATTAAACAGTGGGTCTCCTATACTGTTATTGCCTATGCATTGAGTGGCTGGGCTGCCAAAAATTAGGACGCATCCAAAAACCACTTTCTCCAGACATATAGGAGGGTCTCATGAAAAAATATTCCCATTTTAAGAAAGTGGGTCTCCCATAGTGTTTGCCTATGAATTGAATGCAAGGCCTGCCTTGCCCCAAAGTTACACATGCCCTAATAACCCTTTGAACCAACGTAGTGGATGGCCACATGAAACCAAAGTTCCAATTATTATTTATTTGGTACTGACAAACTGTTTGGCTATGCATTGAATGCAAGGCCTGCCTTGCCACAAAGTTACACGCAACCCAATAACACTTTTAACCGACATACTAAATGGCCACATGAAACCAAAGTTTCCATTATTATTTATTTGGTACTGCCACACTGTGTGCTTATGCATTGAATGCAAGGCCCACCTTGCCACAAACTTACACGCTCCCCAATAACACTTGGAACAGATGTCCTGGATATCCACATGAAACCAAAGTTCCCATTATCAGAAATTTTGTACTGCCACACTGTTTGCCTATGCATTGAATGAAAGGCCCACCTTGCCACAAAGTTACACACCCCAATAACACTTTGAACCAACAGACTGGATGGCCACATGAAACCAAAGTTCCAATTATGCTCATCTTTTTACTCCCATATAGTTTGCCCATGAAGTGAATGCAAGGCCTGCCCTGCCACAAATGTACACGCACCCCTATAACATTTGGAACAGACATCCTGGATGGCTACATGAAACCAAAGTTACCATTATTAGAAATTTTGTACTGCCACACTGTTTGCCTATTCATTGAATGCAAGGTCCGCCTTGCCACAAAGTTACACACACTCCGATAACCCTTTGAACCAACATAGTGGATGGCCACATGAAACCAAAGTGCCCATTATGCTTTTTCTTTACTCCTATACAATTTGCCCATGAAGTGAATGCAAGGCCGGCCCTGCCAAAAATTTATACACACCCCAATAACACTTGGAACAGACTTCCTGGATGGCCACATGAAACAAAAGTTCCCATTATTATTTATTTGGAACTGCCTCACTGTTTGTCTATGCATTGAATTCAAGGCCCACCTTTCCACAAAGTTACACTCACCCCAATAACGCTTTGAACCAGCAGACTGGATGGTCACATTAAACCAAAGTTCCTATTAATCTTTATTTGGTGCTGCCATGATGTTTGAGTATGCATTAAATGCAAGGCCTGCCCTGCCCCAAAATTACATGCACCACAATAGCCCTTTAAACTGACGTACTGGGATGGACACCTGAAAGCATTGTTCCTAGTAATTTGGTACTCCCATACTGTTTGGATATGCAATGATTTGTTGAGCCTGAAAAACCTGCATTGGAGAATGTCAGTGCTGAGGATGAAGACCTGGCAGTGGAGAATGTCAGTGTTGAGTTTAGAAAACTGAACGCTGTACAGACGGTATTTCAGTTGTGCTTGTAGTCCTATTTATAGCGCATGAAAGTAGCTCCAGTTCTTCCTCCTCCTCCTCTTCCTCATTGTCAACCAATCCTCATTTGGAAGACATGAGGCTGGGCTGTGTGTAATCAAGCTGTATGGTTCCTTGCTCCATCACATCATGCTCTGCCTGCAATGTATCCTCTTGGATTGTGAGCAGAGAGCATTTCAGAACACAAAGAAGTGGTATGGTGATGCTAATTACAGCGTCATCACCGCTCACCATCTTGGTGGAGTCTTCAAAGTTTTGGAGCATGGTACACAAGTCTGACATCCATGTCCACTCCTGAGGTCTTATGTGTGGAGTCTGAACTTAATACTGACGGCCTTGTTGATGCTGATAGTCAACAACTGCCCACTTCTGCTCACAAATCCTTTCCAACATAAAAAAGTGTTCCCAACGAGTGGGAACATCACACAACAGTTGTTGAGATGGAAGCTGCAAATGCTGCTGAAGAATGGCAAGGGCGGAGGAAGCTGTAGCTGACTTTCTAAAATGGGCACACAGGCGGCATACTTTCACAAGCTTATCCAGCAGATCCGGGTAGGTTTGAGAAGCCTCTGAACCACGAGTTTAAGCACATGGGCCAGGCATTGTACGTGTGTAATCTAGCCTCACCTCAGAGCCGCCATCAGGTTCCGGCCGTTGTCACACATGACCATGACTGGCTGTAGGTTCTGTGGTGTCAACCACAGAACTGCCTGCTCTTTCAGAGCTGTCTACAACGCAGCATTGAGCAGTATGTCACCCAAGCATATTAACTTCAGCAAAGCCTGTTGCCGCTTGGCTGAGGCAGTGTTGCAGTGCTTCCAGCTTGTGACTGATGTGGTCATTTCAAAGATGGACACTGAAGAGGAGGAGGAGGAGGTGCAGGAGCTGTAGACTGTGGGGGCAACCCTGATTGACATAGGGTCCGCAATCCTCGATGTTTGGAAGACATGTTCCATCCTAGGGTCCGAATGGGTCACTGCTTCCACTGTGTGCCGCTAGCGAGATGTATCATCCTTGGCCACAAGCACTTGCCCACGTGTCAGTGATTAAGTGGACTTTCCTAGTAACACCATTGTTGAGCGCACAGCTAATGTTGTGGGACACGTGGTTGTGTAATGCGGGGATGGGACACCGGGAGAAATAGTGGTGGCTGGGGACTGAGTACCTTGGGATGGCTGCCGCCATCAGGTTGTGGAAAGCTTCTGTCTCCACGAGCCTAAAAAGCAACATTTCGAGCGCAATCATATAAGAAATGTGTCAATTTAGTACTGTGGCCTGTAGGACGTTGGGTGCGTATTTCCGCATGCGTTCCAATAACTGGGGTACAGATAACTGAAAGCTGCACTGGAAAAGAATGTGGACATGCTTTATGATGGTGTTAGTTGAGTGTGGCAACGACAAGTGCAGGCAGAAGGCAGCTTCGCATGCACAGTGGACGGGGGTTTGGCTTGCACGCACAACAGTGGAAGAAGCAGTGGTGTCACCCGGAGATACTGATCCTGGAGCCTGGGATTCAGCCCAAAAAGTCAGGTGCTTTGCTGCCATATGCTGGATAATGCTGGTGATTGTCAGGCTGGTAGTTTTGCTACCCCTGCTGATGTGGGAATTGCCAGTGCTACAAATGGCCTGTTTGGGGTTATCAGCAGAGTCTTTAAAAAACAACCAGACTCAGGAAGACCTAACAGTTGTGCTGCCAACTTCTGGCATGTTGGTGTTATGAGGAACCGTTGCAAACCTGTCTGTGGCCACCACACTGCTTCTTCCTGCCTGTTGGGGTGCTACGTCTCCCTCCCCCTGTGTGCTGCTGTCCCCGCTCTGCATGTCCTCCTGCCAGGTTGGGTCAGTTGCTATATCATCCACCACTTCGTCTTCCACTTCCGCACCCTGGTCCTTCTCCTGACTTTCTGGCAATTGTTTCTCATCATCGTCCACCTCTTGTAACACGTTCCCATCCGACGTAACGCGTAACTGTCGCCTTCGTGTGACTGTGGCTGCTTGAATATTTGGGCATCACTATATACGATGTCATCTTGCCCCGCTTCAAGTAGACCAGGCGAGAGGTCCAAATCTCTAAATGGAAAAGTGTGGGATCAGTTGTCTCTGTGCACTCATCATGGTGGGAGAAAGGAGTATCAGGGTGATGAATATGCAGCTCAGACTCATGGCTACTCAGACTTGACAGTATAGAAGACAGGGTGGTGGTGGCAAAGTGACTGGAAGCATTATCCGCCATCCAACCGACAACCTTTTGACACTGCTCTGGGTTCAATAGTGGTGTGCTGCTGTGGTCTCCTAGTAATTGAGACAGGAAGGTTGAGCGAGTAGATGTGGGTGTTTGTTGTGGCCCAATTTCAGCTTGCACACGGCCTCGGCATCCACCATCACCATCACGTCCACTTCCTTGACCCTTGCAGTGCACCTTGCCCATATTAAATAGACTACAATATTTTCTATGTCCACTACAAATGGCTGAATTTGGAGCGAACTTATATGTGATCCGTGTACAGGAAAACCACAGGTTAAAATATCTGGCCTGTAGGTAACAATTTTTTTTTCAGCAACCTGGTGTCAAGAACTAGGCTAAGACACAGGAAAAACATTTGAATGGAGTTCTCAAATGCCACAATTTGTAGCTCACAAATAGATGAGGTGTGTGACTGAGATACTACACTGTAAAATATGTGGCCTGTACTTTCATTTTTTTTACAGGAAAATAGTGTCAAGAACTAGGGTAACACACAGCAAAAACAGTTGAATGTAGGCCTAAATGCCATAATATGTAGTCCACAGATAGATGAGGCATCTGATGGAGATAGCCAACTTTCAAATATCTGGTCTGTATTTTTTGAGGGTCAGCAAAATTGTGTCAATAAGTAGGCTAGGACACTACAAAAACAATTCTATGGAGGCCTGAAATGGCACAATTGTGAGCGCAATGATATGCGATCCGTGTGGCATGCAAAAAGCAGTGTAAAATATCTGCCCTGTAGCTAAATATTTTTTTGCCAGCTAAATATTTCTTTGGCAGCAAAATGGTGTCAAGAAATTGTATAAGACACTCCAAAATTTTTTTACAGTACTACAAAAATGGCTGAATTTTCTGAGCACTCAGATGTGATCGCTGGGACAGGCAAACCCGTTTAAAATAGCTGGATTTTCAGGCTGTACAATGAAAAGTATCTGGCTTTATTCTGCAATCCCAACAAGCAAATGGAGCAAAAAAAGTGTGCTCTGGATTGCTTTTGTGTTAAATAATCAGAATTAAGATGCAAAAAGAATTATTCCTGGCCAATGATACCTGGGGGCTATGTCAATATATGTAATAGGCAGCAGCAGACAGTAATGGAATGGACCCTCTTGATGTTTGCAATGAAGTATGCCACATAAAATGCCTGCCTGCTACTGATATCTATATACCCACATACACTCCCTGCCTACCTAGCACTGCAATCTATATACCCCATAATTAGTCATTAGAAGGACTGTTGATTTCTCTGGATTTGTGTATTCAACTATGGTATACCCACACTATCTTTGAAACCCCCAAATCTGACCCTATCTCGACAGCAACTCTCCCTACACTAGCTGATTCTGGAGTTGAATGAGATGAGCAGGGTAACGCCAGGTATGACATAGACCTGATGATGCTGTATTGCCAGCCAATCACTGTAATGCTACAAACAACATGGCTGCGGCATTGCAGTGAGTTGCACACAATCCCTGCATGTTGATTGGCACTCTAAAGAGCAAACTTGCAGGGTGTGGACTCGAATTCCCGCCGAACAATCCCGGAAATGCTCGGCTCTCGCCGAGCACCGTGAGTACAGTGATGCTCGGGCGAGTACCGAGCATTACCGAGTATGCTCGCTCATCACTATAGAGGAGGCAATACACGGTATTAAGAAATGGGGTATGTGAACTTATGATCAGGGTCATTTGGATGTATTAGGTTGTCATTATGGTTTAAAAAGAGAAAACACAGTCGTTTGACAATAAATGGCTTCACCCAACCACTAACCATGAGTGGAGAAAACGTTTTGATGTTATCATTCATATTCTCTGAAAAAATTCTGCTGGGGTATGTAAACTTTTGAGCACAACTGTACCTATGGTGATGTTGACTTGTCCGTGTTATCAAATGGACTGTGTGTCCATGTGACGTTATGGGTCTGTGTGAAACACGTACCACAACACGTTTTGCAATTCCTGTGTTCTAAACTTTATTTCAACTTACATTATTGATGCCTGGTGTGCACTTCCTGTGTGGGTGGATTTGGAGTTTACATGAGCAATGTCTGTTTTTTGCTCAAGTGTTCGCATATGTGTAGGCAAGGACCCATGTATAGATATGGACCATCTTATTGCTATGGTGCAGCAGCATGTGGAGCTCTGGGATACCAGAATCCAGGACTATGATGATCACTTGGCTATTGAGCCTGCCTGGCTGCAGATAGCAGAGGAGATGTATCATGCAGGTAGTTGGAGTACGTTATTGCCAGCAAAACGATCAAAGTTTGTTAAGTGTCTAATGGTTGTTCATTTTGCATTTTCTCTATTTTTTATTTTTGGGCTAAAAGGAAAAGGTGTTGATGCCTCCATATCGTTTTTGGTCAATAATATTGCTCACAAATATGCAATAGTACAGGATAACTGAAAATATAGTAGGTACAGAAGGGCTTCAAAACCAAAATCATAGAATCATGCCCTATAGGCAATCCTTTATTGATAAAATACCTCAATGGGTAGCACCCAAAAACAACCGTGATAAAAAAAACAAAAAACAAAGTGTATTCCTAACTTAACCCCTCTCTGACATTAGACGTACTATCCCGTCCATAAAACCCGTGCCATTCTGCCCATGGACGGGATAGTACGTCATAGGCGATCAGCTGCGCTCCTGAGGGGAGCGCAGCTAATCGCCGCCGGGTGTCAGCTGATTATCACAGCTGACACCCGTGACTGTGTGTCAGGAGCGGTCACGGACCGCTCCCGGCACATTAACCCCTAGCACACCGCGATCAAACATACCGTGTGAGGCACAGGGGAGGATCGCGCAGGGTGGGGGCTCCCTGCGCGCCCCCCTGAGACCCTCAGACCAGCGTGATGTGATCGCGCTGTTCTGAGGGCTTCCTCCCTCCCAGGACCCGGATTCAAGATGGCGCCGGGGTCCTGGAGGGAGGCGGCTTCCTCAGTGCCTGCTGAGAGCAGGCACTGAGAAGCCTGCTGCACTGCCTGAGCGATCGCTGGTGTGACAGTGTGCTGTGCACACTGTCACACCAGTGATTTGATAAAATACAGTGATGTCCCACCCTGGGACAAAGTAAAAAAGTTAAAAAAATAAAAATAAACATATTATAAAAAAAAATCCAAAATAAATAAAAAAAAAAAAAATATTCCCCAATAAATTCATTTATTCCTGTAAATAAAAAAACCAAAACAATAAAAGTACACATATTTGGTATCGCCGCGTCCGTAACGACCCCCCCTATAAAACTGTCCCACTAGTTAACCCCTTTAGTGAACCCCTTAAAAAAAAAAAAAAAAAAACGAAGCAAAAAATCAATGCTTTATCATCATACCGAAGAACAAAAAGTGGAATAACGCGCAATCAAAAAGACCGATATAAATAAACATGGTACCGCTGAAAACTTCATCTTGTCCCGCAAAAAATGAGCCGCAATAAAGCATCATCAGCGAAAAAATAAAAAAGTTATAGCTCGCAGAATAAAGCGATGCAAAAATAATTATTTTTTATATAAAATTGTTTTTATTCTATAAAAGCGCCAAAACATAAAAAAATGATATAAATGAGGTATCGCCATAATCGTACTGACCCGAAGAATAAAACTGCTTTATCAATTTTACCACACGCGGAACAATAAAAACGCCTCCCCCAAAAGAAATTCATGAATTGCTGATTTTTGTTCATTCTAACCTCCCAAAAATCGAAATAAAAAGCGATCAAAAAATGTCACCTGCTCAAAAATGATACAAATAAAAACTTCAACTCGTCCCGCAAAAAATAAGACCTCACATGACTCTGTGGGCCAAAATATGCAAAAATTATAGCTCTCAAAATGTGGCGATGCAAAAAACTATTTTTGCAATAAAAAGCGTCTTTTAGCGTGACAGCTGCCAATCATAAAAACCCGCTATAAATAGTAAATCAAACCCCCCTTTATCACCCCCTTAGTTAGGGAAAAATAATAAATTTAAAAAATGTATTTATTTCCATTTTCCCATTAGGGTTAGGGTTAGGGTTGCGGCTAAAGTTAGGGTTAGGGTTGGCGCTAAAGTTAGGATTAGGGTTAGGGTTGGGATTAGGGGTGTGTTAGGGTTAGGTTTGTGATTAGGGTTGGGACTAGGGTTAGGGGTGTGTTGGGGTTAGGGTTGGAGTTAGAATTGGGGGGTTTCCGCTGTTTAGACACATCAGGGGCTCTCCAAATGTGACATGGCGTCTGATCTTAATTACAGCCAATTCTGCGTTGAAAAAGTCAAACGGTGCTCCTTCACTTCTGAGCTCTGCCATGCGTCCAAACAGTAGTTTATCCCCACATATGGGGTATCAGCGTACTCTGGACCCCAAGAGTTATTGTGCAATTTGTCCTATTTCTTCTGTTACCCTTGGGAAAATAAAAAACTGGGGGCGAAAATATCATTTTTGTACAAAAAAAAATATTTTTTTGTTTTTACAGCTGTACATTATAAACTTCTGTGAAGCACTTGGGGCTTCATAGCGCTCACCACACACCTAGATAAGTTCCTTGTGGGGTCTATTTTCCAAAATGGGGTCACTTGTTGGGGATTTCCACTGTTTAGGCGCATCAGGGGCTCTCCAAATGCGACATGACGCCCCCGGACCATTCCTTCAAAGTCTGCAATCCAAAACGTCACTACTTCCCTTCCGAGCCCCAACGTGTACCCATACAGTAGTTTACTCCCACATATTGGGTATCAGCGTACTCAGGACAAATTGGGCAACAACTTTTGGGGTCCAATTTCTCCTGTTACCCTTGTAAAAATAAAATATTGGGGCGAAAAAATCATTTTTGCAAAAAAAAAAAAGATTTTTTATTTTTACGGCTGTGCGTTATAAACTTCTGTGAAGCACTTCGGGTTCAAAGTGCTCACCACACATCTAGACAAGTTCCTTGTGGGGTCTATTTTCCAAAATGGGGTCACTTGTGGGGGTTTCCACTGTTTAGGTGCATCAGGGGCTCTCCAAATGCGACATGACGCCCCCAGACTATTCCATCAAAGTCTGCAATCCAAAACGTCACTACTTCCCTTCCGAGCCCTGACGTGCGCCCATACAGTAGTTTTCTCCCACATATTGGGTATCAGCGTACTCAGGACAAATTGGACAACAACTTTTGGGGACCAATTTCTCCTGTTACCCTTGTGAAAATAAAATATTGGGGGCGAAAAAATCATTTTTGTAAAAAAAAAAAGATTTTTTATTTTTACGGCTGTGCGTTATAAACTTCTGTGAAGCACTTCGGGGTTCAAAGTGCTCACCACACATCTAGATAAGTTCCTTGTGGGGTCTATTTGCCAAAATGGGGTCACTTGTGGGGGGTTTCCACTGTTTAGGTGCATCAGGGGCTCTCCAAATGTGACATGACCCCCCCAGACCATTCCATCAAAGTCTGCAATCCAAAACGTCACTACTTCCCTTCCGAGACCCGACGTGTGCCCATACAGTAGTTTTCGCCCACATATTGGGTATCAGTGTACTCAGGACAAATTGGACAACAACTTTTGGGTTCCAATTTCTTCTGTTACCCTTGTGAAAATAAAATATTGGGGGCGAAAAAATCATTTTTGTAAAAAAAAAAAAAAGATTTTTTATTTTACGGCTGTACGTTATAAACTTTAGTGAAACACCTGGGGGTTCAAAGTTCTCACCACACATTTAGATAAGTTCCTTGAGGGGTCTAGTTTCCAAAATGGTGTCATTTATGGGGGTTTCCACTGTTTAGGCAGATCAGGAGCTCTCCAAACACGACATGGCGTCCAGCCAATTCTGCGTTGAAAAAGTCGACGGCGCTCCTTCCCTTCCAAACTCTGCCATGCACCCAAACAGTGGTTTACCCCCACATATGGGGTATCAGCGCACTCAGGACAAATTGCACAATAACTTTTGGAGTCTTGTTACCCTTGGAAAAATAAAAATTGGGGTGAAAAGATCATTTTTGTGGAAAAAATATGATTTTTAAATTTTACGGCTCTACGTTATAAACTTGTGTGAAGCACTTGGGGTTCAAATTACTCATCAAAAATCGAGATAAGTTCCTTAGGGGGTCTAGTTTCCCAAATGGGGTCATTTGTGGGGGGTTTCCACTGTTTAGGCACATCAGGGGCTCTCCAAATGCAACATGGCATCCAAACTCAATTCCAGCCAATTTTGGTTGGAAAAAGTCAAATGGTGCTCCTTCCATTCCGAGCTCTGCCGTGCGCCCAAACAGTGGTTCCCCCCCACATATGGGGTATCAGCATACTCAGGACAAATTGTACAACAATTATGTGGTCCAATTTCTCCTGTTACCCTTGGGAAAATAAAAAATTAGTGACTAAAAGATAATTTTTGTGGGAAAAAAATAGGATTTTTTATTTTCATGCCCGGGCATTATAAACTTGTGTGAAGCACTTGGGGGTTGAAAGTGCTCACCAAAGATCTAGATAAGTTCCTTAGGGGGTCTAGTTTCCAAAATGGGGTCACTTGTGGGGGTTTCCACTGTTTAGGCCTCTCTGGGGCACTGCAAACGGAACATGACCCCCATTAACGTCTGCATTCCAAAACGTTACTACTTCCTTTCCAAGCCCTGCCGTGCGCCCAAACAGTTACCCCCCCACATATGGGGTATCAGCGTACTCAGGACAAATTGGACAACAACTTTTGGGGTCCAATTTCCTTGGGAAAATTCAAAAATTTGGGACTAAAAAATCATTTTTGTGGAAAATTGATTTTTTTTTTTTCACACCCAGGCTTTATAAACTTTTGTGAAACACTTGAGGGTTCAAAGTGCTCACAACAGATCTAGATAAGTACCTTAGGGGGTCTAGTTTCCAAAATGGTGTCACTTGTGGGGGGTTTCCACTGTTTAGGCGCATCAGGGGCTCTCCAAACGCGACATGGCATCCAATCTAAATTCCAGCCAATTTTAGTTTGAAAAAGTCAAACGTCGCTCCTTCCCTTACGAGCTCTGCCGTGTGCCCAAACAGTGGTTTTCCCCCACATATGGGGTATTGGCATACTCAGGAGAAATTGCATAACAACCTTATCTGTCCATTTTCTCCTTTTACCCTTGTAAAAATAAAAAAAAAGTTTGTAAAAGTTAATTTTTGTGGCTAAAAAGTAAAATATTCATTTTTTCCTTCCACGTTGCTTTAGTTACTGTGAAGCATCTGAAGGGTTAATAAACTTCTTGAATGTGGTTTTGAGTACCTTGAGGGGTGCAATTTTTAGAATGGTGTCACTTTTGGGTATTTTCTGCCATATAGACCCCTCAAAGTGACTTCAAATGTGAGGTGGTCCCTAAAAAAAATGGCTTTGTAAATTTTGCTGTAAAAATGAGAAATCGCTGGTCAAATTTTAACCCTTATAACTTCCTAACAAAAAAAATTTTGGTTCCAAAATTGTGCTGATGTAAAGTAGACATGTGGGAAATGTTATTTCTTAACTATTTTGTGTGATATATTTCTCTGTTTTAAGGGAATAAAAATTCAAAGTTTGAAAATTGCAAAATTTTAAAAATTTTCGCCATATTTGCGTTTTTTTTTCAAAAATAAACGCAAGTTATATCGAAGAAATTTTACCACTAACATGAAGTACAATATGTCACGAGAAAACAATCTCAGAATCACGAAGATCCGTTGAAGCGTTCCAGAGTTATAACCTCATAAAGAGACAGTGGTCAGAATTGTAAAAATTGGCCCGGTCATTAACGTGCAAACCACCCTTGGGGGTGAAGGGGTTAAAAGCTATGGGGATAGCCTAGAGTCCCTGATGCAGGTCTGGGCTGTCACCTGCCTAACAGCGGAGGTTGGCACCCTAGGGGGAAGCGTTGTGGTGCCCCCGCTCAACGATGGCTGACCCTAGGGTCCCTGTTAGGCCCTTACACCTTAGGGGATACCTCTACCCAGATAGTAGGGAGACCCCTAACATTAATACAGAGACCAGCTAACATTAAAGGTGACCCTAAGTCCCCAAAGTATTAAAACAGTTCACAACACACGGGGTGGTAGGGAGTATAATGGAGATTGGCACAGATCTGCTGTACAACACTGCTAGTATACAGCAGCCTCCTTTTATGAACAGGAGTTATGATAAAACTGCCTTCTTGTGCCACAGCTTAATGAAAGTGAATGTGAACAGTCTCATACTTGTTCACTCACTAGTCAAAGCTCCTCCAGTGTATAGGAAATCTAAATGTGTGTGCATACCAGACAGTCAAATAAAAGCTAAGATGCGATCTATAATTGTCAGCTATTGGACCAAAAGTCTAGTCTGAACTTATAAACACACTGAAAGAATGACTAGAGCATATAATGACTGGAATGAATAAGACGCATCGGCGTCATGAGAAGGTCATTGACACTTGATTTTAGTGTCATGTTAGGGGATAGCAATATTTGAAGATAAATGTATAAGGCAGCAAGATATAATTGATGTATACCTTCCCTAGCAATGCCCGATGTACCGAATAGGAAATAGGTACAGATATAACATTCCTACAGGTATGGTGCTAGATGGGGAATAGGTATATATATTGCCTTCCTGTACGTATAATACTAATCACCCCTCATCATGATGTGGATACACTGAGAAACTCCATTATAAAATGTTGTTAATAAGAAATGCGTAACGATACTCATCATTTCTCATGGTCACCCCACCACCATCAATAGTAGCGCCTCAACGCGTTTCGCCCCATGTTAGTCTCTGCACCATGTCATTTTGACACCGGACATCTGTACATCTGGCCTCCTGATGAGCCCATGGGGCGAAACGCGTTGAGGCGCTACTATTGATGGTGGTGGGGTGACCATGAGAAATGATGAGTATCGTTACGCATTTCTTATTAACAACATTTTATAATGGAGTTTCTCAGTGTATCCACATCATGATGAGGGGTGATTAGTATTATACGTACAGGAAGGCAATATATATACCTATTCCCCATCTAGCACCATACCTGTAGGAATGTTATATCTGTACCTATTTCCTATTCGGTACATCGGGCATTGCTAGGGAAGGTATACATCAATTATATCTTGCTGCCTTATACATTTATCTTCAAATATTGCTATCCCCTAACACGACACTAAAATCAAGTGTCAATGACCTTCTCATGACGCCGATGCGTCTTATTCATTCCAGTCATTATATGCTCTAGTCATTCTTTCAGTGTGTTTATAAGTTCAGACTAGACTTTTGGTCCAATAGCTGACAATTATAGATCACATCTTAGCTTTTATTTGACTGTCTGGTATGCACACACATTTAGATTTCCTATACACTGGAGGAGCTTTGACTAGTGAGTGAACAAGTATGAGACTGTTCACATTCACTTTCATTAAGCTGTGGCACAAGAAGGCAGTTTTATCATAACTCCTGTTCATAAAAGGAGGCTGCTGTATACTAGCAGTGTTGTACAGCAGATCTGTGCCAATCTCCATTATACTCCCTACCACCCCGTGTGTTGTGAACTGTTTTTAATACTTTGGGGACTTAGGGTCACCTTTAATGTTAGCTGGTCTCTGTATTAATGTTAGGGGTCTCCCTACTATCTGGGTAGAGGTATCCCCTAAGGTGTAAGGGCCTAACAGGGACCCTAGGGTCAGCCATCGTTGAGCGGGGGCACCACAACGCTTCCCCCTAGGGTGCCAACCTCCGCTGTTAGGCAGGTGACAGCCCAGACCTGCATCAGGGACTCTAGGCTATCCCCATAGCTTTTAAGTTAGGAATACACTTTGGTTTTTTTTTTTTTTATCACGGTTGTTTTTGGGTGCTACCCATTGAGGTATTTTATCAATAAAGGATTGCCTATAGTACAGGATAACAAATAATGCACATTCACATATGTTTTGAACGTTCATATACATATTGTAAAGATTGTTTGGCTGTTAAAAATTGGGTTAAGAAACCAAATCCCTGCAGCATTTCCTCACAATTGTCACTAGAAAGGGATAATTAAACTTAACTTTAATAATAATAATAATAATAATATATTATCTTATATATACCTGAACTACACACTTTTATTTATTATGTAATGTTGGTACACCTGTGCAAGATTTGTGTCCTAATATTTTATGTACTGCTGTTTGTATTGCTGCTGTAATACTGTAATTTCCCCCCGGGATCAATAAAGTGTATCGTATCGTATCGTAATAAATGACCTATATGACATACTACAAAAGTGCACGAGAGTAGCTCAAATCCTGAAATTCAGGAAATGACTGGACTAACAACACAAAAACATAAAACCCCAAGTCTAACTCATGTGATAATTCTTCCCATCACATATATATTATCTCTGTTTGTTTTTCGGAGAGTTTTGTCACTCTTTTATTAGTGACTCATCTGGGTACACTGTGAAATATTCCCAATAGAAAGGAGACTAAAGTTAATAAAAACAGCATTTATGCACAAATAGTCTTATTGGTGTGTCCCCTCAATTCACAGAGGACATTCACAGTTTAATGTGATAAGTATACTATCCAGAAGGGAAAATAAGCATTTGACACACTGCTGATTTTGCAAGTTTTCCTAACCTATGAAGAATTGAGAGGTCTGTAATTTTTATCCTAGAACACTTAAACTGTATGGGACAGAATCTAAGATAAATCCATAAAATCAGATTGAATGATTTTTACACAATTAATTTGCATCTTATAGCATGAAATAAGTATTTGATACAATAGAAAAACATAGCTTAATATTGTACTGAAATCTTTGTTTGCAATTATACAGTCATGGCCAAAAGTTTTGAGAATGACACAAATATTAATTTTTACAAAGTCTACTGCTTCACTTTTTATAATGGCAATTTGCATATACTCCAGAATGTTATAAAGAGTGATCAGCTTAACAGCAATTACTTGCAAAGTCAATATTTGGCTAGAAAATGAACTTTATCCCCCAAAACACATTTCAACATCATTGCAGCCCTGCTTTAAAAGGACCAGCTAACCTCTTTTCATTGATTGTTCCATTAACACAGGTGTGGGTGTTGATGAGGACATGGCTGGAGATCAATCTGTCATGATTAAGTAAGAATGACACCACTGGACACTTTAAAAGGAGGCTGATGCTTGGCATCATTGTTTCTCTTCTGTTAACCATGGTTATCTCTAAAGAAACACGTGCAGTCATCATTGCAATGCACAAAAATGGCCTAACAGGGAAGAGTATTGCAGCTAGAAAGATTGCACCTCAGTCAACAATCTATCGCATCATCAAGAACTTCAAGGAGAGAGGTTCCATTGTTGCCAAAAAGGCTTCAGGGCGCCCAAGAAAGACCAGCAAGCGCCAGGACCGTCTCTTAAAAGTGTTTCAGCTGCGGGATAGGGCTACCAGCAGTGCAGAGCTTGCTCAGGAATGGCAGCAGGCAGGTGTGAGTGCATCTGCATGCACTGTGAGGCGGAGACTCTTGGAGCAAGGCCTGGTCTCAAGTAGGGCAGCAAAGAAGCCACTTCTCTCCAGAAAAAACATCATGGGCAGACTGATATTCTGCAAAAGGTACAGGCAGTGGACTGCTGAGGACTGGGGTAAAGTTATTTTCTCTGATGAATCCCCTTTTCAATTGTTTGGGACATCAGGAAAACGCCTCATTCGGAGAAGACAAGGTGAGCGCTACCACCAGTCTTGTCTCATGCCAACTGTTAAGCATCCTGAAACCATTCATGTGTGGGGTTGCTTCTCAGCCAAGGGAATCGGCTCTCTCACAGTCTTGCCTAAAAACACAGCCAAGAATAATGAATGGTACCAGAATGTCCTCCAAGAGCAACTTCTCCTAACCCTCCAAGAGCAGTTTGGCGATCAACAAAGACTTTTCCAGCATGATGGAGCACCTTGCCATAAAGCAAAAATGATAACTAAATGGCTCAGGGAACAAAACATAGAGATTTTGGGTCCATGGCCTGGAAACTCCCCAGATCTTAATCCCATTGAGAACTTGTGGTCAATCATCAAGAGACGGGTGGACAAACAAAAACCTAAAAATTCTGACAAAATGAAAGCAATGATTGTGCAAGAATGGACTGCTATCAGTCAGGATTTGGTCCAGAAGTTGATTGAGAGCATGCCAGGGAGAATTGCAGAGGTCCTGAAGAAGAAGGGTCAACACTGCAAATATTGACTTGCTGCATTAAATCTTTCTAACTGTCAATATAAGCTTTTGTTACTCATATGTTGCAATTATTATATTTCTGTCAGTGATAAAAACATCTGTCAAACACACATAAAAACCAGAGGGCAGCAGATCATGTGAAAATATAATATTTGTGTCATTCTCAAAACTTTTGGCCATGACTGTAGAGGTCAAACATTTCCTGCAGTTCTTGACCAAGTTAGCACACTCTGCAGCATGTATTTTGGCTAACTCCTTTATACAGATCTTCTCCATTTTTTTCAGGTTTTGGAGCTGTCGTTGGGCAACGTTGCATTTTAGTTCCCTCCAAATATTTTCTATTAGGTTCAGATGTGGAGACTGACTAGGCCATTCCAGGACATGGAAATGCTTCTTACGGAGCCATGACGCATCTTCAATGTTCTTACTGAGGGAAGAAGGTTGTTGGCAAAAATCTCACAATGCATCACACCAACTATCGGCCCTTCAATACACTGCTGAAAATCAGCCCAAAAGTATGATGTTTCCTCCACTATGCTTCACGGTTGGGACAGTGGTCTAGGGGCTCTAATCATCCTTCTGTTACTTTCAAACACGGCAAATTTAGTTGATACCAAAAAGTTGTATTTTGGTCTCATCTGAACATATGACGACCTTCTCCTCTGCCTCCTCTGGATCATCCAGATGGTTATTGATGAACTTCAAAGAGGCCTGGACATGTGATGGCATAAGCAAGGGGACCTTACATGCACCACAGGATTTTAAACCATGATGGCCTAATGTGTTAGTAAAGGTAATGCTTGAGACTGTGGTCCAAGCTCTCTTCAGGTCATTGACCAGGTCACTATGAAGTTGTTCTGGGCTTATTACTGACCTTTCTCAAAATTATCCTTATCCCATGAAGCAAATGGATGGGGCCCCTCACCGAGGAAGTTTAACAGTTATTTTATGCTTCTTCTATTTTCTAATAATTGTGTCAACAGTTGTTGCCTTCTAACCAAGCTGCTTGCCTATTGTACTGTAGCACATCCCAGCCTTGTGCAGGTCTACAATTTTGTTCTTGGTGTCCTCACACAGCTTTTTCGTCTTGGCCATGATGGAGAGGTTGGTGTGTGATGGATTGAGTGTGCAGACAGGTGTCATTTATACATTTATTGAGTAGAGATGAGCGACTTTGCCTCCGGGAGGGTTGAGTCGGGTTTCGGATCACCCGACTTTCCAAAAGTCGAGTCGAACGAAATCGGCCGACTATTGGAAAAAGTCAAAGGTCCAACTGAAACTCGACCCAAAACCAATGCAAGTCAATGGGGAAGAAAAGTCGTCAGGGAGTGGAGAACAGTAAACACACCTGCAGTGCCCATTTCAATGCCAACGACATCAATTCCTATTACTAAAGCTTGTCAACCTTAATTTACTTTATAATAATAGTAACGCAATGAAAACGGGGTGTTATTTGGCTAAAGTTGTGGGGGGGCAGGGCTGGTTCCAGGTTTTCGTGGGCCAAAGAGTCTCAGTGGGCCCCTTTAACACATACCACAATTCATGATGCTTCAATGCGGCAGAGAAATATAGGTATAGTACAATGCCAAAAACTTCGCTTCTTACATTACATGAGTGATATCTATTGTAAATTCTACAATAGCTCAAAAACCGGACAGTATAGTCCTCCATACAGTATTATGGGTACCACATAGTGAGCCATACAGAATAATGAGCTCCATATATTGCTCCATACATAATTGGTCCCAAACAATGTTCCATACAGTATATGATGAGCTCCACTTAATGCTCCAGTATATGATGGTCCCCATGCAATGTGCCATACAGTATAGGAAGGTCCGCATAGAGTAGGATGAGCCCCATTTATTGCTCCATACAGTATAATGAGTCGCATATAAATCTCCATACAGTATATGATGGGTCCCATATATTGCTCCATACAGAATGGGCTCCATATAATGCTCCATACAGAATAGGCCCCATATGTGCTCCATATATAAAGGACACTATATGATGCCCCATAAATAATGAAAGCCATATGATGCTCTAGTATATGATGAGACCCATATATGATGCTCCACTGTACATGGGCGTACCCACCGTGGGGCAGGGGGGGGCAGCTGCCCCTCCCTAGAAGCAGGGGCACAAAATGGAAGAGAACGGAGAGAGCAGCACAATGCCGGCTCCCTCTGCCCCAGGTTGCAGAGCCTGTCTGTGTGCGCAGTGTACCGTGCTGCTGTCTCACCAGAGGAGCTTCTAACTTCTTTCCTTCCTGACGGCAGCAGCTGTAGTTTCACTTTCTGCCGTGCAGGCTCTGGTTGTCTCAGCCACACTGGGTCCTAGTGCCCTCTGTGTGCAGACACTGGACACTTCCTGCTCCTGCCTCAGTCACTGCCTGCAAGCTTCATGGTAAGAGGGGATTGAATTTATTAAATTCATTCTGCTCAAGCATGTCATGGTCACTGTGGGGGGAATTGGAGAGGATGGGGGGTACTGTGGGGGAGGGGTACAGGGCACTGGGGTGAATGTAAGAGGATGGGGTATTGTGGGGGCTAGGGCACTGGGGGGGTTAATGTGAGAGGATGGGGGTATTGTGGGGGCTGAAGTGGGGGAGGGGCAACAGGGCACAGAGAGTGAATGTGAGAGGATGGGGTATTGTGCGGGAGGGGATACAGGGCACTGGTTGGTGAATGTGAGAGGATGGGTATATTGTGGGGGCTGACACACAGGGGTTGATGTGAGAGGATGGGGTATTGTGAGGGAGGGTGGACAGGTCACTGGGGTTGAATGTAAAAGGATGGGGGTATTGTGGGGGCAAGGGCACTGGGGGTTTACTGTGAGAGGATGGGGCATTGTGGGGACTGAAGTGGGGAGGGGCAGCAGAGCACTAAGGGGTGCATGTGAGAGGATGGGGTGTGGGGTGTGGTGGGAGACCAGGGGTGAGTAGCGGGCTGTTTTGTGGGGACAGATCCTTTTTATTCTAACTTTAATAATAGATTAATATTTCAGTATTATTATAACAAGGGCATAGACAGACGGCCGTATAACTCATGCGAGGATCGCACTGCAATCCTTGGACTTGCTGGTACCGCTCCTGACATGAGCGCAACTGCCATGTATAATATATGGTATATACAGCGTAGTGTCGCATACACTGCTGTATTATACAATATACAACAGTTCTAATGCTCCATACCTAATATGCAGGATAATGTACAGTGTATATGATGTAACCTGTATAAGATGCGACATTGGCTTGCCCCCCCCTAGTTTTGATCCTGGGTACGCCCATGCCAGTGTATGATGAGCCCCATATAATGCTCCAAGTATAGTGGTCCCCATATATAATGCTCCATATATAATGGGCTCCATGTGATGCTCCATATATAATGTGCCACATATGATGCGCCATATATAATGGGCCCCATATGATGCTCCAGTATATGATGGGCCACATGGATGATGCTCCAGTGTAAGATGGGCCTATATAATGCTCCATATATAATGGGCCCCTTATGATGCTCCAGTGTATAATGGGGCCTGTATATGAAGCTACAGTGTATGATGGGCCCCATTTATAATGCTCCAGTGTATGATGTGCCCCTTATATAATGCTCCAGTGTATAATGGGCCCTATCTATGAAACTCAAGTGTATGATGGGCCCCATGTATAATTCTCCAGTGTATAATGCTCCCCATATATTGCTCCAAACATTAAAAAAATGAAATACCTCTCCTCGGTGGGTACTGCACTACTCTGGACTCCTCAGCGACGCCACCTTCCAGCTCTCTGCACTGTGACTGTTCAGGCAGAGCGCGCACAGACGTGACGTCATCGCGCTCTCTGACATGAATGTCACTGTTAGGAAACGCGGAAGACGTCACAGCGGTGGAGCAGGAAGAGATAAGTATTGCAAGTGCTGGGGCCCTGAGCAAGCAGGGGGTCCACTCGTGGGCACCGGCACTGGCACAGGGCCCCTCATAGTACGCCGGTGTCTCTGATGATGAGTGGGCCCCCCCACCTGCTCAGGGCCCCGGCACTTGCTCTGGTGCGCCAGGTGCTGATGCTGGCTCTGGGGGGGGAAAGCCCAGTTAGGGAGGTGGAAAAACTGGCATATGTTGAGGTGTAGGCTGGACGTTCAGCAGCTGCAAATGGAGGAATTGGAGAAGTCGGAGGAAGAGGAGGACAAAGCGATCCATTTTGCCCTGCAACCTATGTGTCATCAGGGGAAGGTGGTACAAAATCCTTTGAAACCCAGCCATGGTTCATTTTAATGAAGGTGAGATCACCAACATTTTGGGTCGACAGCTGGGTCATTCTTTCTATCAGGATTGATCCAGCAGCACTGAAGACTCTTTCTGATAGCACACTACCAGGTGGGCAAGCGAGCTCCTGTAAGGCTTATTGTGCCAATTCAGGCCAGGTGTCCAGTTTATAGGCCCAGTAGTCAAAGGGGAATGAACTGTGAGGGAGAACATCATTGTCATAGTTGACAACTGCTGTCTCCTGTCTGTTGCAATCGATTCAGTATTAACAGTCATGTGAGCTGTACTCGAGAAATCAGTCCACAACATGGTCATGAAACCCCTGTCTCCAACGCCACTTCGGCTGTGTGCACCACGAACACCTCTTCCATGTTGCCCCGTACAGTTCGTGGTAGAACCTGCACCGCTGCTGTACGCTGGGAATGCCTCTAACAAACGGTTTACCAGAGTTGCTTGTTTGTTCACCAATATTAGCTCTAGGTTCTCCTGAGGCATGATGTTCTGTTATTTGCCTCTATAGCGTGGATCGAGGATGCTGGCCAATCAGTAGTCGTCATCCTTCATAATTTTGGCAATGCGGGTGTCCCTTTTTTGGATCCGCAAGACATAATCACACATGTGGGCCAATGCTCCAGGTGTCAATGATGCACTGCTAGTGGTGGATGGAGGAGCACTTTCTGCCAAATCCACATCCCTCCTGTCACGCATAAACCCTGTACCTAACCTTGGCAGGCCAACATTTTCTCTTGTCCCTGAGAAGCATCCTCCTCACCAAAATAATCATCCCCCTCATCCTCCTCCTCATCCTTTTCTTCCTCCACCTCATCCAGGACAGTTTCCTGAGCAGACAATGGCTGACTGTCATCAAAGCTTCCCTCACTCTCCTCCTCTTCCTCCTCTGCTGCTGACACCAGTTCTTTAATGTGCGTCAAAGTTTGCATGAGCAGACGCATAAGTGGGATGCTCATGCTTATGATGGCGTCGTCTGCACTTACCAGCCGTGTGCATTCCTCAAAACACATTAAGGACTTTACAGAGGTCTTTCAGCTTTGACCTTTGCACACTTGACAACTCGATGTCTGCCCTCAAACTGCCTGCCCGTGTATCCTCCCACAAATGCATTACAGCCTGCCTCTGTTCGCACAGCCTCTCAACCATGTGCATGGTGGAGTTCCACATTGTTGCAACGTCTATGATAAGGTGGTGCTTGGGGAGATGGAGCGATCGCTGCAGCCACTGCATATGACTGGAGTCTACGGGCGAGCGACGGATGTGCGAGCACAGTCTTCGCACCTTATGGAGCAGGGCTGGTAACTCTGGATAATTATTTATGAAGCACTGCACCACCAAGTTCAAGGTGTGAGCCAGTCAAGGTATGTGTCTGAGTTTTGCCAGGGCTATGGCCACCACAAAATTACAGCCATTATCACTGACTACCTTGCCTGGCTCAAGATGTAGACTGGCCAGCCATGACTCAGTTTCTCACTGCAAGTAGTTGGCCAGTACCTCAGCGGTGTGTCTCTTGTCGCCCAAAAACATCATCTTTAAAACAGCCTGCTGATGCTTACCACTAGCTGTTCGATAGTGGGACACCTCGTGTGCAACACTGGCAGCTGCGGATGGAGTGCTCGTGCGACTGCGCTCTGTCTACAAGCTTTCGCTTCTGGAGGTCATAGCATGGGGCAGCGTAGGCCATGAGCTCACGGAACGCTGCGCTTTCAACTAAACGGAAGGGCATCATCTCTAATGAGATCAGTTAGGCAATGTAGGCGTTCAAAGCCAGTGTACGCGGATGAGAGGATGAGCACTTTCTTGTCCTACTCAGAGTGTCTGCTAGTGTGAGCTAGACTTGAGAGCTGCATATGGGGGATCTCTCGGTGGACATTGCAGACTGAGAGGGGTTGGTGATGGTTTTGGTGGTGGTAGTGGTCAAGGCCTAGATTCAGTCTTTCGTTGGAAAAACATTGTGATTCCCTGACTACATTGGCCTTGCGACGACACCTCAACATTTCTTGCTGGTGGGGTGCTAACCGGTGGGCTTACAGTGGGGAAAGCAATGTAGCGTTGATAGCTACCTTCAGTCGGAGCAGGTGCACATGTGCTACCTGAGGTTTTGTAGTCCGTCCACGCTTGCAAGTGCATGGTGTTTAAATGTCTAAGCATGCAACTGGTATTCAAATTTCGTAGATTTTTTTCCTCGGCTAAATGTCCTTTTGCACTTCTTAAAGATAACCTTTGCCTCATCAATAGGATTTTGGTCAAAAAAGTGCCACACTGCACTTTTCCTACTATGGGATAAATTTTCAGGGCTTACAGGCTGTGCTAATTTGACCATCTGGCCAAGCTGTCCTGCAACTCTTTTTGTTTTTTTTAACACGTGTTTGGACTGCTACGGGCCTGCCAGATAACCGCAGCTGCGATGTCGATGCCTGCTGTGGATCCTCCTCTTCTGAGCTATTGCCAAGGGAACCCTCATCCCCCAATGGATGCCAATCCGGGTCAACAACTGGGTCATCCATCACCTCCTCTTCAATTTCATCTGCATCTTCTTCTGTGTCACCATGTAAGGTGGTAGAGTATGGGGAAGGGGCACCTGAGTTTCATCAGGGTCAGAATCTGGCTCAGCAGACTGCGAGGGCAATGCAGTGCTCTGGGTGAATGTAGCAGCAGAATCATATAGCAGGGGCTGTGCATCAGTGCACTCCATGTCATATTCATCTTGGAGTGGTGAATTCAGGATTTCACTTGATAACCAAGGCATGGTATGTGAAAAGAGGTCCAGGGAGTAATCTGAAGTGTAGCCTGCCACATCCTTCACTTTTGTTGGGGGTGAAGGACACAAGGAAAGGTGTTGTTCCTGACCAGGAGCCTGCAATGACGACTCAGTGCTTGCAGTTTTTGAAACTTCAGAAGAGGAGGCGATAGAGCTGGAGGCTGTTTCGGCAATGTAAGGCAAAAACTGTTCCTGATGCTCCATCTTTAAAAGCGGTTTACCTACTCCCAGAAAAGGGAGCCTTCCAGGCTTTCTGGAGCCAGACGATGACGCAGGCTCAACACCTCTTCCACCATACTTCTTCATGTTTGGGAAAATGTACCAAATATACCAACAGATACATGGTACTGTATTAGAAGCGTACAACTGTATATAGTGTAGGGGAAAATTTAAATCTCCGTATATATTTCCGGAGTCACACACAGATGCTCACTCTTTATGGATTAGACCAGAATACAAAAAGCATAAAAATGGTACTGTATCAGAAGCGTACAGCTGTATACAGTGTAGGTGAAAATTTAAATCTCCGTATATATTGCCGGAGTCACACACAGATGCTCACTCAGTATGGATTAGACCTGAATACAAAAAGCAGAAAAACGGTACTGTATCAGAAGTGTACAGCTGTATACGGTGAAGGGGAAAATTTAAATCTCCGTATGTATTTCTGGAGTCACACACAGATGCTCACTCAGTATGGATTTGACCAGAATACAAAAAGCAGAAAAACGGTACTGTATCAGCAGCGTACAGCTGTATACAGTGTAGGGGAAAATTTATATCTCTGTATATATTTCCGGAGTCACACACACAGACGCCCACTCAGTATGGATTTGTCCGTAATACAAAAAGCAGAAAAACGGTACAGTATCAGAAGCGTACAGCTGTACACGGTGAAGGGGAAAATTTTAATCTCCGTATATATTTCTGGAGTCACACACAGACGTTCACTCAGTATGGATTTGACCGTAATACAAAAGGCAGAAAATTGGTACTGTATCAGAAGCGTACAGCTGTACACAGTGTAGGGGAAAATTTAAATCTCCATATATATTTTTGGAGTCACACACACACGCTCACTCAGTATGGATTTGACCGGAATACAAAAAGCAGAAAAACAGTACTTTATCAGAAGCGTACAGCTGTACAGTATACGGTGTAGGGGAAAATTTAAATCTCCGTATATATTTCCGGAGTCACACACAGATAGTCAGCATGTATTTGTCTGTGAGACCAGCCGGTACACGGTAGTGTGTGAGGAGCGTACACCTCTATACGGTGTGGGAAAAAATGAACGCTCGGTAACTGTGCAGAAAAAAAGAATAAAAGTATTAGTGCTGTGTAAAAGCAGTCTGCACAGCAGTGTACACACAGCAATACAGCTATCAGGCAGCCTAATAACCAGCGCTGCTGCACACAAGAAAATCCTCCTCTGTCACTGCACACTAACTCTACAGCACAATTGCTATCAGCACAAGCACAGAAGAACTTCTCTTTCCAGCCCTACTGATAAACAGCGTCAGCAACCTCTCCCTACTGTTAAGATCGGCAGAAGTAAAATGGCGGTCGGCGTTCAGAGCTTTTATAGACACAATGACACCCCCAAAGCAAGCCAATCACTGCAATGCCCTTCTATAAGATGGTGGTGGACGCTGCCTATGTCATCTCATTGCCCACAGTGTACGTCCTTGCTCATTGGCGAAAGTCGGCGACTTATGAATCTGACAGACGTGTTTTGCTCAACTCTAGTATTGAGTTCAAACAAGTGCAATTAGTGCAGGTAATGAGCACAGATTAGGAGGGCTTCTTAAAGTAAAATTAACAGGTCTGTAAGAGGCAGAATTCTTGTTGGTTGGTAGGTGATAAAATAAACATTTCACACAATAAAATGCAATTATTTAAAAATCATACAATGTTATTTTCTGTTTTTTTATTTTTACATTCTCTCTCTCACAGATAAAGTATGCCTACAATAAAAATTACAGACCTCTCCATTCTTTGTGGGTGGGAAAACTTGCAAATTCAGAAGTGTATCAAATAGTTATTTTCCTCACTGTACAGTCATGGCCAAAAGTTTTGAGAATGACACAAATATTAATTTTTACAAAGACTACTGCTTCACTTTTTCTAATGGCAATTTGCATATACTCCAGAATGTTATAAAGAGTGATCAGCTTAACAGCAATTACTTGCAAAGTCAATATTTGGCTAGAAAATGAACTTTATCCCCCAAAACACATTTCAACATCATTGCAGCCCTGCCTTAAAAGGACCAGCTAACCTCTTTTCAGAGATTGTCCATTAACAAAGGTGTGGGTGTTGATGAGGACATGGCTGGAGATCAATCTGTCATGATTAAGTAAGAATGACACCACTGGACACTTTAAAAGGAGGCTGGTGCTTGGCATCAATGTTTCTCTTCTGTTAACCATGGTTATCTCTAAAGAAACACGTGCAGTCATCATTGCAATGCACAAAAATGGCCTAACAGGGAAGAGTATTGCAGCTAGACAGATTGCACCTCAGTCAACAATCTATCGCATCATCAAGAACTTCAAGGAGAGAGGTTCCATTGTTGCCAAAAAGGCTTCAGGGCGCCCAAGAAAGACCAGCAAGCGCCAGGACCGTCTCTTAAAAGTGTTTCAGCTGTGGGATCGGGCTACCAGCAGTGCAGAGCTTGCTCAGGAATGGCAGCAGGCAGGTGTGAGTGCATCTGCACGCACTGTGAGGCGGAGACTCTTGGAGCAAGGCCTGGTCTCAAGGAGGGCAGCAAAGTAGCCACTTCTCTCCAGAAAAAACATCATGGACAGACTGATATTCTGCAAAAGGTACAGGCAGTGGACTGCTGAGGACTGGGTTAAAGTTATTTTCTCTGATGAATCCCCTTTTCGATTGTTTGGGACATCAGGAAACGCCTCATTCAGAGAAGACAAGGTGAGCGCTACCACCAGTCTTGTCTCATGCCAACTGTTAAGCATCCTGAAACCATTCATGTGTGGGGTTGCTTCTCAGCCAAGGGAATCGGCTCTCTCACAGTCTTGCCTAAAAACACAGCCATGAATAAAGAATGGTACCAGAATGTCCTCCAAGAGAAAGTTCTCCCAACCCTCCAAGAGCAGTTTGGCGATCAACAATGCCTTTTCCAGCATGATGGAGCACCTTGCCATAAAGCAAAGGTGATAACTAAATGGCTCAGGGAACAAAACAGAGATTTTGGGTCCATGGCCTGGAAACTCCCCAGATCTTAATCCCATTGAGAACTTGTGGTCAATCATCAAGAGACAGGTGGACAAACAAAAACCTAAAAATTCTGACAAAATGAAAGCATTGATTGTGCAAGAATGGACTGCTATCAGTCAGGATTTGGTCCAGAAGTTGATTGAGAGCATGCCAGGGAGAATTGCAGAGGTCCTGAAGAAGAAGGGTCAACACTGCAAATATTGACTTGCTGCATTAACTCATTCTAACTGTCAATATAAGCTTTTGTTACTCATATGTTTGCAATTATTATATTTCTGTCTGTGATAAAAACATCTGTCAAACACACATAAAAACCAGAGGGCAGTAGATCATGTGAAAATATAATATTTGTGTCATTCTCAAAACTTTTGGCCATGACTGTATATTTAACTGTAGACAGTAGATATTTAAAATGCTAAAGAGTAGATGATATCCTCATATTATATATTTCACATCTAGCTAGCTGATATGATATTCATTGCTATTTATTCAGGAGAATAAACTTTATAAATAAAATGAGTGCAGCTGCCTACAAATGTTCAGCTTCACGCTGCACTCAAATTAGTCAGTTATTAAATCTCCACTGTTAAACAATATTTAACCGTTACCCATGTCACTAAGTCCGTTGTTAATAGAACGTGCTTGTCATGCCCTCTTTATCCTAAGTGCAATCCAGCTTCACTCTACCTATCACCAAGTGAACTTAATCTAATACTTCTCAGGCAGGCATAACCCTATGTGAATTACTAAAGCAGGACGTCAAAGGTGCGTCTTGTTTGTGTATCAGCATATGTTAAATGGTGCCACCAAGACACCATCCATTTAAATTCTTGGCTCCTCCCACTTATGTATTGTGGAAACCAGTCTTATCTGTGACAGCTTACACCCTGAGGCAAACCATTACATGTTGCTGTCAATCATAACAGCAAAATCTGAGGGGGTTAAAACACGTCCTTAACCCCTTAGTGACAAAGCCATTTTGCAGCTTAATGACAGGGCCAATTTTTACAATTCTGACCACTGTCATTTTATGAGGTTATAACTCTGGAACGCTTTAACGAATCCCGCTGATTCTGAGACTGTTTTTTCGTGACATGTTGTACTTCACGTTAGTAGTAAAATTTCTTTGACATGACTTGTGTTTATTTATGAAAAAAACGGAAATATGGTGAAAATTTTGAAAATTTAACAATTTTAAAACTTTAAATTTTTATGCCCTTAAATCAGAGAGATATGTCACACAAATTTCTTAATAAATAACATTTCTCACATGTCTACTTTACATCAGCACAATTTTGGGACCAAAATTTTTTTTTGTTACGAAGTTATAAGGGTTAAAAGTTGACCAGCGATTTCTCATTTTTACAACACCATTTTTATTTTAGGGACCACATCACATTTGAAGTCACTTTGAGGGGTCTATACGATAGAAAATACCCAAAAGTGACACCATTCTAAAAATTGCACCCCTCAAGGTGCTCAAAACCACATTCAAGAAGTTTATTAACCCTTTACGTGCTTCACAGGAACTGAAGCAATGTGGAAGGAAAAAATTAACATTTAACTTTTTTTGCAAAAACTTTACTTCGGAACCTATTTTTTTTTATTTTCACAACTGTTAAAAGAAAAAATGAACCACAAAATTTGTTGTGCAATTTCTCCTGAATAAGCCGATACCCCATATGTGGGGGTAAACCACTTTTTGGGCGCACGGCAGAGGTCGCAAGGGAAGGAGCGACATTTGACTTTTTCAACGCAGAATTGGCTGGACGCCATGTCGCGTTTGTAGAGGCCCTGATGTGTCTAAACAGTGTAAACCCATCACAAGTGACCCCATTTTGGAAACTAGACCCCCTAAGGAACTTATCTAGATGTGTGGTGAGCACTTTGAACCTCCAAGTGCTTCACAGAAGTTTATAACATAGAACAGTGAAAATAAAAAATCATATTTTTTCCACAAAAACAATCTTTTCACCCCAATTTTTATTTTCCCAAGGGTAACAAGACCCCCAAAGTTTTTGTGCAATTTATACTGAGCATGCTGATACCCCATATGTGGGGGTAAACCACTGTTTGGGTGCATGGCAGAGCTTGGAAGGGAAGGAGCGCCGTTTGACTTTTTCAGCGCAGAATTGGCTGGACTTCATGTCATGTTTGTAGAGGCCCTGATGTGTCTAAACAGTGGAAACCCCCCACAAGTGACCCCATTTTGGAAATTAGACCCCCTAAGGAACTTATCTAGATGTGTGGTGAGCACTTTGAACCTCCAAGTGCTTCACAGAAGTTTATAACATAGAACCTTGAAAATAAAAAATCATATTTTTTCCACAAAAACGATCTGTTCACCCCAATTTTTATTTTCCCAAGAGTAACAAGACCCCAAAAGTTTTTGTGCAATTTGTCCTGAGTACGCTGATGCCCCATATGTGGGGGTAAACCACTGTTTGGGTGCATGGCAGAGCTTGGAAGAGAAGGAGCGCCGTTTGACTTTTTCAACTCAGAATTGGCTGGACGCCATGTCGCGTTTGGAGAGGCCCTAATGTGTCTAAACAGTGGAAACCCCCCACAAGTGACCTCATTTTGGAAACTAGACACCCTAAGGAACTTATCTAGATGTGTGGTGAGCACTTTGAACCCCCAAGTGCTTCACAGAAGTTTATAACTCCCGGGCATGAAAATAAAAAGTCATATTTTTTCCACATACCTGATCGTTTAGTCCCCAATTTTTTATTTTCCCAAGGGTAACAGGTGAAATTAGACCACAAAAGTTGTTTTCCAATTTGTCCTGAGTACGCTGATACCCCATATGTGAGGTGGGACCACTGTTTGGGCGCACGGCAGGGCTTGGAAGGGAAGGAGCGCCGTTTGACTTTTTCAAACCAAAATTGGCTGGAATTGAAATTGGACGCCATGTCGCGTTTGGAGAGCCCCTGATACGCCTAAACAGTCGAACCCCCCACAAATCACACCATTTTGGAAACTAGACCCCTTAAGGAACTTATCTAGATGTGTGGTGAGCACTTTGAACCCCCAAGTGCTTCACAGAAATTAATAAACGTAGAGCCGTGAAAATAAAAAATCATTTTTTTCCTCAAAAATGATTCTTTAGCCCGCTATTTTTTTCATTTTCCCAAGGGTAACAGGAGAAATTGGACCAAAAAAGTTGTTGAGCAATTTTTCCTGTGTACGCTGATACCCATATGTGGGGCGCATGGGAGTGCTTGGAAGGGAAGGAGCGCCATTTTGTAATGCAGACTTTGATGGAATGTTCTGCGGGCGTCATGTTGTGTTTGCAGAGCCCTTGATGTACCTAAACATAGAAACCCCCTGCAAGTGACACCATTTTGGAAACTAGACCCCCTCAAGGAGCTTATCTAGATGTGTGGTGAGCACTTTGAACCCCCAAGTGCTTCACAGAAATTTATAAACGCAGAGCCGTGAAAATGAAAAATCATTTTTTTTCTCAAAAATGATTTTTTTTAGCCAGCTATTTTTTATTTTCCCAAGGGTAACAGGAGAAATTAGAACCCCAAAATTGGTGTGCAATTTGTCCTGAGTACGCTGATACCCCATATGTTTGGGTAAACCACTGTTTGGGCGCACGGCAGGGCTCGGAAGGGAGGGAGCGCCATTTGACTTTTTGAAAGCCACGTCGTGTTTGGAGACCCCCTGATGTGTCTAAACAGTGGAAACCCCCCACAAGTGACCCCGTTTTGGAAACTAGACCCCTTAAGGAACTTATCTAGATGTGTGGTAAGCACTTTGAACCCCCAAGTGTTTCACAGAAATTTATAAACGCAGAGCTGTGAAAATAAAAAATCTTTTTTTTTCTTAAAAATGATTTTTTTAGCCAGCTATTTTTTATTTTCCCAAGGGTAACAGGAGAAACTAGAACCCCAAAATTGGTGTGCAATTTGTCCTGAGTACGCTGATACCCCATATGTTGGGGTAAACCACTGTTTGGGCGCACGGCAGGGCTCGGAAGGGAGGGAGCGCCATTTGACTTTTTGAAAGCCACGTCGTGTTTTGAGACCCCCTGATGTGTCTAAACAGTGGAAACCCCCCACAAGTGACCCCGTTTTGGAAACTAGACCCCTTAAGGAACTTATCTAGATGTGTGGTAAGCACTTTGAACCCCAAGTGTTTCACAGAAATTTATAAACGCAGAGCTGTGAAAATAAAAAATCTTTTTTTTTCTTAAAAATGATTTTTTTAGCCAGCTATTTTTTATTTTCCCAAGGGTAACAGGAGAAATTAGAACCCCAAAATTGGTGTGCAATTTGTCCTGAGTATGCTGATACCCCATATGTTGGGGTAAACCACTGTTTGGGCGCACGGCAGGGCTCGGAAGGGAGTGAGCGCCATTTGACTTTTTGAACGCCACGTCGTGTTTGGAGACCCACTGATGTGCCTAAATAGTGGAAATCCCTCAATTCTAACTCCAACCCTAATCCCAACACACCCCTAACCCTAATCCCAACCCTAATCCTAACCTAAATCCAAACCCTAATTCCAACCCTAATTGTAACCCTAACCTTAATTGTAACGCTAACTCTAATTGTAACCCTAACCCTAATTTTAACCCTAACCCTAATTGTAACCCTAACCCTAATTCTAACCCTAATTATAACCATAACCCTAAGGCTAGGTTCATTTAGCGTTTTACCAGCCTGTTCAACACATAACATTGACGGGCTGGTAACGGTATAGCATAACGCGATCGCGTTATGCTATACCCGCTAGCGCAGAGGAATCAGCAGATGATTCATCTGCGCTAGCGGTGACGGAGCCCAAACGCTGCAGCCCACGTCCGTGGCTCCGTCACTGAATGATGGCACGTTGCAAACGCATGCCGCTTTACGGCATGCGTCGCGATGCGCCCTCAAATGGGGGTGAATGGCAGCTTTAACGGACTGCGTTACACCGCGTTATACCGCGGTGTAACGCAGTCCGTCTAACGGACTGCCATAACGCAGTATGAACCCAGCTTAACCCTAACGCTAATTATAACCCTAACCCTAATGCTAACCCTAACCCTAATGCTAACCCTAACCCTAATTATAACCCTAACCCTAATTATAATCCTAACAGAAAAATGAAAATAAATATAATTTCTATTTTTTATTATATGTCCCTAACTAAGGGGGTGATAAATGGGGGGTTATGTACTGTTTTTTTTATTTTGATCACTGTGATAGTAAATCACAGTGATCAAAATGCACTTTCTGGAGAATGAATGAAAAAAAATTTGAATCTGCCGCCAAGCAGATCGGCGGGCGCACTGCGCACGCGCCCGCCATTTTTTTTCCAGGAAGAAGACCGGGAGGATCGGAGGCAGGGGGACCTGCCAGAGGACACCGGCAGGTACAGGGGGGGTTCAGGGGGACATGGGGACCCTCATTTTCTCCCCTCTGATGTGCAATCACATCAGAGGGGAGAGAAATAATTTTTTTTTTTTTTTTGCGATCGCGTCTATGCTTGCATAGCAGCGATCGCAACACCGGGATCGGTGAATACCGACCCGGATCATGTTCTCTGGGGTCTCGGCTACCCCCGGTAGCCGAGACCCCAGAGAATATTTGCCCATCCCCCCAGCACATAGCAGCACACTGAGCATGTGCCCGCCATTTTCTTCATCGCGCCGGCACCGGGGGACTCCGGTAGCCGAGACCCCGGAGAAAATGCGCCTCTGGGGGGTGCTATTCACTTTTTCCACAGGTTAATTAACGGCGCTGTGGTTTAAGTACCCTTAATGACCGCCGTTAAAAGGCGTATTAGCGGTCGTTAAGGGGTTAACACAGTTGTTTACCCACAATTAAAATTACTGATCGTTGCCATGGTACCCCGAGGTCATCTGATGACCCCAGGGTATGATGGTATGTTAGACCCAGCTATAAGTATGTGATTTCTATACTTCAGGCCACATTCCATATAGATGTGTCTTGAGTGAGGCACGTCTAGTCTGAATATGGCTAGACGTATATAAAATCAAATATTTGTCTTCCCTTGATCACTGCTAACACCAAAGAATCCTTACAACATGTGATGAATGTGATGAAATGATAAAATTCTTTGACGGCAGAGTTTTAGCAAATGTACTGGGCAACCTTTTCAACAATGTGGGCTGGTCAGTAGTGTTGAGCGATACTGCTCGATATCTAAAAATATCGTATCGAAATGGTATCGCCGATATCACTAAATATCGTCGATATCCGATTCCGATACCGGAAGTCCAATGTAAGTCTATGGGAACAAAAAATCGCAACCAAAAAAAACCTTTCTTTCGTTGTAAACACAAAATATACACACATAGAATATATTATATATATATATATATATATATACATGTCATTGTGACATATATATATATACATATATTTATAGTTTATACACTTCTACATAGTAAAATAGACTCTGATTCAATTGCCGGGTAAAGCCGTGACATACCCATAGAAGTCGACGGGCTCGGTGCCGAGTACCCCCAAAACCTCTTGCTCTGTGCGACTCAACTTGAGCGTCACGAATAGGATTCTGTAGCTCGCTATAAGCGAGTCCTGTGTGCCTGAATTGAACTGGTTTTGTGCTTGAGAATTGCTAAAATCATCAGAGAATGTATTTGCCATTTTTTCGCCATATCTGCGTCACGACGAGGCACTGGTGAAGAAGAAGGGCGTGCTCTTCGTGGGTGTACACTCACTCAGTGGCCGACCACTCTAAATGGTACTGCAATGTAAGATCGTGCCCCACAGCTCTTGAGTTCCGCCTCCTCATCCTCCTCAGTGTGCGGAAACTAACACGAAGGTCCCGCCTCACTACAAAAGAGGTGCCCTCTCCAGATGCTAATGACACATGTGACTTGGCAGAGATGGCTAATGGACACTAGCAGAAGTGTGAAGGGATGGAGCAGTCAGAGCTCTCCCCCCACGGAAGCGACCCGATCGCCACGGAACCACCGTTGAGCACCCGGCCTGGAAACCCTCCTACGCTGGAAGAAGCGGAGGATACCCTAAGAGGCCTGGCCCGGCACCGGGAGGAGGTCGCCAGGATGGAAGCCAGCTGGCGTGCCCTAAAACTAAACTTGGAGCGGCGCCAATCCCTCTTACCTGAAGTGTCTGTACCGGAAGGTGAGGCACCCGTTCTAGTAGAGGAGTCCGTGCGGGCATCCCAGCCCTTGCAATGTGATCCGGTTGACGTTGTCGCAGTGGAGGCACCCGTTCCTGCAAAAACCTCTGCACCGGCAGCACCCCAGATCCCGCTGTCTGCCCCCGTCGCTGAGACAGAAGAAGCGACACCCGTCCTCATGGAGGAGGCCGCGCAGGCACCAGAGGTCTACCAGTCTGTACCGGAGCCCGACTGTCATCTGTTCCAGAGCCGGCTGCTTCCTCCGCAGGTGAGCGCCGCCAGGACTGGGGGGGCGCCAGGAGAGCTGCCGCAAACCGGACACTGTAAGCTGCAGTTTGATGGTGGAGACATGGAGCTGCTGGTGGAGGAGAATTTCAACCGGCGTCAGGAGGAAGAGTGGAGATGTTGGGAGCGGGAAGCAGAGCGACAAAGGGAGCAGCGAGAAACCCAAAAGCTTCGTCAACGTCAGCTGGAGAAGGACCGGGCAGATAAGGACCGGATGAGAAAAGATAAAGGAACCCTGTGGGAGCCGTGGCGTAAGGGTGCAGTACGGAGCTTTAAATTGAAAGGTGGTTGGGGCTTCATCCAGGAGCCTGGACTTTATTTAGAAGTTTTGTGAACCGGCGGGATGTGGAGGCTCACCTCCCAGAAGGACACCCGGGGAGGGACCTGTTGCCAGGAGACTTGGTGACTTACACCCGACACTGGGGTTACAATGGATGGTACGCCCTAAACGTTACCAGGTGCGACCCCTACTCCCCAGAGTGTTAGGAACCTGTGAGACCCTCGGAGCCTTCAGCCTCCCACATCCAGGCCTCTGCAAAAGTGCCCACCCCACGCCGTATATCACCCCAGACTCCCTCAGTGGTCTCCTCAGCAGCCCCAGCTATGGACATGATAAGTATAGCTGGCCAATACCCGGCGCCTATTAGGCCCCCTGGGGTTCGTTCAGTCCGGGACATAGGGGTCCAGACCCGGAGGGAGATGAAAGAGGTGGCCACACAGACCCAGATAGCGGGTCACGACTTGACTGTACAGGCCACACGACGTCATCAGGTCCTGGTGGTCCTTGGTGTCTCGGATGTTTGGCAAGCATCAGAAGAGTACCAGGTGGTACCTGGAACACCCCTGCCAAAGAATTATAAATAACCCGGACAGGGTCCCTGTATGTAAATAGTTAAATATGTAAATAGTTAAATTGTTGATGTACCCGGACGGGTGAATGTTCATAAAAAATTTTTTAAATTTAATAAAAAACACAACACAGTTTTCATTACATTTATTACAGTCTCATCTTGCGACGCCATAGATCTCCTGTAAAAAATGAAAAAAAAAACAGCAGTATACCACCTGTCCGACGCAGTCCATAGTAACGAGTGTCCCACGACGATCCAGCTCTGCTACATCAGAATGACAGGCAGAGCCTGTCATCCCGGCACAGTACAGCTGATCACCTGCTTCCCCGGCGGTGACGTCATCGGACTGACTGCTTTACGGCTGGGATTACCCAGCAGTCACTGCAGTTATCGCGAGAAAACTGCATGTGACCGCCGGGGAGAAGAGGATGGCGGCCATGAAGCAGTCCAGGCCGTGACCGCCGGAGATCTTCTGCCAGGTAAGTGCCGCTGACTCCTGACAGACCCGACCGACGGACACTGACAGTGACAGACCCGACCGACGGACACTGATAATGACAGTGACAATCCCGATTCCGGTATTCGATATGACGAAAATATCGGTATTCGGAATCGAAAGGCGATACAGCTAATATCGGCCGATATCCGATATTTGCAGTATCGTATCGCTCAACACTACTGGTCAGCCATCCTGCCACATGCTCATGGGGCTCTAATGAGTTGCTATGATAAGCTGGGGGGCCTTTTGAAGAACTCCATGCCTGCCATCACAGAGCTCTGTTCAAACTCAGCTGTGTCTGAGCTTGTTTTCTACAGCAATAGTGAGGTATTATAGTATATAGGACAAACGATCAGACAGACAAAGGTTCAGATCATCTAAGAGGGCTAATAAATGCAGTAAAAAGAAAATAGTTTTAAAAACATGAAAAAATTAAAATCATCCCCCATTTCTTCATTAAAAATATAAATATTACAAAATGGAAAAGAAATACACATTTGTGATAATGCCATGTCCTTTAAAATCCAATCTACCAATGTATAAACTTAGAGCACCACTCCAGCATTTCTTTCCTTTTACTGCAGCACTGTTGTGCTATATTTACCAAGCGCTGTTTTCTTCTGTTCCCAGTGCATCTCCTTTCAGTCTCCTGCAGTTTATGACCTGCCGGATCTCTGCAGTGTTTGCTGGCCTATTCAGAGGTCACAACTCATTGTAAGTCTATGATAGCCAGAACAAGGCCAGAACAAGGCTCTCATAGACTTACATTAAGAACTTGAGGCTGTTACCTTTGACATCCGGTCAGTCAAGAGTCACGGTCACAAGATACTGGACAAAGGCGGTACTGGTAAGAGATGAAGACTGCGGCTGGTAAGTATAAGACTAGGGGTAGGGAACTTACATTAGCAGCAACACTTCAGCACTGCAAGAAAAGGCTGGAGTGGTGCTTTAACTAAACTAAAAGTTAAACATCATGAACTTAAAAAAATGTTTTGGCCTTCGAAAAGCTGCAATTAAATAAAGTAAGGAGTGATAAAAATGTCATATGTATCCCAAAACGGTTTGAAAATAAGTGCTATCTTGCCCCTTAAAAAATATGGAACCACACAGCTCTATTGACTGAAAAATAAAAATGTTAAGGGTATCTGGAAATGGTCACACAATAAAAAATGTATACATTTTACAAATTTTCAATTTTTATTTTCACAACAAAAATATTTGAAAAAACGCACAAGTTTGGTATTGCCGTAACAGTTATGATGATGCGAATATATCTATACTACCTTGCTACTCCTCAATTCTTCCCTCTGCAAATCTCTTCACTGGCTCACATTTCCTCAGCGTATCCAGTTCAAATTTCTAATACTGACCTACAAAGCCACCTGTCTCCTCCATATATCTCTGAACTAATCTCCCGATATCTTCCCTCACATAATCTGTAGTCCTCCCAAGACCTCCTTCTTTCCTCCACACTTATTCGCTCCTCACCTAACAGTCTCCAAGATATCCCCTGAATATCCCCCATCTTCTGGAAGTCTGTTCCATAACACATCAAAATATCATCCACATTCGGATCCTTCAGATGGAACCTAAAACTCATCTCTTGAAGAAACCTTATAGCCTGCAATGACACTGCTGCCTCCTCAACACTACCAGAGCTACCGCCTCACCAACACCGGAGCTACTGCAACCCCCAACCTACTGTCTCCTTCCTCACCTTCCTGTAGAATGTAAGCCCGCAAGGGCAGGGTCCTCTCCCCTCTGTATCAATCTGTCATTGTTAGTTTGTTTACTGTAA
>JARQOD010000006.1:221348303-221463058 GCA_033576555.1 Oophaga sylvatica | reverse complement strand
AGGGTTTCTGCTGTTTAGGCACATCAGGGGCTCTCCAAATGTGACATGGCATCTGATCTCAATTCCAGCCAATTCTGCGTTGAAAAAGTCAAACGGTGCTCCTTCACTTCTGAGCCCTGCCATGCGCCCAAACAGTAGTTTACTCCCGCATATGGTGTATCAGCGTACTCTAGACCACAAGAGTTATTGTGCAGTTTGTCCTATTTCTCCTGTTACCCTTGGGAAAATAAAAGACTGGGGTCGACAAAATCATTTTTGTAAAAAAAAAATGATTTTTTTGTTTTTACGGCTCTATGTTATAAAACTTCTGTGAAGCACTTGGGGCTTCATAGCGCTCACCACACTTCTAGATAAGTTCCTTGTGGGGTCTATTTTCCAAAATGGGGTCACTTGTGGGGGGTTTCCACTGCTTAGGCGCATCAGGGGCTCTCCATATGCGACATGACGCCCCCAGACCATTCCATCAAAGTCTGCAATCCAAAACATCACTACTTCCCTTCCGAGCCCAGACGTGCACCCATACAGTCGTTTTCTCCCACATATTGGGTATCAGCGTACTCAGGACAAATTGGACAACAAATTTTGGGGTCCAATTTCTCCTGTTACCCTTGTGAAAATAAAATATTGGGGGCGAAAAAAATCATTTTTGTAAAAAAAAAAAAGGATTTTTTATTTTTACGGCTGTACGTTATAAACTTCTGTGAAGCACTTCGGGGTTCAAAGTGCTCACCATACATCAAGATAAGTTCCTTTTGGGGTCTATTTTCCAAAATGGGGTCACTTGTGGGGGGTTTCCACTGTTTAGGCGCAACAGGGGCTCTCCAAATGCGACATGACGCCCCCAGACCATTCCATCAAAGTCTGCAATCCAAAACGTCACTACTTCCCTTCCGAGCCCAGACGTGCGCCCATACAGTAGTTTACTCCCACATATTGGGTATCAGCGTACTCAGGACAAATTTGACAATAACTTTTGGGGTCCAATTTCTCCTGTTACCCTTGTGAAAATAAAATATTGGGGGCGAAAATATCATTTTTGTAAAAAAAAAAAGGATTTTTTATTTTTACGGCTGTACGTTATAAACTTCTGTGAAGCACTTCGGGGTTCAAAGTGCTCACTACACATCTAGACAAGTTCCTTGTGGGGTCTATTTTCCAAAATGGGGTCACTTGTGGGGGGTTTCCACTGTTTAGGCGCATCAGGGGCTCTCCAAATGCGACCAGACCATTCCATCAAAGTCAGCAAACCAAAACGTCACTACTTCCCTTCCGAGCCCCGACGTGCGCCCAAACAGTAGTTTACTCCCACATATTGGGTATCAGCATACTCAGGACAAATTGGACAACAACTTTTGGGGTCTAATTTCTCCTGTTACCCTTGTGAAAATAAAATATTGGGGCGAAAAAAATCATTTTTGTAAAAAAAAAAAAGAGATTTTTTATTTTACGGCTGTACGTTATAAACTTCTGTGAAGCACTTTGGGGTTCAAAGTGCTCACCACAGATCTAGATAAGTTCCTTGAGGGGTCTAGTTTCCAAAATGGTGTCATTTGTGGGGGTTTCCACTGTTTAGGCAGATCAGGAGCTCTCCAAACACGACATGGCATCCAGCCAATTCTGCGTTGAAAAAGTCAAACGCGCTCCTTACCTTCCAAACTCTGCCATGCACCCATACAGTGGTTTACTCCCACATATGGGGTATCAGCGCACTCAGGACAAATTGCACAATAACTTTTGGAGTCTTGTTACCCTTGGGAAAATAAAAATTGGGGTGAAAAGATCAATTTTGTGGAAAAAAATATGATTTTTTAATTTTACAGCTCTACGTTATAAACTTGTGTGAAGCACTTGGGGGTTCAAATTGCTCACCAAAGATCTAGATAAGTTCCTTAGGGGTCTAGTTTCCAAAATGAGGTCACATTGTGGGGGGTTTCCACTGTTTAGGCACAGCAGGGGCTCTCCAAATGCAACATGGCGTCCAATCTCAATTCCAGCCAATTTTGGTTGGAAAAAGTCAAATGGTGCTCCTTCCATTCCGAGCTCTGCCATGCGCCCAAACAGTGGTTCCCCCCCACATATGGGGTATCAGCGTACTCAGGACAAATTGGACTACAAATTTTGTGGTCCAATTTCTCCTGTTACCCTTGGGAAAATAAAAAATTAGTGACTAAGAGATAATTTTTGTGGGAAAAAAATAGGATTTTTTATTTTCATGCCCGGGCATTATAAACTTGTGTGAAGCACTTGGGGGTTCAAAGTGCTCACCAAAGATCTAGATAAGTTCCTTAGGGGGTCTAGCTTCTAAAATGGGGTCACTTGTGGGGGGTTTCCACTGTTTAGGCTCATCTGGGGCACTACAAACGGAACATGACCCCCATCAATGTTTGCATTCCAAACGTTACTGCTTCCTTTCCAAGCCCTGCCGTGCGCCCAAACAGTTTCCCCCCCCACATATGGGGTATCAGCGTACTCAGGACAAATTGGACAACAACTTTTGCGGTCCAATTTCCTTGGGAAAAATCAAAACTTTGGGACAAAAAAATCATTTTTGTGGAAAATTGTTTTTTTTTTTTCCACACCCAGGCTTTATAAACTTTTGTGAAACACTTTGGGGTTCAAAGTGCTCACAACAGATCTAGATAAGTTCCTTAGGGGGTCTAGTTTCCAAAATAGTGACACTTGTGGAGGTTTTCCACTGTTTAGGCATATCAGGGGCTCTCCAAACACGACATGGCGTCCAATCTCAATTCCAGCCAATTTTAGTTTGAAAAAGTCAAACGGCGCTCCTTCCCTTACGAGCTCTGCCGTGTGCCCAAACAGTAGTTTTCCCCCACATATGGGGTATTGGCGTACTCAGGAGAAATTGCACAACAACTTTATCTGCCCATTTTCTCCTTTTACACTTCTGAAAATAAAAAAAAGTTTGTAAAAGATCATTTTTGTGGCTAAAAAGTTAAATATTAATTTTTTCCTTCCACGTTGCTTCAGCTCCTGTGAAGCACCTGAAGGGTTATTAAACTTCTTGAATGTGGTTTTGAGTACCTTGAGGGGTGCAGTTTTTAGAATGGTGTCACTTTTGGGTATTTTCTGCCATATAGACCCCTCAAAGTGACTTCAAATGTGAGGTGGTACCTAAAAAAATGGCTTTGTAAATTTTGTTGTAAAAATGAGAAATCACTGGTCAAATTTTAACCCTTATAATTTCCTAACAAAAAAAAATTTTGGTTCCAAAATTGTGCTGATGTAAAGTAGACATGTGGGAAATGTTATTTCTTAACTATTTTGTGTGACATATCTCTCTGTTTTAAGGGAAAAAAATCAAAGTTTGAAAATTGCAAAATTTTCTAAATTTTCGCCATATTTGCATTTTTTTCAAAAATAAACGCAAGGTATATCGAAGAAATTTTACCACTAACATGAAGAACAATATGTCACGAGAAAACAGTCTCAGAATCGCGAAGATCCGTTGAGGTTCAGAGTTAACCTCATAAAGAGACAGTGGTCAGAATTGTAAAAATTGGCCCGGTCATTAACGTGCAAACCACCCTTGGGGGTGAAGGGGTTAAAAGACTGTCAAGGCCCATGGATTTTAGCCCTCAACAGCCTAAAAATACCAGGCTGCAGCAGCCCCACAATTGTCGCAACCAAAGATGCGCCAATTATGGCACTTTACCCGGTTCTTCCCACTTGCCCTGTAGAAGTGGCAAGTGGGGTAATAAGGGGTTAATGTCACCTTTGATTGAACGGTGACAGTTAGCCCGGTTATAAATGGAGAGGCGTCAATAAGACACCGATCCATTATTAATCATAACGTTTGTAAATGTTTAAAAAAATATACAGCCAGATGTTAGGGGTCGAGTTCCCACTCCTGCACAAGGGGAATCTTGAGCTATCCCCGCAGCAGTCTCCCATCCGTCTCCGGTCACAGTGGTACCTGCTCAGCAGAGAGTCGGTCCCAGCATCTAGCGCAGTCTAGTGGTGTGCAGAGGATGACTGCTGCCACTCCAGGTCCTGCCATTGTAACTAGTGCAGGTCAGTGGCAAGCAGACTAAGTTGGGACTAAGTCCTGTGCTTTCCTTTCGAGCATGCCCAAGGTAAGATCTCTCATAGGAGATCAGGGGTCACATGATCAACTACTGCAGCGACTCCCATTGGTTCTCCTGGAAGGTCCTGAACCTGCTTGATTTCTGGGGCAGACTTCCATTGGTTCTTCCAGGTAGGTCTTACAGTTGCTGCTGCTATAAAAGGGTTGCACAGCCGCTAGTGTCAATTGCATTATGTGCTTTGCGCCAATGTGTTCATGCATGCATGTGGTTAGGGCTCGGCTGAAATAAGCCCCTAGAATACTGGCACCTCCGGTGAGGAAATTTATGTGCAAGTGTTTAGGGTTTGGCTGAAATAAGCCCCTAGAATACCGGCTTCTCTGGTAAGGAGATTTCTTGATTGCTTTTCTGACTGCATGACTACGGACTGCTATCCACACAGCAGTTATCTGTGTATCCCTGTAGAGTTTACATGACACAGTACCTATCTCTACGTCTCTACCTCAGCGACTCTGTGGTGTAACAGAGTTCGCTTATACCGCTATATAGTGCCACAGTATTTATATTTGTGACTCTGTGAAGTAACAGAGTTTGCCTATACCGCCATCTTACTAGCAGCAGGCTCTGCCTGCACGGTGGACCCCTGGCTGCGAACGCACTCACTATTTTTATTTATCTGGTGCGTTCCGCAGACCCTAACAGTACACTAGCGCCAGGGTCTGGCTAGTAAAATGGCGGACAACCAGCATCTACGGCAGTTCATCCAGCTGCTGGAGGGTAGGTTGGCGGCTCTCGAGCGCACAACCTCGGCCATGGATGTGACCGCAGTCGCTGTTCAGGCTGCTAGCGCAGCGGCAGCAGTTTGTCCTCTGACACCTCTGCTCCGACCTTTTCCCATCTCCCGCTTCCAGATAAGTTTTCTGGTGATAGCAAACATTGTCGGGAATTCGTGAGTCAGTGCTATATACAGCTCGAGCTTCTGGCTGCACGTTTTCCTATGGAGCGGGCACAAGTGGGTTTCATAGTGTCACTTCTGTCGGGCAGAGCGTTGGAATGGGCAACGCGCTCTGGGAGCGTTACGATCACGTGGTGCGGAGTGCTCCTCGGTTTCTGGAGGCTCTTAAAAAGGTCTTTTTAGAGGCCCGCAGGTCACTCACGATTCGGCGCTCCAACTGCTGACAATGTCACAGGGTTCGATTCGAGCTTGGTCAGTCAGTTTTCAGTCCAATTTTGGACCCTGGCCTCCAAGTTAGAGTGGCCGGATAAAGTCCTTATACCGGTATACTGGAGAGGTCTGGCTGACCATGTAAAGGACGCCTTTGTCACCAGGGAGATTCCTCTCTCACTGGAGAAGCTTATCTTCATATCTACGCGCATCGACCTTCGTTTTCACGAGCGGAGGTTGGAGCGGGCCCAGTGTAGACGGAGGTTTCGGCTGGCTCCCTCCTTTGCCAAACCCCTAGAATCTCCCATTCAGGCGCCTGACTCCCCGGAGGTCATGGAGGTTGTTCGAGCAGGACCTAAGTCTCGGCCCGCTCGAGTCTCCTTGATTTGTAACAATTGTCAGCAGTTAGGACAGTATGCCAATAGATGTCCCCAGCGATCGGGAACACAATTGCATCTAGTGACCATTGGAGGAGGTTCACTAGAGTCAGCGGCATTTGCCTCCAAGCTGTCCTTTAAAGGGACAATCTCTTTTGGTCCATCCACTCTTAACAGTTGAGCTTTGTGTGGATTCTGGAGCAGAGGGGAACTTTATGTCCTCTGCTTTCGCTCTCCGCCACACAATACCTCAGTTGATGCTCGCCAAACCGGTGACCGTTCGAGTGGTAAATGGATCCATACTGCCCTCACAGATCACACATCAGACAATCTCTCTCACATTAGCTATGTCTACATCCCATCAGGAGATTATCTCTTTCCTTATCCTTCCTGAGGGTATAGAGGAGGCTTTGCTGGGAGTGCCCTGGCTTCGTCTTCACTCCCCACATATTGAGTGGTCCTCTGGGAAGATACGAGGTTGGAGTGAGTCTTGTAGAGGTAGATGTGTGAGGGAGAGTGTTCAGTTTGCTACTACAGGGATACCCACAGATCTCACTTCACTACCCAAGTGTTATTGGTCCTATGTAGACGTGTTCTCCAAAAAGGCTGCGGAGACGTTTCCGCTCACCGCCCCTATGACTGTCCTATTGACCTCTTGCCTGGAGCAGTACCTCCCCAGGGAAGGGTCTATCCTCTCTCTCTCCCGGAGACGAAGGCTATGTCCAATACATTCAGAAGAATCTGGCAAGAGGGTTCATTAGGAAGTCAGTGTCACCTGCTGGGGCAGGGTTCTGCTTTGTGCAAAAGAAGACCGGAGAATTTCGTCCCTGCATAGATTACAGGGGTCTTAACGCAATCACCGTTAAGAATAAATACCCGTTGCCTCTGATTTCTGAGCTCTTTGATATGCTCTGGGGAGCAAGGGTATTTACCAAATAAGACCTGCGGGGTGCTTATAACCTGATTCGCATCCGTGAGGGGGATGAATGGAAGACGACTTTTAATACCAGGGATGGGCACTATGAATATTAGTGATGCCCTTCGGGCTCTGTAATGCCCCATCCGTTTTCCAAGACTTTGTTAATGACATCTTCCGGGATATGTTTTCCACCTCAGTCGTAGTCTATCTGGATGATATTCTCATCTTCTCTCCAGATATTGACTCCCACTGGAGAGATGTCTGCAGAGTCTTCGACCTGTTGCGGGCCTATTCCCTTTATGCAAAGTTGGAGATATGTGTGTTTGAGCAGGAGTCTTTACCATTCCTGGGCTATGTCATCTCCGCCCGGGATTGGCTTCGGATCCTGCCAAACTACAGGCTGTGATGGACTGGCAAGAACCCCATTCTCTTAAAGCGGTGCAGCGCTTTATGGAGTTCATTAATTACTATCGCCAGTTCATTCCCCATTTCTCAACTTTGGTAGCTCCCTTGGTAGCCCTCACCAAGTAGGGAGCAAACCCCAAATTGTGGTCCGAAGAAGTCTCCAAGGCTTTCACCTCAATTAAGTCTCATTTTGCTAGCGCTCCCATCCTACACCGCTCTGATGTTGACAAGCCATTCATATTGGAGGTGGATGCCTCATCCGTTGGTGCTGGAACAGTCCTCTTTCAAATGGATGCTCAAGGTCGGAAGCATCCTTGCTTCTTCTTCTCCAAGACCTTTTCACCAGCGGAGAGGAATTATTCCATCGGGACAGGGAGTTGCTAGCAATGAAGTTGGCTTTCTCTGAGTGGAGACATCTGTTGGAGGGGGCTCGTTTTCCCTTCCAAGTCTTTACGGATCACAAGAATTTGGTATACTTGCAAACAGCCCAGCGGCTAAATTCTCATCAGGCCAGATGGTCCTTGTTTTTCTACCGAATTTACTTTACCCTCCATTATCTCTCGGGAGAGAACATTCGGGCTGACGCTCTCTCTCGATCCGTAGTGTCAACTGAGGAGGAGGAGGGGGAGCCTCGGCTTATTGTCCCTTCTGAAAGCCTGAGAACCGTAGCGCCGGTTTCGCTAGAGTCTGTACCTCCGGGCAAGACTTTTGTACCACCCAATTTGCGACCGGAGATTCTCTCTTGGGCTCATTCGTCCAGGGTGGGTGGACATTTTGGGACTAAAAGGAGATCTGAGCTTCTGGCGAGGATGTACTGGTGGCCGCATATGTCCGTGTTGTTGGGGATTATGTTCGGGCGTGCATCTCCTGCGCCAAGAATAAGTCTCCTCGACAACGGCCAGCTGGGTTACTTTACCCTTTGCCGGTGGCTGACAGGCCCTGGGAGATGGACGGAATGGACTTTGTGATGGACTTACCCAAGTCTCAGGGTTGCACCATCATTTGGGTGATCACCAACCATTTTTCCAAAATGGTGCACCTGGTACCATTACCACGGTTACCTTCTGCACGGGCCCTGGCTGCGTTGTTCATAAGACATATCTTTCGTCTACACGGCATGCCGGACAAAATCGTTAGTGACCGAGGTCACCAGTTTGCGTCTCGGTTCTGGAGAGAGCTTTGTCGTCTACTCAGTATTGAGTTAAATCTCTCTTCGGCATATCATCCCGAGACGAATGGGTTGGTAGAGAGGGCTAACCAGACCTTGGTCACATATCTGCAACACTTTGTCTCTGCCAGGCAGGATGACTGGGCATCTTTGTTACCGTGGGCAGAGTTTGCATTGAACAACGCCGTGGCAAACTCCACTGGACAGACACCATTCCTCCTTAATTACGGTCAGCATCCGCGGGTTCCTGTGCCTATGCCCGTGTCTTCCACCAACTCCAGGGTGGCATACTGGGCTGTGGAGGCACGGGACATTTGGGACCTTACTCAGGATGCCATTCAGGCCTCCAAGGAGAGGATGAAGTCCTCCGCCGATGCACATTGGTGTCCCGCTCCGACATTTGCTCCCGGTGACTTTGTGTGGCTCTCCGCTCGTAACATCAGGCTGCGAGTGGAGTCCACCAAGTTGGCAACCCCTTACCTGGGTCCCTTCAAAGTCCTCAAGCAGGTTAACCCTGTGGAATACCGTTTGTCCCTTCCACCACGCCTGGATATCTCCGACACCTTTCATGTGTCCCTCTTGAAACCCGTGGTCATGTCCCGGTTCTCTGAGTCATCTGCCGGGACATCAGGTTCATCAACGTACGATCACGAGGTGAACGCTGTTGTGGGGTGCAAGGTGGTATGGGGCAAAAAGTTTTATTTGGTGGATTGGAGGGGTTATGGGCCTGAGGATAGGTCATGGGAGCCTGTTGAGCACATTCACGCTCCGCAGCTCATTGCCGCCTTTGAGCGTAGTGAGGCCTAAAGGAGGGGGGCCCTAAGGAGGGGGGTAATGTCAGTGGTCGAGTTCCCGCTCCTGCACAAGGGGAATCTTGAGCTATCCCCGCTGCGGTCCCCGATCCGTGTCCGGCCGCAGTGGAATCTGCTCAGCAGAGACGTCAGTCCAAGCGTCTCGCTCAGTCTAGTGCTGTGCAGAGGATGACTGCTGCCATTCCAGGTCCTGCCATTGTAACTAGTGCAGGTCAGCGGCAAGCAGACTCAGTTGGGACTAAGTCCTGTGCTTTCCTTTCTGAGCATGCCCAGGGTAAGATCTCTCATAGGAGATCAGGGGTCACATGCTCAGCTACTGCAGAGACTCCCATTGGTTCTCCTGGAAGGTCCTGAACCTGCTTGAGTTCTGGGGCAGGCTTCCATTGGTTCTTCCAGGTAGGTCTTGCAGTTGCTGTTGCTATAAAAGGGTTGCACAGCCGCACGGCCATGCACTAGTGTTTATTGCATTATGTGCTTTGCGCCAATGTGTTCATGCATGCATGATGTTAGGGCTCGGCTGAAATAAGCCCTAGAATATCGGCACCTCCGGTGAGGAGATTTGTGTGCACGTGTTTAGGGCTTGGCTGAAATAAGCCCCTAGAATACCGGCTTCTCCCGTGAGGAGATTGCTTGATTGCTTTTCTGACTGCATGATCACGGACTGGTATCCGCACAGCAGTTATCTGTGTATCCCTGTGGAGTTAACAGGACACAGTACCTATCTCTGCGTCTCTACCTCAGTGACTCTGTGGTGTAACAGAGTTCGCTTATGCCGCTATATAGTGCCACAGTATTTATATTTGCGACTCTGTGAAGTAACAGAGTTCGCCTATACCGCCATCTTACAAGCAGCAGGCTTTGCATGCACGGTGGACCCCGGGCTGCGAACGCACTCATTATTTATATTTATCTATTGCGTTCCGCAGACCCTAACACCAGAATAAAGTATTTTAATGAAATAAGACACAACACAGTTTTCTTTATTTTTTATTGTACTCTCATCCTGCGACGCCATCGATCACCTGTAAAAAAACAAAAATAACAAACCTACACAAATACTCCCTGTCCGACGTAGTCCAAGATAACGAGTGTCTCACGACGAGTCCAGCTCTGAAACATCTGGATGCCAGGCTCAGCCTGACATCCAGACACAGCAGAGCTGCTTACCGGAGGAGATTCCTGGCGATGACATCATCTAGACTTCTTTACGGCCAGCTGTTGTGAGAATTCAGCTGGCCGAGATTACCCAGTACCCGGCAGTCACGTGCAGTTATCGCGAGAAGCTGCACGTTACCGCCAGGGAGAGGGTAATGGCCGGCCATCCAAGACGTGACCACCGGGGATCTTCTGTAAGGTAAGTGCTTAGTCCTGACTCCTGACAGACCCGACCAACACTGACAGTGACACTTTCGGGAAGTTCCTGTGTCACGCACTTCCTTTTGTGACACAGGAACTCCCCATATACTTTACAGGAAAATTCCGATTCCGGTATACGATATGCAAAAATTATCGGAACTCAGAATCGGAATTCCGATACCGCGAATGTTGGCCGATACCCGATATTTGCAGTATCGGAATGCTCAACACTAGTCTCAAGCTTCATGATAATTACATTTTGTAATGCAACCAAAGGGGGTGTTGAGACTGCTGATTAGAGATGAGCGACTTTGCCTTTTTTAGGGTCGGGTCAGGTTTCTTGAAACCCGACTTTCTCAAAAGTCGAGTCGAAAGAAGTCGGCCAACTAATGGAAAAGTTCAGGTAGGAGTCGAAAATCCGACCCCAATGTAAGTCAATGGGGAATAAAAGTCGGCAGGGAATGGAGAACAGTAAACAAACCTACAGTGCCAATTAAATGCCAATGACATCAATTCTTATTACTTAAGCTTGTCAACTTTAATTAACTTTATAATATAGTAATGCATTCAAAACTGGGGGTTATTTGACTAAAGTTGTGGGCAGGGGCAGTGCTTGCTCCAGGTATTCGTGGGCCCTGGGCCAAAGAGTCTCAGTGGGCCCCTTTTACACATACCACAATTCATGATGCTTCGATACGGCATAGAAAAATAGGTATAGTAAAATGCCAAATATTTCACTTCTTACATTACATGAGTGATATCTATTTTAAATTCTACAATAGCTCAAAAACGTACAGCATAGTCCTCCATACAGTATTATGGGCACCACATAGTGCGCCATACAGAATAATGAGCCCCATATATTGCTCTATACAGAAAAATGAGCCCCATATATTGCTCAATACAGAATGGGCTCCATATAATGCTCCATACAGAATAGGCCCCATATGTGCTCCATATGATGCCCCATAAATAATGAACCCCATATGATGCTCTATTATATGATGGGCCCCATATATGATGCTCCAGTGTATGATGAACAACATATAATGCTCCAAATATAATGGTCCCTTATATAATGCTCCATATATAATGGTCTCCATGTGATGCTCCATATATAATGTGTCCCCATATGATGTGCCATGTATAATGGACCCTATATGATTCTCCAGTATATGATGTGCCCCATGGATGATGCTCCAGTGTATAATGGGCCCTATCTATGATGCTCAAGTGTATGATGGGCCCCATATATAATTCTCCAGTGTATAATGCTCCCCATATATTGCTCCAACCTTTAAAAAAAATGAAATACTTCCTCGCTGGGCACTGCTCTACTCTGGACTCATCAGCGTCGCCATCTTCCAGCTTTCTGCACTGTGACTGTTCAGGCAGAGGACGCACAGACGTGACATCATCGCGCTCTCGGACCTGAATGTCAATGTCAGGAAAGGGGGAAGACGTCACAGCGGTGGAGCAGGGAGAGGTAAGTATTGCAAGTGCTGGGGCCCTGAGCAAGCAGGGGGGGCACACTTGTGGGTGCTGGGAAGTGGCACAGGGCCCCTCATAGTACACCTGTGTCTCTGATGGCGAGTGGGCCCCCCACCTGCGCAGGGCCCCGGCACTTGCCCGGGTGCACCAGGTGCTGACGCCGGCCCTGGGGGGGTACAGTACAAGTTATGGAGGTGGAAAAAGTGGCATATGTTGAGGTGTAGGCTGGATGTTCAGCAGCTGCAAATGGAGCAATTGGAGAAGTCAGTGGAAGAGGAAGACAAAGCGAGACATTTTGCTGGCAACCTATGTTTCATCGGGGTAGGTGGTACAAAATCCTTTAAAATCCAGGCATGGTTCATTTTAATGAAGGTGAGATCATCAACATTTTGGGTCGATAGCCGTGTCCTTCTTTTTGTCAGGATTGATCCAGCAGCACTGAAGACTCTTTCTGAAAGCCACTACCAGCAGGGCAAGCGAGCTCTGTAAGGCATATTGTGCCAATTCAGGCCAGGTGTCCTGTTTACAGGTACAGTAGTCAAAGCGGAATGAACTGTGAGGGAGAACATCGATAGGGGAGGAGAGGTATTTTTGAACCATAGTTGACAACTGTTGTCTCCTGTCTGTTGCAATAGATTCAGTATTACCAGTCGTGTGAGCGTTACTCGAGAAATCAGACCACAACATGGTCATGAAACCCCTGTCTCCAATGCCACTTCGGCTGTGTGCACCACGAACACCTCTTCCTTTTGGCACAGTACGGCTCGTGGTACAACCTGCACCGCAGCTGTGTGCTGGGAATGCTCTAACAAATGGTTTACCAGAATTGCTTGTTTGTTCGCCAATATTAGCTCTAGGTTATCCTGTGGCATGATATTCTGTAATTTGCCTTTAAAGCGTGGATCAAGGATGCTGGCCAACCAGTAGTCATCATCCTTCATCATTTTGGCAATGCGGGGGTCCCTTTTTTGGATCCGCAAGACATAATCACACATGTGGGCCAATGTTCCAGGTGGCAATGATGCACTGACAGTGGTGGGTGGAGGAGCACTTTCTGCCAAATCCACATCCCTCCATTCACGCACAAACCCTGTACCTGACCTTGGCAAGCCAACATTTTCTCTTGCCCCCTGAGAAGCATCATCCTCCCCTAAATATTCATCCCCCTCATCCTCCTACTCCTCCTCCTTTGCAGACGCCTGATCCTTAATGTGTGTCAAAGTTTGCATGAGCAGATGCATAAGTGGGATGCTCATGCTTATGATGGCGTGCATCATAAGCAGTGTGCATTCCTCAAAACACTGAAGGACTTTACAGAGGTCTTTCAGCTTTGACCACTGCACACCTGACAACTTCATGTCCGCATTCCAACTGCTTGCCCGTGTATTCTCCCACAAATGCATTACAGGCTGCCTCTGTTCGCACAGCCTCTCATCCATGTGCATGGTGGAGTTCCACCTTGTTGCAACGTCTATGATTAGGCGGTGCTTGAGGAGGTGGAGCGATCGCTGCAGCCTCTTCATATGAGTGGAATCTACCGGAGAGTGACGGATATGCGAGCACAGTCTTCGCACCTTATGGAGGAGGGCTGGTAACTCCGGATAATTATTTATGAAGCACTGCACCACCAGGTTCAAGGTGTGAGCCAGGAAAGGTATGTGTCTGAGTTTTGCCAGGGCTATGGCCGCCACAAAATTACGGCAGTTATCACTGACTACCTTGCCTGGCTCAAGATGTAGACTGCCCAGCCATGACTCAGTTTCTCGCTGCAAGTAGTCGGCCAGTACCTCCGCAGTGTGTCTGTTGTCGCCCAAAGACATCATCTTTAAAACAGCCTGCTGACGCTTACCACTAGCTGATCGATAGTGGGACACCTCATGTGCAACACTGGCAGCTGCGGATGGAGTGCTCATGCGACTGCGCTCTGTCGACGAGCTTTCGCTTCTGGAGGAGGAGGGTCGAATGTCTACAGCCAACTGTTGCCTATACCGTGGTCTAGGCAGCACTGTTCCACCGCTGCTGTCCCCTGTGGACCCTGTATCCACCTCATTAACCCAGTGTGCAGTGCTGTACACGTAACGGCCCTGGCCCATGCATCTGTTGTGAGGTGCACCTTTCCAATCACTGATTGTTTGAGTGCATGGACAATGCGGTCTTTCACATTCAGGTGGAGGGCAGGGATGGCTTTTCTATTAAAGAAGTGACGACTGGGTAGGCCTTAGCGTGGGACAGCGTAGGCCATGAGCTCTCGGAACACTGCGCTTTCAACCAAATGGAAGGGCATCATCTCTAATGAGATCAGTTTGGCAATGTAGGCATTCAAAGCCAGTGTACGTGGATGAGAGGATGAGTACTTTCTTGTCCTACTCAGACTGTCTGCTAGGGTGAGCTGGACTTGAGAGCTGAATATGGGGGAACTAGCAGTGGACATGGCGGACTGAGAGGGGGTTGGTGATGGTGATGATGGTGGTGGTGGTGACAGCCTAGATTCAGTCTTTCATTGAAAAAACATTGTGATTTCCTGACTGCTTTGGCCTTGCGACGACACCTCAATATTTCTTGCTGGTGGTGTGCGAACCGGTGGGCTTACAGTGGGGGAAGCAATGTAGCGTTGCTGGCTACCTTCAGTCTGAGCAGGTGCACATGTGCTACCTGAGGTTTTGTAGTCCGTCCACGCTTGCAAGTGCATGGTGTTTAAATATCTAAGCATGCAACTGGTATTCAAATTTCGGAGATTTTTCCTTCAGCTAAAGTTCCTTCCGTACTTCTTACAGATAACCTTTGCCTCATCAATAGGATTTTGGTCAAAAAGTGCCACACTGCACTCTTCCTAATATGATAAATTTTCAGGGCTTGCACGCTGTGCTAATTTGACCTTCTGGCCAAGCTGTCCTGCAACTCTTTTTGTTTTTGAACATGTTTTTGGACTGCATGTCATATTCATCTTAGACTGGGGAATTCAGGATTTGACTTGATAACCCAGACATGGTATGTGAAAAGAGCTCCAGGGAGTTATCTGAAGTGTGGCCTGCCGCATCCTTCACTTTTGGTGTGGGTGAAGGACAAAAGGAAAGATGCTGTTCCTGACCAGGAGCCTGAACTGACGATTCAGTGCTTGCAGTTTTTGAAACTTCAGAAGAGGAGGCGTTAGAGCTGGAGGCTGTTTCGGCAATGTTAGCCGAAACCTGTTCCTGATGCTCCGGCTTTAAAAGCGGTTAACCTACTCCCAGAAAAGGGAGCCTTCCAGGCCTTCTGGAGCCATACAATGGCGCAGGCTCAACACCTCCTGCCTTAGGTGCTATTGTGCTTTTGGCACTACCAGCAGATGAACCACCACCACCACCATCAGTATCAGCTGCCCCCCCGCCCACACCCGCGGCCTCTTCCACCATACTTCCTCATGTTTGGGAAAATGTACCAAAAATACCAGCAGATATATGGTACTGTATCAGAAGCGTATAGCTGTATACGGTGTAGGGGAAAATTTAAATCTCCGTATATATTTCCGGAGTCACACACAGACGCTCTCTCAGTATGGATTTGACTGTAATAAAAACAGCAGAAAGATGGTACTGTATCAGAAGCGGACAGCTGTATACGGTGTAGGAAAAAATTGAAATCTCCATATTTATTTCTGGAGTCACACACAGACGCTCACTCAGTATGGATTTGACCAGAATACAAAAAGCGGAAAAACGGTACTGTATCAGAAATGTACAGCTGTACACAATGTTGAGGAAAATTTAAATCTCCGTATATATTTCCGGAGTCACACACAGACGCTCACTCAGTATGGATTTGACCGTAATAAAAGAGCAGAAATATGGTACTGTATCAGAAGCGGACAGCTGTAAACGGTGTTGGAAAAAATTAAAATCTCTCAATTTGTTTCCGGAGTCACACACAGATAGTCAGCATGTATTTGTCCGTGATACCAGCCGGTACACGGTAGTGTGTGAGGAGCGTACAGCTCTATACGGTGTGGGAAAAAATGAACCCTCAGTAACTGTGCAGAAAAAAAGAATGAAAGTATTAGTGCTGTGTAAAAAGCAGTCTGCACTGCAGTGTACACACAGCAACACAGCTATCAGGCAGCCTAATAACCAGCGCTGCTGCACATAAGAAAATCCTCCCCTGTCACTGCACACTAACTCTACAGCACAATTGCTATCAGCACAAGCACATAAGAACTTCTATTTCCAGCCCTTAAGGTACTGCCACACTAAACAATCCCGCTAGCGATCACGATAACGACGCATACTAATGCGATCGCTAGCGGGATTGTTTCTATATCGCTAAATGCGTCCACATTTAGTGATATAGTTAACGACGCTATCGCCGTTAGCGATCTTCTTAACGACTTTAGCGGTACAAAAGTACCGCTAAATCGCTAAGAAAAGGTGCCACACAGCGATAAGATACTTACCCAGCGGGAGCGCCAGCGAGAAAATAGGGTCCGGAACGATTCCAGCGACGAGCGAGATCACAGCAGGAAGCTCGTCGCTGGAAGCTGCCGCACTGAACAACATCGCTAACAGGATCGCTAAATAGTGACGTTTTTTAGCGATCCCGTTAGCGATATTGTTTAGTGTGGCATACCCTTTACTCTCTCCCTACTGATAAACAGCGTCAGCAACCTCTCCCTACTGTTAAGATCGGCAGAAGTAAAATGGTGGTTGGCGGTCAGGGCTTTTATAGACACTATGACGCCACCCAAAGCAAGCCAATCACTGCAATGCCCTTCTCCAAGATGGTGGTGGACGCTGCCCATGTCATCTCATTGCCCACAGTGTACGTCTTTGCTCATTGGCAGAAAAAAAGGTGCCTGTAAGCATTGTTTTGATTTTCTTTTTTACTTGCTTCCACTTTCATTTTGGGTGTCTCTCCAACTCCAGGCCTTCAAAAATTTGATTTCCATTGATAATTTTTGTGTGATAATGTTGACAGCACATTCAACTTTGTACACAGCAAAGTATTCAATGAGAATATTTCATTCATTTTGATCTAGGATGTGTTATTTGAGTGTTCCCTTTATTTTTTGAGTAGTGTATATACAGTATATATATATATATATATATATATATATTTTAATATATATAATATATATACAGTATATATACATATATATACATATATATATATATATATATACATATATATATATATGTATATATATATATATATATATATATATATATATACACACACAGTTGTGCTCAAAATTTTACATATCCCGGTAGAATTTTTGCTTTCTTGGCCTTTTTTCAGAGAATATGAATGATAACACCAAAACTTTTTCTACACTTATGGTTAGTTGTTGAGTGAAGTCATGTATTGTCACACTACTGTGTTTTCTCTTTTTAAATGATAATGGCAACTCAAAACATCCAAATAACCCTGATCAAAAGTTCACATACCCTGGTGATTTTGGCCTGATAACATGCATAGAAGTTCACACAAATAGGTTTGAATGGCTACTAAAGGTAATATCCTCACCTGTCACCTGTTTGCTTGTAATCATGTGTGTGCATAAAAGCTGATTTTCTGCTTTTGATCACAACTGTATATTATATATATATATATATATATATATATACATATATATTAGTATATTTAGTTATCTTTTATGTATTTGTTGAAAGCCCAATCAAGATTGTATTGTTCAATAAAAAAAAAGAAAATAATTAAACATAATTCCCTCCTGGAAAACTGGAATGCACATTGTAGGAACACTATATTGCATTTTCAAAACTTATGGCAATATCTTCAAAAGCAGGCATGCATTTCAAATATTATTAGTCTAAAAGAATTGCTTCAACATAATATCATAAAAGTCTTCATAGCAATGTTTTATAGAATTGTTATTATTTTTCTGATCATTTTTCCACTGTAAAAAATTGTTCTTCATAAGCAGCAATATAAAGTCATTCACTGGAGTAGTAAAACTTTCTTCCTGCCTTTTGCTTTTCATTTTCTGAACCATAAAGTTCTGTTGAGTGTGTGTAAAATCATTTGTCCTTTTTTATCTTCATTGTAGAGCTGTTGTAAAGATAAAATATTAGAGATGGAAGAAGAAATAAATAATTTACAGCAGACAAAGTTATAATTTATTTTTAAATGGCATGTTAGCAGTAGAAATTGAGGTTCATTAAGTTTTGATCTCGTCTTAAGGAAATGAATAATGATCTCAAACAGAAAAAAATGAAGAACTTTTAGATTTTGCATTGCTTTCTTATTTTCATGTAGTTATGCGAGACCTTTTAAATCAAAATGGTATTTTTAGGTTTAGGTATTTTAGGTATTTTTAGGTTTTTGGTATTTAACCTCTCTAAGTTATTAACTAGAGATGAAAAAATAGTTTTACATGTACATGCAAATTCACCAGATTCACTGAATTTTCCTGATTACATTTATTTGCGATGAATAAATTAGCAGCTAATCTCATTACTAAAAAGTTTTAAATTGCTCAGAAAATATATGCATAATACTCTGAGATACCCTAGGTGTGTATTGAACCTGTTTAGAGCTTTGTAATGTCAACATAGCCTTAATAATCTCCAGAGACCTATAAAATCTGCTACGGGGAATATAGATAATAAACAGTTGTAACCAGCAGTTTATTTAACTATACATTGCAGTTTCAGACTTTGTTGGCTACTTAAATTGTATAAAGTAAAAAATTATCCGCTTTCGGGGGCAGATTCCAGCCTTTCTGGTGCATTTATACACATTGGGTGCAAACGGAAGAACACTTGGCTTTTTCACATCATGCTTGACAAAATTTTCCATGTTTTGGGAGTATCACACAAATAAGTGTGGTGCACAGTGTCTGGCTTACAGTCTATTAGTGAGCAAAGATGAGTGAACATGTTCAGAAAACATTCTCAAATTCGGCATAAACGTAGCACATTTGTATTCGTGTTCGGTTTCCCGAGTATTTTTACTCAAAGTCGATCACAGTTCGGTAAATCACTGCGTTTCCACTAATGCTTTTGCTTCACTTTCCCTAGGATAATGATCAGTGGGGGGGACATGTTTGCTAATTCAAAATTGTTTGGTTAAAAACTGTGCTGCAGTGAGGAATCAGAAGGACAGATTTTCTCATAAAAACGTTAGGCCTACTATAAGGGTTCAGCCAGGAGACCGTAGTTGCTAATCCAAATTGTTCGGGATAAAATTGTGCAGCAGTGAGGAATCAGAAGGCCAGATTTCCTCTTAAAAATCATTAGGCCTAATATAGGGGTTCAGCCAGGAGGCCCTATTTGATTATCCAAATCATTTGGGACAAAACTGTGTTATAGAGAAGAATCAGAAGGCCAGATTTCCTCTTAAAAATCATTAAGCCTAATACAGGAGTTCTGCCAGGAGGTCGTATTTACTAAACCAAATAGTTTGAGATAAAACTTTGCTGCAGTAAAGAATTGGAAGACCAAATTTAATCTTAAAAATCATTAGAACAAATATAGTGGTTCAGTCAGGAGGCCCTATTTGCTAATCTAAATGTTTGGGAAAAAATGGTGCTGCAGTGAGGAATCACGAGGCCACTATTGCTTATAAAAATCGTTAGGTATAAGAGTGTTAATCAGGTACGCTATATAAGAAAATAAATAGTGATTGTTCATTTAGTGACAGGTGACTGACAAGTGTGGGCCAAAGTTTGTGAAACAGCAGGATACAAGAGGGGAAGTGTACATACAACATGATCGGGAAAAAGCAAGGTCATGGCAGAAGGAGGAATAAAATTGGTGTTAGACATGAACGTGGGTTAGGTGTTAATGTTAATGAAAGCTCAACTGAACAAACACTGTCTTGTCCTATCCAAAGACCACTGACAACATCTGTTACTGGACGGGCTACTGGACTCGCTTTCGTTGGCAGCCGCACAGCGGTACACCTTGTAGATGAGGTTCAAAAAGTGCATGTGCTACAGTAGATTGCTCCACTGTAACATCACACACAGCAGAATCCTCAGAAGTGGCACCCCAATCACCCTTGTTTCCCCTACAGATGGACCCTTCTACAGAGCTTTCATGCATTCTATTCGATGGGCATCAGAGGTCTGCTCCAAAGATTCACAGAATCCAGAGGAAGAAAGCATCTGCACTGATGCCCCAAATATTTTCTTGTTGGATCCAGGACCGGACGAAGTAGGGTTAGAAAAACAGACAGATCATACCGTTAATGCACCACATAGCGGTCAAGAAGTGCTTACAAATAAAAAATAATTATACAAAAGCTTTATTTCAATTAAAGTAAATCTTTAGAGAGTCGCTAAGCAATGAGTTGAGTCATTTGGTAGTTGGTGTTCTACCAGTGCAGTGGTGAGATCCCCCAGTCCTGATGTGTCCAGCGTCCTGAACCGAAATCCCTGTTCCTGGTACAGCCAGTGTCTTAAATCTGAATCCCTGGTCATGATGTTGTTAGGGTCCTGATCCTCGTCCCCTGATCAGAGTGCGGCCAGTCCTGTTCCCCAAGTCTTCTGATTCTGGTGTGGCCAGTGCCTGAACACTGTCTCCTGATCCTGGAGTGACTAGTCATGAATCTGAAGTCCACTGGTCCCAGTGCAGCCAGTCATGAATCCCAAATCCTCTGGTCTCTTTGAGACCAATGTCCTTTTACTAAAGTCTCCTAGTGCAGTTATTGCCTGAACATTGTCCACTGGTCCATATGCAGCTAGTCCCTGATGCAATATCCTAGACCGGTGTGTCTGAATATAGCTTCATATAGCAACTTCAGTACTAGGATCTGCCTAGGAGGGGTACCTGGAGGCTACCTGCAGCCCAGTCTGTCTCCACCCCCTGGTAGTGGCTTAGCTATGTCCCTTCCTAGGCAGGACTGGTCCTGTGGCACAGTGGTTCCACAAATTCATGTGTGCCACTTTTGGGTGTACCACATTCCTCTGCTCTCATCAGCATAGAATTTAAAATTTGTATTTCTCTAAGACAGCAAAAAGGACTTCTACAGGACAGGTAAAGATTTGCTCACTGCTAAGTATTAAAGCAGCTTTAAATCCATGTCATTGGTTGATGGCATAAAATCCTGATGACAGGTTCTCTTTAATTTTCATCAATTGTGCTGTCCTAAAAAAAATGTTTACTCTTTAAAGCGAATCTGTCACTAGATTTTTGCTACTTAATCTGAGAGCAGCATGATGTAGGGACAAAGACCTTGATTACAATGTTGTATCACTTGCTAGGCTGCTTGTTTCAGTTTTAATAAAATCACCTTTTCTTTGCTGCAGATCTAGCAGTTCTCTGAATGCTGAGCTGTGTATGATCCCACTTCCACCACTTATTAACAGCTTTCTTTGTACACTGCATGCACAGAAAGCTGTTAATCAATGAGTAGTGGGGGCATGATTACACGGAGCAGGAAGACTACATTGTAGTCTTTGGGCTCATACTCACTGGCGAGAAATACGGACGATTGCAATACAAATAAAAATCGGATTGCGCTCGGAGCAATGTTATTCAATAGGTGACATCTCATTTGCGATTTTTTTCTCAGCCAAAATTGGACTGAGAAAAAAATCGCTGCATGCTGCGAATTGCTGCGATTCTCGGATGAGACTCGCCAATACAAGTCAATGGGTGCGAGAAAAAATCGGACAGCACTCGCACCATGCGAGTGCTGTCTGATTTATACGCACTGGTGTCCTTTGAAAAGCCGGCAATTCTTTCCCGGCTACTGTAAAATCACTGACAGCTCACAAAACACTAGATATATACAGATAGAATATATATATATATATATATATATATATATATATATATATATATATACATGTCATTGTGACACACATATATATATATATATATATATATTTATATATATTTATAGTTCATACACTTCTACATAGCATAATAGCCGCTAATTCAATTGCCGGCTTCTGTAAAATCATTGCAGAACCCGACATGAAATGACACATGGTTTACATTCAGTAAACCATGTCATTTTACTTAGTTTGATATATGGTTTTCACTAACAATTATATGAGTGTATGTGTGCAAAATGTCATACATGTAGGTGTTAATTTAATGTGTAATTTCGTTGTAAAAAAATGCGTGGGCTCCCGTGTTATTTTCTCCGCCAGACAGGGAAAGCCAGTGACTGATGACAGATATTAATAGCCTAGGGAGGGACCATTATTTTTGGGCCCTCCTGGCTACTAACATCTGCCCCCAGCCACCCCAGAAAAGCACATCTATTATTAGATGCGTCTTTTCTGGCACTTAGCCCGTCTATTCCCATTGCCTTTTGCAGTGGCAAATGGGTTAATAATGGGTTAATGTCACCTTGCTATTGAGAGGTGACATTAAACCGGGTTAATAATGGAAAGTTGTCAATTAGACAAATATCCATTATTAATCCTATAGTATTAAAGGGTTAAAAACCTCACACATTAATTAAAAATTATTTCAATGAAATAAATACACATAGTTTTTGACGATATTTTATTGCACTGGTAATCCATCTGAATCCCTTGTTTTCCTGTAATAAAAATAAAATAAAAAAGCAACAATATCCATACCTCTCTGTCGTTCAGTCAGGTCCCACGCTGCAATTCATCTGCGGGGGTTTTCAGTTTTACAGCGGGGACCGATGCTAATGCTACCAGTCTTGCTGTAAACCCCCGCAGAATGAATGAATTCAACTCTGCACAGCCTACCAGGCTGACAGGAGATGAACTGATTAGTGTGGGAAGCTTAATTGATTTTTTCCCACGCTATTGAGTTCATGTCAGGTCAGCTGGGTACTCCGCAAAGCCTCAGTGACGTCAGCGGGAGTCCCCTGCTGAACTGAAGTGAACTCAATAGCGTGGGAAAAAATCAATTAAGCTTTCCACACTAATCAGAAATATGTGCATCGCCGACCCTGGTCACGTGATAGGGGGTCAGCGATGCATTGCCATAACAACCTGAGGTCTCATAGAGACCTCTATGGTTTCTGATGAGGCATTGCTATGAGCACCACCCGGTGATCGGCGCTCATAGCAAAGCTGTAATTTTGCTACATATAGGCGATCTGCTCATCGCCTATATGTAGCAGAGGCGATCAAGTAGTGGATGCTTCGAAGCATGTCAAATGTTTTAAAAAATCTGATAAAAAGAAAAAAGTTTAAATCACCCCCCTTTCAAAATAAAACAATAAAAAAATATGTTAGATATCGCCGCTTTCAGAATCACCCGATCTATCAATTTAAAAATGGATTAACACGATTGCTAAACAACACAGCGGGAAAAATTTAAAAGCCAGAATTACGTTTTTTTGGTCGCCACAACATTGTATTAAAATGCAATAACGGGCGATGAAAAGATCATATCTGTACATAAATGGTATCCTTAAAAACGTCAGCTTGGCATGCAAAGAATAAGCCCTCATCCGACCCCAGATCAATAAAAAAGGAGACGCTACTGGTATTAGAATTTTTTTTTTTTTTTAGCAAATTTTGGAATTTTTTTTTACCACTTAGATAAAAAAGAACCTAGACATGCTTGGTGTCTATGAACTCAAAATGACCTGGAGAACCATAATGGCAGGTCAGTTTTAGCATTTAGTGAACTAGTAAAAAAAGCCAAACAAAAAACGTGTGGGATTGCACTTTTTTTGCAATTTCACCGAACTTGGAATTTTTTTCCTGTTTTCGAGTACACGACATGCTAAAACCAATGATGTCGTTGAAAAGTACAACTCGTCCCGCAAAAAATAAGCCCTCACTTGGCCATATTGACAGAAAAATAAAAAAGTTATGGCTCTGGGAAGAAGGGGAGCGAAAAACGAAAACGCAAAACCGAAAAAAGCTGGGGTCATTAAGGGGTTAATGCCACTATGGTGGTGAGTGACAATAATTTTTGGAAATGTGGAGACTCCAACTTGGGTCTTCTTCTGGTGGGTTGACTGCAGTGGTAGGTGTGCCTGAATCCAATTATACAGTTTCTACTCTGTGGAAATTGATGTCACTTTAGTGGTGTGTGACAATAATTTTTTGAAATGTATATATATTTGACTAATACCATTGTCTAATTATAATGTGACAACCTTAAAAAGTGCAGCATTTAGTAGATACTTTAGTCACCTTTTGTAAAACTGAGTACCTTTTAATTCACATGGATCATTTTGTTTTGCTTGTCCAATGCTAAGAAAGCGTGTTTTTTGCATCAAGTCTTTTTATATACAGTGTCTAAATAAGCCATAGTGGTAAATCAATAGCAGCATATGTTTCTTAATTGTTCCTTATAAAGTTGAACGGAGAACTGGAGCAGTTGATGTGTGCAATTTTATTTTTTTATACCAATTCTCTTTTCTTAGAACTTTAGTTGAAATTACTCTACATAGTCTCATATGGAGAATATTAAGACTAATAATGAATACAAATAAATTTGCATGGAAGATATTATACTTTTACCTAGCTAATTTAATCAGTAAATCCTTTGACAGTCACATTAATGCTTTGGTAGTTAGCGACAGATTAGAACATAGGCAGAACAAAAATACTATCTCAACTATGTTTTAAAATGGCATATATGAAAAAGGGTTCATCTTATGAAAAATTGCAATACGAACATTAGGTTTTCTGTAGTTCAGTGATATCTAAACCAAAGACATGTTATTCTCATAGAGGTTTTCCTAGATCCTGGAGTATAAATACTTTAAAAGGAGTAATGCTTACAGTACCTAGCCATTTTCTAATGCTCACTGCTACTTCTCTTCTCAGGCTCCTAACAGATGTTATCCTGGAACATCAGCAGGCTAGCAAACTAAAATAGTAATTAGTATTACACTGCTGAAACACCAAGCCAATGAGAAGAGCAGAAGAAATACCGCTAATAGATAATGTAATACAGACCTATCAGACTGAAGCCTCGTGTGTGTTTCACCTGAAATGAATTCTTCAAGAAGAGTTTATAATTATAGTGAAGGTGATGGTTTGTATGAAGTTTAAAGAAATTAAGCGTTCCATGTATTGTTCTGTAACAGTCTTAATTGTCTTGAACAGAAGCAATTCAGTTGGCTCTTGTGACAATAGATTGAAATTTGAAACAATTTCTCTATCTTTGATACCGCTCTCCTCTGTGTTAGTCATTTTCTCTCTCAAAGTCACATATTAATATTCACAGCAATATCCTGCAGTAGCTCTTGTCTTCATCTTACAAAGAAAATGCCATGTTTTTCAGAATAGAAGATGCACTTTTTTCCCCCAAATTTGGGGGAAAATGGGGGTGCGTCTTGTAATGCGGATATACCTTACCAGCAGCGGTGGAGCAGGGTTCTAGGGTTATGGCTGGAGGAGGAAAGAGTGGAGCGTTCCTGCAGGCCGCAGGTTTAGATGAGGGGGTGTTCTGATGTGCTGTGCGCCACTGTGGGTGTCCGGTGCTCTGGTGCTGCGGGAGTGTACGGTGCTGTGGTGAGTGTCTGGTGCTGCTGCAGGAGGCTCAGCAAACATTTTGTGAAAGACCAGAGCCACCACAGTTCCATGGTTTCCTATGCGGTGGACTCTGAGAAAATAGCTGCTGCTGAGATCTCTTCTCCCAAGATCTTGGTGCCGAAATCTCCATCTGCGCATGCGCCGCCCCCCAGCAGATATTTTCCCGGAGCCCACCGCTGAGCTCTCATCTTTCGAGATCTTGGTGCTGAGATCTCCATCTGCTCATGCGTAGCCCCCGGCAGCCATTTTCCTGGAATCCACCACTTAGGAAACCATTGAACTGTGGGGCTCTAGTCTTTCACAAAATGTCAGCAGAGACAGTCTCCAGTGGATAAAGTAAAAATTGATACATAAAAAAATTAAGTTATTAATTAAATTATTAATACAAAAAATAAAATCACGGCACCTTCCTTTTAAAGGCAGCTCAAATGCTCACAAACAGGAATACGTCTCACTGCTCCCCTTTGTGATGGCCATTCTTTTTCTTTTTAAGGGGTGCTGTCTCTTGAGCTTGTGAGCCTATTTCTTACACCTTGGAAAGCTCCTATGTTCCTGTAGCTCAAACTGGAGTTTATTAACACTTTGGCCGAAAATTTGCCTTTGGATGGTACCTGCAGGTGTATCTTTCCTGCAGATTCTAGTTAGGATATCTTTACTCACATCTTTCCATGAGAGTAACATCTGTCAATGAAAATCTGTTGGATATCTGTCATATCACAAAGGTAATAATAATTTATTAACACTGTTTCACTATAATAATACTTTACTACAAGAGTTTAAGAGTAGAGATGAGTGTATCAGGCTAAATTTGAATTTGACAATTCGCGCAGATTTTCCAGGTAAATATAATTGTCAGAGAAGTTATTATCTGTAAATTTAATATACTTTATTATGCTTTTAGGATTTTCCAGACCCCAGAACATGATAAATATAAGATGTAAAAAATATAGAAATCCTTATATTCTCCTCACTACTCACTTTTCCAACCTTTTCATTCCTAACTGTAACCCTTCTGGTCCTCGCACCATCTTCTTATCACAATCTTGAGTGCTGAATTCCATGGGTCTCCTCATGCTAGCCCAGGACTTCCAGCTTTGATAAGGCATGGGACATCCTGACATTGTGACCTTTTGTGCACTTGCGCAGAATCTTCCCGAGCCTCATCAAATGTCCTGGTGTAGCATGAGGATGCCCAGGCATTTGGAACTCAAGGCGGTGATAATAAGATGTGATGAGGACTAAATAGTTGACATTGATGAGTGGAGGGACTAAACAGCTGAGCGGTAAGGTGAGTATAGTATAAGTGTTTGTTTTTTAAGTTTTGGTGGCACTTTATGGATCAGAAAAATGGCTGCTAGTGATTGCCATTTTAATGAATCTGCGATGAAGTGAGTTACAAAAAATAATTTGGCAAATGCTGATTTTTGTAGTAATTAAATATAATTCCATTCCATTCAAATACATTTTCTCATCTTATTACCGCCTAGTCATAGCATCTTGGAGGCAATACTCAGCAAAAAATAGCATAGCACAACATTACATGACATAGCATTATTATGACACATATTGAAATAGCATTTTACTTTGAGTCCGGTTTACAGTTTGGGTTTCCTAGTCTAATAAAGCTTGTTGAAAGGCTACAGTGCAACCAATCAACAAGCTTTTAGACTGGGTACTTCAGGAGCCATCACAGCCATGCCAAGCATTTGCAAGGCTGTGATTGACCAGAGCAGCACGTGACCCTACCCTGCTTGTGTAAAGGCCAGATCACGAGTGCCGCTACCATTATTCTATGCTAGTGTAGGGATAGGATGCAACATGTGGTTTGCACTCTTTGCCGTCTAACCCGGAAGAGAGGCATAAATGTTCCGAACCTGAACACCACATGTATGATGCATCTGAATTTCAAGGTCGAGGTGCAGTGGAATACACACCTTAAAAACCATGACAGATCTGAGATTCCCCCTGCACCCTTTTCTGCTTCAGTCTCAGTCTCTTTCCTCTGCTAACTGCAGGTTCAGAGATGTTATGCCTCATGTCCTACCACAACTTAGTATTACTGGATGTTTATCTGTCCATGTTACCTCCTCTTCCTACTTTTCTTCCTCCATTGCCTCCTCATTTGGTCACAGGAAGACCTGCACCACCAACTTGAGCACAGGGAGAAATGACAGCAGGCTGTTTTGAAACTCTTCTGTTTGGGGGACAAATCCCATAATGCGCAGGAGTTGGGCTGGGATCAAAGAGCAGACAGATGACTGGTTGCTGCTGGAAAACCTCTTGCCCGGATTTTTGGTGTGCGATAAAAAATTGCCAACACATGTCAGAGCTGCTGATGAAATTGCAGGCAGTGTGTGCGCACTTTTCAGCATTCTCACCCTGCTGCTGTTCACCTGTCTGCGCTGCAGTGTCACTTCTCCCTTCCCGCTCAACGGCTCATATTCAAAATACCAACAAGGTGGAACTCCATATGTTAAACTGGAGTTTCAGCTGCAATATTCAGGGATGAGTCGCACTGCAGAACAACATCAATACACCACCAATTTGTATGCCTCCATGTGGAAGGGGTGTGCCGTGTTGCGCTGTTTTGAATATTCCACCAATAAGGCCAGCACTGATGACAGCATCATCAGCATTACTATAACACATATATGCCTGCTGGAAAAAACAATTCAGGCCATGATGGATGAGGTGGTGGCACAGGAGTAAGAGGAGCAGGAGGAGGATCAGAGCCAATTAACATCATTATCAGGCCTGTTGTCCACACATGGCTCCGAGGGTGGGTTACTGTCTCAACATCAGCCAGGTACTGTACAGGCATGAGACAGTTTGGGAGGATGATGATGATGAGAAGGAGAAGGTGGGGAAGGAGGAACAACTGTTTTCACAGCAGGATGGCATTCAGATCTGCTCACGGTCATCACTAGAGCATGGCGGGGGAGATACAGAGCACCCAGATGACATTCGGCTGGGGGGTCATCAAAGATAAGCACATAAGCCTGTCCACATCCAACGTGGGTAACATATCATTCCTTAAAATTAACCATGTGTGGATCTCACACAACTTGTCCATACCTTACGATGGCAAGACAACTATAACAGCTGCACCCAGAAAGTCTTCAATTCTATTTGCATTTGTTTATTCGGGGGCCTCCTCCACATTTAAAAAATGCATAAAACTGTGTTGGCTTCCTCCTCCTTCACCTCTTCCACCTCCTCCTCCACTTGGACCTCTTCATCCTAGTTAAAGATTCTTTTTTATTTCTACTCTGCTTTGCATAGGGACTGAAAGCAGTGTTAGTGAAAGACAGTATTAGGTTTCATGTGTGCACAGTTTTACAAAAGCACTCTCTATTTTGTACTCTGTACCCATCTCTGTGATAGTACTGTGCATGCCAAAACCTTTTAGAAACTTCAACTGAGTCGGTAGGAGTGATGTGTGTGTCAAAAAATGTTTCTACCCTTAAGAAATCATGTCTGTCATAATACTGTTGCAAAAGGCTCTGTGTAAGATAATGGTGGGGAACCTCACATGTCTCCTCTTCCCTGGACACTGTTCAGGTGATTACATGCGACACCTCATTGTTATTAATGTGTAGTGTAATGTGTATGTACTGTGATGTCATGTATCTGCCATGTACTGTGTATATGTTTAGTATTAGGGATAGAAGTTAGCATAGAGTAATAGAGGGGTTAGAATAGAGGGGGCACAGAGATAAAGAATAAGACAGATAATAGTGTCAGTTTAGGCACAGGCAGCAAGGGGTTATTCAGTGAGGAGGAGTTAGAGCAGAGCAGCACAGAGCAGGGAGGTATAGAACAGGCACTTTCTGATTAGAGGCAGAAGCCCGGGCAGCCTGCCCAAGTGCAATGTGCATGCAGTGGTACAGACGGTTGAAGCCCATGGTGATAAAGCTGCTACAGCAGGAAGGGGCCCCAGGCTAGAGAATAGTGCAGTCGAGCACCAGCTCAATGGAATCATCCTCAGGTTGGATCTTAGGTCAAAGAACAGGGCAGGTGCAGCTGAGATGGTGTTTCCAGCACCTTTACCAATTGGAACCGGACGAGGGGCTTACAGGGAGCTGGTGACGTGGAAGGCACAGATGGGACATGAACTATCCAAAGAGACTGCCCAGAAAAGTAAGACATGGACAGAGCAGAGTCTAACTAGAGTTACAGCCGTGAATGCCTGGAGGAAAGAAAGAGAGATTACAGAAGGAATAGAGTCTGCCCAGAAGACAGGGAAAGACAGGGAAAGTACAGGATGCAGTATACGTGGCTCTGCGTGAATTGTGCTGCCAAGGTGATGAGTGCCCTTTTGATAAGTAAAGTTGAACTGTTGGAAAAGGACTGTGACTCTGATGTGTTTTGTGGAACTGGGAAATCTGGAGCTGGAGTGACAGAGCTGGAAGGAACTCTGACAGTAACCGTGAGTGTTTTGCTGCACGCGCTGCATGAGCAGCAGAAGGGACATTGTGTTTTATCTGTGGGGTTCCAGGATGAGGGAACTGTAAAGCTCGTTGCCACAACTCTCACCCTGGCAGCCTTACAGCTGTGTGTATTCCTGAGCCTATATCTGTGGGAGTAGTTTGCCAAAAGCTGTTGTGTGTATTCTGCAACCCTGCACTGTGGACCATTGTCTGAGAAATTTGTTATCAGCTTCTGTAGGGGAAATTTGGAAACATGCTCTGTGGGTGCAGTGTTAAACTGGACTGCCAGTAGCAAGTCTTGATGTGGACGGCCAGCAAGATCCAAGATCATGCTACCGGCTTTTAATCTATGACATTTGGAACATATCCAATAGAGCAGACATTTTGGAACTGTGGGGTATTCTGCCCATGCTCTTTGTGTGAAATTTGAAAGCTGGTTCTGATGGTGCACTCTGTCCTATGTTCTATGTGTTATATTTGTAGGCTGCTAATATACGGGTACTGTGTCTCATGGTCTGTGGGTACATTTTTTCATCTGCTTCTTAGGGAGTACTCTCCCCATGGTGTGCGGGTGAAATTTCTAAGCTGCTTCTTAGAGGCTACTTTGCCCCATGGACTGTGGGTGAAATGTGTAAGCTACTTCTTAGGGGGTACTCTGCCTCATGGTTTGTGGGTGAAATTTGTAAGCTGCTAATGTAGGGCTACTGTGCCCACTGTCCTGTGGGTGAAAATTTTAACTTGATTGGAAGTAGCTAGCCTCAGTCTCTGTGAAGGCAATGTTAAAAATATTATGTTATTTATTTTCTTACTAATTTTCAAATGATTGCTATGTTGACAAAACCCCTTAAGTCATTTCCCTATTCACATTTTTGCAGCTTCAATTGCCCTGCTTTTATACCCATTTAGCTTCTTTTTGCAGCCCACCAACCATCATTATGACCATTTTACACCCATTTTAAAGCAGCAAGGTTTGGGTCCCTATTTAGTTCTATTAGGTTTGGGTACAGGGTGAAGTTAGAGGCAAAGTTTGGATCTGAACCAAATGTTTTACTGTATGTTCATCAAACTCAGTGAATCCAAACATCTACAGGATCGCTCATCTCTAATGGTGACACTAGAAACACTTTCAATACATTTTCATAATTTAATCCCTTTCTTTATTTTGCACAAGATCATTTATATTTCTTTTAATTTTCCAAATAGAAGTATTACTTAAGCATAGACAGAAAGAAATTGAAAAAATATCACATTTTGTAAAACTCAATTATATAGACTTTTTAATAGCATTTGCAAAACATTTACTTTTTATTTTTCCAGCCAGATGTGTGACCCAATCACTATTTTTGTGCTACGTCCAGTAAAATCAAGTTAACACCTGTGTGCAATATAGGTGCAGTATAGGTGAAAACTGGTTGATAGGTAGGAGACTTGTGTTGACAGAATGTTGAACTTTTTACTGTATGCTCGTCAAACCCAGCAAACCCAAACATCCATGGATTCGCTCATCTTCTAGAGTTGATCAGCTGTCATGTGCCTCTAAAAGGTATCACTGCATCCAGAAATGCTTGATCTATCAGGATATAAAAATAATCAATTCAATCGATATACGTTGTAACAAGAAAAAAATCAAAACGCCAGAATATTTTTCTCACGGCAGCATTGCAATAAAATGCAATAAAAGATTATCAAAATATCATATCTACCCAAAAATGGTATCAATAAAAATGTCAGCTAGGTAGTTAAAAAATAAGATCTCATCCAGCCCCAGATCCTGAAAAATGGATACTCTACATCTCAGAAAATGGCACCATTTTTTTTTAAACTTTAGAATATTTTTTCATCTTTTACCACATTAACAAAAAAAAAGAACTTAGAAATCTTTGGTATCAGAAAAATCATAATGATGTAGAGAATCATAATGGCAGGTCAGTTTTAGCATTTAGTGAACCTGGTAAAAAAAAAAACAAGAAAAAACGACTTTGGAATTGCACTTTTTTGCAATTTCATCGTACTCCGAACTTTTTTCAGTTTTCCAGTACACTACAGTGGATACTGAAAATATTCAGACCCCTTTAAATTTTTCACTCTTTGTTTCATTGCAGCCATTTGGTAAATTAAAAAAAGTTAATTTCTTTTTCTCATTAAAATACACTCTGCACCCCATCTTGACTGAAAAAAAACAGAAATGTAGAAATTTTTGCTAATTTATTAAAAAAGAAAAACTGAAATATCACATGGTCATAAAATTCAGACCTTTTGCTCAGTATTGAGTAGAAGCACCCTTTTAAGCCATGCAACAAGTTTTTCACACCTGGATTTGGGGATCCACTGCTATTCTTCCTTGCATATCCTCTCCAGTTCCGTCAGGTTGGATGGTGAGCATTTGTGTACAGCCATTTTCAGGTCTCTCCAGAGATGTTTAATTGGGTTTAGGTCAGGGCTCTGACTGGGCCAGTCAAGAAAGGTCACAGAGTTATTCTGAAGCCACTTCTTTGTTATTTTAGTTTTGTGCTTAGGGTCATTGTCTTGTTGGATGATGAACCTTTGGCCAAGTCTGAGGTCCAGAGCACTCTGGAAGAGGTTTTCATCCATGATATCTTTGTACTTGGCCGCATTCATGTTTCCTTCAATTGCAACCAGTTGTCCTGTCCCTGCAGCAGAAAAACACCCCATAGCATGATGCTGCCACCATCATGTTTCAATGTTGGGGTTGTATTCAGCAGGTGATGAGCAGTGTCTGGTTGTCTCCACATATACCACTTAGAATTATTACCAAAAAATTCTATCTTCATCTCATCAGACCAGAGAATCTTATTCCTCATTGTCTGGGAGTCCTTCATGTGTTTTTTTAAGAAAACTCTATGTGAGCTTTCATATGTCTGACACTGAGGAGATATATACTGGTGTACATTAACGTTTATAGCACAACTGTGTGGAGGGTGCACAAGTAGGGTCCTAACCCTGTGTCCAGTGTCTGTTTGACACTGAGGAGAGACTTCCGTTGGGCCATTCTGCCATAAAGGCCCAAGTGGTGGAGGGCTGCAGTGATAGTTGACTTTGTGGAACTTTCTCCCTTGTCCCTACTGCATCTGTGGAGCTCAGCCACAGTGATCTTGGGGTTCTTCTTCACCTCGCTCGCCAAGGTTCTTCTCCCATGATTTCTCTGTTTGGCTGGCCGGCCAGGTAAACTAAGACTTCTGGTGGTCCAAAACTTCTTCCATGTAAAGATTATGGAGGCCACTGTGCTCTTAGGAACCTTGAGAACTGCAGAAATTCTTTTGTAACTGTGCCCAGATCTATGCCTTGAACAAAATTCTGTCTCTGAGCTCTTTGGCCTGTTCATTTGACCTCATGATTCTCATTTGGTCTGACATGCACTATGACCTGTGAGGTCTGATATAGACAGGAATGTACCTTTACAAATCAAGTCCTATCAGTTTAATTAAAAACAGCTGGACTCCAATGAAGAAGTAGAAACATCTCAAAGAGGATCACAAGGAAATAGACAGCATGTGACTTAAATATGAGTGTCTGAGCAAAGAGTCTGTTAAGGGCCTGCGGAACGCACCTAATAGATATTAAGGAGAGGATCGTTCGCAGCCCGGGGCCCACTGTGCAGGCAGAGCCTGCTGCTAGTGAGATGGCGCAAATAAGCAGTATGAGCGAACTATGTTATCCCAGAGTCGCAAATGTAAATGCCGTAGCTCTATATGGCGGTATGGGCAAACTCTGTTATTCCACAGAGACTAAATTGCTGTAGCGCTATACGGCGATATAAGCGGACTCTGTTAATTCACGAGCCTCTGTGACAAAGACTGTGTCCTTTCAGACTCATAGGGCACACAGATGACTGCTAAGCGGATTGCAGTCTGTGGACATGCAATCAGAACACAAGCAATTATCTCCTCACCGGAGAAGCCGGTATTCTAATGGCGTTTTCAGCCGAGCCCTGAACATGTGCATACAAAACTCCTCACCGGAGGTGCCGGTATTCTAGGTGCTTATTTCAGCCGGACCTAACCACATGCATACATGACCACACTGACTCAAGCACGTAACAGATTTGATACTAGCGCATAGCCGTGCGGTCATGCGCAGCTTTTATAGTAGCAGCTACAGGACCTTCCAGAAAAGGACCAATGGGAAAGCTGCTCCAGAACTAAAGCAGCTTCAGGACCTTCCTGGAGGACCAATGGGAGTCACTGCAGTACCCGACCATGTAACCCCTGATCTCCTATGAGAAATCTTACCCTGAGCATGCTCAGAAGGGAATACACAGGACTTAGTCCCAACTACGTCTGCTTTCCGCTGACCTGCACTGGTTACAATGGCAGGACCTGGGGGAGGCAGCAGTCATCCTCTGCACAGTATTAGACTGGGCGAGAAGCTGGGACAGACGTCTCAGCTTAGCAAGCTCCACTGCATCCGGAGAAGGATGGGGGACCGCAATGGGGATGGCTCGAGATTTCCCTTGTGCAGCAGTGGGAACTCGATCCCTAACATTACCCCCCCTCCTAGGGCCCCCCTTCTTTGGGCCTCGCTACGTTCAAAGGCAGCAATGAGCTGCGGAGCGTGAATATGCTCGGCAGGCTCCCAGGACCTATCCTCAGACCCATAACCCCTCCAATCCACCAAATAAAATGTTTTGCCCCGTACCACCTTGCACCCTACAATGGCGTTCACCTCGTGATCATCCATACACGAATCCGATGTCCCAGCAGAAGACTCGGAAAACCGGGACATGACCACGGGTTTCAGAAGGGACACATGAAAGGTGTCGGAGATACCTAAGCAAAGCAGAAGGGCTAAGCGATAAGCCACAGGGTTGACCTTCTCGAGGACCTTGAAGGGACCCAAAAAGCGGGGTGCCAACTTAGTGGACTCCACTCGCAGCCTGATATTTCAGGCGGAGAGCCACACTAGGTCGCCAGGAGCAAATGTCGGAGCGGGGCGCCGATGTGCGTCGGCGGAAGACCTCATCCTCTCCTTGGAGGTCTGAATGGCATCGTGAGTGCGGTCCCAAATGTCCCATGCCTCCACGGCCCAGTCCGCCACCCTGGAGTTGGCGGAAGACACGGGCATGGGCACCGGTACCCGCAGATGCTGACCATAGTTTAAGAGGAATGGGGTCTGTCCGGTGGAGTCAGCAACAGAATTATTTAGAGCGAACTCAGCCCACGGTAGCAAGGATGCCCAGTCATCCTGCCTGACTGAGACAAAATGTCGCAAGTATGTGACCAAGGTCTGGTTGGCCCTCTCTACCAACCCATTCGTCTCGGGATGATATGCAGAGGAGAGATTTAACTCAATGCTGGGTAGACGACACAGCTCTCTCCAGAACCGAGACGCAAATTGGGGACCTCGATCACTGACAATTTTGTCTGGCATTCCATGTAGATGAAAAATGTGCCTGATAAATAATGCTGCCAAGGCCCGTGTGGAAGGTAACCGTGGTAACGGCACTAAGTGCATCATTTTGGAGAAGTGGTCGGTGATAACCCAGATGATGGTGCAGCCTCGAGATTTAGTTAAGCCCACCACAAAATCCATCCCGACCCTCTCCCAAGGCCTGTCTGCCACCGGTAAAGGGAAAAGTAGCCCAAGCTGGCCGCTGTCGAGGGGACTTATTCTTGGCGCAGGAGACGCACGCCTGAACGTATTCAATGACATCACAGACCATATGTGGCCACCAGTATGTCCTCGCCAGCAACTCAGATATCCTCTTTGCCCCAAAATGTCCACCCACTCTAGACGAATGTGCCCAAGAGAGTACCTCCGGTCGCAAATTGGTGGGCACAAAAGTCTTGCCCGGAGGCACAGACTCAAGCGAAACTGGAGCCACAGTTTTTAGGCTCTCTGTGGAGACAATCAGCCAAGGCTCCTCCTCCACCACCTCAGAGGACACCATGGAGCGAGAGAGAGCGTCAGCCCGAATGTTCTTCTCACCGGAGAGGAAATGGAGGGTGAAATGGAACCGGGAGAAGAACAGGGACTATATGGCCTGACGAGAATTTAGCCGCTGGGCTGTCTGTAGGTACACCAAATTTTTGTCGTCAGTGAAGACTTGGAAGGGAAAGCGAGCCCCCTCCAAAAGATGTCTCCACTCAGAGAAGGCCAACTTCATGGCTTAGCAACTCCCTGTCCCCGATGGAATAATTCCTCTCCGCTGTTGTGAAGGTCTTAAAAAAGAAGAAGCAGGGATGCTTCCGACCTTGAGCATCCTTTTGGAAGAGGACTGCTCCAGCACCAACAGATGAGGCATCCACCTCCAATATAAACGGTTTATCAACATCGGGGGTATGTAAAATGGGAGCACTACCAAAATGAGACTTAATAGTAGAGAAAGCCTTGGAGACCTCCTCAGACCACAATTTGGGATTTGCTCCCTTCTTGGTGAGGGCTACCAAGGGAGCTACCAAAGCTGAGAAATGGGGAATGAACTAGCGATAGTAATTAATGAACCCCATAAAGCGCTGCACAGCTTTAAGAGAATGGGGTTCTTGCCAGTCCATCACAGCTTGTAGTTTGGCAGGATCCATAGTCAATCCCTGGGTTGAGATGATATAGCCCAGGAAAGGCAAAGACTCCTGCTCAAACACACATTTCTCTAACTTTACATAAAGGGAATTTGCCCGTAAGAGGTCGAAGACTCTGCAGACATCCTTCCGGTGGAAGTCAATATCAGGAAAGAAGATGAGAATATCATCCAGATAGACTACGACTGAGGTGGAGAGCATATCCCGGAAGATGTCCTTGACAAAGTCTTGGAAAATGGCTGGGGCATTACAGAGCCGAAGGGCATCACCAGATATTCGTAATGCCCATCCCTGGTATTAAAAGCCGTCTTCCATTCGTCCCCCTCACGGATGTGAATCAGGATATAAGCACCCCGCAGATCCAGTTTAGTAAATACCCTTGCTCCCCGGAGCCTATCAAAGAGCTCAGAAATCAGGGGCAATGGGTACTTATTCTTAACGGTGATGGCATTAAGACCCCTGTACTCAATACATGGATGTAATTCTCTGTTCTTCTTCTGCACGAAGAAGAACCCTGCCCCTGCTGGTGAAACCGACTTCCTAATGAACCCTCTTGCCAGATTCTCCTGAATATACTGGGACACAACCTTCTTCTCAGGAATAGATAGGGGATAAACCCTTCCCCGTGGAGGTTCTGCTCCAGGCAAAAGGTCAATAGGGAAGTTATATGGGCGATGAGGCGGAAGCGTCTCTGCAGCCTTCTTGGAGAAAACGTCTGCGTAAGACCGATAACACTCGGTAAGAGGAGTAAGGTCTACGGGTATCTCTGTGGTTGTGACCTGAACGCACTCCCTGACACATTTGCCTCTACATGAATCACCCCAACCCAGTATCCTCCCAGAGGACCACTCAGTATGGGAAGAGTGGAGACGGAGCCAAGGGATTCCCAGCAAAACCTCGTCTATACCCTCAGGAAGGATAAAAAATGACATATTCTCCTGATGGGAAGGAAACATAGACAGGGTGAGAGGGACAGTCTGATGGGTGATTTGTGTGGGCAGTGTTGATCCATTCAGCACCCGTACCGTCACTGGCTCAGCGAGCAACACCTGAGGCATGGTGTGGTGAGAGACAAAGGTGGAGGACATAAAATTCCCCTCTGCCCCAGAGTCAACACAAAGCTTGATTGGAAGAGTGGATGAACCTAGGGTAATTATCCCTTTAAAGAGCTCTCTCAGGCAAAAGCAGCTGCGTCTAGTGACCCTGCTCCCAAGGTCACTGGACGCGACCGTTTACCCAACCGCTGTGGACATTGGTTGGCATAATGCCCCTGCTGCTGGCACACATTACAGACCACAGATGCTCGAGCGGTCCGAGACTTAGGTCCCGCTCGAGAAACCTCCATGGCCTCTTGGGGTTCGGACGCCTGAACGGGGGATTCGAGAGGTTTGGCAAAGGTGGGAGCCAGCCGAAACCTCTGCCTACACTGGATCCGCTCCAACCTCCGCTCATGAAAACAGAGGTCGATGCGGGTAGATATGGAGATAAGCTTCTCCAGTGTGGCAGGAATCTCCCTGTTGGCCAAAGCGTCCTTAACATGGTCCGCCAGTCCTTTCCAGTAGATCGGAATGAGGACTTTATCTGGCCATTCTAGCTCACAGGCCAGAGTCCGAAATTGGACGGAAAACTGACTGACCAAAGTCGAACCCTGTGACATTGCCAGCAGTTGGAGTGCCGTATCGTGGATGACCTGAGGTCCTAAAAAGACCTTTTAAAGAGCCTCCAAGAAACGCGGAGCGCTCCGCACCACACAATCGTCGCGCTCCCACAGCGGCATTGCCCACTCCAACGCTCTGCCCGACAGGAGAGATAATACAAAACCCACTTGTGCCCGATCCGTGGGGAAATGTGCAGCCAGAAGCTCGAGCTGTATAGAGCACTGACTCACGAATCCCCGACATTGCTTGCTGTCACCAGCAAACTTGTCACGAAGTGGGAGGTGGGATAATGTATGGGCAGAGGTGGCAGAGGACAAACTGGCTGCAGCCATGTTAGCAGCCTGAACAGCGACTGCAGTAACATTCACAGCTGAGGTTGTGTGCTCAAGAGCCGCCAACCTACCCAACAGCTGCTGAATGTACTGCTGTAGACGTTGGTCATCTGCCATTTTACTAGCCAGACCCTGGCTCTAGTATTATGATAAGGGCCTGCGGAACGCACCTAACAGATATTAAGGAGAGGTGCGTTCGCAGCCCGGGGTCCACCGTTCAGGCAGAGCCTGCTGCTAGTGAGATGGCGCAAATAGGCAGTATGAGCGAACTCTGTTATCCCGCAGAGTCGCAAATGTAAACGCGTAGCTCTATAAGGTGGTATGGGCGAACTCTGTTATTTCACAGAGTCGCTAACTAAAATGCTGTAGCGCTATACGGCGATATAAGCAGACTCTGTTAATTCACGAGCCGCTGTGACAAAGACTGTGTCCTGTCAGACTCACAGGGGACACAATTGACTGCTAAGCGGATTGCAGTCTGTGGTCATGCATTCAGAACACAAGCAATAATCTCCTCACTGGAGTAGCCGGTATTCTAATGGCGTTTTCAGCCGAGCCCTGAACACATGCATACAAAACTCCTCACCGGAGGTGCCGGTATTCTAGGGGCTTATTTCAGCAGGACCTAACCACATGCATACATGACCACACTGTCGCAAGCACGTAACAGATTTGATACTAGCGCACGGCCATGCGGTCATTCACACCGTTTATAGTAGCAGCTATAGGACCTTCCAGAAAAGGACCAATGGGAAAACTGCTCCAGAACTAAAGCAGCTTCAGGACCTTCCTGGAGGACCAATGGGAGTCGCTGCAGTACCCGACCATATGACCCCTGATCTCCTATGAGAGATCTTACCCTGAGCATGCTCAGAAGGGAACACACAGGACTTAGTCCCAACTACGTCTGCTTTCCGCTGACCTGCACTGGTTACAATGGCAGGACCAGGGGAGGCAACAGTCATCCTCTACACAGTATTAGGGTGGGCAAGATGCTGGGACCAACATCTCTGCTGAGCAGGCTCCACTGTGGCCGGAGACGGATGGGGGACCGCAGTGGGGATGGCTCGAGAATCCCTTGTGCAGCAGTGGGAACTCGATCCCTAACAGAGTCTGAATACTTATGACCATGTGATATTTCAGCTTTTATTTTTTAATAAATTTGAAAAAAATTCTACATTTCTCTTTTTTTAGTCAAGATGGGATGCAGAGTGTACATTAATGAGAAAAAAATGAACTTTTTTGAATTTACCAAATGGATGCATTGAAGCAAAATGTGAAAAATTTAAAGGGGTCTGATTCCATACCCACTGTATATAGTAAAATCAATGGTGTAGTTCAAAAGTACAACTCATCTTGCAATAACCAAGACCTCATATGAGCATATTGATGGAAAAATAAAAAAGTTATGGCTCTGGGAAGAAGGGGAGCAAAAAATGGAAACGTAAAAATGGAAAATCTCAAGGTTGTGAAAGGTTACATTCCAATCAGACAGTTTCATAAGGACCTGATGATTACATGCATATAAGAATTGGGTATGTTAAATTTTAGCAGCATACCTAACTCCTCCTTCTTTATAGAGATAGCGATAGGAGTAGCTATGTGCGAACCCCCGGATGTTCGAGTTTGACGAACATCCAGTAATAAGTTTGGTTCGAGTCCAAACTTGACCTCGAACTTGGCCCCCGGACACAAACCCAATAGGGAGCCAAACTTCTTTGCTTTAAAATGGCTGTTTAATTGTTATAGTCAAGGCTTAGGGGCTGCAAAAACAAGCTTAATGGCGGTAAGAGCACGACAATTGTCCTGCAAACAAATGTGGATAGGGAAATAATTTTAACCACTACCATATATAAAATGAGAAAAAAATAATAATCTTGAACATGGAAGCGTAGGTCCAAGAGGAGAAGATGTACGTGATGGCGTAGTTGTAAGAAGCAGGAGAGGAGATATTCAACACTATTTTTGTGGGGTTTTTGTGTTAGTTAGGGAGTTGACTGTAAAGAACATAGAATAAAAAAAAATAATAATCTAGAACCAGGAGGAGGAGGTCCAAGTGGAGGAGGAGGTTCAGGTAGTCAACAATAGTTTTGTGTTTTGTTTTTTAGGGGGTGGGGACTGCTCTGAAAACAGGAAGTGTAATAATCTGCTGGACACTTTCTCTCTGTATACAGGCAGTGTTCATTTTGGTGGTGGTGTACCTGTTGCATTTAGAAAGAGGATGTGGTTGATCTGTGCCTACTAACAGGGCTCTGGAGTTAGAGTCGCAGAGTTGGTGTCCATTTTGGTGGAGTCAAACTTGGTATAAATTGGAGAGACTCGAACCCTAAAATATATAATAAATTGGATACAGTAGTTCAATGAAGTATGTGCTGTCAATTTTTTCATTAGAATTTGGGAAAGATATGAAATGTCCAATTAATGTCTGTTTTATTCCTGATGCATAAATGTAGGCTTTTAGTTGAGATGAATCTGTGCTGAACTTTATGTACTTGCTCAGTAGTGACCACTGCAGCACATCTCTGATGATGATTAAACAAAGTTACCAACTTCTGCAGTTTTCTGCTGTGTGTTGTCTGGCAAGGAATGCAAGATTGAGAACTGGTTGGAATATCATGTTAAAGATTATTATTATTAATTTTTTAGAATACCATTGATTCCATGGTGCTTTATATGAGGAGAGGGTACATACAAAACACAAATAGAACTTACAATGAGCAAATAAATAGTGACAGACAGGTAGACAGGTACAAAGGGCAGAGGTACCAACCCATGCATCTTTAAATTCTACAGGATAATAATGGGGAAGGAGACCATAGGTTTAGGGGCTGTTACAGCTCTGGTGTTGGTGATTTGGCAGCAGGGTCATTGCAGGCTGTAAGCTGTTCTAAAGTCATGGGTTTTGAAAATCCCCTCACCGCAAACAGCACAATTACCAGCAGTGTCATCGAGCATCTCTACACCATGCCATTGTAGCATTTTGCTGTACATCCCCTAAACACTGGATCCTATATTATCCATGTGGCATCACTAGTGATTTTTAAAGGGCTAACAATACGTTGGTATCACCAGAACCATAGTACATGTTTCGCAGCTGCCACTAGTTTACTGGCTCGCAATCCTTGCCCAACCCGAACATTCTGGGTACAAAATCAGGTGAACACTGCACAATGCCATTAGTGTAAAGGTCCACATAACCACAGATACGTCTACCAGTAAGCACGGGCAGGGACGTTTTCTCTAATTGCCCACCGTGGCAGCTGAGGCAGAAAGCATTTTGGTGCATGTCCTACATCCGCAGAGGATGTTTTGGAATGTTTCTCAGTCCATATTGCCTCCTCCTCCTACTCCACTTCCTCGAACACCTCCTCATTGGGTCAGTGTAACACCTCCACCACCAACTTCAGCACAGTAAGGGGTAAACTACAGCAGGCTGTTCTAAAATTCATCTGTTTGTGGGAAAAATCCCACACTTTGCAGACAGAGGTGTGGTTGGTGCCACTAAACCTCAAGCCCAGCCTGGAGATGTGTGACAATGGGAAAAATCTCATAGCAACTACAGTTATGTGCAAAATGGAAAAAGAAAAAGGGTGGCACCCACCGTCCCATTAAAATGTCCTTTATTATGGATTTACATTAAAAAACAGGCACGAGAGCTTTGAGTGCAATCACATCAAATGACGGCCGTTTCGCACTTGAATGCGCTTCTACAGGTCCCAGGTGGAGGGGAAGTGACAAGCTTCATATGCTAGTATGGAGCCTCCCCACCTCTAAGGTCATTGTGAATAATGAAGACCTTATTCCTCCCCCCAGTTTAGACAAACAAATGAACAACTAATTACAATATACTACTCATGACATATTATAAACCATATTTACGGTTACAGTAAAACAGACATATCCACCTTGTCATTGAATCCTAACGCACCCTGTGCTTGAGTGCGTAGGATCCACCTGACCTCTCTTCTGAGTAACATTTTGTGAAGATCCCCTCCCTGGCAAGCAGTTTAACTCTCTCAATCCCAGCAAAGTCACGACTTCTGGATTACCCCAATGTATTTCTCTTACATGGTTAATTAAACTGAGAGCCCCTTTACCTGACTTTATGGAATTAAAATATTCACGAAATAGAACAAAAAGGGGGTGAATAGTTTTGCCAATATAGTAAAATCTGCAAGGGCAGAATATTATGTTACCTATATAACATGTCCGGCATGAGTTGAAATACCGTACCTCATGTGTAATCCCTCTTATTTGTAATTGCTTGGTGGTAAGGTGAAATGGACAAAAGGAGCAATGGCCGCATTTATGGTTACCTTTTAGTATATTATTTTCCAATCAATTTTTAGATTTCGGTTTGATCCAATTGGATACCAATAGGTCCTTCATGTTTGTGGACTTCCTATTGGTAACCAATGGGCCTCTTGCTATTATATCTGAGATCCCTTCCTCTTTTTCTAAGAGATGCTATTCTGATTTGTCTTTCCATTGGGCCATGTTCACAACTAAAAATGAATCTCCTTTCTTTTTGATTGTAATCTTATTCTTCTTTGTGACATGTACCTGGCCAGTCTGAGATAGACCAGAGGAAGGGTCAGGGAGGGGATGGGAGGAATTTGCTCTGTCCAGCGCTGCATCCAATAATGTCTTAGGGTAACCTCTATCCAAAAATCTATCTATCATACAGATCCAATGATTGTTCCTTGTGTTGCACCAGATTATTATTGATCCTTTTAAGTCTTACAAACTGGCTGTATGACAGAGATTTTTCGTTTGTAAGGGGTGAGCACTGTTGAAATGCAATAAGGAATTTGTGGAAGAGGGCTTTCGAAAGACTTCTATCCTCAAAATACCCTGATCCACAGTTACCCAACCCTAAACCTCCAAATTTGGAAGTAAGCCTATATTAATGGTGTTTTACGCATTCAAGTACTCCATAAAATTATGGAATAAATCTCGAGACCTGTCCCACACCAGGAATAAGTCATCTACAAATCTGAGATAAAGTCTGATATGTTTCAGGAAGGGCTTCTCAATTGAATATGTACAGTTATATGAAAAAGTTTGGGCACCCCTATTAATTTTAAGCTTAATGTTTTATAAAAATTGGTATTTTTGCAACTGCTATTTCAGTTTGATATATCTAATAACTATTGGATACAGTAATGTTTCTGCCTTGAAATGAGGTTTATTGTACTAACAGAAAATGTGCAATCTGCATCCAAACAAAATTTGACAGGTGCATAAGTATGGGCACCTCACCAGAAAAGTGACATTAATATTTAGTAGATCCTCCTTTTGCAAAAATAACAACCTCTAGTCACTTCCTGTAGCTTTTAATGAGTTCCTGGATCCTGGCTGAAGGTATTTTTGACCATTCCTCTTTACAAAATTGTAATTGTTCCTCTGCATGAATGCCTGAGTAGATTTGGAGCGGTGTTTTGGATCATTGTCTTGCTGAAAGATCCATCCCCTGCGTAACTTCAACTTTGTCACTGATTCTTGAATATTATTGTCAAGAATCTGCTGATACTGAGTGGAATCCATGCGTCCCTCAACTTTAACAAGATTCCCGGTGCTGGCATTGGCCACACAGCCCCAAAGCATGATGGAACCTCCACCAAATTTTACTGTGGGTAGCAAGTGTTTTTCTTGGAATGCTGTGTTTTTTTGACGCCATGCATAATGCCTTTTCGTATGACCAAACAACTCAATCTTGGTTTCATCAGTCCACAGGACCTTCTTCCAAAAAGAAATTGGCTTCTCCAAAAGTGCTTTTGCATACCTCAGCCGACTCTGTTTGTGGCGTGCTTGCAGAAACGGCTTCTTTTGCATCACTCTCCCATACAGCTTCTCCTTGTGCAAAGTGCGTTGTATAGTTGACCGATGCACAGTGACACCATCTGCAGCAAGTTGATGCTGCAGCTCTCTGGAGGTGGTCTGAGGATTGTCCTTGACTGATCTCACCATTCTTCTTCTCTGCCTTTCTGATGTTTTTTTTGGCCTGCCACTTCTTAACAAGAACTGTCCCTGTGTTCTTCCATTTCCTTACTATGTTCCTCACAGTGGAAACTGACAGGTTAAATCTCTGAGACGGCTTTTTGTGTCCTTCCCCTGAACAACTATGTTGAATAATCTTTGTTTTCAGATCATTTGACAGTTGTTTTGAGGAGCCCATGATGCCACTCTTCAGAGGAGATTCAAACAGGAGAACAACTTGCAAGTGGCCACTTTAAGTAGCTTTTCTCATGATTGCATAAACCTGGCTATGAAGTTTAAAGCTCAATGAGGTTGCAAAAGCAAAAAAAGTGCTTTAGTAAGTCAGTAACAATTAGGTAGGAGTATTTAAACAAGAAAATGATAAAGGTGGCCATACTAATGCACCTGTCCAATTTTGTTTGAATGCAGATTGCAAATGTTCTGCTAGTACAATAGACCTCATTTCAAGGCAGAAACATTACTGTGTCCAATAGTTATTAGACATATCAAACTGAAATAGCTGTTGCAAAAACACCAATTTTTATAAAACATTAAGCTTAAGATTAATAGGGGTGCCCAAACTTTTTCATATATCTGTATATATATATATATATCTTCAAAAACTGCAAGAAACAGGTTAGCAAATGTACATAAAACAGGGGTACACATTTGGTGCCCACCTGTTGAAGATACCAAGTATCCAAAAATTTGAAAGCATTGTGCTTTAAAATAAATTCTGTCCCTTCACAGATGAAATTAATGAATTTCTTACTTTTATCTGTACTAGATAATATCACTCTAATTGCTTCTACCCCTTATGTTTGCGGGACTCTGGTATAGAGGCTTTCCACGTCTATTGAAACAAGAGAAAAGGTATGTTTCCTGTGGCTTGGCAGAAAGAGAAGCCGACCACAAAACAGAAGCTCAATTGATCAAATCCATGAGTTTGACATTTTCAACAACATGGTTGAATAGTATGTTTCCATACTTCTCCACAGAATGATTGATGGGTTTGGTACATTTAACTTCTGTGTCTCCAAATTGGACACATGGCCTGATCTTGCCCTTTATGACTTGTAGATGTTGGCCTGCACTGTGGAAAGTGTTCTGTTGGAATTTGTGTTTAACATGGCAGGAGGTGTGATGAAAGACAGGTGTATGCTCCTGTCCACAGCCAACGTGGGCAAACTCACATTCATTAAAATTAACCGGGTGTTGATCCCACAGGATTTGTCTTTAACTTCGGCTGATTATAGAAATATACCAGCCATTGTTACACTGCACTGCAGTTTGTTTTGGTCTATTATTCCATTCACAATGTTTTGAGGCCAGCCCAAATTTTTTAAAAAAGAGGGTGATTTGCAGACAACACCCACCCAGGTTGTTTTGAAAAGTAACCCCACAGAAGTTTTTTTCAGAGTACACACACAGAAATATGTGCAGAGGACACACACAGGTTTTTCTGGCACAGTATTCCCTCAGACATGGCTGCAGAGTAGAAAAATTTGCTTTTACACATAGTACTTCCACAGACACATGGGCAGAGCCAACTACTTTTTAGGCACACAACTCATACAGACACAGTGGCAAAGTATAATTATTTTTTAAACACACTACTCACACAGACTCAGCTGCAGAGTAAAAAGAGAGGCTTTTTGACACAGTACACACATATGCTTTTTGTCACATTACTCCGAGAGGCTATTTAGCACATTACTCCCAGAGGTTTTGGGCACAGTACTACCAGAGGCAGGGTTGCAGAGTCTTAAAGGGAATCTGTCACCCTAAATTGGCGGGATATTTAAATGATGGCAGTCAGGTCAGATGGGCGGTGTTTTAGGTACTTGCCTTAACATGTTGTTCACCGCAGTCTCCATTATTTCTGGAATTGTAGTCGTTGCCCTCCATATAACGCGCCTGTGCATTGCAATCTTGAATTGCGCACGCGCAGTATGCTTTGCCCGTAGATTGCAATGCGCAGGCGTGTTATATGGAGGGCAACGACTACAATTCCCAGAAATAATGTAGACAGCGGCAAACAACATGTTAAGGCAAGTACCCAAAACACTGCCCATCTGACCTGACTACCATCATTTAAATATCCCGCCAATTTAGGGTGACAGATTCCCTTTAAAGGCAAAGACATTTTTTAGGCACAGCTAAATCTCATACAGATACAGCAGTAGACTAAAAATATTTTTTGACGCATACTCACAAAAATAGGCTGCAAAATAGAGTAACTTTTTTGAATCACTTCTCATATTTACTCAGCGGTTACACACACCATTCACTAAACAACACTGCAGAGTACAATTATTTTTTTACACACTACTTGCAAAAAAATGCTACAGAGGACACTGATTTTTAGACATACTACTTGCCAAAATTTGCAGCAGAATACACAATTTTTTACACACACTATTTACAAAAAAATAGCTACAGAGAACACTAATTTTTAAAACACACACTATTAAAAAAAAATGCTGCCGAGTACAATTATTTTTTACAACAGTACAGTAAAATAATTGATTTGACCTAAGAATGGCAACGAGATGGATGATGTCAATTGTTTATTTTTCAAACTACTAAAATGCACACACTGGTCCTGAAAAATAATTTCTTTGTCCTACTAATGGCAATGAGATGGCTGATGCCAAATGTTTATTTCTCAGACTACTAGAAAACATACACCATTCCTGAAAAATTATTTCTTCGGCCTACCAATGGCAATGAGATGGCTGATGCCAAATGTTAATTTCCCAGACTACTAGAAAACATACACCATTCCTGAAAAATTATTTCTTTGGTCTACTAATGGCAATGAGATGGCTAATGCTAATTATTAAGTTCTCAGACTACTAGAAAACATACACATCATTCCTGAAAAAATATTTTTTGGCCTATAAATGGCAACGAGATGACTGATGCGAATTGTTTATTTCCCAGACTACTAAAAAACACATACCATTACTGAAAAATTATTTCTTTGGACTACTAATGGCAATGAGATGGCTGATGCCAATTGTTTTCTTCTCAGACTACTAGAAAACATACACCATTTCTTAAAAATTATTTCTTTGGTCTACTAATGGCAATGAGACAGCTAAGGCAAATTATTAATTTCATAGACTCCTATAAAAACACACATCATTCCTGAAAAATTATTTTTTGGGCCTATAAATGGCAACGAGATGGCTGATGCCAATTGTTTATTTCCCAGACTACTAAAAAACACATATCATTACTGAAAAATTATTTCTTTGGACCACTAAAGGCAACGAGATGTCACGCACAGTGTGGGAAGGCTAAGTGCAATACAAAGGGATGAGGGGAAGGAAGCCCACTCACTTGGGAATGGGGGGAGTGGAGACCCCTAGGCAGATCTAATATCACCCTGCCTACCTTACCATCCCTATATTCGTTCCACACCAATCGCCGAGCAGGAATCCTAAGCCATGTATATCCATAGAGCTAGGCCCTGAATAGGGAGGGGGGATGGAGCACTAGTCAGTCCCCACTGTACACTAAAAACAAGAAAAATGCAAACAAGGCAGGAGAAACTTAACTTGAGCAAACTCCAGAGAGGTATCACCAAATGCCCTCCAAGAGCTCCAGAGAGGAAATACACCAACAGCTATACCTCCAAGCTTTCACAAGGGAAAATGTGAATGTCACCGGCAACTCAAAATGATTAAGAAGACGTCTGCAATTTGAATTTTTTTTGGAGTTTTAGTTGCCACTGTAATGTAACACTAAGCATGTTAATCTGTATGGATGACTAATTGAATCATGAAAAAAAAAATGTGAACATTTTTTGGAGAGCTATACTCCACCAAAATGTAACACAAAGCATGTAATACTCTATGGATCACTAAATGAATCCAAAACATTTTTTGAATGCTTTTTTGGGATGTTATTTACCACCAAAATGTAACACAAAGCCTGTAATTGATAGAAGAGTGATTCATTAATTGCTTACAAGCAATGATTAAGAGCCTTTAATCTCGAAATGCATCTGCTTATCTATCCTTGAGGATGTTGGTGACATGATGTAATTACGAAGTTGGATTTTATAAAAAGTTTTTTTTACTCCAATAAAAGATGAATTTCTAAGGAACCAAGAGCTGGATTCACTCTTTTTCTCTATTACAAAGCCTGTAATAGTCTATGGATGGCTAATAGTGATGGGCGAGCACAAAAATGCTCGGGTGCTCGTTGCTCGGTCCGAGCAAATTGGAATACTCGGGTACTCTGACAGAACAACGAGCCATATGTAAATCTATGGGAGACCCGAGTATTTTAACTGCGAACCCCACCGGGGGTCCTTTTAAGGTCTAAATGCATCTGAAAATGATAAAAACACTGCTCAACTGACACGGGGACATCATGGCGATCGCCCCTGGAAGCATTCCTGACTCCTAGTTCACAGCTTTAAACAATGTTGTCAGAGTTTCATGACATTTTTACTGGTGCACCAAAAAACATACCAAAACTAAAGCAAAACGGATTTTGCAGGGAAATATGTCAAGGTCCATCCTGTGCAGGTTAATGACTTGTATATAAGGCAAAATAATTAACTGCAGACCAAAATGTTCCTCCACCACTTGGGCTATGTTCAGACGCAGCGTTTTTGAAGTGTTTTTTAACTTTAACATTGCTTTCAACCAAAACAAATGCATTCACTGGGAAATGTCATTGTAACATTTATCAACCCTATCAGGCCATGTGGTGTGTTGCACATAAGCAGACATATCTTGTTTCATTTATGAAGGAGGGACTCTTAAAGTCACAGAGCCTATTTTTACAGGGGCATCAGGCAGCATTAATCTTCTTAAAGGGCCATTATTAAACAGTGGTTCTCCTAAACTGTTATAGCCTATGCAGTGAGTAGATGGGCTGCCAAGAATTATGATACACCCCAATACCCCTTTCACGAGATGTCCAGGATGGCTTCCATAAAAAATGTTGCATTGATTGCAAGGCCTGCCCTGCTACCAAGACCTATAAACCCCAATAAGCCTTTGAACCCACATACTTGATGGGCCCAGGAAAATCCACGTCACATTATTCATTTTGTCCTCCAATTCTGTTTTTTTTTTGCATTGACTGCAAGACCTGCCCTGCTACCAAGTCATCTGCACCCCAATAAGCCTTTGAACCCAGGTACTGGATGGGCCCAGTAAAATCCCCTTTACATTATTCATTTTGTCCTCCCATTCTTTTTTTTGCATTGACTGCAAGGCCTGCCCTGCTACCAAGTCATACGCACCCCAATAAGACTTTGAACTTTTAATCTGCAGTGTGTATTCCATAAGTGTGTATTTTACAAGTGTGAGATGTGAATTAATCCAGAATGATGTATACAGACTGTGCCCTGCCATCTGCCACCATCACACTCTAGCTAGCATGTCTATTTATTTATTCTCCCTACAGGTACGTCACCCAGCTTTCTACACAGCTTTCTACACAGCCTGTTCTTACCTCTGCTCATAGTATCCACATGGTACGTCACCCAGCTTTCTACACAGCTTTCTACACAGCCTGTTCTTACCTCTGCTCATAGTATCCACATGGTACGTCACCCAGCTTTCTACACAGCTGTCTACACAACCTGTGCTTACCTCTGCTCATAGTATCCACATGGTACGTCACCCAGCTTTCTACACAGCTTTCTACACAGCCTGTTCTTACCTATGCTCATAGTATTCACATGGTACGTCACCCAGCTTTCTACACAGCTGTCTACACAACCTGTGCTTACCTCTGCTCATAGTATCCACATGGAACGTCACCGAGCTTTCTACACAGCTTTCTACACAGCCTGTTCTTACCTCTGCTTATAGTATATACATGGTATGTCTTTCAACTAACCCCCTGCTTTAGCCCAGTGTTATTTATGACCTTGCTTACTTTGGCTTGATCATATGCATCTGGTGGACTCTTTATTGTCTGACCAAGATGAGCACAGACCACTCCTCTCTACTTCACACCTGATTGCACTTTGTAGCACATATATTGCATAGCACAAGTCTGACAAGACTTTAGTCTGCAGTGTATATTCCATAAGTGTGTATTTTACAAGTGTGAGATATGAATTAATCCAGAATTGTACCACAAGGGAACTGAAGGTAACTGGATACTGTCACTGTAAACAACGTTTCTGTTCATTTTCACTCTGACCCCTATAAGCCTTCACTTTCTGCTAATCCCCCTAATCCCTACACCAAGCAAGGAACTGTTCATCTCTTCCTCAATCCTCCCCATGCATTCCACCTCTTCCTCAGATCTGTTTCTCAACATACAATCCTCTGTCTCCAAGCACAGATAGCCCCCTCATGCCCTCTCCTGCTCCCACCTGCTAACACTCTCTCAGCTTCTCCTCACTGCCGGTGATATCTCTCCAAATCCTGGACATCCTCACCACATTCCCACAGTCATTTCTACCTCCCATCCACGCTCTATCACAAATTTCAGTAACCTCGCCAACCTTATACCCATTCGCCCGACCCCAGCTTCCCCAGTCCCACTAACAGGAGCTCTGTGGAACGCTCGCTCTGTCTGGAACAAACTTTCCTTCATCCATGATCTTTTTATTAGTAACAAACTTTCCTTCCTCGCCATCACTGAAACCTGGCTCACCCCTTCTGACACAGCTTCTCCAGCTGCACTCTCGTATGGTGGATTCCACCTTTCCCACCCCCCGCGACAGCAGCAAGCATGGTGGAGGAGTTGGTTTTCTCCTGTCAGATAACTGCTCCTTCACCCCAATCCCACTGCCACCCTCTGTTACCCTTCCTTCCTTTGTGGTGCACTCTGTGCGCATCTACTCCCCCTTCATCCTTCAACTAGCTGTTATTTACCACCCCCCAGGGCCTGCCACCACCTTCTTCGACCACTTCACCTACTTCATTTCCTTTCCACTGACATCCCCACTATCATCTTGGGCAACTTAAACATTCCCATTGACACTTCCCTCTCAGCTGCCATTAAAACTTCTATCCCTCATTTGCTCCTTCAGCCTCACTCAATGGTCTTCTGCAGCCACTCAGAAAGATGGCCACACGCTAGACCTCAATTCACCCGCCTCTGTTCTCTATCTAGCCTTTCTAACTCACCTCTTCCTCTTTCTTACCACAACCTGCTTACATTCTCTTCCTTCTCCTTTCAAGGTACACAATCCCCACCCCACAAACTTGCACACCCTCGCCGAAATCTTAAACATCTCAATCTACACTCAATGCCTGAATCCCTCCTCCCTTTTACAGACATAAGATCCCTATACAATGTGGATGCAGCTCTATATAACACCACAATTGCTACAGCTCTGGAATCGGTCGCCCCTCTCACACATACCAGGCAGTTTGAGAGGCTGTGCGAACAGAGGCAAGCTGTAATGCATTTGTGGGATGATCCACGGGCAGGCAGTTTGAGGGCGAACATGGAGTTGTCGGGTGTGCAGTGGTCAAAGCTGAAAGACCTCTGTAAAGTCCTTCAGTGTTTTGAGGAAAGCACATGGCTGACATGACAGTCAGGCATTGTCTGCTCAGGGAAACTATCCTGGACGAGGTGGAGGAAGAAGAGGAAAGAGGAGGATAAGGATGAGGAGGATGATTATTTTGGGGAGGATGATGTTTCTCAGGGGCAAGAGAAAATGTTGGCTTGCCAAGGTCAGGTACAGGGTTTGTGCGTGAATGGAGGGATGTGGATTTGGCAGAAAGTGCTCCTCCACCCACCACAGGCAGTGCATCATTGACACCTGGAACATTGGCCCACATGTCTGATTATGTCTTGAGGATCCTAAAAAGGGACCCACGCATTGCCAAAATGATGAAGGATGACGACTACTGGTTGGCCAGCATCCTCGATCCATGCTATAAAGGCAAATTACAGAACATCATGCCACAGGAGAACCAAGAGCTAATATTGGCGACCAAGCAAGCAACCCTGGTAAACCGTTTGTTAGAGGTATTCCCAGCACACAGCAGCGGTGCAGGTTCTACCACGAGCCGTACTGGGCAACATGGAAGAGGTGTTCATGGAGCACACAGCCGAAGTGGCGTTGGAGACTGGGGTTTCATGACCATGTTGTGGACTGATTTCTCAAGTACCGCTCACACGACTGGTAATATTGAATTGATTGCAACAGACAGGAGACAGCAGTTGTCAACTATGGTTCAAAATTACCTCTCCTCCCCTATTGATGTTCTCCCTCACAGTTCATTCCCCTTTGACTACTGGGCTTGTAAACTGGACACCTGGCCTGAATTGGCACAATATGCCTTACAGGAGCTCGCTTGCCCTGCTGGTAGTGTGCTATCAGAAAGAGTCTTCAGTGCTGCTGGATCAATCCTGACAGAAAGAAGGACCCGGTTGTCTACCCAAAATTTAGGTGATCTCACCTTCATTAAAATGAACCATGCCTGGGTTTCAAAGGATTTTGTACCACCTTCCCCTGATGACACATAGGTTGCCAGCAAAATGGCTCGCTTTGTCCTCCTCTTCCTCCGACTTCTCCAATTCCTCCATTTGCAGCTGCTGAATGTCCAGCCTACACCTCAACATATGCCAGTTTTTCCACCTCTCTAACTGGGCTGTACCCCCCCAGGGCTGGCATCAGCACTTGGTGCTCCTGGTCAAATGCAGGGGCTCTGAGCAGGTGGGGGGCCCACTCGCCATCAGAGACATTGGAGTACTATGAGGGGCCCTGTGCCAGTGCCGGCGCCCACGAGTGGGCCTCCCCTGCTTGCTCAGGGCCCCAGGACTTGCAATACTAACCTCTCCCAGCTCCACCGCTGTGGCGTCTTCAGAGTTTCCTGACAGTGATATTCATGTCAGAGAGTGCGATGACGTCACTTCTGTGCGCCCTCTGCCTGAACAGTCACAGGGCAGAGAGATGGAAGATGACAACGCTGAGGAGTCCAGAGTAGAGCAGTGCCCAGCGAGGAGAGGTATTTCATTTTTTTAATGTTTGGAGCAAAATATGGGGAGCATTATAAACTGGAGAATTATACATGGGGCCCATCATACACTGTAGCATCTTATATGGGGCCCATTATAACACTGGAGCATCATATACGGGGCCCATTATACATTGGAGCATCATATACAGGGCCTATTATACACTGGAGCATCATATGGGGCCCATTATATATGGAGCATTATATAGACCCATCATACACTGGAGCATCATATACGGGGCCCATTATACACTGGAGCATCATATACGGGGTCTATTATACACTGGAGCATCATATGTGTCCCATTATATATGGAGCATTATATAGACCCATCATACACTGGAGCATCATCCATGGGGCACATTACATACTGGAGCATCACATGGAGCCCATTATATATGGAGCATTACATATGGGGACCATTATATTTGGAGCATCATATCTGGGGCCCATCATATACTAGAGCATCATATGGGGTTCATTATTTATGGGGCATCATATAGGGCCCTTTATATATGGAGCATCATAAGGAGCATATATGGGGCCTATGCTGTATGGTACATTATATGGAGCCCATTCTGTATGGAGCAATATATAGGGCTCATTATTTTGTATGGCACACTGTGGTGCCCATAATACTGTATGGAGGAACATACTGTCCATTTTTTTAACTATTGTAGAAATTAAAATAGATATCACTCTTGTAATGTAAGAAGTGAAGTATTTGGCATTGTACTATACCTATATTTCTCTGCCGTATCGGAGCATCATGAATTGTGGTATGTGTTAAAGGGGCCCACTGAGACTCTTTGGCCCGGGGCCAACGAAGACCTGGAGCCAGCCCTGCCCCCCCACAACTTTAGCCAAATATCCCCCAGTTTTCAATGCGTAACTATTAGTGTTGAGCATTCCGATACCGCAAGTATCGGGTATCGGCCGATATTCGCGTTATCGGAATTCCGATACTTAATTCCGATACTTTTTCCATATCGTATACCGGAATCGGAAGTTCCCATAATTCTTTGAGAGGCAATGTGATTTTAGTCAGCCAATGAGGAATCCTACGAAGTGTGGGCACATCCTGTAATGCTGCGGTCATCTTAACTAATGGCATGGCTGTGATTGGCTGCAGAAATGATGTCAGAATGCACTATAAAAGGCGCCGCCGCCATTTTAGCGTCACTGTGCTGTGAACTCAGTAAGGGACAGAACGCTACTCTGCTCACTCTGAGGGACAGTTAGATATTGCGATTTTGTGTACTACTGTGCTTGAGGCAGGCTAGTTTACCAACCGCTGTGTAAAGCTTCATTTTGCCAGTGTTGTTTTAACAGCTCTGTGCAAGGTGTGTGTGTGACAGTGCAGGTGACGCTGCAGTTTGCTCTGCATCCACCGCTGTTTGTAGGCATCTGCACGTGTCACTGACTCTTTTTTTTTTTTTTTTTTTTTTATTTTGTGGAATTGGTGCAGCTCCATTATATTAGAAAAAAAAATCAAATCTATTAGTGTGACGTGCTTCCATCCGTATACAATACATTGGTTGCAAACACTATAGAAGTACAGAAAGGAGCTTTTCACAGATTGTGGACAGTTGTGTTTCAGTGTTCACTTCAGTCTGTGTTTTTTACTTTTTTGAGTGCAGATCACGCTCCAGTTACATGTTCAAGCACTGCTGCTTGTACTCTGCTGAGCGTGTCTCAGTGGCTCATCCTTTTCATTTATCTCCAATTGGTTCTGCTACATTCCATTTAAAATAAATCTAATCTATTAGTGTGACGCGCTTCCATCCGTATACAATACATTGGTTGCAAACACTATAGAAGTACAGAAAGGAGCTTTTCACAGATTGTGGACAGTTGTGTTTCAGTGTTCACTTCAGTCTGTGTTTTTTACTTTTTTGAGTGCAGATCACGCTCCAGTTACATGTTCAAGCACTGCTGCTTGTACTCTGCTGAGCGTGTCTCAGTGGCTCATCCTTTTCATTTATCTCCAATTGGTTCTGCTACATTCCATTTAAAATAAATCTAATCTATTAGTGTGACGCGCTTCCATCCGTATACAATACATTGGTTGCAAACACTATAGAAGTACAGAAAGGAGCTTTTCACAGATTGTGGACAGTTGTGTTTCAGTGTTCACTTCAGTCTGTGTTTTTTACTTTTTTGAGTGCAGATCACGCTCCAGTTACATGTTCAAGCACTGCTGCTTGTACTCTGCTGAGCGTGTCTCAGTGGCTCATCCTTTTCATTTATCTCCAATTGGTTCTGCTACATTCCATTTAAAATAAATCTAATCTATTAGTGTGACGCGCTTCCATCCGTATACAATACATTGGTTGCAAACACTATAGAAGTACAGAAAGGAGCTTTTCACAGATTGTGGACAGTTGTGTTTCAGTGTTCACTTCAGTCTGTGTTTTTTACTTTTTTGAGTGCAGATCACGCTCCAGTTACATGTTCAAGCACTGCTGCTTGTACTCTGCTGAGCGTGTCTCAGTGGCTCATCCTTTTCATTTATCTCCAATTGGTTCTGCTACATTCCATTTAAAATAAATCTAATCTATTAGTGTGACGCGCTTCCATCCGTATACAATACATTGGTTGCAAACACTATAGAAGTACAGAAAGGAGCTTTTCACAGATTGTGGACAGTTGTGTTTCAGTGTTCACTTCAGTCTGTGTTTTTTACTTTTTTGAGTGCAGATCACGCTCCAGTTACATGTTCAAGCACTGCTGCTTGTACTCTGCTGAGCGTGTCTCAGTGGCTCATCCTTTTCATTTATCTCCAATTGGTTCTGCTACATTCCATTTAAAATAAATCTAATCTATTAGTGTGACGCGCTTCCATCCGTATACAATACATTGGTTGCAAACACTATAGAAGTACAGAAACGGGCCTTTCACAGCTACTGAACATGGGTTTTTAATTTTTAACTAAAATATGTATTTTTTCAAATGACACAAATATAAGTAATGTTGAAGAGGAATAGTCCTACATCCATTGTTTGCACAATATTACAGGTGTACATCATGTCCCTTAATCAACAATGTATTATTATATTTACTTGTATGCTTTTATTTAAAAGCCAAGAACACAGAAGGATAACCTTCGCACTGCAGCTGTTGTCAAAGTTCAACCCACATTATGCACTTCCAACATTGCAGCATTTGAGGCATGATGTGAGTTGGATTGGTCAAAGTTATGGAGTGAGAAGGTTCACCATCAGTACCCTATAGCATAAGTATGCTTTTGTGTTAGCATTTGTGTTAGACATGTGGATATCTGCCATAATATGTCACAATTATTTAGTTACAGATTTGTTACCAACACTAATCATTGAATGGTTTTAAATTTGACGTTTCACTTGTTTACAGCTTAGAAATAAGGGTGTAGCCTGATATCTATGTGTAGCACTAGCCACTTTAACATGTCATGTTTTTTTAAACATGTGTAGGTAGGTAGCAGTAATTTTTGCCGGACACACAGCAGGGGAACAGCAGGCGTTACTGAACCCCACTATCACTATAGCTTGTGTATTGGTCTGTGGACACGACACTTCTGAGCAGCAACTGGCAGTGTTGTAGCCCAGGGAGTATAGCTCAGGTGGTAGAAAGATGAACATAACAGGAGACATGGAAAACGTTGTCAACCAGTTAGTTAATCTGAAACCGGACAGGCAAATTCAGGCGAGATCCATGCCTAGTTCATTTTCAGAAAAGTAAGCCGTTCTACATTATCGTAGGATAGTCGCATGCAACGGTCTGTTAGTACACCACCTGCAGCAGTAAAGACGTGCTCCGATAATACACTGCCAGCAGATCAAGCCAGCACCTCCAATGCATACTGGCTAAGCTCTGGCCATGTATCCAGCTTAGAGACACAAAACTTGAATGGGGAAGAGCCATCTGGGAGTACACTGAGAGGGCAAGACATGTAGTCTGTCACCATCTTACGGAAATGTTGCCTCCTGCTGACTGGAGCCGTCTCGGATGGTGTAGACATTGGTGGCGCTGCCACAAAACTTCGACACATTTGGAACATACTGTTCTTGCCCTGTGCAGAGGCGCTGCTTGTGCTCCCTCTTGTTGCAGAGCTGTCTCCACTGCCTCGACGCACAGAGCTGCTTTGTAAATCAGTAGCAGCAGCAGTGCTCTCGGCTGGAATGGAGAACATTATGGATTGCACCAGTGTGTCTTGGTACTTCCGCATTTTACGCTCCCGGTTCAACGGTGTGATGAGGCTTTGTAAGTTGTCCCGGTAGCGAGGGTCTAGGAGGGTGTACACCCAATAATCAGACGTGGTGTGAATGTGTTCGATGCGGCGGTCGTTTCTCAGCCACTGCAGCATGAAATCAACCATGTGCTGCAGACTCCCAACTGGCCAAGAAACGTTGTCCCCTGCAAGAGGCGTCATCTCCGCCTGCTGTGCATCACCCCACCCTTGGTCTACATACTGACTAGAGCATTGTCTACCTCCCTCTGGAGCGATGTCTTCCTCCTCCATTGACTCCTCCTCATCCTCCTCACAAAGTCCTTCAAATACATATAAATTTACAAAATTTAAAACTCAAAATTTAAAAACTTTGTATCATAATTCTGTAACATCAGTTTATGGAAACACAATAGCATTACAAAAGGATAGACAAAAAATGTACATTATGTGCTTTGTAAATACATTAAAAGTTTGTAATGGTTATGAAAATATAGACAGCGACTCTGGAGGTTCAATTGTTGATACAGCATGGTACTTTGAAAGTCCTCCAGCCCTTTGTGAGGAACCACGTTGCGCTGACTGTCCAGAAGGTGATGGAATTTGTGACTCCTCATCCTCCTCACAAAGTCCTTCAAATACATATAAATTTACAAAATTTAAAACTCAAAATTTAAAAACTTTGTATCATAATTCTGTAACATCAGTTTATGGAAACACAATAGCATTACAAAAGGATAGACAAAAAATGTACATTATGTGCTTTGTAAATACATTAAAAGTTTGTAATGGTTATGAAAATATAGACAGCGACTCTGGAGGTTCAATTGTTGATACAGCATGGTACTTTGAAAGTCCTCCAGCCCTTTGTGAGGAACCACGTTGCGCTGACTGTCCAGAAGGTGATGGAATTTGTGACTCCTCATCCTCCTCACAAAGTCCTTCAAATACATATAAATTTACAAAATTTAAAACTCAAAATTTAAAAACTTTGTATCATAATTCTGTAACATCAGTTTATGGAAACACAATAGCATTACAAAAGGATAGACAAAAAATGTACATTATGTGCTTTGTAAATACATTAAAAGTTTGTAATGGTTATGAAAATATAGACAGCGACTCTGGAGGTTCAATTGTTGATACAGCATGGTACTTTGAAAGTCCTCCAGCCCTTTGTGAGGAACCACGTTGCGCTGACTGTCCAGAAGGTGATGGAATTTGTGACTCCTCATCCTCCACCTCTTCCAAAACCTCATGCCTTAGTGCTTGCAGTGTTTTTTGAAGCAGGCAGATAAGGGGGACAGTCAGGCTGACTAGTGCATCATCTGCACTCGCCATCCGCGTTGACTCATCAAACGCACGCAAAACGTGGCAGATATCCTTCATAGAGTTATTCGCCACTCATTACACTGGCAGTGGCTGCCCATTCATTATAGGATCCAATTCTAATTACTGGTTCTCACCAACATAGCTCTCCACAGCGCAGCACCCCCCTACATCTCCTCCCTTATTTATATTTATCGGCCTAACCGACTGCTGCACTCTGCAAACGACCTTCGACTAACCTCTGCACTAATCCGTACCTCCCACTCCCAACTCCAAGACTTCACCCGCGCTGCGCCAATCCTCTGGAATGCTCTACCCAAGAAATTAGGACTATCCGCAATTTGGATGGTTTCAGGCGCTCCCTCAAAACACATTTGTTCACAGTGGCCTATCACATTCACTAATCAAAGTCATTCTATGTGTAATTCTGTGTGTGTAGCCCATTCACTATCTCCATGCATCCCTCACTTCCTTAAAATGGCTGGACCATCATTGTAAAAACACCATTGTATATAAACACCTGTACTTTGTATCTCCCACACCTCATTGTAGATTGTAAGCTTTCACCAGCAGGGGCGGCTGATTTTGCTTTAATTATTGTATTGTTAACGTTGTTACTTATGACTCGTGTTTTGAAACTGTTAAACTGTAAAGCACTGCGGAATATTATGGCGCTATATAAATAAATAATATTATTATTCTTATTATAGAGGCCCACTCAGTAGTGGTGAAGTGTGAACGCCGCAAATTGCGAGTTGACTGCGCCTGATGCAGCTGATACTCCATTACTGTTGGCTGCTGCTCACACAACCGCTCCAACATATGTAACGAGGAATTCCACCTGGTGGGTACGTCACATATAATGCGATGTTCATGAAGGTGAAATCTGCGTTGCAGAGCTGCAATCAGCGATCTGGCCATGCTGGAACGTCGCAAGTGAGCGCACTCTAGGCGGACCTTGTGCAGCAGTGCATCAAGATCCGGATAGTCCCTCAAAAAACTCTGCACGACCAAGTTGAGCACATATGACAGACATGGTATGTGAGTGAGGTTGCCAAGGCCCAGAGCTGACACCAGATTTCGGCCATTGTCACACACTACCAAGCCTGCCTGTAGATTCTCTTCCAAAAACCACACGTCGCTCTCCTGCTTTATGGCATTACAGAGCTCCTGCGCTGTGTGGCTAAGATTCCCCATGGAAATTAATTTCAGGATGGCCTGTTGACATTTGGACACGGCTGTGCTCATATCGGTCGCAACAGGTAAACGTTCACGGGTCCATGTGGAGGTAGACCGTGACGGCTCCTGCAGCGATGATTCTGAGGAACTGGAATAGGAGGAATCAATGTGTACAGACTTGATTCCTGCAATCCTTGGAGTTGGCAGAACACGTACAGCGCCACTCGCAAGATCAGTACCCGGCTGCACAACATTGACCCAATGGGCAGTGAGGGAAAGGTATTGTCCCTGGCCATGGGTGTTAGAACCCTCTTGTTAGGTTTTGTTTCAGTTTGCTGGTCACATGACCTTTTTTCCCTATTTAGTCTGGCTCCGCCCTTCTGGCTTTGCTTGACTTCATTGTATTATCTACTGTTAAGCTAGCCGGGTGCTTAGGTGCCTTAATCTGTGAGTTTTGCTTGATGTTAGGATCACAAAGTATTTATTTTTCTGTTTAATTATCCATGCTACAATTTATGTTAGGAGGTGTCCACCTTTTCTCCCAGTCCCTAGATCTTGTAGGGATTACTCCCTCGCAACTATAGGTCTTCGTTCACACTAGATGAGGACTTTAGCGGGTCTGGTCGCAGGATCAGGTTCCCCGTTACATCGTAGGGATTCAGCTTAGTTGTATTGTAGGGACAGAATTCCCTTCTTTCCTTACTGGTTGTAGCAGATCATAACAATGGGTACTGGTCCACGCATCGGTGGTCAGGTGGACCTTGCTACTGAGGGCTTTTAGTAGCGCATGTTTAATTTTTCCCTCAACATGCTTTTGCAGACCAGGGACGGCTTGCCTGCTGAAATGAAATCGGCTTGGCACATTGTATTGTGGGATTGACAATGATATTCAGTTACGGAAACTGTCTGTCTCCACCAGCCTGAATCACAGCATTTCAAGGGACAGGAGTTTTGCAATGCCAGCATTCAGAGCCTGTGCTCGTGCATGGTTTGCGGAGTATGGCCGTGTTTTATCCCATGCCTGTGCTACCGCTGGCTGTTTTGTGGCCTGGGAGTGTGAGGATGACAGGGAACTTGCTGCTGTGTGTGGAATAACAGTTTGTCTCTGGACAACAGTGGCCGAGGTTCTTCCATGGCGATCCTGTGAGGAAGCATAACCAGCTGTGTGTGAGCTCGATGAAGAGGCTTCAACACAACCTGAAGATGTAGGTGCTGCTGTAGGTTGGCCTACATCTCCAGTGTGTCTTTGTAACTCAACTACGTGCTTTGTCCGCACATGTTTCCACATATTTGTGGTATTGAGGTGACTGACACTTTTAGCTATTTTTAATTTTTGATTACACAGCTTGCATTTCACATAGCAAATATCATGTGCAAGTGTGTGAAAAAAGGACCACGCAGTGCAAGTCCTGGGAGCGCACGTTTTGACTTTTGGAAGACAACTGCTCCGAACAGGTGCCAAACTGGAGGCTACAGGCAACCGAGTCTGCAGCCTAACTCTCCCTCCTGTTTGTACCGTTGGGGCAATGTCTTCCTCTATCTTCCTTCTATCACTAACCATTTCTCTAGGCCTCTCCCAGCTTTCAACCAAAGTACTGGTTCTCACCCACAAAGCTCTCCACAGTGCAGCACCCCTCCTACATCTCCTCCCTCATTTCTATCTATCGGCCTAACCGACTGCTGCGCTCTGCAAACGACTTTCGACTAACCTCTGCACTAATACGTACCTCCCACTCCCGACTCCAAGACTTCTCCTGCTCTACGCCAATCCTCTGGAATGCTGTACCCCAAGAAATTAGGACTATCCACAATTTGCATGGTTTCAGGCGCTCCCTCAAAACACATTTGTTCAGAGCGGCCTATCACATTCACTAATCAAAGTCATTCTATGTATTCTGTGTAAGTGTGTGTGTGTCTCTAGCCCATTCACTATCTCCATCCCTCAGTCCCTTAAGATGGCTGGAACATCATTGTAAATGCACCATTGTATATAAACACCTATACTTTGTATCTCCCCCATCTCATTGTACATTGTAAGCTGTCACGAGCAGGGGCGACTTATTTAGCTTAAATTATTGTATTGTTAACGTTGTTACTTATGACTTGTGTTCTGAAACTGCTAAACTGTAAAGCGCTGCGGAATATGATGGCGCTATATAAATAAATATTATTATTATTCCTCTGAGCTGCTCCCACCACCTTCCTGTTCTTCATGCCATGTTGGGTATTGGACCTCATCATCTCCACTACCCTCTTCCAACACCTGCTGTTGGGTGGTCTGGCCAGCACCATGCTCAACAGAAACTGGCACCTGGGTCTCATCATCATCATCAGATGCGTTCTGCGGTGTGCTGACCATCGGCACTGTCTCACCCGCCTCTTCAGATTCAGAGAGACACAGCTGTTGCGCATCACTGCATACTCCCTCTTCTTCACATTACAGAATGCTGCTTGGCTGGGCCCTGTTTGCAAGCCAATAGATTCTGAGAACAGAAGCAGACACTCAGCTGGCTCCTGTACAGAACTCTCTGACTGCCTGGGCAATTTGCCAGGCGGTGAAGAGACAGATGGTTGCCCAACAGTGCTGTGGTCCTGAGAGGAGGTGGAAGCAATTGAAGTCGATGCATTGGCTGAGATCCAAACAACAACGGCTTCAATTTGTTCTTCCCGCAGCAGGGGGGTACTCCGAGCTCCTACAAAAGTGCGCATAAAGGAACGCTCACGGCCCGGGGAAAACTGGTGGATGCTGTGTCACTGGGGGCCGCAGCAGCCACAGAATCCCCACGTCCTCTCCCTGAAGAAACTCCACGACCACGTGCCTTACTCCCTGCCTTCTTCATCTTGGTAGATTGATAAAGAAAGTCTGAAAAGTTATAAGGCCTAAGTGTGGTTATTCCGCAGAGACTGCAGTGAACACTGCACACAACTGTTCAGTAGGTGTGAAAGGCCCCTTTGTGTACTTCTATAGTGTTTGCAACCAATGTATTGTATACGGATGGAAGCGCGTCACACTAATAGATTTTATTTATTTGTAATAGAGTGGAGCAGCAACAATTAGAGAAAAATTTCAAGGATGTGCCAGTGACACACGCTCAGCAGACTACAACCAGCAGTGGTTGAAGAACTAACTGGAGCGTGATCTGCACTCCAAAAAGGAAAACCTCAGACTACAGTGAACACTGCACACAACTGTTCACTACCCAACGCGTCTCAGCAGGAAGGCAGTCTGTGCGTCAAAACAAAGGCGCAAGCATACATCCACGTACCCTGTTTATAAAGCTATATAAAAAAATTATGTAGTAGTGACGCACACTTTATTGAGGTACAGTATTACATCGCCATTCACCATCTGTGGCTATGCAGTCTCATCTATATATACCTTATCTATCCGTTGTCATGCTTGCAAGTCGACAGTCAGGCATAAATAGCAATTTTCACTATGCACTATGCACTTTTTAAAGGTTATGTTTGTTAATAAACATGATTATTGCCACATATTATGAGTATTACATGATGGAAATTGTATAATTTTGTATAAACTGTTTAGTGACATTATTCAGCAAATGTAACATTTTAGTAATGTCACAGATAACTTGTAATGCTGATGATGTTTTGAAGTCAGACATTCATTGTCTATACAATAAAAATGGTGTACATACTGTTACTTATCCATCATTAATGGATTCAGATATGTACTTGTATGCTTTTATGTACAACCGTATAGCAGATTCCTTAACTAATTTATTTTGTGGTTTGCATTGCTGTTCAACATGTTAATGTATGTGTTTATGTTTGTCAATTCTTTATTTATCTAGATATTAGTTTAAATGAAATCATCATCTTATGGTAGTAAAGGTTATCTTTCTCTTGTTTGAAGTATAGACATTTAAAATTGACAGGTAACAAGGAAATTACTTGATCTAGTATTTAAACATCCTCCTTGACCCTGGGCTCCAACACCGCCAGTTGTTGCTCGGAAGTGCTGTTAGCACAGTCAACACTTGCTCCTGTGTTACTGGGGTTCAGTAACGTCAGCTGGTCCTCGGTTGTGCCATTGGCTCTTTTCCTTCTGCTGCCCCTCCGGGTTCCAGTACCGTCAGCTGGTTCTCCGCAGTGCCTTTGGCCTAGGTGCCTCCATCTTGGTATCCGAGTTCCAGCAACGTCTGCTGGTCCTTGGTAGTGCTTTGGAGCACAGGTACCTCCTGCTTAGTAACCGTGTCCCAGTAACGTCAGCTGGTCCTCGGTTGTGCCATTGGCTCTTTTCCTTCTGCTGCCCCTCCGGGTTCCAGTACCGTCAGCTGGTTCTCCGCAGTGCCTTTGGCCTAGGTGCCTCCATCTTGGTATCCGAGTTCCAGCAACGTCTGCTGGTCCTTGGTAGTGCTTTGGAGCACAGGTACCTCCTGCTTAGTAACCGTGTCCCAGTAACGTCAGCTGGTCCTCGGTTGTGCCATTGGCTCTTTTCCTTCTGCTGCCCCTCCGGGTTCCAGTACCGTCAGCTGGTTCTCCGCAGTGCCTTTGGCCTAGGTGCCTCCATCTTGGTATCCGAGTTCCAGCAACGTCTGCTGGTCCTTGGTAGTGCTTTGGAGCACAGGTACCTCCTGCTTAGTAACCGTGTCCCAGTAACATCAGCTGGTACAAGATTGTGCTACAAATACAAGATACGGAACAAGAGACACAAGAACAATAAGCAGAAGATCTAAAAGCAGAAGAACATGAAGTATAAGACCAAAATGAAGAGCAAAATATATGCTCTAAATTCTAAGCAGAAGAAGACTAAGCAGTGTATGGGGGTGAGTCCGTTCCTCCTCGTGGTGCCCCTGGAAAATGCCTGCTGCTGCAGGCTAAACTGAACACGGACAAATACTGTTGTAATTTAAATCTTTTGTGACAGCAAGAACGGAAGGATGAAAAATTCATACTTTGACAGATTACAAGTACAGGATTCTCTGTCACAAATAAGAATATGATGAAGAAGATGAAGCAGAATATGAATAAGAATAATAGTTTAATAAGAAGAATATGAGTAATGTTAACAAAGATGAATAGCAAGAAGTTTAAGAAGAAGATAAAGAAGGTGAAGATGAAGAATAATTTGATGAAAAAGATGATGCTGCAGAAGATTATGAAGGAGAAAGTGTGTGAAAAGTTAAAAAGGTGAAGATGAAGAGCATGGAAGTTGTGTAATATACATATTTGCCAAAATATAAAAAACGTTAACATTGTCAATTTCTTCGTCAATCCGAACATCTTTAAAAAAAAAAATATTTATGCTATTCCATTTGATTGGGTTAAACATCTATGCCTTTAATGTCTCCTCAACCTTCCCCAATACATTCTACATTACTCTTTCTTGTTTTCCTTCATGTACAATTAACCAACAAGGCAAGAATGGGTTTTTTTTAATTTCGATATTTTGTTCCCATAGACTTACATGGGACTTCCGGTATCGATATCGGGTATCGCCGATATTTTAGTGATATCGGCGATACCATTCCGATTCCGATACTTTAGGATATCGGAAAGTATCGCTCAACTCTAGTAACTATTATTATAAAGTAAATTAAGGTTGACAAGCTTAAGTAATAAGAATTGATGTCATTGGCATTGAAATGGGCACTGTAGGTGTGTATACTGTCCTCCACTCCCTGCTGACTTTTATTCCCCATTGACTTGCATTGAGGTCGGATTTTCGACTCCGACCCGACCTTTTTCGTTAGTCGGCCGACTTCGTTCGACTCGACTTTTGAGTCGACCCTAAAAAAGGCAAAGTCGCTCATCTCTATTGTATACCACTAAAATGTAACACAAAGAACCAAATACTCAATGGACAACTAATTGAATCCAGAAAAATTTGGAACACTTATTTAGTTTTACAGTTATATGAAAAAGTTTGGGCACCCCTATTAATCTTAAGCTTAATGTTTTATAAAAATTGGTGTTTTTGCAACAGCTATTTCAGTTTGATATATCTAATAACTATTGGACACAGTAATGTTTCTGCCTTGAAATGAGGTTTATTGTACTAACAGAAAATGTGCAATCTGCATCCAAACAAATTTGACAGGTGCATAAGTCTGAGCACCTCACCAGAAAAGTGACATTAATATTTAGCAGATCCTCCTTTTGTAAAAATAACAGCCTCTAGTTGCTTCCTGTAGCTTTTAATGAGTTCCTGGATCCTGGATGAAGGTATTTTTGAGCATTCCTCTTTACAAAATAGTTCCAGTTCAGTTAAGTTTGATGGTGGCCGAGCACGGACAGCCCTCTTCAAATGATCCCACAGATGTTCAATGATATTCAGGTCTGGGGACTGGGATGGCCATTCCAGAATATTGTAATTGTTCCTCTGCATGAATGCCTGAGTAGATTTGGAGCGGTGTTTTGGATCATTGTCTTGCTGAAAGATACATCCCCTGCGTAACTTCAACTTTGTCACTGATTCTTGAACATTATTGTCAAGAATCTACTGATACTGATTTGAATCCATGCATCCCTCAACTTTAACAAGATTCCCGGTGCCAGCATTGGCCACAGGGCCGGCGTCAGCACCCGGCACACCCGGGCAAGTGCCGGGGCCCTGAGCAGGCGGGGGGGCCCACTCGCCATCTGGCACCCCCGCGCCCGTTAGCGGGGAGAGCGGTGTCAGCGCCGCCACTGGGCCCCCCCGCTTGCTCAGGGCCCCGGCAGCAGCTGGCACAATACTTACCTTTCCCGTGCCTCCGCTGCCGCAGCTCCGGGCTCCAGGGGGCGCCGGCGCTTCCTCTCACAGCAGCGCCGCTGAATGACGTCATCATTCAGCGGCCGGCTGTGGCAGAGAGCGCGGACGCTGAACAGGTAAGACGTGTCTCTGTGTCTCTGTGTGTGTATGTAGTGCGGTGCTTTGTGTGCGTGTGTGTGTGTGTGTATGTGAGAGAGTGCTTGTGCTGTAGTGCTGTCTGTGTGTGATGATGGGCAGGCATTGCTGATAATGGGGAGGCATTGATGATAATGGGCAGGCATTGATGATGGGGAGAAGATGATGATAATGGGCAGGCATTGATGATGGGGAGAAGATGATGATAATGGGCAGGCATTGATGATGGGGAGAAGATGATGATGGGCAGGCATTGATGATAATGGGGAGGCATTGATGATGATGGGGAGGCGATAATTATGATGGGGAGGCTATGATGATGATGGGCAGGCATTGATAATAATGAGGAGGCCATGATGATGATGGGGAGGACATGATGATAATGGGCAGGCATTGATGATGGGGAGGAGATGATGATGATGGGGAGCCCATGATGATAATGGGCAGGCATTGATGATGGGGAGGAGATGATGATGATGGGCAGGCATTGATGATGATGGGGAGGAGATGATGATGATGGGCAGGCATTGATGATAATGGGGAGGCAATGATGATGATAAGGAGGCAATGATGATGATGGGGAGGAAATCATGATGATAATGGGGAGTCTTTCCACAGCGCCCTTTCCTGAGCCGTAACAGTGCAGAATGCAGTACAGCGCAGAGGAGAGCTCCATATTTTGTATGGAGCATTATATGGGGTCCAGTATCCTGTATGGAGCATTATATGGGGACCAGTATCCTGTATGGAGCATTATATTGGGTCCAGTATTCTGTATGGAGCATTATATGGGGGGTGACATCCTGCATGGGGTATTATATGGGTGATGAGGGGGAGACTGTGGTGCCCATAATATTGTATGGAGGACTGTACTGTCCAGTCTGTACTGTGCGCTGTGAGGATTTGGCGGTTTTTGAGCTATTGTACAATTTACAATAGATATCACTCATGTAATGGAAGAAGTGAAGTATTTGGCATTGTACGATACCCATATTTCTCTGCTGTATCTGTGCATCATGAATCGTGGTCTGTGTTAAAGGGGCCCACTGAGGCTCTTTCGCCCGGGGCCCATAAAAACCTGGAGCCGGCCCTGATTGGCCACACAGCCCCAAAGCATGATGGAACCTCAACCAAATTTTACTGTGGTACTAGAAGTATAGCCATTAAATCAGCAAATTTTATTGAGACACACAATATAAAAAAAGTTAAAAAAGATACATTCCAAAAAATTGCCACACTGGCCTATTAGTCCAAATAGGATATATAATCTGTAAATATGCAAATGTGCACTACTGTTTGCACCTTAAATTTTAGTACATGTTGGATAGATTCATCCAAAAATTCAATGATTGAGGGTTTGTATTATACCCTCTTACCCTATTGAAGACACCACCTCACATACCTACCCCTGGGAGAAAGCTAACGCGAAACGTGCGTAGGGGAGCTGCACTACTGCTGTCAGGTCATATGCCCTTTCTTTATTACATCAATTTGTACTGTCTGCACTTTATGTGGCTATCTTTTGCTGCCTATGTATTAACTAGTAGCCAGTGGATATTTGTGTACACTTGTACCGCATTCTGATTTCATTTTTCTTCTGGTTATATGGTAATCTGTTAAAAGAGCCACTATTAGATTCACACAAGTGTCTGGAGGTTTTTCCATTGAACAGTCTTACACTTTTTGCACTGCAGATTGGAGTATCCTCCATTTTCACTGAATTTTTGGATGAATCTATCCTACAAGTACTAAAATTTAAGGTGCAAACAGTAGTGCACATTTGCATATTTACAGATTATACATCCTATTTGGACTAATAGGCCAGTGTGGCAATTTTTTGGAATGTATCTTTTTTAACTTTTTTTTATATTGTGTGTCTCAATAAAATTTGCTGATTTTATGGCTATACTTCTAGTATCTCTTTTGATTTAATTTATTTTTGAAGTGCCATTTTTTTAGGCCTCATACTAGTTTTGGATTTGTTACAAATTTTACTGTGGGTAGCAAGTATTTTTCTTGGAATGCTGTGTTTTTTTGACGCCATGTATAACGCCTTTTTGTATGACCAAACAACTCAATCTTGGTTTCATCAGTCCACAGGACCTTCTTCCAAAAATAAATTGGCTTCTCCAAATGTGCTTTTGCATACCTCAGCCGACTCTGTTTGTGGCGTGCTTGCAGAAACGGCTTCTTTCACATCACTCTCCCATACAGCTTCTCCTTGTGCAAAGTGCGTTGTATAGTTGACCGATGCACAGTGACACCATCTGCAGCAAATTGATGCTGCAGCTCTCTGGAGGTGGTCTGAGGATTGTCCTTGACTGATCTCATCATTCTTCTTCTCTGCCTTTCTGATGTTTTTTTGGCCTGCCACTTCTGGCCTTAACAAGAACTGTCCCTGTGTTCTTCCATTTCCTTACTATGTTCCTCACAGTGGAAACTGACAGGTTAAATCTCTGAGACAGCTTTTTGTATCCTTCCCTGAACAACTATGTTGAATAATCTTTGTTTTCAGATCATTTGACAGTTGTTTTGAGGAGCCCATGATGCCACTCTTTAGAGGAGATTCAAACAGGAGAACAACTTGCAAGTGGCCACTTTAAGTAGCTTTTCTCATGATTGCATACACCTAGCTATGAAAATCAAAGCTCAATGAGGTTACAAAACCAAAAAAAGTGCTTTAGTAAGTCAGTAACAATTAGGTAGGAGTATTTAAAACAAGAAAATGATAAGGGTGGCCATACTTATGCACCTGTCAAATTTTGTTTGAATGCAGATTGCACATGTTCTGCTAGTACAATAAACCTAATTTCAAGGCAGAAACATTACTGTGTCCAATAGTTATTAGATATATCAAACTGAAATAGCTGTTGCAAAAACACCAATTTTTATAAAACATTAAGCTTAAGATTAATAGGGGTGCTCAAACTTTTTCATATAACTGTATATACCATTGAAATGTAAAAAAAGCACATAATACTCTATGCATGATAAATTCATTCCTGGAAAATTATTTGAACGCATTTTTTCAATGTGAAATACCACCAAAATTTTAAACAAAGCAGGTAATACTCTATGCATGGGAAATTCAAGCCAGGCAATTTTCTGAAAGCTTTTTTGGAGTGTTATATACCACTGAAATGTAACACAAAGCATTTACTACTCTATGGATGACAATATATTCATTTTTTTAGCCCCCAGAAAAAGAATGTGGTCACATGCAGGAGCTATATATTTAGCAACAGACTGCCAAGCCCTAAGCCTTGCCGAGAGGCTGTATTCTGCCACTCTTCCTGCTCCTACAACTGTCCCTAAACTAAATTCAGAATCTATCTGATACAATTAGCAAAGCACAAGATTATTATTTAGAAAGACTTTTAGTATGATGGTTCAGAATCAGCACCAGCATCAACACTAAAGGACTCTGATTAGTTAAACTGTGTACACACAGACCTGGATAACTGCTCTCTGCCTTCAATCAGAACAGTCTCTGACCTGTGCAATGCATCAGTGAGACAAGCACAGCAGTGCCAGGTCTTTTATAACCTCTACCAATCACTACCAAGATACCTACGGCTTTAGTGACTTTCAAGCAATTCCTGCATGCTCATTGGCTGTATAAAAGGCAACAAACATATGGGGTGGAAATTTGAGCTTCAAGTATGAGCACCCACCAATGCTCATCAAGTGCTGAGTACATCGAAGCACCTGAGTATCACCGAGCTTGTTCACTCATTCCTACTCCTTGCATCATCTATATAGAGAAAGAAAGGTCAGACATGGTGCTGAATTTTAACACATCACATTCTTTGTTCTCCTAAGAGAGAACCAGATGCTAGTGGTGTCCTGAAGCTGCTTATTTCCTTCTCATGAACCTACAGTAGCATGCATGTGCTTCGATATTCAGAGGGGACAGCTATTGGCCATACTGTCAGACAGCTGTTATAAGTGGGAATATTTATACATTTAAGGTATAAACTATTTGTTACCAAATGCAAACTTTACTATTTCTGTCTTGCAAATAATGAAAACCATCCAACAGTGAAATATTGCGTCAATTCACTTCATGATATCTTTGACTGCAAAAATAACTATCTGCTTGGATGATATCCTATATCATTGGGTGTGGGAGTGTCAGGTTACCAAATGGTCTAGTATAGGTTTATTATATGTTATGCCTTTGTGTTTTCCTTACGTTAAATATACACATTCCACAGAGACTTTAAAAATGTATTGTGTTTCCGCTGCTGTATCATTATTACTCTTTTCAAGAAAATAGTCTCCTTCAGAATCAATATTTCTGCAACACAAAATTTGATTCAGAGATAAAGCAATTAATAATAGAGAGAAAGTAATTGAGTTTCATGTTCTCTAGTGTAGTAAAGTTTAGGAATCACTGACCTTTTCCTCTGTTATTTTATGATAAAATAAGTCAAGATATGAAGGCAGTATTAAACTACAAAGAAAAAAAAGGACTTTTGTGATTCAGGCTTGATCAGATAACAATTTTAAAAAATTTCAGGAAATAAAATGCAATGTGAGTATTTTATTATGTGCCTTGCTAAAATTCATGACAATTCATTCACTAGTCCTATTCTATTTTACAAGATACAAATATCACCTACCTTAAGATAAATAAAACCCTATGCAGTATCGAGAAGACATCAAAGTTGATTAGCAAGTAACTGAATATATAATTTTGACTAGCTTTAGTCCTTTATTGTGTTTCCATTACACCCATCTTATGGCAGAGGAGAGGGCCTTCTGTGAAAATGGGTATTATACCTACCGATAATTCGGTTTCCAGGAGTCCATCCTGACAGCACTATGGAGGACGTCCTCCTCCTCCTTACAGGGACAGGAAGCACACGAGAGGTTAAAAGGTCCCACTCCTCCCCCAATACCTCAGTGATTTGACAAGTACCATACCATGGATTAATGCCAGTGATAACACTTTAATTTACTTAAACATATTACATCATATGAATTAGCATATATAACAAGATAGACAAGGGAGGGAACTAACCGTGCTGTCAGGATGGACTCCTGGAAACCGAATTATCGGTAGGTATAATACCCATTTTCCAGGACGTCCCCCTGACAGCACTATGGAGAGTACCAAAGAAACCCTCCTAGGGTGGGACTACGGCCTGTAATACTTTTCTACCATATGCCGTATGTTGTCCTGCTAGCACATCTAGTTTGTAGTGCTTGCAAAAGGTATTTATCGTAGCCCAGGAGGCTGCCTTACAAATTTGTTCCAATGATGCTCCTGCTCTCAGCCCATGATGCAGACAAGGCTCTGGTAGAATGGGCTCTTATCTTTATAGGACAAACTACACCCTCAGATGTGTAAGTTTTTGAGATTATAGTGGTAATCCATCTAGCAATGGATGCTTTAGAAGCTTTTTTACCCCTATTTTTACCTCCAACAAAATAAACAAATTAGGGTCTTTCCTCCAGAGCTTAGTGGCTTCTGAGTAATCAATCACTGCCTGTCTAACGTCAAGGGAGTGTAAAGCTTGTTCTTTTACGTTTAATGGTTTTTCACAAAAAGACGGGAGTATGATTTCTTGATTGCGATTTTGCCAGGAAGCTACCTTGGGCAAGAAAGCAGTGTCAAGTTTTAATATTATGTGATCCTCTCTGATCTGCAGATATGGGTCTTTAATGGAAAGTGCTTGAATTTCCCCTACTCTTTTTGGCTGTGGTGATTGCTACCAAAAACGCCGTTTTCATCGATAAGAGTGAAACAGGTAACTCCCTGTTTGGTGTGAAAGGATTTTTACAAAGAGCCGCCAAACTAGATTTAAGTCCCAGGGGGGAGACAACTGTCTTATAGTGGGCCGCAATCTCTGGACTGCTTTGACGAATCTAACTACCCAAGGATGAGAGGCCAATGGATAGTCCATGTAAGTACTTAATGCCGAGATTTGAACTTTAAGTGTACTAGGTCTAAGACCCATATTAAATCCTTTCTGGAGGAAATCCAGAACTCGAGGAACATCCGGGACTCCAGCTACGGCATCAGACCTGCCACCTTCCAGACAGAACTTTTTCCAGATCTTATAATATATTGCCGAAGTTACCGGTTTTCTGCTGGCCTGAATCGTTGTTATAACTTGATCTGATAGACCACGAGCTTTTAAAATGTCCCGTTCAGGATCCAGGCTGACAGGTGCAACCTTTCTGGGTCCTGGTGAAGAACTGGTCCCTTGTGAACTATGTCCTTCCACCGGGAAAGCTCGATTGGTTTTTTTGTGGTCATGTCGCCTAGAAGTGGAAACCAGCTCCTCATTGGCCAGAACGGAACTATTAGTACGACTCTCGCTCCGTCTTCTCTTATCTTCCTCAGAACCGCTGGTATCAGTGCTATTGGTGGGAATGCATAATTTAGAGGTTCGTTCCACCTCTGACTCAAGGCATCTACACCTTCTGGATTGTCCACTGGGTTCAGTGAATAAAACCTTCGTAGCTTCAATTTTTTTCTTGTAGCAAAGAGATCTATCTGAGGCGTTCCCCATCGTTGGCATAGTAAGGGGAAGACCTCCTGGTTCAGCTCCCACTCGGTCGGGTAGATCTTCTGTCTGCTTAGATAGTCTGCTACTAAGTTCTGCGAACCTTCCAGGTGTACTGCGGTTATAGAAAAGACCGTTTGTTCTGCCCATATGAGTATCTTCTCTGCTAGATCCTGCAGAGATCTGTATCGAGAGCTTCCCTGATGTTTTATGAAGGCTACTGCTGTCATATTGTCTGACAGGATTTTAACATGTTTTTTTTTTTTTAACGGTTTTGGTTTCTTCTTAACGACTCCCAAATCGCATACAGCTCTCGATAGTTTGACGACATTCGTCTGATTTTTTCTGGCCATTTTCCCTGGAGAATCTTCCCTTCTAAATGGGCCCAAGCGCTTGCGTCTGTGGTTATTATTATGACTGGAGATGGAATCCAAAGAACTCCTATTCTGAGATTTCTGCTTTGCATCCACCAACTTAAAGATCTCTTCACTTTTGCAGAAAGATGGATCTTCTTGTCTAGGGATGCCTGATGACGATCCCATAGAAATAGAACTTCTTTTTGTAGGGGCCTTGAATGAGCCTGTGCCCATCTGACGCATGGAATGCAAGATGTCATCACTCCCAGAACCTGCATAGCTCTTCTTATGGTAACTCTGCTCTTCACCATCTCTGCAACCTTCTTTTTTAACGATTGTTGCTTGACTTCTGGTAAGAATGCTGTCCTGGATCTGGAATCCAGTAATACCCCTAGAAATACTTTTCTTGAACTGGGTATTAAATGAGATTTTTCTCGATTCACCATTCAACCGAGACATTCCAGCACCGACACTGTTCGTTCTGTGTGATGATTTAGGACTTCCGCTGTTCGAGCCACTAACAAAAAGTCGTCCAAGTACGGTATTACAATAATTCCTTGGTTTCTCAGATAGGCTACGACTTCTGATATTAGCTTCGTAAATACTCTGGGAGCAGAAGCCAGCCTGAACGGAAGGCCTTGGAACTGGAAGTGGCGGGTACAGTCCGGTAGGCTTACCCTGCGAGATTGGATAAATCGGGACTTGATAGTACCACTTTATAAGTCTAGGGTACACATTACCGAGTTTTTGTCTATTAGTGGAATTGCCGACCTTATAGACTCCATTCTGAATCTTTTGTACCGAACAACTTGTTCAATGGTTTGAGATTCAGAATTATCCGCTACTCGCCTGATGGTTTCATTATTGGAAAAGAGAAGAATAATGTCCCATCTTTTCTTCTAATTCTGGATCTGGCACTATAACCTGGGAAGAGATTAGATCCTGAAGATCTTGAAATATCCCTGAACTTGCCTGGACCGCTGTGGGAGATATGTATCTTTGGGGCGGATAGGATGTCAGCTCTATTCTGTAGCCTTCTCTTATGGTTTGTAAGACCCACTCGTTCCTGGTAACCTGTTTCCAGTTCTCTGCAGAGAACAGGAGTCTGCCCCCTATGTGCCTGGCGTCATTGTTTTCTAGATCTTGATGAAGACCCGAACAATGAACTCTTATTTCTTCTGTTTTGGGTGTATGAACCTTTATATGATCCTCTACTAGCTCTTCCTGTGTCTTTGTAAAAAGGTTGTCTACGGAAAGCTGGTTTCTTACGAAAGGACAGAAATTTTTTGGGTTTTTCCTCTGGGAACCCTTTTTTGCTATCTGACGCCTCTAGGATATCATCTAGCGCCTGGCCAAATACCTTTGAACCTGCAAAGGGTAAGGAACATAGTTTATTTTTAGAGGCATTATCCCCTGACCAGGATTTAAACCAGATAGCTCTACGGACTGCATTAGACAGAGAGCTATTTTTGGCAGAAACCTAACCAACTCAGCCGAGGTATCTGCCAGAAAGGCCGTCGCTGATTTGATAAGAGGAAGCGACTCTAATATTTCAGCTCTAGGGGTCTTGTTGGTTAGTTGTTCCTCCAGCTGACCCATCCAAAAAAACCATAGACCTTGCTACCGAAGTAGCCGCAATATTGGTCCTTGTTAAAGCCGCCGAAGATTCCCAGGCCCGTTTAAGAAGGATGTCCGCTTTCCGGTCCATGGGATCTTTAAGACTTGAAGAGTCCTCAAAAGGAATCGAAGTCTTTTTCGCCACTTTTGCAATTGGCATATCCACTTTGGGAATCTCCTCCCAAAGTTTTGAGTCCTCAGGATCGAATGGAAGACGACTCTTAAAGTCACGTGACATTACCAACCTCCGCTCTGCAACCTTCCACTCACTCAGAATCAAGGTTTTAATATGATCACTTATAGGAAAAACTTTCTGAATCTGAGCTGTGAGACCTCCAAACATCAAATCCTGTTTGGACTGAGGCCGTGGAATATCTTCCATATGCATTGTACTTCTTACAGCCTGAACAAGATCTTCCGTATCTTCCACCCTGGCCTTTTCCTGGCTTCATCTTCTTCCTCTTCTGATTCCGGTTTCGGGACCTCTTCCGACTCCCACCTAGGTCTCTTGCGACATGGACCCTGACTAGTGGGCTGCTGTTGTGAACTAGCAGATAAGGACGCTTGCACTTCTCCTTAATCAGGACCTTCAGGTCAGATAATAATGAAGTTCTTTCTTGCTCCAAGACCGTTGGTGTACAAGAACAACAGACCGATTTCTTATACGCATCCGGAAGCCTCTTGTGACATGTGGAACAGCGATTAGATTTCACCAAGGCCTTGCCTGATTTTCTCGCTGCCTGCCGAGGCAAGCTGAGGTTTCCTTGTCCTAAGTAATACAACAATATGTATACTAAGGACTGAGTCTGGATAATGAATCTTACATAGTGAGGGTGCCGTTTTTTGCGCTATGCGCACTCACCCCTGCATCCTCCTTCAGACTCCATATCCTGCCGCAGAAAGATTCACCTTGCTTCTTTAGGATTGCTATGGTGGCTACAACTCTTTCCCTGTGATTAAATCACAGAATGGCGCCCAATAGTTCAAACGCCACCACACATGCGCTCTTAGTATAGCGCTCTTTTTAGTGACGTCATCAGCGCCGCCTTACCTGCGTTCCATCCTGGGACGCACAACGATTGCGACCTAAAACATGACGCTTTTACCTTTTGCGTTCTGTTCCAGAACGCATGAATCTTAGCGGTGCACCTGCGATTCCAAATGCGATGCTCTTCGGCCTTTCTGCAATCCATTCCAGAATGCACGCTGATTCTTTGCGCCTGCGTCATCGGAAGTGACGTTCCGCTCTCAGACGAGGCCTGTACGGCGTTCCTCCCTGGACCAGGAGGAAGACACCTGAGCCGAGAGCCTCCCAACGGGAGGAGCGGCTCTTACCCGGGAGCTCGTCCGCCCCCGGTCTTTGGAGCAGAGGGACTCCCAAGGAGCGAGTATCGGCCCTGGACCTCTTGACAGGGGGAAGGATTTGGACGAACCGCACGATCCCCCTGGGCCCGGTAAGCTGCGCAGCAATATCTCGTGTGTCCCTCCATGCAGGGACAGGAAAAACACTGAGGTATTGGGGGAGGAGTGGGACCTTTTAACCTCTCATGTGCTTCCTGTCCCTGTAAGGAGGAGGAGGACGTCCTCCATAGTGCTGTCAGGGGGACGTCCTGGAAACATGTATTTTAAAAATATTTTCTGCCAGCCAGTAGGTAATGAGGATGCCCAATACTATGTATTAATCTGCAATATGATTATATGTGAATGACATCAGGTCATGAGACTGCCATAGTAACTTGCCGCAAGCCATTTAATATATAAACTATCATATCTCTCTGGCATCATGATGCGTTGGGGTTTCATGCATGCTGAGGATCATAAATAAGTTGACAATTACTGTAAGTATAGTAAAACATTTATTTTTCATTAGCAATAGTTTTGGATTGATTCGAAATTTTGGTGCAATTTTCACTTTTGTTTGCTAAAAACTAGAAGTTTGGCCTTACAAGAGGTGATTAAAAGTTGAAAGTCTTCACTTTCACATTTCATTCACAGATTTAGTGTAGAACAAATGGTGTTGTGAATGTGTTAGAAATTAATTCTGAGCAGAAGCTCCCTCTGGTGGTTACAAACAGTACTGAACCATTCAATGAGGATTGGCAATCAGGAGTTACAGACTGGTCTTATATAAGGGAGGTTCCCTCCCATCATGGTTGCCGGTGATCAATTGTTCTTGTCTCAACTGTGGTTCCTGGTTCTCTTGGAAGCTTGCTGAGTCTTACCTCTTCTCCTGCTCTCAGATAAGATATTTTCTGTTTTTGTTTTTGTGCTTACCATTTGCACATTTCTCTGCATTTCTGTGAGGTTAGCCAGGTCCCCCCGGGGGCTTGGGCTCCTCTCAGTTCTTCTGGAGCTACTGTTATTTGTTCATTTGCCTTTTCCAGTTTTTTCAGTGGCTGCGGCTTAGTTTTGTTACACCAGAGAACTAATTTAGGTGGTAGAGGTCGTGTGATCTCAGGTGTTTTTGCAATTAGTAGAGTTGGTATTTTTTAGGGTTTTTTGGATTGCAGTAAGTGTCCTTCCTATCCTTTTCTGTCTAGGAAGATTGGGCCCCAACGTTTGCTCATACTATTTTCTGTCTGTGTCTGTATTTCCTCTTGTCTAACCGCCATTACTTGTTTGGGGGCTTCCTATGTTCTTTGGGGATCTGCTCCGGGGCAGATAGCTTTCCTCTTTCTATCTTTAGGTGTAGTTAACCTCTCAGGCTGTGACGAGGCGTCTAGGACCAACGTAGGAACGCTCCACGGCTGCCTTTAGTTGTGGTGGTTAGTCAGGGTACTGCAATCCAGTAGATTCCAACCTCTCTGGTGTATTGCCGTTTTTGCCTGCTCTCCTCAGCTGCCAAATCATAACAAAATGGTATTAAAATTGAAAATTTGTTTTACTTTTTTTGGAAAACCCTTATAGTATTTGGCAAGCTCATTATCTTAGACATCTTGTGGTTAGCAATGGTACAAAATGGCAACTCTATATTTATCTTATGTATCGTTCTTACAGGTTTTATGGGTCCTTTCTTAAAATCATCTCGTAGCAATGTGCTTTCCTAATATGTCAATATTTCATATTATACTTAGCAAAATGATCATGGGAAAACAAACCATTTTCAATCTAGAGTGTTTAATTTTGTTATTGACTTTAGCTGAAAAGCTCCAGCTAAAACCTTGGCTTGATTTATATTCATTAATATTTTCATTATTTTTCCCATTTTACTTAAAAGAAACTGAAAAATGCTAATGTATCCCAAATCTTTGCCATTTGTGAGAAACAAAAAGTTGTAATCTGTTAGCAAAAGATGTATTGAATAATAAATCAAATCCTGTAATGAGATTGTCATATAATCAGTTGGTGTAAACATTCCAAGCTAAGGAAGGGAATTAAAACAAAATGCCCTCGCCTGTTTACAGAAAACATTGTCTTCCAGATTTTACTGTAGTTAAAGGTCAATAACATCTGAATTTTTTTTTTATTTCCTCAGCATTGGTTTTATGATGTATTGCACAAAATCTATATTGACCAGCATTCTCTCTACACAAGGATTTTAAGATATTGATTATTAACTCCATTTTGGTAAGTTTGACCTTACACACTTTTTATAAAGTAGTGACAAATGTATTCAATTGAAAGTTCATGACATTGAACATATAGTTTGCTGACATTACATAATTTATGACAGAAGCTTTTCAATATTTTTGCAAAGTTCCAAGAACCAAAGATTCTTTATTGCCAGACAGTAGTGCTCTATTTCTTTGATTTGCTTGATGCTAGAAAATGTTCTTACAAACTGTATTCACCAACTGAATATGTTTTAGATAGACAACATAATTCAATTTCTGTCTTAATACCAAATAGGTGTCTAAGGGGTGAAGTTTCTTTTTGTGGAGAGTGCTAAGTTGATGTAGAGAGACCTATAGGCCATGAATTTATCACCTGGAAATTTAAATATGCAAATAGAATCTTCCGAGAGAAAGCGGACAAGGACTCTAGTGCAATATAGTGTAAGTAACAATCCTAAAATTACATTTCTATCCTTTAAAGAATTTTACCTCATGACTTAACATAAGAAGCAAAACCAGACAAGAGGAACAGGACTATTGTTCCACGTATTGAAAGTAACAATTTTGAAATTCAATATTGACTCTTTAAAAGGTCTTAGCACATGACTTAAGAAACCACACTAGAATTTTCATGGCTTTTGACCTCAGCATAATTGGCTATGAATAAAAAACTTTTTTTTTAATAACACACAGAACATGCAGACTTTACCTGCTTTACAGGATTAAATAAAGGACCAAAAGTTATCACTTCTGGAGGTTTGTTATCAGTCCTGTCACTGATTTTAAGGTCATGAGAATGGTGAAAATTTCATGCATGGGGCCAACTAAGAATTCACGGACTTGGTTTCTGGTTCATGCAAAATAAATGTAAGATTTGACACTCTGAAGAATAACCGATTAAATCTCTATTATTAGTTACAATCTAAAACATTAAACGTTCTGGTCCAAACCGTGGATCTTCATCAATGATACTTGTGGACATAAGTTACAAACTGATATGAGTAAATATACAAAAACCTGACATTTGACAGTATTAGATACATTTAGAAACAGCAAAATAATGAAATGACAAAAAAAAGAAAAGTAAGGGTAAAATAAGTAAAAATAAATAAAACAAATAAAAAATGAGGAAAGAAAAATATAAAAAGTAATAAGTGGAAAAATGAAACACAATATAGTCAGAACTCATAAACAAGTGTACAAATGTTTCCCATATTTATTATCTTGGGCAGTTCGGGAAGAGTGACCTTTTTTGACATTACATTATATTTTTTCACTATTTCATAACTAGTTCCTTTATTTTGGTGACACAAATAAAATAAGAAGAATTTTTGTCTGTTAAATAAAGTTACAACAATTTTTCAATTTGTGTCATGCTCTGCAGAAGGACACAATCAGTTTTGTGGTTCTTGTGTAATCAGTGTTAGACGTTTTCAGTTAATAAGATGCCCATACTCCAGGGCGGGACTGTAGGCAGAGTCTTATCTTCCTGCAATAAGCCAGAGAAACCAAGAAAAGACCTGCCCACAGGCCTGCCCCGAAGAACAAGCATGTTCCTCATCATAGAGACAGAGAGAGACAGATTGTTTGTGCTTCGAAGAGGGACTGTGGAGAGGTCTTTCCATGATTTTTCTGGCTTAAAGGAAGATAAGACTCTGCCTACAGTGCTACCGTGGAGCACAAGCATTTCATTAACTGAAAACATGTAACATTAATTAGACAAGAACCACAAGATGGATTTCTTCACTTCAGTTATCACTTTAATCAATTTAACACTGCCAAGAGGAAAATGCCTGTAGTTTACTAGCAAAATTCTGCTGACAGGTTCGATTTAATTGGCTGGCAAACAAAATGTTTTTGGCAGTCACTTAACAGGTTGCCCCCTTTCAGGGGTATACATAGAAATCATGGAGTTTCATAGAAGTCCTAATTAGGCACTACTTTCAGACACACACACACACAATGTTCATCAGGGTCACAGAAGAGCATATTTCACAACTTTGTAACCCTTAGAAAGTAATGTTGCCCCTACTGAAGCCATTTAGTGTTCCCACACACTAAAATGCCTCTTTCATGGCCCACATAATGTTTGATGCCAACAAATGTTCCCATCAAACTCAAATATATGCATCATCTGTGAATTCATCCACAATACCTTCCACATGCACAGTATGATGAACCTACAGTAACACCTGTTAAGTATGATACCCCCACAGCTACACCAACTGTCATGGTTTGGACAGGGTTAATGCCCTGCCCTCTCATGGCTAATTGTGGTGGCCTCCCTTTGGATCTGGGAAGTGTTTTTATACACACTCTGGACTAGGAGTCCCTGTCAGCTATACTTTCATTTAGCCTGTGTGACTGATGCCCTGGTGTGTATGCTCCGTCTTCATCTGTTTTGCTCTCTGTGCTTGACTTGGTTCATTGATAATCCCTCTGCCTCTCCTCTCCGTATATCGTTACTTCCTGGTTTGACCTTGGCACATCTGACTACTCTCCAGTGTCTATCGTCTCCTCTTCACCCCAGTGCCTGGTGCCGCTCTCGGCCATCTCCCACACGGTCACATGGTTCAGGTCCTGCTTGTTACCCGATGAGTTCTCCGTCGCTCTGCTCTCAGCTCCCTTGCTGCGGCGCGCAGCCCTCCCCACAGCAGTTACACCCAGGAGCCATGACATTGTAGCTGACCTTACAGTCTTTCCCTGGTAGTGGGGTGCTAGTGTATTATGGATCCGGTACGGGGTCTCACGGAGCAGGTTAATTAGTTCTCCCAGCTTATGCAGAAGCTGTACATGGAGCTGGAGCAGCAAGCCCTTGTTCACTCGCACCAACAGGTGAAGACAGATATGGTAGGCACTCTACAGGGGTCTGCTCCGTCGGGGTTCTGGGATTACGGCCCTACTGATGTATCCTAGTGGACCCCGAGCCACCGGTAAAGTTACCCAACAATTTTTCCGGAGATAAAAAATTGTTTAGGGTCTTTAAGGAGGGATGCAAATTGTTTTTTGAGTTGCATCCCCGGGCCTCTGGAAATGAAAGACTGAGGGTGGGGATCGTAATGTCCTTGTTACGGGGGCTCCACATGCATGGGCTTTCTCCCTCTCTTCCTCTGCTCCTGAACCTGTTCTTTGAGGCTCAGGGACACATTTATGATGAGCCTGATAGAGTGCGCCTGGCAGAGGATATGGTGATGAGTGTGACATAAGGGAGGCACTCCGCTGAATGGTTCTGTTCAGAGTTTAGATGTTGGGCCACCGAAGGATCCTGGAACGATACTGCACTGAGGGGGTTGTTCTGCACGGGACTGTCTGACTGTCTACAGGACGCTCTGGCATTACATCCTCCCCCGGATACCCTGGAGGACGCCATGACGCAGTCGTTCCGTATGAACTGGAGACTGTGCTAGAGGAGTGATGCAAAAAGAGACTCCCTTGTACTCCAACCGGTGTGACACTGCACCCATCACTGAGCCCATGTAGGTTGGGTCTGTCTCAATAAAGGAGAGAGAGAAGACACCGTAGAGACAATCAACTATGCTTTTACTGTGGAGCCTCTGGACATTGGAAAATGGACTGTCCCTTCTGCCCCCTTCAGTGAAGCCGTCAGTAAATGACTGAATCTGGGCAACAATTGAGGAGGTTGCCCATACTCCCAAGTACATTTTTCCTCGCTTGCTAAAATTGTGCTCCAGGTGGAATTGGAACATGCTGGCGGTCCTGTTGTGACTTCAGCCTTTGATGACTGCGGTACCTCCATTAATCCAATTGATGCCCAAGTTGTGACTCTTAATAAGATAGGGACAGTGAGGCTGAAAGACCCTGTTAAAATTGTGGCTACTGATTCCTCCCCTCTTACCCGAGATGGAATTTGTTTCATGTCTGATGTCTTTTCTCTGAAAGTGGGTTCTACTCACGTGGAAAAGTTAAGTTGTTTTGTTCCGAATAATCTGTCTGCTGGACTAGTATTGGGGATGCCCTTGCTGCAATGCCACAATCCTGTCATTGATTGGGTGACGAGGGAGATCACTCAATGGGGATGTAAGGATAACGGTCTATGTTGTAACCTGGTACCTCTTGCTAACCCGGTAAAATCTGTATCTGTGTCATCAGTCGGTCTGGAGGGTATTCCGGAATACCTGAAGGATTTTGAAGACGTGTTTTCTGAAAGCTGACGCGCTTCCACCACATAGACCAATGCTTGTTTGTTTAATTTGTTCAGGCCTGAGCACCAAGCCATGAAAGAGTACATCACAGAGAGCCTCTGCAAGGGGCATATTCGGCCTTCTGTCTCACATGTGGCAGCAGGGTTTTTCTTTGTAAAGAAAAAGGATGGTGGTTTGTGACCATGCCTCGACTTTCAGGAACTGGACAAAATTACTGTAACGAACACGTACCCTCTCCCCCTGATCCCAGATCTATGCAACCAACACACGGGGGCCAAATAGTTTTCTAAGCTCGATTTAAGAGGGGCTTATAACCTTATAAGGGTCCGAAAGGGAGATGAATGGAAAGCAGCGTTCCTGAAACTGAGGGGCTGTTTGAAAACCTGCTTATGCCTTTCGGTCTCACTAACACCCCTGCCGTTTTCCAGAAATTTCTTTAATGCTATTTTTTCTGACCTAATATGACGTTATGTAGTCATCTACCTGGAAGACATGTTGATATACTCAGAGGACAGTCAATCTCATTTACACCATCTGCGTATGGTTCTTATGTGAGAACATTTATATGCTAAACTCGAGAAATATTCATTCTTTCTGCAAGAAATGTCTTTTCTGGGCTTAATTGTATCTGAGGAGGGATTCCACATGGACCTAGGAAGATCCAGCCATTACGGATTGGGTGCAGCCTAGTGTATTGACTTTTGTTTCATCACTCCAAATCACCTGTTTTGAATCTTCTACTATCTACTTTTGGTACTTCTTTGCAAATTCAAGCCTACGGTTCTTATCATGATATTGAAGTCGGGGTGAAAAAAAAGTGAAATAACAATAAGCACAATAGGGTTTTATCCAAGTATCATTTAGGAGAACAAAGGCAATAGAACTCACCTGGTATGTTTGTGTGACTGCAACCAATAATAAGCTTAATGCTGGTGCAGATCCATAACTTTATATAAACTAAAACAGAATGAAAGGGTTAATTTTGCACAAACAGTAGATCAAGCATGAGAGATAATTGGTATCCAGAAATGCAGTTTATTTGTCAACCCATTTCAAATTTCAAAATTTCTTTATCAGGACAAGCCACAATATACTGAAGTCGAAGATTCTTCACCTTTTTTCAAGCCACCATTTAAGATGATGCCTGAGAATTTCTTAATTATTCCATATTTACTTTTATTCTATGTTTTTTTTCCACTAATTTTTAACATTCTCACTTACCTTAGGTGCCTTCTCATGTAGCCAAATTTTTACTAGTATTTCCTTGGGATGACATCACCTTGGTCGGTGTCCCGCTATTGGGTTTCGCTCAATTTCCTGTAATGATGATCCTCCACATTTGGACCCCTTTTGGAACAAAAAAGATTATTATTCACATATCTATTCAGAGACCCCAGTCGAACGCAAGGGGGCCTAAACTGGACTCTTGGGCTCTTTAAATATGGAACAGTGACATGCACCTTTTAAGCTAATATTATCTCTCTATGTTATTTATATATTATATATATCTTGGAATGTGTAGCCCATTCACTATCTCCATCCATGCCTCACTCCCTCAAGATGGCTGGACCATCATTGTAAATGCACCATTGTATATACACACCTGTACTTTGTATCTCCCCCACCTCATTGTAGATTGTAAGCTCTCACGAGCAGGGTCGGCTTATTTTGCTTTAATTATTGTATTGTTAACGTTGTTACCTATGACTTGTGTTTTGAAACTGTTAAACTGTAAAGCGCTGCGGAATATGTTGGCGCTATATAAATAAAGATTATTATTATTATTTATTATTATTATTATTATGTCCCTTCCCATGTCCATTATTCCCCTCTTTTCCCTTTATCTTTTCCCCATGTTTATTTCCTCCTCCTTTTCCACCTCATAACTTGTTTTTGATATTTCATTACACACTTTCTCATTATCCTAGTTATTCTTATACCTCACTTCATATTTACACTTTTATTTTTTTTTTTATTTGCACATTATAATTTACATATTGCATCTGTATCTTTTATTATTATCATTCTTTTCAGCACTTACTAATTTGTGCTGCACACAATGTGCATTTTTTCTTTGTTTATATAACATTCCTCACACCTTCTTTTCTATATTGCTCATATGCATGCCCTTTACATAGGTCCTTTCGGGCACTTCGATCTTTCGTTACCCTCGCATTTTGTTTAGGCTCCATCTCATTTCTTATTTTCATTAATTTTGAACTGTTATATCCCTTCAGTCTCACCCTTCCTTCCGTATGTTCTTGCACATGCATCTCCCTCTAACCTCTGGAGGCACTCTACATGTTACACTGTGTGTCACAGAGTGCTTTCCCGGAAGCCCCATTAGCCTGGAAGCTGATTCAGGCAGCATGTGCTTTCATGAACATCATGAAATCCGACCTCCGGCCCTTTTTACAGGAATTACGGCATCTGATTGCAGCACCAGCTTATTAATAGACTTTTAAGGTCCATAGTTATTTGGCCATGACTAGCCTAAAAATCCTGGCCCACAGCCTCCCTAGAAGTGGTCAATCACATTAGATAAACCTCTTCTGGATCTTTGCCTCGGTTGCTCTTGATTGCCTTGGTGCGGTGGCATTTAGGGTAATGTTTTTGAGGTTGATGTCAGCAGCTGGAGCTGACATCAATCCGAGGTGTTAGTAATGGAAAGGCGTCTGTCAGACAACCCTATTACTAACCCTCTAGTAAAATTAAATAAAAACACACAATATTTGAAAAATAAAACCTGGACAGTTTCCCTCATTCACCAATTTATTAAGATCAAATATCCCACTGGTCCACTGTAGTCTACATGGAGCACAATGATCTTCGACTTTGTAGTTCAAAATCTATGGATGTTTGTTCAGAGAATGAAGCTATATAGATTTTTACAGCAGACACTATTGAGTTGCAAACTGCACTACGCAAGACCAGACGTCTGTGATGAGTGGTGACATTAGTAAGGTTATCACAGTTCACAGCCGCAGGATAACACACAGAGCAGTGCAAGAGCCTGAATAATGAATTGTGAATGCGAGACATGGAATGATGACCGGTGATGTAATATTTTGTCACCACTCATCAGTCCGGCTCTCACGCTGCTCTCTGTGTGACCTGGTTGTGAACTGTTTGCAAACTTACTGACGTCACCGATAATCTCAGCTGCCAGGCATTGAGGAGTTCAGAGTAAAACCTGGCAGTGGCTGCTGCTAAATCTACAAAGTTTCATTCTCAGAATGGGCATGATAGGTTTTGGATGATATGGGACTTTGTGGGAATCCATGGACTAATGTGGACCAATGAGGGAATTTTCCTATTTATCTTTAATAAGTTAGTGTACCAGGGAAAGAGTTGTGTCAGCTGCTGACATCAACCCCAAAATCATTACCCCGATAGCCACTACACCAGCCTCCTAATATCAGCTCACACCTGTCTCCTTTCCCTTGGCTGGTTACCAAATATATGGTGAAATCCACGTAATTTTTTTCATTAATTAATTAATTTAATCAATCATAAAAAGCTGCTGGATAAACTCCACACACAAGGCACTAAAGAGTGCAATGTTATGATGTGTTGTACAGTTGTGGAATTATCTATCTATCTCTTTATATACATTGTTTCAACTAGCTTTAACAAGCTACAAATAGCAGTCATTGCTATGCAAATTCGCTTGAAAAAATGTAGGTAAAAACAACATGAAAAATACATGCTAAAACTATATTTAAAAATCATTACAAGTGTGCGTATTGTCATCACCGGAAAAGTGAGAGCAATGATCTGGTCAGCTACTTAGATGTAAATTAAAAGTGAATTTTCACCCTCCCACCTCTCAATGCTGGGTCAGTGATAGCAAAAACCTGGCGGAAGGAGAGTGTGTTGAACATCGCGTCACCAGGTCATCTCTAAGATCCCAAGACATGATGCTGCCGGTCACTCACAGTAATGCCAGTAGCCAAAATGGCTATGGCATTACTGTGTATGGCGGGCAATCTCCGCATGTTTGTTGGCTTTCTAAGAGTTGCCAAACATGCGAGATGGAGACTTGAGCCAGGAGCTCGAGCACCGGAGATACTCATTTTAACATCCCCATGCTCAATCAAGTATCGAGCAGTGCCGAGCATGCTCACTCATCACTACTCTTCAGTGAACATCATAAAATAAATAAGAAAACATGGCAAAAAAAATGATGCTTATTCATCATACCGTTAAACAAGCAGTGGAATAAAATGCAATCAAAAAGACAAATGTAAATAAAAATGGCAACGCTGAAAATGTCATCTTTTCCTGCAAAAAACAAGCTGCTGTACAGCTCCGTCAGCAGGGAAATAAAAAGTTATGCCTCTCAGAATATAGAAAACAATTGTTTTTTTCTTTAAAATAGATATATTAATGTATAAAATCAGCAAAACATAAAAAAATAAATGTGACTCTGTAATCGTACTGTCGCGAACAAAAAAGTTGTATTATCACTTTTACCACACGATGAACACCATTTAAAAAACTCAAAAAACAACTGAATCACTGTTTTTTGTTCATTCTACCTCCCAAAAATCTAAATAGAAAGTGATCATCTGCCCGAAAATGACACCAATGAAAGTGTCAGCTTAACCCACAAAAACAAACCCAAATATGACTTTGATACTTACTAAAAGAAAATGAACTGCAAGGGTGGGATCCCTTTTGTCCCCTCCCTGTGGTCTCTATCAAATTGGATCTATTGTCCTCTGGAACGAAATGGCTATGAAATATTTTGGGGGGAGACTTTAGGTTTTCCTAACTTCAGTCAGTCTGTGTTATTGGCAACAATTATACAGAGCAGTTGGTAGCAGCAGCTCCAAGTTAATATTTATCAATACTCAGTCGTTTGGGATAGGGAGTTACTATGTTGTGAGCATAGTGAAAAAAGGGGTTATATCCCGATGTCCCCTCATGCACTCTGACTGTTGTATTTTTTAATCTTATTCTTTAATTCTTTAAATAGCTCATTAAAAGTTAATTTTTAGCCATCTTTAGTTAGGGATCAGTTGCCTTCATTGGCAAATTGTAATTAATGTTAATGCCCTATGCTCACTGGGTGTATAGCAATTTTGTCTGTTTCTTGTAATTGCTCCTTAGGGTACTGTCACACTAAGCGAGATCGCTAAAGAGATCGCTACTGCGTCACCGATTTTATGATACAGTAGCGATCTCGTTAGCGATTTAGCTGTGTGTGACATGTAGCGGCGATGTGGCCCCCGCTGCGATGTCGCTGATCGTTCATGAATGTTCTGAGCGTTTTTTGGTCGTTGGTGTCCCGCTGGTGAGCCTGAATTGCTGAGTGTGACACCCTTTATGAACGACTTTACCAGCATCGCAGGTGGGACTAGGTTTTCCCAATGACCGCAGAGGTCGTTATACAGATCGCTGATCTCTGATGAGATCTTTGTGGTTGGAAGCTAATTAGCGACCATATAGCGATCGCACCAACGATCTCGCCAGGTCGTGTTGTTGTCGTGATCGCTGGTGTGATCGCTAAGTGTGACAGTGCCTGTAGACTAGCAATGTATGTGGTAAATATGTTGGCAGTTTTGCTGCCAGTCACGCTTGCCCTGACACTTACTTAAAAAGGATAAAACACTGACACCTCTGTCTACGTGACGTCACTCAACTACCGGCTCTCTTCTATGGCAAAAAGGGAGAGTCCTGGTTTATCCAACACATTTCTGATATCCATTTCCTTTCTTGTCATTTGGAGTATATAATCACCTCCCTACCAATATTTTTTTACATATTCTATACCCCAGAAAGATCTTCTCGTTACTTTTCAATTGTGTGCTATCTTGTAATGATGTGATAATGGAGGTCCTGTGATTGCATTTCAATATTATGCAGTCATTAACTCTGTGGGCCCCAAACACCACAGTTCGACCCTACTCCCATTGGTTGTCTGTTAAAATTCGTTTTGTGTTCTTAATATGCAATGATAAAGTGGGCAAATATTTTTGTAAGATGTGATACTGTTAAGGGTCTGCGGAACGCACCAAATATATAACGTTGAGAGGTGCGTTCGCAGCCCGGGGTCCACCGTGCAAGCGGAGCCTGCTGCTAGTAGAAATGGCGCGAGAAGCAAACTCTGTTATCCCGCAGAGTTGCCAACATAAACGCCGTAATGCGCTGTGGCAATAAGTGCGAACTCTGTTACTCCACAGAGCCGCTAGAAGGAGAGCCGCAGCGCTATATGGCGAAGAGTGCGCACTCACTAGACACAACTGAGTGGCAAAGAAAACACGCTAGGGCGCTGTCTAGCGTTGAAAGCGAACCCTGTTACGTCACAGGGCCGCTGAGAAAAAGTACTGTGTCCTGTCAGGCTCTCGGATATACAGTTAAGTGCTAAGCGTACATAAAGCGTGATCATGTGCTAATGTCCTCGCGGGAGTCACCCGCAATCTATGGCGTCTGAACGCCAGGCCCTGAATACGGCAATCAAAACTCCTCACCGGTTATGCCGGTAATCTAGGGCATCTAGGACACCGACCCTGACCAGCTACCATACCAAACTCCTCACCGATTAAGTCGGTATTCTAGTGGCTTATTTCAGCCGGGTCCCTAACCACACACACGCATGACCACACTGGCGCATAGCATACAATGGTTGATATTACCGCATGGCGGCCCAGCCAAGCTACCCTTTTATAGCAACAGCTATAGGACCTTCCAGGAACAAGGACCAATGAGAAGCTGTTACAAACAAACATAGCTACATGACCTTCCTGGCGGACCAATAGGAGCCGCTGCAGCACCTGAACATGTGACCCCTGATCTCCAATGAGAGATCTCACTCTGGGTATGCTCAGATGGGAAAACGCAGGACTTTGTCTCAAAGACGACTGCTCCAGCACTGGCTATAATAGCAAATCCAGGAAAGGCAGCAGCAAGTCACTGCACAGTAGAGTAGTGGGCAAGATGCCTGGACCAATGTCTCTGCTGAGCAGGCTCCACTGCGGCCGGAGATGAATGGGAGACCGCAGCAGGACGGGTTCGAGACTCCCCTTGTGCAGCAGCGGAAAATCGAACCCTAACATTGCCCCCCCTTCTTTGGGCCTCGCTGCGCTCAAAGGCTGCGGAGCGTGAATATGCTCGGCAGGCTCCCAAGACCTATCCTCAGGCCCATAGCCCCTCCAGTCCACCAAATAAAACTTTTTGCCCCGTACCACCTTACACCCTACGATGGCGTTCACCTCATGGTCATCCGTAGATGAACCCGGTGTCCCGGCAGATGACTCAGAAAACCGGGACATGAGCACGGGTTTCAGGAGGGATACATGAAAGGTGTCGGAGATACCCAGGCGTGGTGGAAGAGCCAAACGGTATACCACAGGGTTAACCTGCTCGAGGACCTTGAAAGGACCCAGGTAGCGGGGTGCTAACTTAGTGGACTCAACTCGCAGCCTGATGTTACGGGTGGAGAGCCACACCAAGTCCCCAGGAGCAAATGTTGGAGCGGGGCGCCGATGTGCGTCGGCGGAGGACCTCATCCTCTCCTTGGACGCCTGAATGGCATACTAGGTACGGGTAGGAGCCGCTGTAGCACCTGAACATGTGACCCCTGATCTCCAATGAGAGATCTCACTCTGGGCATGCTCAGATGGGAAAACGCAGGACTTTGTCTCAAAGACGACTGCTCCAGCACTGGCTATAATAGCAGATCCAGGAAAAGCAGCAGCAAGTCACTGCACAGTAGAGGAGTGGGCAAGACGCCTGGACTGATGTCTCTGCTGAGCAGGCTCCACTGCGGCCGGAGATGAATGGGAGACCGCAGCGGGACGGGTTCGAGACTCCCCTTGTGCAGCAGCGGGAAATCGAACCCTAACAGAAACAGGTACTAAGAGAGATAAGCTGTCAAACAATAAAATTCCCAGTATAATCGGTTTAGCTGGCAGATTGCATTCATTTTTATGTATCTTTGGTACTTGATAGAACATAGCCAGACTTGAGTTATGAGTATTTATATATTTATACTCTTGTAAAGATAAAATATTCATCTTCTTTCCTCAATTAATTACAGTTTTTAGCTTCTTAAATTTGATGGTAGGATCTAAGAGAAGCTTTTTTATCATTAACTAACCTCATAGATTCCAGGTGGTACATTTCCTGATCTAAAATGATGACCCCCCCATCGTTATTAGCTGGGTGCATCACTATTTCTTGATTCTCTTGAAGTCTTTTAATGATTGTTGCATTTTTGTACTGTTATTATATATCACGGATGTACCTAATTGTCATGTTTTGAAAAGTATTTAATGGCTGAGAATATTCCTATATAGAATTTAATGTAGATTGACATTTCAGCTTTGTGTGAAAAAAAAGTCCCATTTTCTGTGTAATTTGGATCAAATTCAATAATGTTACTCATAATGGTTTCATTGATATTTTTTTAAATTCTTGTTCTTTTTGACATAATACTTTTTAGAACTAAATTGCACATTTTTTCTTTGATCATGCGGCAGTTGTGCGGCATAAAGACCAAGAAGTGTTTATGTTAAAGCAATGTAAAATTCTATATTTTATTTATAACAATTAAACACATACATGGACTTAAAAACATCAGTGAGATAAAAATGTGCATAAAACCCAAAAAACACAGAGAGCGCAGCTGCAGCAACAATTAATGGTAGTCAAAAATACGACAACCCATACATGATTGCTAAACCAGTGTGGAACAGCCATCCATAAAAGTAGATCCAAGAGTACATAGAATTATATAGTATTGCAGTAATACCATATCTGCATGAAAAAACATTTTTTCCCGAACATCAATGATACCCAGAGAGGAAATAGAGATGACTCCTCTAGTAAATCAAAACCAGATGAATTTATTTAAATATTCAGATATCGATATGTCCCTATTCAATATTGAGATGATTGACATTTAGGAATAGTGTTGAGCGATACTGCTCGATATCTAAAAATATCGGATCGGAATGTTATCGCCGATATCACTAAAATATCGGCGATACCCGATACCGATACCGGAAGTCCCATGTAAGTCTATGGGAACCAAATATCGACATTAAAAAAAACCCATTCTTGCCTTGTTGGTTAATTGTACATGAAGGAAAACAACAAAGAGTAATGTAGAATGTATTGGGGAGGTTGAGGAGACAATAACGGCATACATGTTTAACCCAATGCATTGGAATAGCATTAATATATATTTTTTGGAAATACGTTTGGATTGACGAACAAATTGACAATATTGTTAACCTTTTTTCTATTTTGGCAAATATGTATGTTTCACAACTTCCATGCTCTTCACCTTTTTAACTTTTGCCAGTGCCACACTTTCTCCTTCATAATCTTCAGCAGCATCATCTTTCTCATGAAATTATTCTTCATCTTCACCTTCTTAATCTTCTTCTTAAACTTCTTGCTATTCATGTTTTTGTTTACATTACTCATATTGTTATTATTAAACTATTAATCTTCTTCATATTCAAATTCTTCATCTTCTTCCTCTTCATCTTCTTCATCATATTCTTATTTGTGACAGAGATTCCTGTACTTGTAATCTGTAAAAGTATGAATTGTTCATCCTTCCGTTCTTGCTGTCACAAAAGATTTAAATTACAACAGTATTTGTCCGTGTTCAGTTTAGCCTGCAGCAGCAGGCATTTTCCAGGGGCACCACGAGGAGGAACAGACTCACCCCCATACACTGCTTAGTCTTCTTCTGCTTAGAATTTAGAGCATATATTTTGCTCTTTTTGGTCTTATACTTCATGTTCTTCTGCTTTTTGATCTTCTGCTTATTGTTCTTCTGTCTCTTGTTCTGTATCTTGTAGTTTGTCTTAACCTTCTTTGTCCTGTTGGTGATCTTCTTCTGGGTAATCTTTTATTTTTTCTTTGTGATGGTGTTCAGGCTGGTTGGCTTCATGCTTATCGTCCTTGTTGTCGTCATCTTCTTCTGGGTGGTCTTTAAGGTCGTCTAATTTCCGAGAACCAGCTGACGTTACTGGAACCCGGACGGGTATCAGATGGAGCAAGAGACAATGGAAGTAACGAGGACCAGCTGACTGTGCTGGAACCCGGAGGGGCAGCAGAAGGAAAAGAGGCAATGTCACAGCTGAGTACCAGCTGACGTTACTGTGACACGGTTACTAAGCAGGAGGTACCTGTGCTCCAAAGCACTACCAAGGACCAGCAGACGTTGGTGGAACTCGGATACGGAGATGGAGGCACCTAGGCCAAAGGCACTGGGGAGAACCAGTTGACGGTACTGGACCCCGGACGGGTAGCAGAAGGAAAAGAGGTAATATCACAACCGAGTACCAGCTGACGTTACTGTGACACGGTTACTAAGCAGGAGGTACCTGTGCTCCAAAGCACTACCAAGGACCAGCAGACGTTGGTGGAACTGTGATACGGAGATGGAGGCACCTAGGCCAAAGGCACTGGGGAGAACCAGTTGACGGTACTGGACCCCGGACGGGTAGCAGAAGGAAAAGAGGCAATGTCACAACCGAGTACCAGCTGACGTTACTGTGACACGGTTACTAAGCAGGAGGTACCTGTGCTCCAAAGCACTACCAAGGACCAGCAGACGTTGGTGGAACTCGGATATGGAGATGGAGGCACCTAGGCCAAAGGCACTGGGGAGAACCAGTTGACGGTACTGGACCCCGGACGGGTAGCAGAACGCACCCATGAAAATGTAAGTTGACAGGACGCAAGCCGTCCGCAGTTACCGAATCACACAGTCCTACAGTGGATGCTTGTCCTATTGTCACAATGGAAACAGCCTTTATTTACATATCCCACAGCACACATAGGAATCACCTAAACTGCAGGCACCATAGAGTCGGCTAACCCGAATGCAACACGACAGCACAACTTATTGGAGGATAATTGACGTTCACACTGCCAGGAAACAGCTGTCGTGCTGTAACCAGGCTGGCCAGGAGTCAGTACCCCTGCCAATTACTTACGAGCAACAAATGGCGGTGTAGTAGCCCAGGGAGTAGAGTTCAGGTGGTAGAAAGATGAACATAACAGGAGACATGGAAAACGTTGCCAAACAGTTATTTAATCTGAAAACGGACAGGCAAATTCAGGTGAGATCCATGCCTTGTTCATTTTCAGAAAAGTAAGCCGGTCTACATTCTCTGAGGATAGTCGCATGCGACGGTCTGTTACTACACCACCTGCAGCACTAAAGACGCGCTCAGATAATACACTGGCAGCAGGGCAAGCCAGCACCTCCAATGCATACTGGCTAAGCTCTGGCCATGTATCCAACTTAGAGACCCAAAATTTGAAAGGGGAAGAGGCATCTGGGAGTACACTTAGAGGGAAAGCCAAGTAGTCTGTCACCATCTTACGGAAACGTTTCTTCCTGGTGACTGGAGCCGTCTCGGATGGTGTAGACCTTGCTGGCGCTGTCACAGAACTTCGCCACATTTGTAACATACAGCTCTTGCCCTGTGCAGAGGCGCTGCTTGTGCTCCCTCTTGTTGTAGAGGTGTCTACACTGCCTCGACGCACGGAGCTGCTTTGTAAAGCAGTAGCAGCAGCAGCTCTCTCGGCTGGAATGTACAACAGTATGGATTGCACCAGTGTGTCTTGGTACTCCTGCATTTTACGGTCCCGGTTCACCGGTGTGATGAGGGTTTGTAAGTTGTCCCGGTAGCGAGGGTCTAGGAGGGTGTACACCCAATAATCTGACGTGGAGAGAATGTGGGCGATGCGGCGGTTGTTTCTCAGGCACTGAAGCATGAAATCAACCATGTGCTGCAGACTCCCAACTGGCCAACAAAGGCTGTCCTCTGGAAGAGGCGTCATCTCTGCCTCCTCTGCATCACCCCACCCTCGCTCTACATACTGACTAGAGCGTTGTGTACCTCCCTCTGTAGGGATTTCTTCCTCCTCCATTGACTCCTCCTCCTCCTCATCCTCCTCACAAAGTGAGCCCTGCCCAGCCCTTTGTGAGGAACCACGTTGCGCTGACTGTCCTGAAGGTAATTGAATTTGTGACTCCTCATCCTCCACCTCTTCCAAAACCTCTTCCTTTAGTGCTTTCAGTGATTTCTGAAGCAGGCAGATAAGGGGGACAGTCATGCTGACTAGTGCATCATCTGCACTCGCCATCCGCGTTGAGATATCAAACGCACGCAAAACGTCGCAGATGTCCTTCATAGAGGCCCACTCAGTAGTGGTGAAGTGTGAACGGCGCAAATTGCGAGTTGGTTGCAGCTGATACTCCATTACTGCTGGCTGCTGCTCACACAACCGCTCCAACATATGTAACGTGGAATTCCACCTGGTGGGTACGTCACATATGATGCGATGTTCAGGAAGGCGAAATCTGACTTGCAGAGCTGCAATGCGCGATCTGGCCCTGCTGGAACGTCGCAAGTGAGCGCACTCTAGGCGGACCTTGTGCAGCAGTGCATCAAGATCTGGATAGTCCCTCAAAAAACTCTGCACGACCAAGTTGAGCACATGTGCCAGACATGGTATGTGAGTTAGGTTGCTAAGGCCCAGAGCTGCCACCAGATTTTGGCCATTGTCACACACTACAAAGCCTGGCTGGAGATTAGCTGACAATAACCACAAGTCGCTCTCCTGCTTGATGGCATCCCAGAGCTCCTGTGCTGTGTGGCTTCGATTCCCCATGGAAATTAATTTCAGGAGGCCTGTTGACGTTTGGCCACGGCTGTGCTCTTATCGGTCGCAACAGGTAAGCGTTCACGGGTCCATGTGGAGGTATACCGTGACGGCTCGTGCAGCGATGACTCTGAGGAACTGGAGTAGGAGGAGGAATCAATGTGTACAGACTGGATTCCTGCAATCCTTGGAGTTGGCAGAACACGTACAGTGCCACTGGCAAGATCTGTACCCGGCTCCACAACATTGACCCAATGGGCAGTGAGGGAAAGGTATCGTCCCTGGCCATGGGTACTGGTCCACGCATCGGTGGTCAGGTGGACCCTGCTACTGACGGCGTTTAGTAGCGCATGTTTAATGTTTCCCTCGACATGTTTTTGCAGAGCAGGGACGGCTTGCCTGCTGAAATAAAATCGGCTTGGCACATTATATTGTGGGACTGCCAATGCCATTAAGTTCCTGAAACTGTCAGTCTCCACCAGCCTGAATGACAGCATTTCAAGGGACAGGAGTTTTGCAATGCCAGCATTCAGAGCCTGTGCTCGTGGATGGTTTGCCGAGTATGGCCGTCTTTTATCCCATGCCTGTGGTACCGATGGCTGTTTTGTGGTCTGGGAGTGTGACGATGACTGTGAACTTGCTGCTGAGGGTGGAATAACAGTTTGTCTATGGACAACAGTGACCGAGGTTCTTCCATGGAGATCCTGTGAGGAAGCCGAACCAGGTGTGTGTGAGCTGGAGGTAGAGGCTCCAACACGACCTGAAGATGTAGGTGCTGCTGTAGGTTGGCCTACATCTCCAGTGTGTCTTTGTAACTCAGCTACGTGCTTTGTCTGTACATGTTTCCACATATTTGTGGTATTCAGGTTACTGATATTTTTACCTCTTTTAACTTTTTGCTTACACAGCTTGCATTGAACATAGCAAATATCATCTACAAGTCTGTCAAAAAAGGACCACGCAGTGCAAGTCATGGGAGAGCCAATTTTGACATTTGTAAGAGAACTGCTCCCAACAGGTGCCAAACTGGAGGCTACAGGCAAGCGAGTCTGCAGCCTACCTCTCCCTCCTCTTTGTACCGTTGGGCCAATCTCTTCCTCAGAGCTGCTCCCACCACCTTCCTGTTGCTCAAGCCATGTTGGGTCTCGGACTTCATCATCTCCACTACCCTCTTCCAACACCTGCTGCTGTTGGATGGTCTGGGCAGCACCATGCTCCACAAAACCTGGCACCTGAGTCTCATCATCATCATGAGATGCGTTCTGCGGTGTGCTGTCCATCGGCACTGGCTCACCCGCCTCTTCAGATTGAGAGAGACGCAGCTGTTGCGCATCACTGCATACTCCCTCTTCTTCAAATTGCAGAATGCTGCTTGCCTGTGCCCGTGTTTGCGAGCCAACAGATTCTGAGAACAGAAGCAGAGACTCAGCTGGCTCCTGTACAGAACTCTCTGACTGCCTGGCCAATTTGACAGGCGGTGAACAGACAGATGGTTGCTCAACAGTGTTGTGTTCCTGAGAGGAGGTGGAAGGAATTGAAGTCGATGCATTGGCTGCCATCCAACCAACAACGGCTTCAATTTGTTCTTCCCGCAGCAGGGGGGCACGCCGAGCTCCTACCTTAAGTGCGCATAAAGGAACGCTCACGGGGATAAATGGTGGATGCTGTGTCACTGAGGGCGGCAGCAGCCACAGAATCCCAATGTCCTCTCCCTGCTGAAACTCCACGGCCACGACCACGTGCCTTACTCACTGACTTCTTCATCTTGGTAGATTGATAAAGAAAGTCAGAAAAGTTATAAGGCCTAATTGTGGTTATTACGCAGAGACTGAAGTGAACACTGAAACACAACTGTTCACAATCTGTGAAAGGCTACTCCTTTGTCTACTTCTATAGTGTTTGCAACCAATGTATTGGATACGGATGGAAGCGCGTCACACTAATAGATTATATTTATTTTAAATGGAATGGAGCAGAACCAATTGGAGAGAAATGACAAGGATGAGGAACTGAGACACGCTCAGCAGAGTACAAGCAGCAGTGCTTGAACAAGTAACTGGAGCGTGATTTGCACTCAAAAAATAAAAACACAGACTGAAGTGAACACTGAAACACAACTGTTCACAATCTGTGAAAGGCTACTCCTTTGTCTACTTCTATAGTGTTTGCAACCAATGTATTGGATACGGATAGAAGCGCGTCACACTAATAGATTATATTTATTTTAAATGGAATGGAGCAGAACCAATTGGAGAGAAATGACAAGGATGAGGAACTGAGACACGCTCAGCAGAGTACAAGCAGCAGTGCTTGAACAAGTAACTGGAGCGTGATGTGCACTCAAAAAATAAAAAACACAGACTGAAGTGAACACTGAAACACAACTGTTCACAATCTGTGAAAGGCTACTCCTTTGTCTACTTCTATAGTGTTTGCAACCAATGTATTGGATACGGATGGAAGCGCGTCACACTAATAGATTATATTTATTTTAAATGGAATGGAGCAGAACCAATTGGAGAGAAATGACAAGGATGAGGAACTGAGACACGCTCAGCAGAATACAAGCAGCAGTGCTTGAACAAGTAACTGGAGCGTGATGTGCACTCAAAAAATAAAAAACACAGACTGAAGTGAACACTGAAACACAACTGTTCACAATCTGTGAAAGGCTACTCCTTTGTCTACTTCTATAGTGTTTGCAACCAATGTATTGGATACGGATGGAAGCGCATCACACTAATAGATTATATTTATTTTAAATGGAATGGAGCAGAACCAATTGGAGAGAAATGACAAGGATGAGGAACTGAGACACGCTCAGCAGAGTACAAGCAGCAGTGCTTGAACAAGTAACTGGAGCGTGATGTGCACTCAAAAAATAAAAAACACAGACTGAAGTGAACACTGAAACACAACTGTTCACAATCTGTGAAAGGCTACTCCTTTGTCTACTTCTATAGTGTTTGCAACCAATGTATTGGATACGGATGGAAGCGCGTCACACTAATAGATTATATTTATTTTAAATGGAATGGAGCAGAACCAATTGGAGAGAAATGACAAGGATGAGGAACTGAGACACGCTCAGCAGAGTACAAGCAGCAGTGCTTGAACAAGTAACTGGAGCGTGATGTGCACTCAAAAAATAAAAAACACAGACTGAAGTGAACACTGAAACACAACTGTTCACAATCTGTGAAAGGCTACTCCTTTGTCTACTTCTATAGTGTTTGCAACCAATGTATTGGATACGGATGGAAGCGCGTCACACTAATAGATTATATTTATTTTAAATGGAATGGAGCAGAACCAATTGGAGAGAAATGACAAGGATGAGGAACTGAGACACGCTCAGCAGAGTACAAGCAGCAGTGCTTGAACAAGTAACTGGAGCGTGATGTGCACTCAAAAAATAAAAAACACAGACTGAAGTGAACACTGAAACACAACTGTTCACAATCTGTGAAAGGCTACTCCTTTGTCTACTTCTATAGTGTTTGCAACCAATGTATTGGATACGGATGGAAGCGCGTCACACTAATAGATTATATTTATTTTAAATGGAATGGAACAGAACCAATTGGAGAGAAATGACAAGGATGAGGAACTGAGACACGCTCAGCAGAGTACAAGCAGCAGTGCTTGAACAAGTAACTGGAGCTGATGTGCACTCAAAAAATAAAAAACACAGACTGAAGTGAACACTGAAACACAACTGTTCACAATCTGTGAAAGGCTACTCCTTTGTCTACTTCTATAGTGTTTGCAACCAATGTATTGGATACGGATGGAAGCGCGTCACACTAATAGATTATATTTATTTTAAATGGAATGGAGCAGAACCAATTGGAGAGAAATGACAAGGATGAGGAACTGAGACACGCTCAGCAGAGTACAAGCAGCAGTGCTTGAACAAGTAACTGGAGCATGATGTGCACTCAAAAAATAAAAAACACAGACTGAAGTGAACACTGAAACACAACTGTTCACAATCTGTGAAAGGCTACTCCTTTGTCTACTTCTATAGTGTTTGCAACCAATGTATTGGATACGGATGGAAGCGTGTCACACTAATAGATTATATTTATTTTAAATGGAATGGAGCAGAACCAATTGGAGAGAAATGACAAGGATGAGGAACTGAGACACGCTCAGCAGAGTACAAGCAGCAGTGCTTGAACAAGTAACTGGAGCGTGATGTGCACTCAAAAAATAAAAAACACAGACTGAAGTGAACACTGAAATACAACTGTTCACAATCTGTGAAAGGCTACTCCTTTGTCTACTTCTATAGTGTTTGCAACCAATGTATTGGATACGGATGGAAGCGCGTCACACTAATAGATTATATTTATTTTAAATGGAATGGAGCAGAACCAATTGGAGAGAAATGACAAGGATGAGGAACTGAGACACGCTCAGCAGAGTACAAGCAGCAGTGCTTGAACAAGTAACTGGAGCGTGATGTGCACTCAAAAAATAAAAAACACAGACTGAAGTGAACACTGAAACACAACTGTTCACAATCTGTGAAAGGCTACTCCTTTGTCTACTTCTATAGTGTTTGCAACCAATGTATTGGATACGGATGGAAGCGCGTCACACTAATAGTTAAATTGCATGGAGCAGCAAGAATTACACTGAAGAAAAAAAAAGAGTCTGTGAGTGACACGTGCAGATGCCTACAGACAGCGTTGCATGCAGAGCAAACTGCAGCGTCACCTGCACTCACACACACCTTGCAGAGCTGTTAAAACAACACTGCAGGCAAAAGGAAGCTTTACACATCGGTTGGTGCTAGCCTGCCTAAAGCACAGTACACTAAATCGCAATCTCTAACTGTCCCTCAGAGTCAGCACAGCAGCGTTCTGTCCCTTACTGAATTCACAGCACAGTGACGCTAAAATGGCGGCGGCGCCTTTTATAGTGCATTCTGACATCATTTCAGCATCCAATCACAGCCATGCCATTAGTTAACATGACCGCAGCAGTACAGGATGTGCCCACACTTCTTAGGATTCCTCATTGGCTGACTAAAATCACATTGCCTCTCAAAGAATTATGGGAACTTCCGATTCCGGTATACGATATATGGAAAATATCGGAACTAAGTATCGAAAGTCCGATACAGCTAATATCGGCCGATACCCGATACTTGCGGTATCGTATCGCTCAACACTATTTAGGAACTAGACAATCCTAGAACCACAATATTTACTGGGATGGCACAGAGTATATGTGGTGTGCAACCTACAAATGTAAGTGTTGTTACGGTGAAATTCTGCCTGTATTAGCTGTCCATGGAAATAGGTCACAAAGCATGCACGGTGGGAAACGTACTAAATGTAATGGATCGCAGCATTTAGGAGGTTTAAGTGCCTGGAGCGGGGCGGGACCGCTCCTGGCACCGAGTGCCGGGTGTCAGCTGTCAGATCGTGTGCCCGCAAAATCACCGAGACTTATCCATACGTACCAGATCACTGGCATATATGGATACATCTCAAGTGATAAAGGGGTTAATATTTTTCTCATGCTCCATTTACCAGTAAATCAACAATTAGCATCGCTATCAAGAATGATGGAGATAATTATTAAACTCTTTAAATACAAGGAGAGAAAGGAGTGTGTGTTCTTTTCTTACAGGACCTGCAAGGTCTCATGACAAGAAGTGACATGGGCACTAGTTAACGTGGTGACATAAAAGGACGCACACAGGAATATAGAAACAGGACATTCTGAGGTAATGTGGCCGTAACAGACATCACCTTCCGAGGTCATGTGACCATGTATTTCAACAAGACCTTTTGAGGTAATGTGACTGGAAAAGACCTTTTGAATTAAATAATTTGCAAAAGATCATGGGCGTCAGCTATCTAGCCTAACAAGACCTGGTAATATATTGCACTAACGATCATATCACTAACTGCAATCAACATGGATGGATTGCGCTACTGTACATGTCACTGCACACACTGTGGTTTCAGAGAGGACTTTAATACTGCTATAACTGCATGCAAAAATAACAAATTACTTAATTGATTTGCTTCTTGGGAACCTTGTAGGTCTGTGGATCTGTTCATTTATTAGCAGTGTATGGTATCCTTGTTGTAGGAATGTATTCCTCAGTGATAACAGCTGTAGTTCCCTGTCTTTACTGTCTGAACAGATCTGATTGTAACATAGTAACATAGTAACATAGTTAGCAAGGCCGAAAAAATACATTTGTCCATCCAGTTCAGCCTATGTTCCATCAGAATAAATCCCCAGAACTACGTCCCTCTAATGAACCTAATAATTGTAAGATACAATATTGTTACGCTCCAGGAAGACATCCATGCCTCTCTTGAATACCTCGACTGAGTTCGCCATCACCACCTCCTCAGGCAAGGAATTCCAGATTCTCACTGCCGTAACAGTAAACAATCCTCTTCTATGTTGGTGGAAAAACATTCCTCCTATAGATGCAGAAAATGCCTCCTTGTGACCGTCACCTTCCTTGGTACCTCAGAGCTTAGCTGTAGATGATGGATTTTTTTGTGAGTCTTGGATGAAAGCTGTTCCATCTAAGATGTGCCGGACATCCTGTTGGCTTATGGTAAATTGATGTTTGTATGGCATTGTCCTTGATATATATGGTCATGTCCAGAAAATGTATTTGAGACTTTGAAAAGTTGAGGTTGAGCTTAATGATTGGGTGGGACTTGTTGAAGTTACTGTGGAAGGTTAGCAGATAATCTTTTGAGCCTGTCAAGATTATTAGCAGATCATCAATGTAGCGGAAGTATGTGAGAGGTTTAATAGAGCAAGATGACAAAAATTCCTCTATTTTAGCCATAAATAGGTTAGCATATTGTGGGAACATTTTGCTTCCCATGGTGCTGCCATATACTGTTGGTATAAATTGTTCCCAAAAGAAAAATAGTTGTGATGGAGTACACACCTGAAAAATGTTGGAAAATAGATGTTCTACATACAAGGTGGCTAGTATCGTGTCCTCTGAAAGTGGGCCCAGGGCTGACAATTTGCAAAGAATATCCATGGTGTCCTGGATATAGCTGGGGTTTCAGAATGTTCTCCATCCAGCATGAGATATTCTCAGTTAAAGTCTCCTTGTCAGAAGTGTCCTCTTATCATCATAAGTGACTGGCACATTGCCATGTAACAATAAAAAAATGCAAAACTTGCACCCACATATTACCCACAAATACAGTCCGCATTCCAAACAGAAATCAGGACTATAAAGTAATGGATTTATTTTCATGTACATCCTCCAATGTGGTGTACATGATATAATGTAAAAGGTTCCCTGGAGGTATTTATATTGGGATAATCATGCAAAAAACTACAAACAAAGATAAATCTACACAGACACACTTTCAGGAATGAACTGGACACGCCTGTGGGAAAACATTTCTCTGGTATTGGACACTGTATGACAGACTTAAAAGTCTTAATGGGAAAAGGTCATTTTAGGGATGACAGAGAAAGGAAAATTTGGGAATTCAAAGTCATAAAAATGTTCAACTCTTTGACAATATGGCTCTATTTAATACCTGGATTTATGACTCCCTAGATGGATACAATTTCGACCTCCAAAAGATGGACTCCAGATAACTAAGAATATCATTCTTACTGCCTCTCCATTTGTAAGAAAATGCCTAATTTGATTTTGTTGGCTTATCTTTAGGAGGAATCACTCTTCCCACTTCATGAACAAATGTCCTACTAAGCATCCCTTAAATATTGTGCATTTTTCTTACTAATTTATTAGTAATCCTGCCTGAAGAAGGAGACTCTGTGCTCTGAAAGCTTGCCAATAAAGGCATTACTCTGAGAACACGCTTAACATATTGCACTTCATGATAGTGGTAAAATTTATTTGATATGATTTGCGTTTGTGAAAAAAACCTAAAATTTCGCAAAAAAACTGAAATTTCGCAATTTCAATTTTTTTTTTATGCCTTTTAATCAGAGAGTCATATCGCACAAAATAGTTAATAAATAAAATTTCCCACATCTCTACTTTACATCAGCACAATTTTTGAAACATATTTCTTTTGTTTGGTTGTTAAAAGGGTTAAAAGCTGACTAGCAATTTCTCACTTATACAACAAAATTTTCAAAACCATTTTTTTTAGGGACCACCTCACATTTGAAGTGATTTTCAGTGGTCTATATGACAGAAAATACCCAAAAATGAAAGAATTCTAAAAACTGCACCCTTAGAGGACTCAAAGCCACATTCAAAAAGTTTATTTACCCATCAGGTGCTTCAAAGGAATTAATGGAATATGGAAGGAAAAAAATAAACTATTATTTTTGTTCATAAAAATTTTCCTTTAGGCCTAATTTTTTTTACTTTTGCAAGGGTAACAGGAGAAAAAGGACCATGCAATTTGTTGTTACAATTTCTCCTGAGCATGACACCCCATATGTTGGGTAAAACTTCTATTTGGGCACATGGAAGGGCTCTTAAGGGAAGGAGCACCATTTCACTTTTTGAATGAAAATTTGCTGGCATAATTAGCAGATGCCATGTCATGTTTGGCGAGCCTCTGATGTGCCTAAGCTAAACCTAAACCTCTCACAAGTGACCCCATTTTGGAAACTAGACCCTTAGGGAACTTATCTAGATGTGTAGTGAGCACCTTGAACCCCAATCTGCTTCACAGAAGTTTATGACGATGAGCCATGAAAATAAAAAAATAACAATTTTCCCAGACAACTCTTTTTTAGTTCCAAACTTAGCATTCTCATAAGGATAATAGGAGAAATTGCTCCTTACAATTCGTGGTGCAATTTCTCCTGAGTGCACAGATACTTAATATGTGGAGAAAAACAACTGTTTGAGCACACGCAGGGCTTGGAAAGGAAGGAGCACCATTTGACTTTTTGAATGCAAAATTTGCAGGAATAATTAGCGGACACCATGTTGTGTTTGGAGAGCCCCTGATATTTCTAAACAGTAGAAACCCCCCACAAGTGACACAGTTTTGGAATCTAGACTCTTTGGGAACCTATCTACATGTGTATTGAGCACCTTGAACCCCTAGTTGCTTCACAGAAGTTTATAACGTTAAGTCGTGACAATAAAAAATTCACATTATTCTCGCAAAAATCTTTTTTAGCTACAAATTTTGTATTTTCACAAGGGTAACAGGAGAAAATGGACCCCAAAATTTGTTGTGCAATTTCTCTTGAGTTCACTGATACACCAAATCTGGTTGAAAACTACTTTTGAGGTACAGTGAAAATTTCAGAAGGGAAGAAACGCCATATTACTGTGCAACCAATGTATTGGATACGGATGGAAGCGCGTCACACTAATAGATTATATTTATTTTAAATGGAATGGAGCAGAACCAATTGGAGAGAAATGACAAGGATGAGGAACTGAGACACGCTCAGCAGAGTACAAGCAGCAGTGCTTGAACAAGTAACTGGAGCATGATGTGCACTCAAAAAATAAAAAACACAGACTGAAGTGAACACTGAAACACAACTGTTCACAATCTGTGAAAGGCTACTCCTTTGTCTACTTCTATAGTGTTTGCAACCAATGTATTGGATACGGATGGAAGCGTGTCACACTAATAGATTATATTTATTTTAAATGGAATGGAGCAGAACCAATTGGAGAGAAATGACAAGGATGAGGAACTGAGACACGCTCAGCAGAGTACAAGCAGCAGTGCTTGAACAAGTAACTGGAGCGTGATGTGCACTCAAAAAATAAAAAACACAGACTGAAGTGAACACTGAAATACAACTGTTCACAATCTGTGAAAGGCTACTCCTTTGTCTACTTCTATAGTGTTTGCAACCAATGTATTGGATACGGATGGAAGCGCGTCACACTAATAGATTATATTTATTTTAAATGGAATGGAGCAGAACCAATTGGAGAGAAATGACAAGGATGAGGAACTGAGACACGCTCAGCAGAGTACAAGCAGCAGTGCTTGAACAAGTAACTGGAGCATGATGTGCACTCAAAAAATAAAAAACACAGACTGAAGTGAACACTGAAACACAACTGTTCACAATCTGTGAAAGGCTACTCCTTTGTCTACTTCTATAGTGTTTGCAACCAATGTATTGGATACGGATGGAAGCGTGTCACACTAATAGATTATATTTATTTTAAATGGAATGGAGCAGAACCAATTGGAGAGAAATGACAAGGATGAGGAACTGAGACACGCTCAGCAGAGTACAAGCAGCAGTGCTTGAACAAGTAACTGGAGCGTGATGTGCACTCAAAAAATAAAAAACACAGACTGAAGTGAACACTGAAATACAACTGTTCACAATCTGTGAAAGGCTACTCCTTTGTCTACTTCTATAGTGTTTGCAACCAATGTATTGGATACGGATGGAAGCGCGTCACACTAATAGATTATATTTATTTTAAATGGAATGGAGCAGAACCAATTGGAGAGAAATGACAAGGATGAGGAACTGAGACACGCTCAGCAGAGTACAAGCAGCAGTGCTTGAACAAGTAACTGGAGCGTGATGTGCACTCAAAAAATAAAAAACACAGACTGAAGTGAACACTGAAACACAACTGTTCACAATCTGTGAAAGGCTACTCCTTTGTCTACTTCTATAGTGTTTGCAACCAATGTATTGGATACGGATGGAAGCGCGTCACACTAATAGATTATATTTATTTTAAATGGAATGGAGCAGAACCAATTGGAGAGAAATGACAAGGATGAGGAACTGAGACACGCTCAGCAGAGTACAAGCAGCAGTGCTTGAACAAGTAACTGAAGCGTGATGTGCACTCAAAAAATAAAAAACACAGACTGAAGTGAACACTGAAACACAACTGTTCACAATCTGTGAAAGGCTATTCCTTTGTCTACTTCTATAGTGTTTGCAACCAATGTATTGGATACGGATGGAAGCGCGTCACACTAATAGTTAAATTGCATGGAGCAGCAAGAATTACACTGAAGAAAAAAAAAAGAGTCTGTGAGTGACACGTGCAGATGCCTACAGACAGCGTTGCATGCAGAGCAAACTGCAGCGTCACCTGCACTCACACACACCTTGCAGAGCTGTTAAAACAACACTGCAGGCAAAAGGAAGCTTTACACATCGGTTGGTGCTAGCCTGCCTAAAGCACAGTACACTAAATCGCAATCTCTAACTGTCCCTCAGAGTCAGCACAGCAGCGTTCTGTCCCTTACTGAATTCACAGCACAGTGACGCTAAAATGGCGGCGGCGCCTTTTATAGTGCATTCTGACATCATTTCAGCATCCAATCACAGCCATGCCATTAGTTAACATGACCGCAGCAGTACAGGATGTGCCCACACTTCTTAGGATTCCTCATTGGCTGACTAAAATCACATTGCCTCTCAAAGAATTATGGGAACTTCCGATTCCGGTATACGATATATGGAAAATATCGGAACTAAGTATCGAAAGTCCGATACAGCTAATATCGGCCGATACCCGATACTTGCGGTATCGTATCGCTCAACACTATTTAGGAACTAGACAATCCTAGAACCACAATATTTACTGGGATGGCACAGAGTATATGTGGTGTGCAACCTACAAATGTAAGTGTTGTTACGGTGAAATTCTGCCTGTATTAGCTGTCCATGGAAATAGGTCACAAAGCATGCACGGTGGGAAACGTACTAAATGTAATGGATCGCAGCATTTAGGAGGTTTAAGTGCCTGGAGCGGGGCGGGACCGCTCCTGGCACCGAGTGCCGGGTGTCAGCTGTCAGATCGTGTGCCCGCAAAATCACCGAGACTTATCCATACGTACCAGATCACTGGCATATATGGATACATCTCAAGTGATAAAGGGGTTAATATTTTTCTCATGCTCCATTTACCAGTAAATCAACAATTAGCATCGCTATCAAGAATGATGGAGATAATTATTAAACTCTTTAAATACAAGGAGAGAAAGGAGTGTGTGTTCTTTTCTTACAGGACCTGCAAGGTCTCATGACAAGAAGTGACATGGGCACTAGTTAACGTGGTGACATAAAAGGACGCACACAGGAATATAGAAACAGGACATTCTGAGGTAATGTGGCCGTAACAGACATCACCTTCCGAGGTCATGTGACCATGTATTTCAACAAGACCTTTTGAGGTAATGTGACTGGAAAAGACCTTTTGAATTAAATAATTTGCAAAAGATCATGGGCGTCAGCTATCTAGCCTAACAAGACCTGGTAATATATTGCACTAACGATCATATCACTAACTGCAATCAACATGGATGGATTGCGCTACTGTACATGTCACTGCACACACTGTGGTTTCAGAGAGGACTTTAATACTGCTATAACTGCATGCAAAAATAACAAATTACTTAATTGATTTGCTTCTTGGGAACCTTGTAGGTCTGTGGATCGTTCATTTATTAGCAGTGTATGGTATCCTTGTTGTAGGAATGTATTCCTCAGTGATAACAGCTGTAGTTCCCTGTCTTTACTGTCTGAACAGATCTGATTGTAACATAGTAACATAGTAACATAGTTAGCAAGGCCGAAAAAATACATTTGTCCATCCAGTTCAGCCTATGTTCCATCAGAATAAATCCCCAGAACTACGTCCCTCTAATGAACCTAATAATTGTAAGATACAATATTGTTACGCTCCAGGAAGACATCCATGCCTCTCTTGAATACCTCGACTGAGTTCGCCATCACCACCTCCTCAGGCAAGGAATTCCAGATTCTCACTGCCGTAACAGTAAACAATCCTCTTCTATGTTGGTGGAAAAACATTCTCTCCTATAGATGCAGAAAATGCCTCCTTGTGACCGTCACCTTCCTTGGTACCTCAGAGCTTAGCTGTAGATGATGGATTTTTTTGTGAGTCTTGGATGAAAGCTGTTCCATCTAAGATGTGCCGGACATCCTGTTGGCTTATGGTAAATTGATGTTTGTATGGCATTGTCCTTGATATATATAGTCATGTCCAGAAAATGTATTTGAGACTTTGAAAAGTTGAGGTTGAGCTTAATGATTGGGTGGGACTTGTTGAAGTTACTGTGGAAGGTTAGCAGATAATCTTTTGAGCCTGTCAAGATTATTAGCAGATCATCAATGTAGCGGAAGTATGTGAGAGGTTTAATAGAGCAAGATGACAAAAATTCCTCTATTTTAGCCATAAATAGGTTAGCATATTGTGGGAACATTTTGCTTCCCATGGTGCTGCCATATACTGTTGGTATAAATTGTTCCCAAAAGAAAAATAGTTGTGATGGAGTACACACCTGAAAAATGTTGGAAAATAGATGTTCTACATACAAGGTGGCTAGTATCGTGTCCTCTGAAAGTGGGCCCAGGGCTGACAATTTGCAAAGAATATCCATGGTGTCCTGGATATAGCTGGGGTTTCAGAATGTTCTCCATCCAGCATGAGATATTCTCAGTTAAAGTCTCCTTGTCAGAAGTGTCCTCTTATCATCATAAGTGACTGGCACATTGCCATGTAACAATAAAAAAATGCAAAACTTGCACCCACATATTACCCACAAATACAGTCCGCATTCCAAACAGAAATCAGGACTATAAAGTAATGGATTTATTTTCATGTACATCCTCCAATGTGGTGTACATGATATAATGTAAAAGGTTCCCTGGAGGTATTTATATTGGGATAATCATGCAAAAAACTACAAACAAAGATAAATCTACACAGACACACTTTCAGGAATGAACTGGACACGCCTGTGGGAAAACATTTCTCTGGTATTGGACACTGTATGACAGACTTAAAAGTCTTAATGGGAAAAGGTCATTTTAGGGATGACAGAGAAAGGAAAATTTGGGAATTCAAAGTCATAAAAATGTTCAACTCTTTGACAATATGGCTCTATTTAATACCTGGATTTATGACTCCCTAGATGGATACAATTTCGACCTCCAAAAGATGGACTCCAGATAACTAAGAATATCATTCTTACTGCCTCTCCATTTGTAAGAAAATGCCTAATTTGATTTTGTTGGCTTATCTTTAGGAGGAATCACTCTTCCCACTTCATGAACAAATGTCCTACTAAGCATCCCTTAAATATTGTGCATTTTTCTTACTAATTTATTAGTAATCCTGCCTGAAGAAGGAGACTCTGTGCTCTGAAAGCTTGCCAATAAAGGCATTACTCTGAGAACACGCTTAACATATTGCACTTCATGATAGTGGTAAAATTTATTTGATATGATTTGCGTTTGTGAAAAAAACCTAAAATTTCGCAAAAAAACTGAAATTTCGCAATTTCAATTTTTTTTTATGCCTTTTAATCAGAGAGTCATATCGCACAAAATAGTTAATAAATAAAATTTCCCACATCTCTACTTTACATCAGCACAATTTTTGAAACATATTTCTTTTGTTTGGTTGTTAAAAGGGTTAAAAGCTGACTAGCAATTTCTCACTTATACAACAAAATTTTCAAAACCATTTTTTTTAGGGACCACCTCACATTTGAAGTGATTTTCAGTGGTCTATATGACAGAAAATACCCAAAAATGAAAGAATTCTAAAAACTGCACCCCTTAGAGGACTCAAAGCCACATTCAAAAAGTTTATTTACCCATCAGGTGCTTCAAAGGAATTAATGGAATATGGAAGGAAAAAAATAAACTATTATTTTTGTTCATAAAAATTTTCCTTTAGGCCTAATTTTTTTTTACTTTTGCAAGGGTAACAGGAGAAAAAGGACCATGCAATTTGTTGTTACAATTTCTCCTGAGCATGACACCCCATATGTTGGGTAAAACTTCTATTTGGGCACATGGAAGGGCTCTTAAGGGAAGGAGCACCATTTCACTTTTTGAATGAAAATTTGCTGGCATAATTAGCAGATGCCATGTCATGTTTGGCGAGCCTCTGATGTGCCTAAGCTAAACCTAAACCTCTCACAAGTGACCCCATTTTGGAAACTAGACCCCTTAGGGAACTTATCTAGATGTGTAGTGAGCACCTTGAACCCCAATCTGCTTCACAGAAGTTTATGACGATGAGCCATGAAAATAAAAAAATAACAATTTTCCCAGACAACTCTTTTTTAGTTCCAAACTTAGCATTCTCATAAGGAAAATAGGAGAAATTGCTCCTTACAATTCGTGGTGCAATTTCTCCTGAGTGCACAGATACTTAATATGTGGAGAAAAACAACTGTTTGAGCACACGCAGGGCTTGGAAAGGAAGGAGCACCATTTGACTTTTTGAATGCAAAATTTGCAGGAATAATTAGCGGACACCATGTTGTGTTTGGAGAGCCCCTGATATTTCTAAACAGTAGAAACCCCCCACAAGTGACACAGTTTTGGAATCTAGACTCTTTGGGAACCTATCTACATGTGTATTGAGCACCTTGAACCCCTAGTTGCTTCACAGAAGTTTATAACGTTAAGTCGTGACAATAAAAAATTCACATTATTCTCGCAAAAATCTTTTTTAGCTACAAATTTTGTATTTTCACAAGGGTAACAGGAGAAAATGGACCCCAAAATTTGTTGTGCAATTTCTCTTGAGTTCACTGATACACCAAATCTGGTTGAAAACTACTTTTGAGGTACAGTGAAAATTTCAGAAGGGAAGAAACGCCATATTACTGTGCAAATTTTGCTGTACTTGTTTGAGGATGCCATGTTACATAGGCAGAGCCCCTGATGTGCTAACACAGCAGAAACACCCCATAAGTGACACTTTTTATAAACTAAAACTCTCATTGAATTCATCTAGGGGTGCAGTGATTATATTGACACCACTGGTGTGTCAGAGACATTTAAACCATTGGGCAGTGAAGAAAAAATAATTTATATTTTTACCACAAAGATTGTGTGTTAGTCTCAAGTTTTACATTTTCATACTGGAAAATAGGTAAAAATGGCTCCAAAATTTGTCACACAATGTCTGCTGAATGTAGAAATACCCTATATGTGGATGTACAGTACTGTTTAGCCATACAGAGGGATTTGGGAGGGACAGAACGCTATGTGCCTCCTGGAGCGCAGATTTTCCAAGAATACGTTGAAAGCAGAATGCCCCTCTCAGTTGACCCCATTTTGGAAATTATAACCCTTTGGGAATTTATTTAGAGATATAGTGATGATTTTGACTCCATTGGGTGTTTTCCAGAAGCAAGTAGCAGTGGATGTTGCTGAGTGAAAATTGCAAACTGCCATTGTAGTGACCAGTATGCTGCAATGACCAGTACATTATGCCCAGCTCATGCTTGTGGAGACATGCACCTGTACGTTAGGTGGGTTTTCATCACTACCGAAATGCCAAAAGTGGGCACAAAATGTGGTTTAGGCACATAGGCACACTGGTGTTCAGAAAAAAGGTAGCATTTATATTTGGGAGCAGAGAATTAGCTGAATTTCTTTTGGGGGGCGAGGAGTCATTTCGCTTTTTCAGAGCCTTTGTGCTACCAGTAACATGGAAGCCCACTATATTTCTGTTAACAGATGACTGACCTGAATGAGGGCTTGCTCTTTTATGGATTGAGTTGAAGCTTTTATTGGGAACATTTTCCATAACATTTATGATCACATTTATCCAGCGCTCTACGCTGAGCACTTAAATAGGGGTTTCCATCTAAATTTCTGAGTGACGTGACAGATGAAACTCCCTATTGATCCATTCACTATAATGAGGGAGCAGAGTTACTGTGGACTACATCTGGCCTCGGTTCACCAATGTCTTTTTCGAAAGTGCACAAAACTGTAGCCAACTGCGCTTTTATGCAATCCTAAAAAGACGGACACCGCCGGATCACAAGTTTGACGGCTTCCAAAAAGCCTCCACCTGCCTCATTATAGGAACCCTTCCACTGGGGTTTCTGTCTGAATCACGTATTTCAGATATTTACATGGAAACCACCAGTGTAAGAGCTCAGCATAGAGCGCAGGACAAATGTACGCCTAGTCTTTCTCCGATCTTTGGGAGGCTGAATGAAAACATCAACAACATTTTTTACGCCTTTCCTCATCTGGTGTAAGTGATTAGGCGACTTTATTCTTCAGGTCAGTGTGATTACAGTGATACCAGATTTATATCGAGTTTTTATGTTTGGCTGCTGTCACCCACAAACAAAAGACGCTTTTTAATGTGAAAACTAGTTTTTGCAATACAATATTTAGACAGCTATAATTTTTCCATATTTCGGCCAACAGAGTCATGTGAGGGCTTGTTTTTTGTGGGTCGTTTCAATTGGTACCACTTTTGGGCACATGACTATTTTTATCACTTTCTATTTAGATTTTTGGGAGACAGAATGAATAACAAAACAACAATTCAGGAATTGCTTTTTGGGGGCTTTCTTTATACCGTTATGCGTGTGGTAAAATTGGTAATTACAATTACAGTGACACCCAATTTATATTGTTTTTTATGTTTTGATACAAACAGACAAAAAGAAGGACCAGCACATCTAAGCTAGTGTGAATAGGCGCCAACCAAAGAAAGTATATAATTCAAAAAGATTAAGGTTTGCACCATAACTTACCAAGAATGATTACTCTAGAGCAAAGGAATTGCATTGCTGCCAAAGAAAATGGGAGAAAAAATTGTCTAAAGCGCTATATAGTGTATATATGAAATATGCATCTGCAAAAATTGCTATGAAAAAGGAAGGTTCTTAGCGCATAGATTGGCCAATATATGTGTGCCCAATTGCCATGTCAAGGCGTCCTTCGTAAATTTGGTTCCTGTCCTGTAATGTCACCTCTCTTGGGCAAGAAAGCCTACAATTTATGGGGCAGGAATGGACCAGCTAATCTTCTTAAAATCACCTGTGGTTAATGGAAGTGGCAGTGCACATGTCCAAAAGTCTTTGATACAAATAGACAAAAAGAAGTACAAGCACATCTAAGCTAGTGTGAAAGGGGCCAACCAAACAAAGCATACAATCAAAACGTTTAAAAGGTTTTTGCACCAAATTTTACCAAGAAAAAATTACTTAAGCATAGAAATTGCATTGATGAAACCCAGAAAATGGGAAAAAAAAATTTAAAAAAGCGTTTTTAAAAGGTATTTTTTAAATATGCATCTCCCAAAATTTCTATAAAAAAAAGGGAAAATTTGGCCAATATGTGTGCCCAAAATTCCCAAAATGTCAATGTGTCCTTCATATTGGGCTCCTGTCTGTAAAAAAAAATACAATTTTTTGGGGGGAAAAGGGGCCAGAAAAAAAAAAGTTTTTTTAAAACAATATAAAAAGAAATCAGCCCAACAGTTTCCCAAATTTGTTATAAGGGCCCAAAAGGAGCCCCCTTTTTAGAAAGCACTCCCCGAAACGCGCGTCGGGGGGGTTGTTTTTGGGAGACGCACAGACCACCCCAAACGATATGGGTAACAATATTTGTGATATCACTATGCATTTTTAAAAAAAGGCCATTATTTACATATAAAAAATTTTTGGGGTGATTTTTTTTTATTTTTATAAAAAAAATTTAAATTTTAAAAAAGGGATACCCGGCCTTTTTTTAGGTCTGTTGCTGCTTTCTTTTTGACAGCTTATCCCCCGTCACACCTCTATGTTCTTTTGGGGCCTTTGTTGGCAAATTTTTAAAAAATTAAATTAAAAAAAATTTATAAATTTTGAAGCGGTAAACTCCTTTTTCCCCAACCCCTTTTGGGTTAAAAAAGCAGAAAATTACTTTCATTTTCCCCCCGACTTCATTGTCCCTTGCGAGCAAAAAAATTATTTTTTTCAAATTTTTTCTCATTTTTAAAAAATTTTTTTTTTTACGAATATTACAATCCCTCATCACTAATGTTTTTCCCAATTTCTTGCGTAGAGCATTCCCGAGGGGGGGGCAATTGGGGGGTTTGGGGGGGAAAGGGGGGGTGGGGGTTTTTTTAAGTGTTTTGAAAAAAGTGGAAAAAATTTTAAAAAAAATTGGGAAGGGAAAGGGTGCCATAAATTTGGGGGAACTTTTGGGGGGGCCAAACTTTTTTTTGGAAATTTAATGTTAAATCCGTGAAGACGGCCCTAGAGCGGGAGGGGGGAAACCGATTACAATAATTCCCGAGGGATTTTTGGGGGGATTTAAAATCCAGTGGGGGAGGCCAATTTTAAAAAGCTTCATAGTGGGCGAGGTGGATCAGGGGAACAAAAGGGGTTTTTGTTGTTCCCCCAAATAAAAAAGGGTGGGGGCTAGGGAATTCTTTTAAAATTTAAAAAAGGGAAAGGTGGCAAGAATTGTTTTGGATTAAAAAAAATTTACAAATTAACACCCCCAAAAGGGGGGGAAAATTTTAAAATTTTTGTGTTCCCCCA